>JAHRHZ010000073.1:7878505-7922900 GCA_024137785.1 Ginglymostoma cirratum | reverse complement strand
AAACGTCAAGTTTTCCTGCTCCTATGATGCTGCTTGACCTGCTGTGTTCTCTTAGATGGTGTTAGGTTTCCTATGTATTGCTGGAGCCTAAGGTTGAGTTTCCTGACTTTCAGACTGCAGTTTTGCCAGGCCAGGCTGAACCCATCAACAGTGTGGAAAACTGATAGGAGAATGCAGCCTTCACCTTTTGAGGAAGGCTCAACTAAGTTATATGTATACTAGGCAGCTCCTCTAAATTTCTGGGGCCGGCAGCTCTTCTGTGTCAACAATGGGACTGTAGTTGCTGAGGATGGGTAATGTCTGCTGATGGATGCCACTGGGACCACAGGTTGCAGAGCACAAATTCCATCTCCACCCTGGAGCCTGCAAACAGGTCACCAGGTTTTACCAGGTAGTCTCAACAGACAGCAGGGGTTCTTCCCTCCAGTGTCAAAAGGAAGGGGGCTTTAACTGGCTGCATTAACGGTTCAGTTGGTACCTGGATGGGTACCACCTTCACCTCTCCCCTGCTACTGGCAAAATGCCATGCTTCCAGGAAGGTGATGAGTATATCATTCCCTTCCTTCTCTAACTTTTGGCAAACCCCAATCTTCAACTCCTATCTGTTCCTGCAGACTCTAAAGTCCTGACATCAGGTGAAGAACTGCATGATTGGTGTTCATTCCCCTGTAAAATGAATGCAAAATGTGACATAAATTTAAAACGCTTGCACAGTCTTGTTTCTATTCCTCAGAAAATTTTAGAATGTTTTCAGAACATTTAATACTTTAGATAAACACCCACCTGGTTTTCCACTGTAACTGTTGTACATATTTGTGTAATTGGACCTTTCACTAATATAATGGAGGAAAGTAAAAGGGATTTATTTTTGATCTTGAGTACATGTGGGAGCAGTTCTGGAATTGTGTTCATTATCACAGTGATTAAACATTGTTTACAACAGTAGAAACTGAATTAAACAAAGAGAACAAAGAAGATGTCTTGATCGAGTATGCATGAAATAAACGACATCATCTTCAGAAGTGGCAAACACTTAAAATATTTCACTGCGTATCATGTCATATCATATCATATGATATCATATCATATCATATCACATTAATTCTCACAAATACAGTTCTGAGACGTATCACGGTAGAGCACAGATCAAAAAAGGATTACATAATTTTGTGACTAAGTTTCACCAATAGATATCAAATATGAAATTTGGGAAAATTACAATATATTTCATCTTTCCCTCTACAGAAAGGATTTGGAAATGTTTGAATCTTAAAGCTATGTGTATTTGCACAAGCTTCAAAAAGGTTAATGACGTAAAAGATGTTTATAGATAGGTTTTAACTTGATCTTTCATTGACCGTAAAAAGTAAATAATTTATAAACAGTCTGTCTATAATTGATGATTATCCCACACGCATAATGGTGGATTTATTTGTTCTGTTGAATGGTCATTGACATGAAATGTTAACTGTTTCTCTCCACTGAAGCTGGCGGACTTGCTGAGTATTTTCGTTTTGATTCTCTGCCTTAAACATTCCCCCAAGTTTATGGACACAGGGGAATAAAAAGATAGGGAGATAAAGTCAATTAGATTTCCAACAGAGCGGCACCAGCAAGCTTTCATCAAACTTGGAACATACATGCAGGTGGAGTGGTTAGGAATTAAGCTGCTTTGGTCAATTAAGTTGGACCATTGATGTCAAGAAGCATGAGTTTGTATTATTTTTGTATTGCTGTATATTAATTGAATTCAATCGTCTGTTGCTAGTGTTAATAAAATCCTGTTTCATATCAAAAAATGACTGTTTACATAATGAGCTGAAATCACAGAATAAGTTTTAAAAAGATTCAAGTAACCTAAACAACTAGACTTCAGACCAAACCTTCTGACCCAGAGGTAGAGACACTAGCACTGCACCATAAGGCCTTAAGGGATAAATTGTTTTTAATCAACCTGTTCAGATGTACCTCCAGGCAAGGTGCAACTCAAACCCCAAGCTTTTAGTCCACAGGCACGGACAATATCACTGTCATGCAGGATCCTCTGCTTGTTATCTGCTGAATATTAATATTACTTCACCTGGCAATTTACAAACCATAAGAAAGGTTGTCTAGAAGTAGGGGATTAGAGATAAGCAACTTTAACAGAATGTGAATGATCCATTACCTGAACATTCACAAAACATCCAGACACAACCTACGCATTCAGATGGGTATAGACTAAACTATTGAACTCAATCACTTTAAACAATGGATCCCAACTGAGAAGGAGAAGTCTAATGGCCATCTAATCAAATTTCTTTAAACACTGAACCTGGAATGAAGGTTTCCCCTGCTTGTTGTAACTATATTTGGTAATTGGGCAGACTGTGAATGGAGATCGTGTGATGAACAAGCTAACACTTTGTGTTTGAAGAAACTGCTTTCCAGGGTCAGTCAGAGACCAGGCAGGCCATGTCTAGGTGACAATGTGTAGAAAACCTACAATCTCACTCTGTACAACCATTCTGCAAAGGTATGCCCGGCCTGTATTCTGACCAGTTAAACCCTGCAGGCAGCATTTTTAACAAAAGCAAGCTGCTGATGCCAGAGGAAAAAGTCACTCAGCAACATATTAAATCATCTTGATGGAGCATCTGGAAAGATCACCCAAACCCAAAAGAACTGTTGAAGTTAGCCATCTGCATATGACAAACTTTCTTTGGGATCCTTCAACAAATTAAGCGAGCTCCTTCCAACTTTGCGCCTTATCTGTGTGAACATGTCAGAACCTCTTGAATGTACAAGATGTGAATGATGAATGATTTTATTTATTGTCACATGCATTTTACAGTGAGAAAAACAGTAATATACAGTGAAAAGCTTTTCCACTTCACCATGATCCAGTGCAATTTTGAATAATTTGAGAATAAGAAAAAAACAGAAGGATACAGCTCAAAGAGAGTCCATCAGTCCTGAACTAGTTCATTATCATCAATCCATGTCAGAGCTGGAGTATTTTTATTACGTTATTAGCTTGGGCCTTAACTACAATAAATATCATGTCATTTCCTTTCAAAAATTGTAGGAAAATCTTTCTGTGTTTATCTTTCCCAGTCACAGCAGAATTGAATATTTACCAAACTGATAAACAAATTCTTTTAAAAATACCCGTTGCAGTCAAATGAGAACTGGAGCGTTGAGTGATTCTACCATTCCTCACCTAGCTCTAATAAATGTTATGTTTAGGTTTGAAATAAAATTGTTTGTTTATGGTTGAAACAAAATTATTTCATTAAATGTTCATTTGTAGAGAAATAGTTGTTAACACAGGCTAGATTATTTAAATTAACTAGACTAATGTTTTTCCTTGATAATATTTCATCCTTCAATTTGTTTGAATGGGTTATCCATTAGCTTTTGAGAAGAACAACGTGCTTGTAGAATTAATTTTTTTTTTTGGGCGTTTGTCCAGCTTGCAATAAATTCATACTTGATTAGAGCTGAAAAGTTAATGACCAAGTTACAATGGAATCTGAGGCCTCTTTATTGTTTCTGATATAAAAACATAACTTCGTAGCTTCAGTCCCTGGCTATTCACAAAGGGTATGAATAGCCATCATTTTCATACTATGTTTCCATAAAGAAACTTTATTGGATTAAACGACTTGAAGTTCATGAATCTTGCCTCCATCAGAAATTTGAATAAGAATCTTCCAACAAAATGATTAAAAATCTGTCAGGAGTTATTTTTCTAAAGCCTTATTTTTTGAAAGTATGGAATTAGTAGTCAATGTATTAAAAAAAAACTCTCAAGCACATTTGAGTAATTTTAGATTTTAAGCCTGTGAGAATGTTTATTTTCCTTGTTAAAAAAAATCAGACTGTGATTTCTAAAATCATTGTTTTCCCATCTTGGCCACACGTATACACCACTTTTGGTGATAAAGTACACATTAGCAGCTCAGAATAAATGAATTTTAATATTTAATGATCATTCTGTTACACCCTGAAGTTCTCCAGCTGCATCTGTAAGTTACTTTGATGATTTAACAAGTATTTAAATGGATGAACATACCTGTGCAGTTTTTAGCAGTGACAGCATCCCCAAAGTACCCTGGTGCACAGCGTTCACAATGGATGCCCGTTGTATTTCTCAGACAGTTACGGCAATGCCCAGTTTCCTCATTGCAGTCATCAAATATGAGATTGGGATCAGAATTACCATTGCAGTTACATTTTCTGCAATTACTTCCATACAGCATAGGTATTCCATAGTAACCAGGAGCACATCTAGAATAAACAAATACCATTTTAAACCACAACCAATGCATTGTCATGGAAATATTCCTTTCAACCTGCATGGATGTATGACCATGCAGCAATTCAGGATACCAGAAGTAAATATTACATGTACAACATGCACGTGCATAACCTTCTGACAATCAGAAGAGGATTACAGTTTTGATCAGATCAACCATGCAGAGTGAATTGACATTTGAAAGCACGTGACACCCAATCCCATGACATATAAGAGCCACTAGATCAAAACATCTATTCTCCTTTCTTCCTGTCAGACCTGCCGAGTGTCTCCAGATTTTCTGTTTTTGTTTTAGATCTCCAACATCCGCAGTTCTTTGTTTTTAAAGACTGTCATGGCCTACTTTAGCAGAATGTACAGATAAAATGCTTAAAGCCAAAGAATTTCTTTTAACATAATAGAGAGGACAGAGACATAATTGAGGTGGATATCCTAAAATAACTGTAAAAATAGCATTTCACCATTTGTCTGTCTTGCAAAATGTATTATTGAATGTGAGGTTCCTGTATTTGAAGGTTAAATACAAATCACCTTACCACAGAAAATTAATATCTGTTCATTTTATTCTAAACACCGCTTTAAAAATGTCACAAATGTAATCACACAATCTCTCCATCACTGAAAATTAACTGTAACAATTGTAACTTTTCATACATTTAAATGTTAATCATTGTTGCAACATATTTTTTAAATGTTAAGTTTATTTTTGTTTCTTGCCGTCTTTCTTCTAACTCTCTTAATTCAATCTTTCCTTCTCTCTCTTTATTTTTCTTTCTGGATTTTCCAAATATGACTGACACTTATTCGTTCAGACCTTGCAGTGTTAGTTTCACAGTCGTCCAAATGAGTTGATTGACCTGCTCACTCAGCTCCCTCGTGTCCTGTAAGCAGTTTTGCAGCTTTTATAAGTCCCCTTTCCAGCAATGTGTGGGACAAAATATTGATAAATTAAATGGGAAAGGCTGGGTCTAACAGCAAGCTCCATATGTAGACTTGCCATTGCAATTTTTTAGCCAACATATATTTCAGCAGAAACAAGGTAATAAAACATAATGGTCACTATGGCTTAAACAGATGGTAGTTTTTTTTACAGTTGTAATTGATGAACCTTGGTGTTCTGAATCACCTGGTAAAAGAAGGCAGAATATCAGCGATATTCTACAAAAGAGTTGTGACACACTGAAAATGCACTGAGAATCACAGTCAGACAGCATAGAAATAGATCCTCCAGTCCAACTCATCCAAGCTGACCATGTTCCCAAACTAAGCTGGTGCCACGTGCCTGCATTTAGCCCATATCCCTCCAAACCTTTCCTATTTGTGCACTTATCCAAATATCTTTTAAATGGTGTAACTATATCCGCATCCACCACTTTGTCTGCCAGTTCATTCCACACATGAACCACTCTCTGTGTAAAAAAGTTGCCCCTCGGTGTAAAAAAAGTTTAAAAATTCTGCCATAGTTCCTGAATGCTAGTGGTTTTGCTGGACCATTTCCTAGCTCTGAATATCTGGTCAGCATGGATGAGTTGGACTGTATCTGTGCTGTACAGCTCTATAACTGTACTGCCGTTCTTATGTTCTGAGCTTTTGATGAATCAATGTGAATCTATATGTCAATCTATAATACTCTGATGGGTTAGGGCCTTTAGCATGGCAGTTTTCTGTTCCACCTTTCAAAAAGTCAGGAATGGAATGAATCTCTATGGCATGGTGGCTCAGTGGTTAGCACTGCTGCCCCACAGCACCAGGAATAAAAGCGGAAGTTGCTAGAAAAGCTCAGCAGGTCTGGCAGCATCTGTGAAGAAAAAAATCAGAGTTAATGTTTCGGGTTTGGTGACCCTTCTTCAGAACTCTTCCACAGCACCGGGGTTCAATAGCAGCCTCGGGTGACTGTCTGTAGAAATTTGCACATTCTCCCTTTGTCTGTGTGGGTTTCTGCTGGGTACTCTGGTTTCCTACCACTGTCCAAAGATGCACAGGCTAGATGGATTAGCCATGGTAAACGTTGGGTTATGGGGATAGGATGGGTCTGGGTGGGATGCAGACTCGATGGGCTGAATGGCCTCTTGCTGCACTGTAGGTATTCTACGTTTTAATACTGCCTTCCCCGCACCCATATGGGTTGGAGATGGGGACTTCTGCCCTGACTCAGGAGAAAATCATCACCTCAGAAAGCTACTGACAAATTAGTCCAAGTAGGCCTTGCAGCAGATAGGGTTGCAGCTACAAGCAGTCCCAGATCTGGATAAGTATGGGAGCCATGAGGCAGAGTAGAGGGAAGTGGGGGCTGCTAATGGTGAGGTTTGGGGGTTGGTGGGATGAGCACATGCATGGAATAGAAGAAAGAAAGTTGAAATTGAAAGTTGAAAGAAATCAGTTAATATGGATGTCCCCACCCTGCCTAATGTTACAGCAGGGTCACACTTCTGGCTTCTGTCCATTGCTGACTTTCTCTCACCAGTCAAACAACTGAGGCTGGGTACTGCCCTAAAGTTGTCATTAATTGGTCACTTAAGGCCCTTAATTGAGACAAAGGTGGATGCACAGTCTGAATTCTGACCTGCACTCCCTGTAAAGCTGGGGAAAATTTGGGGTATTCAGGATCCCGGTGGAAGGCCATCTGAGGAGCTTAATGTCCTTCCACCTGCAAACCCACAGTAGGTGAATGTCCATTCTGTCAATTGGGTGGGAAGGTATACAGCATTGGTGAGCATAAATGCTTAAGGGCCATGCGGCCTGTTTCTGTGCTGTCTGCACAATTTCGCAAAGTTAAAATGTTCATTCAAACACTAGACAATCCAGCAAATTGTGTTGGTCTTCCAGACCTGAAATGATCATTTTCTATCACACACATTTTAATGCAAATGACAAAATTTAAAAAGAGTAACCTTTCACATCTGGGTCCAGCGTAATTTTCCTTACACAAGCAACGTAATTTGTCAGCTTTAATCTTACAGGATATAGCAAAACTGAAAAATAGAAAGATGAACAAAAGTCATTTTATGTTCCTAGCAGTGTTAAAGTTTTTTTTTGCTCTTTTGTTGTACAAGACAATTGTTGCATTATTTCATAGATTCCAGACAAGACCAAACTCTATCTTTAAGACAGTTACAGAAAATTAGAACACGTGACATTCTACTGTAAAGGTACCAGCCTCATTTTCAATCATTCTTTCTGCATAATGGAGAAACAGCAGTGTGTGTTCTGTCAGTCAGTTATGTATATGTAACGTAAAGGAACATGAGTTAAAACAGGACCAATACCATGTGTAAGTCTGTGATATTATGGCAACATTAACAGTGTTATTGATAAACTTCAAGACATCTTTCTCTAGAAGAGTTCTGTCTCTGTTGTATGTGGTACATGAGCTAAGTATATGACAGCATTCAGGCCATTTCATTCTGCTTGCAGTGGTGGACCCAAGAAACTATATTAGTAATGATTCTGCAGTATTCATGTCATATTGCCTCCACCTATTCTACTGATGTCACACCCATTCTGTGGGTGGACGTCTATTCAATTCACATTGGTCCAGGCTTGACATTATTAAATTCAATGCTGCACTTTTTACTGTGGGCAAGCAGTCTGATTTTACAGTTCTGTACAAAACAAGGATTGATAATTCCTCTGTTTAAACAATCTATTTATAACTCATTTTAACATGAAAAATGAGAATATCTTATTTAATATCCCAGAGTGTACTATTTTCACGTTTTCTATCAGGCACACATTTGCTTTACTTAGAAACACTGTGATACACAAGCTTTGTAATTTGATTGAACGCTCACTTCAAGGACACAAATGAAATTTCACTGTGCCAAATACATACATTGTCATTCAGCTGAGGCATGGCCACTCTGTCTCACTGATATATATTGTCAAGTAGGCCATGTTTCAGTTTTTAATATTATCCTGTTTAAAAGCCAACACCTCTCAGCGACAAATTGCTCTAAAGGACTCCAAATGAAGAAGTCACATGATTGCTTCACATATTAGTGTTAAATTTTGTTTTCAAACAAGTTTAATAAATACAAAGTATTTTCTCAATTAGACCTATGCTTTTTTTAAAATCTTAACATTACATACATTTGTTCTGTGTTGCTTAGTTTTTTTATACAGTTTCCACATTATAAAGCATACAACCATTTCAGGGCTACAGTAGATAGTTCTTGTTTTCTACTTACTTATTTGAAGGTATACTCAGAGGGCAAGGACAAGGCTGGCAAGACTTATGATGACCCTGGACAACATCACCAATATATCCATCAAGACATTTTTCACAGTGATCGCCAGTTGTATTATTCTGACAGTTCTGGAATACAAAGTGATAAATTATTCATGTTTCATCATTTATTGAGTAATAGATTGCAACTGAGTCCCTAATGCAACTGAAGTAGTTTTTTTCCCTTGCAATATTCATTTTATGTTGACATTTTTAAATCAACATAGGTAAATTATTCATGCCATACCAAAAGAATGTCTGATGTATTTGCTGTGCAGGTATCCAGCTTTTAGTTTTACAGTCTCTGCTTCTTAAGTAAATTTCTTCCAGTCTTGGTACGGAATCACAGCGTGACCAAGAATCCAAAAAGGCACACAGTTACAAGAAAGAAAATCATTGACAAATGTTTAAAGCAGGGAAAACAACATGCATCACAATACAACTATATTCCATTTATATGGTGGCATGTTGTTCCAAATTACTTAATTAGACATTTGTTTGAAAACACCATTAAACAAATTTCATTTGTTTCTGTTTGTTATGTTACTGTCTGGTGATAAGTAACCTGTCCCAATTTTGATCTGTGAATTGTGTCCTATTCTGATCTTCGCTGAGGTATGATTGTCATTATACTACCATTCTAGTGGAAGTTACTCATCATGGTGGGGTCATGTTGATAAAACACAAAATATCCCACACCGACCCTTCTCCATCTTCCTGCTATCAATTGCAGTGAGTTAATAATGATGATATAGAGAGAGGTGAGTCTGTCCTCATACGAACGAGCAACTTTATTTTTATTAACTATTACACTCTGTACATGAGTGGGTAGAAGAGGGCATTCTTAGAACTCTGTAGGCTGGGTCCTAGTTCCAAGTGCATCTATTTGTGAGCAATAACAAGACTTACCCATTATCTTATACTTCGTCCAAGTCATTTGTTCTATCCCTTTAAATCATTATCATCTAACCAATTTTATTGTCCTTAATATTGAATTACCAATGCTTTTCCTATGCCCACTTCCCACTATCACCTCCACTATTTCCGTGCCCATCCCTCTAAAATCCCTTTTTCACTCTCTCCTATCCCAAATAGAAGGATGGGACTTCAGTGGTTCACATTTCTGTTTGTAGTAAAGCAGTCTCTTGAGCAGGCTGGATGTACAATCTGACATGACCACGAACGCTTGCAGCACACTCATCACTATGCCTGAAGGATTTGGCTTTGAAGAGGTGTCAACAAGTGGTAGAATCTAGAGACAAACTCTCAGACCTGAACAGTGCTGGGGCTCCTGGACTGTGGAGCACTGCAGAATGTGAAAGATCCCAGTGATATGCTTCATCTAGAAGACCCTCATCAGAATCTGAAGAAGGTGGACCATCTGTGAATTCTTCAGTATGAGTACAATCTATACAGGACACTGCTGTAGGTTGAGGTAGAAACACTGAGGACACAAGACCAACAATAAAGCCATTTCTGATGTGCTGGCTTGCTTGAAGTCAAAGCAGACACAGGAAAATTGGAATGGAAGAACTCCAAAAATTTAACATGATAGTGTGGCATCACCTCAGCACAAACAGGCTCTCTTGTAGGCTGATCTGCTGAAAGTGTTGAAGTCAAAGAAGGTTATAAGCTAACAGAAGAATTTGATCGTTCTATAAATATCGTTGCAGTGTTCTGACTTTCAGAATGATTTGTTAACAAATGAGATAATGAATCCTTGGAAACGTCTTGGAGTATACAGGTTCTTGATATATTGACAGAATTGGAAGATTGCTTTCTGCATTCAGGTACCTGGTAGGTAAGGATGGTTGGAAGGATGTTTGCAGTGGGCATTGGCACATTGTCAGGAAGGATTCCTTCTGCATATGTTGCTGTGGCTGCAGATAGGACAGCCTGGAAGGCCCACTCAAAATGAGCGGGGATATCCAATTGTAACATTGAAGTGTTGAGTGGGACTGTGGGACAGAGGCACAGCTGCATTGTGTAGCCAGTGAAAGGGTGTTGTCAATAGAGACAGAGACTGCTTGACACTTGTCAGTCTGCGTTGTATTCAAAGAACGTGGCTAAATCCAGGGGCTCTCCTTCCATCAAATCAACAATGGTGACAGCCTCCTTTTCTCGTGCTCCATTGTCAAAGAGTAAGACAGACATGATCCAACACAGCTTCCTGACTGGGCACCATCTTGCCTAATGCACCTGTGTTCTACAGGGTGTAGCCTGTCCTGAGAAGGGAATAAAAGATCCATAAGTTTCACTTCCAGTC
Organism: Ginglymostoma cirratum; assembly: GCA_024137785.1. Classification (NCBI taxonomy): domain Eukaryota; kingdom Metazoa; phylum Chordata; class Chondrichthyes; order Orectolobiformes; family Ginglymostomatidae; genus Ginglymostoma; species Ginglymostoma cirratum. The sequence continues at coordinate 7,912,109 of JAHRHZ010000073.1, read as the reverse complement.
CTTTGAATAGAGTGGCATCAAACAAGAGAAGGTCATAGTCATTGCCTGTTCTTGAATAAAGAATATTCAATCCGAGACAAGCTTCTCCATTCAGTAAAGAGTATGTTGATTAGAAATGACATGCAGAATGACTGTGAACTTGCATTCATTACAACAAAGTCAAAGCTTTTCATCTTGCACTCATCGGGACTGAAACACAATAAGAAAAGCGTCGGTCATGGACCTGTTGTGCCTGTAGACAAACAGCAAAGATTTAAGGCAATTTTGTAGGCTGCAGTTAATGTGAGCCATGACTAACCTCTCATGTACTTCATAATCATGGAGGTCAGAGCCACCAGGCAGTAGTCACTGAGGCATGTTGCATGATTTTTCTTTGGCACCAGCATGATGTGGTCTTATTGAAGTAGGTGGGAATTTCAAGTCGTAGTAAGGAGAAGTTAAAGATGGCTGTGAATACTCTCACCAGCTGGTTTGCAGAGAACCTGAGTGCACAGCTAAGGGCTCCATGCTTTACGTGGGTTCACTCTCGAGAAGGCCGATATATTATCTGCAGTGGTGACCATGGGTACATATGTATCCAAGGCCATTGGAATAGGTGACATTGTTTTACTGGACTTCTGTTCAAAGTGAGCATAGAATAAACGTGCGTATTGGGTAGGGATGTACTGTTGCCTGTGAGTGAGCTACACTACTGACATTGACCCCTCTTTCTTGCAGAATAAAATGGAACATAATATAAGCACAGAGAGCGGAACTAGGTATGACGTTGGTATCGCTAGGAATGTCAGTGCAGCCACCATTCACAAAAGGATATGCCATGCAAGTCATAAAGGCTGCAGTAAGCCCCAACGAAGTATCACAGAGCCTGTACAGTGCCACTTCGCTTCCACCTCCCTGTAACTCTAGCATGGAATAAAGATATCCAGATCAGAGTTGTTTCTGTACTTGTGTGCAGTCCTTCCCACCTTTTCCCCAGAAATAAGTGCTGCTAACTGATTGACGGAAAGCACACCAAGATTCCATCCTCCAATGAGCAATTCAATATCAAACCTACAGTTATATTTACTTCCTTACATATAGATGCGCTGCATTGTTAAAAATCTTTTCCGTGAACTGCATGTAACAGTAAAGGGTGTTAAAACTTTGGAATTAAAAATATATATCTTACAACAAAAGGAGATGTGAGGAGCAAATCTTTTTATACGGAGTGGTAGGAGTCTGGAATGTGTTGCCGAGGTAGTAGCGAAGGCAGATACAATAGAAGCGTTTAAGAGACTTTTAGATAAGCACATGAATATACAAGGAATGGAGGGATATGGACCAAAGGCAGGCAGAAGGAATTGGTTTAATTTGGCATCATGTTCAACACATCGTGGGCTAAAAGGCTAGTTCCTGTGCTGTATTTTTCTATGTTCTATGTTTAACAAGCTTTTATGTCTGTGAGGATAATGCAGGCGAGAAAGACAGATTTGTACAACTGATCTGCTACAGATCCATGCTGCCCCAAGGGGAATTCTCTTGCAAATTATTCAGGATAATGTGAATCTCGAATGACATCATCATAGATCGTAAGGTTTCCAAACAACAGTGATGACAATATGGTGATGTGATGGTTGTCTGGCAACACTTAGCAAGCTGTTATATGTTTTACAAGCCATATTCGGGTGATGTGCTTTCAGTTTTTGGCCACGCAATTTGTTTTACTTTCAACAGGCCATTATTGTAAAAATATATTTACACTGTTTCCAGGCAACAATGATCCACTTTTATGAATTTTATTTTCCTGTTTTTATGGTATACTGTTTTACATCTGACATTGTTGGGGCAGAAAGAAACGTATTGAAATTGATTTTTTGAAACAAAATTTCTTGTAAGGGAAGAAGACATCACTGGCAAGGCCAGCATTTGTCACCCATCCTTAGTTCACCTCGAACGAATTGATCCATTTCAGAGGGCAATTAAGAGTCAACCACATAGCTGTAGGTCTTGAGTCACATATAGGATCAGATCAAGTAAGGGTGGCAGCTTTCCTTCCCTAAAGGTTATTAGTGAACCAGATGGATTTTCACAATGATTCACAGTGATTATATGGTTGACATTAGACTAGCTTTCAATTACGTATCATTTTCAAGTTGAATCCAAATTTCACAATCTGCTACAGTGGGATTCAACTCCATATCCCTGGAACATTAGCATCGGACTCTAGTTTGCAAGTTCAGCAACATTACCACTGCACTACCACCTCTACAAAATCACCAGGATCTCAAAATGAAGTTCAGTTGAAGTATTCAATAACAGGCTAAAGAGATGGCTTAATACATCACTTAATTCTTTTCTTGATGCTTGGCTCCTGTCCTGACCGCTTCCGACTTTTCTTTTGATTGCAATTTACTGCTAATGGAACCATCTTCTAGTCACGTATAACATATGTCTATGCTATGGTTCAATGATTAATGGCAGTTCATTCACATTAAGTTGTGCTGATCACTGCTATTCTTGAGCAAATACTATTGTTATGTTATTACACACTTTTGCCACAGGTGGGACTTTAATCCTGACCTTCTGGTCAAGTAGTGGGAATACTACCACTGCACCACAAGAGCCCTTGCAATTATTATTACTTTATACAACACCTGACAAGAGTGAATAGTTGTGCTTGTCTCATGGCCAATGATTCATAACGTTCTTCTAGGAAGAAAGTTAGCCTGGTCTTCTTACAGTAGAGGTAGTAATTTGACAGTTCCAGTAATAAATGATTGTAATTAAGCAATTTACCAGGTTAGAACAACTACTTGGGCCAGGATGGCCCATGATAATTTAAGCCACTGCCAATGCCAGCCAACTTGATTGAACAGCTCAAGAATAGTAAATGAATGGCAATTTTCGGTTGCTGTAATAAAACATTCCAGAAGGGAGTGTCGGATAGAATTAATAGAGAGCCCAGTAATCAAGTAAATTATAAGGAGTGTACCTGGAATTGACTATGAAACTAGCATAGAAATAACTAAATATATGTTATCTGAAGTTTTATAAATTTTAACTCAGTTTGCCAAACCTCTGAATGTCACAAACTGGTCTGGATTTAGTCACTGTGGAATGATTCAAACATATGGTATAGAAGATATAAATAGATGAAAAAAGTGATGGGAGGGGAAGATGGGAGAGGTTTGGATTGAGCATGACATAGGCACAAGATTTTTGGGCTGATAGCTGGTTTGTTTGCATAGACGCTATGTAATTCTCTGAAGTAAGAATATATTAAGAGTTTAGTGGTCAAGATGTTGTTGAAACTGGAATTATTCACAAACCCTGGTTGGACTAATAAGTTTTATTCAGTTATTGGCTAAATCATAAACACCAACCAAGTCCTGGGTTTGGTGACTAATCTATACTGAACTTACTGGCCTTAGGGAGGACAAAGTAACCGTAGCACAATGATTGGTCTTGGTGGTTTGAGTTAGGAATAGAAAACAGCCAAGATCATCTGTAGGCTGATACCCAATGGCTGTTACTGAACTGCATGTCTGTTCATATACACATCTGTGAGGGTACAAGATCTTACGGGCCCCTATTCTAAACACCTTGTGGTCAAATAACTTCCTGAAAGTCAGGCTTTCAGGATTTTCAAGAAGTGATAGAGACTGTGAGGATCTTTAAGTGTCAGGACTCAGACCTGGAGGTCGCACTATTTCTGACAGGTCCTATTTTCACTAAGGGAGAGGCTATTAAATGGGGCATTACGAGATTCATGTGTGAAATCTGAACTCAGCAAGACCATTAGAACTCGGTGTTGAATTCAAACAGACACTAATTTTGCTGGTGCTAGTGTGAACATTTAGAGTGGATGTGGATGCTGTGAATTGTGGATGACGTCTGCGAGACTGTCAAACTGTCAAGCTGTTTAAATAGTCAGTCTTTTTAAAAATTAAAAGTAAAGTCACTTGCAGGTGTATGTGATCTATCGGAAATGTGTTGCAGCAGTTTCAATAGCAAAACTCTTTGTTCTGTTCTAGGAGTTGATGGATTGCTTTCCACTGGTATCAGTATCAAAGAGTGAGGTAGGTGGTAGCAATTTCATAGTTTGATTAACGGTTAAAAGGGGTTATTAAAGGATTAACTGTTATGACGTGGAGTTATAAATATGTCTATTTTTAGAACAAATTAATTATTTGAGGGGATGTAAATCCAGTGATTTTTTAAAAATCAATGACATTGAAGTTGGTAATTGATGTTTAGTGCTTTATTTTGTTTGATTCAGCATGGATCCTGATGTCTGCCTGTGATGAATACTGGGTGAGCTGATAGGAGGGTGTAATAGTGGTGCACGGAGGGACAGGAATTGCCATGAGTTGGCCCTAATTTTGCACAGAGACCATGGGAGTGTGTCAGGAACGTGGGATGATATGAGTTTGCACTAAGTTGACATATGGGCTATAAGGGACCGTGAGTTAGTGAGGGCTAGATTGGTTGACTTAGCATGTTTGGGCATGGTAGAGGTTGTGGTGGGAGTGGTTGTGAGGGGTGTTTGGCACCATTCTGCAACTGCCTCCCTGAAATGAAGATCCTAAAATTGAGGCACCTTTTCTGGTAGTAGGTGCGGCAAATCTGTGTACTACTTGGAACAGAAATCCATATCCCAGCATTAACAGGCTGAGTTTGCTCAGTGTGTATGGCATGGTATCTTAAAAAGTAGTTATTGGGCTGAAATGAGAAGAGGAATGAACAAATAAAAGCAGCATATTGTGCATTAATTTGTGCTGCTTATTTAAAAGCCTATGTTATTGTTTCTTGAAACATTATGAACAACACCCGGCCCCCTCCACAATACCTTACCAGTATACGTTTCCTGTACCTACGGCATATCAGTCATATACAGAATAAATATTATGGTGAACTGATTCAAGAACATCTGAACGACATTCCTACTAGTAGATCGGTTTTCATAAATTGCAATCAGCAATTTTACACTGAAAATCATAACAAGTCATATATTTCTTTAATACTTGCTCTTCCGATATGAATATTGAAGGCAAGGCCAGTATTTAGTGCCCATTTCTAATTGCCTTTGAGCAAATGGTTATGCGTTGCCTTCTACTTTCTTCAGAAGAGTGATCCATTTGGTATATATACACCCATTAAGAAGGGAGATCGATGGTTTCGAGCCAGTAAGAATGAAGGAATGGTAATATAATTCCAAATCAGGATAGTACATGGCTTGGAAGGGAACTTACAAGTCATGGTGATCCTGTGCATCTGCATGGTGATCCTGTGCATCTGCATGGTGATCCTGTGCATCTGCATGCCTGTTCTTCGAAGTAAAGGTTATTGGTTTGGATGGTGCTGCTGAAGGAGACGTTGTGAGTTGCTGCAGTGCATCCTGTAGATGGTACACACTGCTACCACTGTGAGCTGGTGATGGATCAAATGAATACTTAAGATGTTGGTTGGATTTCTGTACACATGGGATGTTTTGTCCTGGATATGTTGAGCTGCTTGAGAGTTGTGGGGCTGCATTCAACCAGGGAAGTGGTAGCATTCCTGACTTGTGCCTTGTTCATGGCGGATGGGCTTTGGAGTGTCGGGAGGTGAGTTACTCACTTCAGGATTCTCAGCCTGCTCTTGGAGCTATTGTATTTACTTGGTTGGTCGTGTTAAATCTCTGATCCTGATCCCCCAAGGATATTTAAGGTGGGCAATTGAATGGTTGTAATGAGGTTGAGAAGTGGAGAGATTATCTCTTGGAGACAACTGTACGTCTACTTGTACGGAGTGAATTTTGTTTGCTACTTACCAGCTGTTGAGTAGAATAACCAACTCAGTTGGGAATTATAAACAAGTAACTCGGGGAAACTGCATATTTTGATAAAATTTTTAACCTTTGTGATGACTCTGGAATAGCGGGCTTGATTTCCAATGAGCATCCCCAATAAGGCATGACAATATTAAATATAATAACCTATAATTAGCGACTAGGTGGTGATTGTGAACCAACATATTCAGAACAGGTAAATTTGAGAAACTGCATGTTTTGATAAAGTCTTTAACTTTTGTAATGACTCTGGAATAGCAGGCTTGATTTCCAGTGTGCTTCTCTAATAAGACTTGACAGTATTAAATATAGCAACCTATAATTAGGGACTAGGCAATACTTGTGACTGAACATTTTCAGAACATCAGAACATTCAACAAAGAAAATCTCCGCTTAATCTTTTACTTTCCCTAAAGTCTAGGTCACCATATGCAGCAGGACAATAATAACAACTTTAAACATTTTGCTATTACATTCACTTGATATTTAATATTTAATTCGTTTTAGCACAAATAATCACAAAACCTTTACCAGCGTAGACTGGTACAAAGTGCATTTTTAGATCAAAACACATATGTAACCTTTCAGAGAGGATCAAAGAGATGTTTCTGAAGTCTCGTATTTGTGCTGAACTTATCTCCCAGGATACCTGTTAACATTCTTGTAGCTCACTCTTTTGAAAATATTCAAAGGCCTGAGGCTAGGGAGGCAACAGAGAGAGAAAAAAAAACAAAAGAAACTTGGAAACTAAATAAATGAGGATATCAGCTAGCCTGCACAGTAATTTTTTCCGCAAAAGAAAGGAACATCAGTTGCTCTTTATGTTGTAAATAACAACATGGGCCAAACAACAGTATTTCATGACATCAGTCATCATTTGGACTTCTATGTCTACTTCTTTCAGAGATAAAAGGCCATGGGTACCCGCATGGGCCCAAGCTATGCCTGCCTCTTTGTAGGTTACGTGGAACAATCCCTCTTCCGTACCTACACTGGCCCGAAACCCCACCTCTTCCTCCGTTACATTGATGACTGCATCGGCGCCGCCTCGTGCTCCCACGAGGAGCTCGAACAGTTCATCGACTTCACCAACACCTTCCACCCCAACCTGAAGTTCACCTGGACCATCTCCAACACTTCTCTCTCCTTCCTGGACCTCTCTGTCTCCATCTCGGGCAACCACCTAGAAACCGATGTCCATTTCAAGCCCACTGACTCCCACAGCTACCTGGAATACACCTCCTCCCACCCACCCTCCTGCAAAAATGCCATCCCCTATTCCCAATTCCTTTGCCTCCGCTGCATCTGCTCCCAGGATGAGACATTCCACTCCCGTACATCTCAAATGTCCGCATTCTTCAAGGACCGCAACTTCCCCCCCACAGTGGTCGAGAACGCCCTCGACCGTGTCTCCCGCATTTCCCGGAACACATCCCTCACGCCCCGTCCCCGCAATAATAACCAAAAAAGAATCCCCCTCGTCCTCACATACCACCCCACCAACCTCCGGATCCAACGCATCATCCTCCGACACTTCCGCCATCTGCAATCAGACCCCACCACCAAAGACATTTTTCCCTCCCACCCTTATCTGCCTTCCGGAGGGACCACTCTCTCCGTGACTCCCTTGTCCGCTCCACACTCCCCTCCAGCCCCACCACACCCAGCACTTTTCCCTGTAACCGCAGGAAGTGCTACACCTGCCCCTACACCTCCTCCCTCACCCCAATCCCAGGCCCCAAGAAGACTTTCCACATCAGGCAGATGTTCACCTGCATATCTGCCAATGTGTTATACTGCATCCGCTGTACCCGTTGTGGCTTCCTCTACATTGGGGAAACCAAGCGGAGGCTTGGGGACCGCTTTGCAGAACACCTGCGCTCACCTCCCAGTCGCGAACCATTTCAACTCCCCATCCCATTCCTCAGATGACATGTCCATCCTGGGCCTCCTGCAATGCCACAGTGATGCCACCCGAAGGCTGCAGGAACAGCAAATCATATTCAGCCTGGGAATCCTGCAGCCCAATGGCATCAATGTGGATTTCACAAGCTTCAAAATCTCCCCTCCCCCAACCGCATCCCAAAACCAGCCCAGCTCATCTCCACCTCCCTAACCTGTTTTTCCTCTCACCTCAAGCCACACCCCCATCTCCTATCTACTAACATCATCCCGCCCCCTTGACCTGTCCATCCTCCCTGGACTGACCTATCTCCTCCATAACCCCCTACCTACACACATCTTTACTGGCTCCATCCCCGCCTCTTCGACTTGTCTGCCTCCTCTCCACCTATCCTCTACTCTATCCATCCTCTATTCGCCTCCCCCTCTCTCCCTATTTATTTCAGAACCCTCTTCCCCTCCCCCATTTCTGATGAAGGGTTTAGGCCCGAAACGTCAAGTTTTCCTGCTCCTATGATGCTGCTTGACCTGCTGTGTTCATCCAGCCCCATGCTTGTTATCTCTACTTCTTTCAGTTGGCCCTTGATGAAGTTCCATCAACAGTCACCGCAGTTTCAATGGTGGTACAGGTAGACTGCTGTGTTGCATGACTTCCACTCAAAAGCCACTGAACAGGATCTGTAATAAATCAGACTCAGATGCAGCAAAAAGGAATCTGACTGGCACAAGCAACACGGGCAAAATACTTTTCAATGCACATGTATGGATGATCGAGAAGTTCCATTAAACTTTTGAGGTTTCTCAGTTCCCATACTGGCATGTCATGTTTTGAACCGGGGGAAGGGTCGGGGAGGCCGGGGGGGCGCGGAGGAGGTGGGGTTGGTTGGCGCAGTTGGCTGGATGGCTGACTTGCGACATGGAGTGATGCGAATAGCCTGGGTTCAACTCCTGCATCAGCTGAGGTTCTCATGACGTACACCTTCTCAACCTCACCCCTTGCCTGAGACGTGGTGACCCTCAGGTTAAGCACCACCAGTCGTCTCTCTTTAATGAGGGAGCAGCCTTACACTCTGATAAGACCACAATGACATAACCTCTTTATTATGAACCTCCAGACCATGCACTCAAAAAAACTGCAGAAACAAGCCGTTGATGTGGCAACTGCAATCTTGTAACTTTTACCATTTTCAGACAGACAGTATCAAGTCTCCAGTCAATATCTAATTTAATATGAACATAGGCAAGAATGCTTCACAAGCATTGATGGAATTCACTTTGTTAAAGAATTGCCCGACACCTAAGGACTATGGATTTTAAAACTGTCCATCTCAATGTTTCGTGCAGGTCTACAATAAAGATCAAAACCCAATGGTCAATATCAACTTCTGATATAATGATGGCTTCCCTCTTTCAAACCAGACTGGGTGTGCTTCGGAAGCATCAACCATGTGATCGAAGCTGATTTCAGGGACTAAATCTTTATTACCCTAGAACACAGCACATCTATCATCAGAACTGTCAGTCACCAACTAGACTAGTCTAAGAACCAGACTCTGAAATCTAGCTGCATATTATCGAGCAGTCAAAATACTTAACCTGGTCCAGGTTCAAAATCCACCTGAAAACCAGCCTTCAAGATATTTATCTACAGAAACATCATAACTTTGTAAACCCTTTGCCTCATCTGTGAAGTAACGCCATAAAGGCCAGTATCTCATCACCAAGTCATCCTTTATTTACACATGGAAAGTCCTTGACGCTGATCCAGCTCCATCAGAGCCAGCTGTCAAGAGTGAACAGGATGTCTGATACTCCTGTTTATATCTGTCAGCCAGGGCTCCCTGATCGAACCGGATTAACAGCCCCAATCAGGGACCTCATATTCTATGAGGTCCACCTGGCTGACCTCATTACAATCATTACAATATGTTCATTAGTTAAACATAAAAAGAGCAAATCCCTTCAAAAAGCTATGGCCCTGTGACATGGGAGACTGGAGATCATCAATCAGATTCTGAATGAACTTTAATCTGTAAAAGTACAATATTGTGCGTCAGTGCCTGTCTGTGGATGTGCCAGTGTCTATATCTGTCTGTGCATCTTTCCACGTGTGTACCTCTGTGTGTGTGTGTGTGTGTGTGTGTGTGTATGAGTGCGTGTGTGTCCATGTCAGAGTAAGTGATGCTGCACTAATTTGGAGTACATTTTGGGAATAAATGCACTGCTTTACTTTAAAACTCATATATATATTATTGAATTGGAATACATGATGAAAATATACCACATTCCATACAAAACAAACCAATTACGACCTGTAAGCATATGCATTCTGTCTACGTCAGTTTGAAAAATGTAGAGTTCTGTAAGTTCCAATGCTCAGCTTTTTGAAGCATCTCCTCATAACCTAGGTCCTTGGTCCTTCGCTGTAGCATCATCGCTTCATTGTGTTTGTTGCTCAAACGTCTTTTAATTCTTGCTAACCGGAGCCGATGCAATGTTCGGGATGTGGCTTGACTCAAGTAAATAGATTTCCATAATGTTGTCCAAGACCTGCCGCATTAAGACGGGCAGTGCCTCCCTAAACTAATTTAAACCATTGAATAACAAAGGAAGTAATCATGCATTTATTTAGCAGCCATGACTGTAACCACTTTAGTTTTCCAAGTTTATTGAAGTCCTGATTAAAATTCTTGTGTGTTTTGACGTCCTTTTCACTTGGAGCAAATTTACTTCTTTAAGCTGACCTGTGCCTATACAACATACTCTTAGACTTAGCTTGATGTATTTCATATTTTAATTGTCTCACTAGAGTAGCTACAGAGTTATCATTTACATCCCATAGAATACACCAAACCTTTTCTTTAAATTCTATATATTTTTATATAACCTACATCCTTAAATGTTTATTTTCAGTCTCTTGTCTGAGATTTTTTGTATTCCAATTGAACCGTTGTTCCTTCCTCTGGCTAAGGCCTTTGGTTCTAGTATCTTGTTCCTATTTCTTCTATCTGAGATACACCACATAGCTGCAGTCACTTCAAGTTTCACATGGTCTGCAGATTTCTGCTTTGCAATTTACAAGCATTGCTTTGCTGACAATCCAGATTTATCACCTATATCCATCTGTTGAACACTTGTGAGTTTGTATTCTGCATTCTTCCCTCATATTTTCAGACTAATTAGATCTGTTATCAGATTCTTTGTGACCAAGCATGTCCAGGAAATGCAAATGTTGTAAATTTATCATATGATTGTGCAGTGATTTGAAGAAACAGTTTCACAGCCTCAGCTTTTGCCATTTACAAGATAGACTGCTTGTTTGATGAGAGCAGTGCTTGGTTGATTAAGCAGCAGACATGCATAAGAGAGTAAAAGCTTTCCCAGCAGAACAAAGTGCAACACAGGCCAAAATAGTCAAAACTACTCAAAACAGTCTGCCTCAGTTGGAGTGGTTCACAATTATTAAACAACAATTGAGGTTTAAATTGATCTAATTTTTCAGCCAATACTCAAACGGCTAATCACTTAAACACAAGCCAAAATATTATTTGTACTGGGATAACAAGGTGTAGAGCTGGATGAACACAGCAGGCCAAGCAGCATCAGAGGAGCAGGAAGGCTGACGTTTCGGGCCTAGATTATTTGCACTGCTGATTTTTAAACAGTTGCTTCATGATTCTGAAGCATGTTTTCAGTTTGACAGGCTGGCATCATTTTGGATTCAACTAATGTGGAAATGTGAATGAAGAGCAGTTCTCTTAAGCAGTAAATCAGAAACAAACGACATCTTACTTTACTGTCTGTCAGAGTTCTTACTGAAAATTCCATAACATGGCTATTTGGCAAAATAAAGTGCTCTGTTTTAAAAATGTCTGAGCAATCCATGTTATCTGCAATCATTCTCAGCTTGGTTTTGCCTTGCAAGTAAGGCCATGTAGTAACAACAGAGTGTAGACTGAAAAGAAACAGCTGGCAAAACATCTGAGCCTAAGTCATTACATGTACCAGATAAGGAATGAGAAAGGTCATTAGGAAAGAGAAGCATGATAACTTGTAAAATCCAACGGAATCATTTTAACTAGTTAAATTGTTATCATTATTAAGATTAAAATCCAACTTAATATTCAGTACATAGAAGCAGCAACCACTCACGATGCAGATTCCAGAATCAACAAGACACTGTTCTGAATGTCCATGGCAGTTACATGGCAAACATTCTCCATCAGTTGTGCTATAGAAACCTGTGGGACAGTTCTGAAAAAGAGCAGCAGAACATTTTCAAATAAAGCTGAGTAGGAATATTTAATCATGGTGCCTGTAAAAACAAGACACTGGCCCAGAAACAACCAACTAAAACATTTAAAAACTTCATTACTCTTTGTACTTTCTAAACATATCTTGTCAGGCACAAAGTTAAACATTTACTTTTATGACAATTAATTATTTATTTATACTCCTTCAGAAGAAATAAGGAAATACAAGTAGAGTGTGCATTTCCCACTAATACTTCCTTAAATGAATAATTTCTATTAACAAAACAACATTAATAATATCAATAGTCCACATATAAAAAGTCTTCATGTATAACTCTGGAAATAAATAATTATCTTAAACTTGAAAAATACACACTTCAAAGACAATCAAGAACAAACATCCTAGTGCAACACCAGCAATCCAATTGGCCTGATTTCAAGACTGAGCAAGGCCTTGGTTGTGAATGAGTTAAAATCTTATCCAATGTGTGTTACATTTCAAGTAATGAATTAGTTTTACCTTGATTTAAGAAGTAATTACAATTTTCCATGACTTCACTAAAATGCCTGGTCTGTCGTCATAATTTCAGCAAAGAGTTGTTTTAAACACAATTACAAGCTCAAATGGGATTTCTGCTGAATCTTCCCTGACATGATGGCAACAAAGTGGAAGGCACTCACTCCCTAGATTTTCATCTCCAGGCTCACCAAATAATGTACTTCTTTGATTAGTCAAATATTCTCAATAGCACACTACAGGACATAATATCTGTAAATTCTGTGCTGTAACACATAGACTGCCACACAGGTCTTTTTTTTAAAGAAAGGATATATTGAGCGACAAAAACATTTCTTAATCTGCAGCTCTGCGTCAGAAAACAAGCACAATAATTATGTTTCAATAAAATAGTTTCAACATTTACGTAAAATTTGAAAATAAATATTAGAATCAATCATGGAGACTAATTTCAATCGCTCACAATGGGTTGGAGGGGGTCCTAGTTGCAGTGGTTGGGGGGTAATGGGTGTGAAGTCGAAATTTAAAACTTTGGAACAAGTCTTGTACAACAGATACATGAGAACACCCGTAAATTCTCCTCCCAGCCACTCACCGTCCTGACCTAAACTATATCATCGGTCCTGCACTGTAACTGGGTAAAAACCTGCTGCTCCCTCTGTAACAGCACTGTAAGTGCATCTCCACCACATGGATCGTAGTAGTTCAAAGCACCTACGAGGACAATTAAGTACGAGCAATAAATGCTGGCCTAACCAATAATATCCCTGTCTCTCAAATGGCCAAATATACATCTCCAGAGCAACTAAATTATTTAAATTATTCTAAACTAAATTATTTAAACTAAATTATTCAACAGGAGGCAGTCAGTCAGCCATTTTAGGTTTGCTCACTCCACTCACACCAGTTGTATGATCCTTTGATCTCTCTGCCCTTCATCTCTCTGCCTATAAACTCTGCCTCTGTGTGCTTTCCTCTCACTGTACCTGACGAAGTGACTGTGCTCTAAAAGCTTGTGATTTTGGATAAACCTGCTGGACTATAACCTGCTGTCATGTGATTTTTGACTCTGCCTCAGTTGTAGAGAGTTTTATTTTTAGTCCCTGTGGGTTGGATTTTTCAAGGTTCAGGTAAGTAGGGGAGGCAGAAATGGCTAGATCGAACAGATAAGTATCTTGCCAGCACTCACTGAAGACCAGAAATTGCAATATTTACCCTGGCCTCCCTCACAAACATTTCCCAGCAATTGTCTTATACTCGATACTGCTGTATTTCTGACCAAAGATGGCTCTGGGCTTTTGAGCCCTTGATCTGTATTCTCTCCAATCCATCTCACATAACTCATGAACTTCTCTGATTTCCAATCTCTCTCTAACCCATTCATTTACCTGATATTCAATGCCAACATACCCACCGTCAGTTCCACAACACTGAGTCCCGATCTCTCCCCGGTCTTTTCAATCTCTCTCCTCATGGGCTTATCCTATTTAACCTTCCCTCCTCTTAGGTCTCTGGCTGAACTCTGATGTCATAGGCATCCTGGCTCAACAGTTAGCCAAACTCTCAATTTGGCTTGACGCTAGCCAGGAAACGGAAAGAAAATAATTGATTGATTTCTTGTGTTGTACATTTTAACCACTCGGATCAATGCAGAGATTACACTAGTTTCTAAGTTTATATACAAGTGTTTTAAAATATCTCTACAATCATTAAATATCTGCACTCACCCAAAAGAGAAGAGCTGAATATTATTTGAGTAGACTATTCTGATATATTTTTCAATTCTGAATTAGTTTGTTGCATTTCTATTTAAGCAGACAAGCTAAACAGATCAGCCTCATTCTCTTTGTCTTCTTCCTTTGTAGTTAATTTTTGGAAAATTGCCTGAATTTCTAAAATAAATCCTATTGCATGGACTCACTCTTTTTCTGTCTAATTCTATGAGCCTGAGATTTTGCCACAACATAGTCACGAAACAATCTAGGATGTTCTTCCTGTAACGTTTCAGTTTTTCTCACCTGTACTGGCTGTTCAATCAGCCTTGATGAGGCCAATTTTATTGAAACAATATTATTCACAAAATAAAATCAATTCCTTGATTATGTGATTGTCAGATGGAGGTGGGCAAGCAAATGCTTCAAAATGTAAGGAAATAGCTCCTCCTTTAAGATAAAATACCCAGAAACTCCAGTGGTCTCATCGTCACTAACACAAAAAAGAATGATCATAATTGTTCTGAGACATCTTTCCCTTCTTGGTGGATGAAGGAAATTTGTTTTCTCTGCACTACTGTTACTGTTTCAATGTCTTTTTTTCTTTTCTGACATGCCTTTTTCTGAAGATACTTTAAGCATTCCTGTTACTGCAATCAGTCTCCCATTTAACTTCCAAGAATTGGTTTTGGCATGTCCAGTTTGTTTCAATTACAACATGTAAATTTCTTTATATCATTTATTCCTTTCAGCCTTTCTATTACTTTGGTGTCCTTCTGTCTGTTCTCTAAAAGAAGTTCCTCGTGATCTGCAAATTTTCTATTCTTTCAATTTCCTTATGGATCTCCGTATGATCATCATAACATCTGTAACTGTCCATGCAAGATAATAAAATTACCTGCCGAAACTGCTATGTCTCTGATCTTTTGTACTTGACATTCATCTAAATTCAGGGTTTGAGTGAAGATTTGTAGCTTGGATGCTGGTTGTAGATGTTGGTGTGTTCGCCGAGCTGGGAGGTGTGACAGCAGACATTTTGTCCCCTTGCTAGATTACATGCACCTGTCAAGTGGTGTGGAGCCTCCTGTGAATCGCTGTTGTCTTGTGCCAGTTCAAATTCATATGGTCTGGTTTTTGCTGCTTCCGGTAAGTGCCCGTTCTGGCTGTGTGTTGTAATGGTCGGTATATCGGGTCTAATTCAATGTGTTTGTTGATGGAGTCGGTGGATGAATGCCAAGCCTCCTAGAATTCCCTGGCTGTCCTCTGTTTGGCTTGTCCTATGATAGTAGTGTTGTCCCAGTTGAAAAAGTGTAATTTTTCTCATCTGTGTGTATTGAAACCAAGGACATCTGGTCGCGTCGTTTAGTTGTTAGCTGGTGGTCGTGGATGTGGGTTGCTAGTTGTCTGCCTGTTTGTCCCACAGTGTTTTGTGCCGTCTCCGCATGGTATCTTGTAAACCACATTCGTCCTGTCCATGGTATCTATTGGGTCTTTAACCCTGGTCAGTTGCTGTCTTAGTGTGGCTGTCGGTTTGTGTGCTATCATGATTCCTAGCGGTCTGAGTAGTCTGGCTGTCAGTTCGGAGGTGTTTTTTATATATGGTATGGTGGTTATTGTTTCGGGTTCTGGTGTGTCCTGGTTGTGTTTTCTGTTGGCTAGGCATCTGTGGATGAAGGTGTAGGGGTATCCATACCTGGTAAAGACCATGTAGAGGTGTTCTTTTTCTTCCTTCTGCAGACCGTGTGTGCTGCAGTGTGTAGTGGCCCATTTGAACAGGGTCTTAATGCAGATCCGCTTGTGGGAGTTGGGGTGGTTGCGGTTATAATTTATGACCTGGTCAGTACGTGTGGATTTCCTGTACACTTTTGAAGTGAAATCACCATTCTCTTTTCTTTCCACTTGTAGGTTTCATCCCTTTCGGTATGGTGTTGATGCGTCGGTGGGTGTTCCCAATTTCTGTCCTTTTTATAATTACAAAAGTGTTGTCCACATATCTGATCCAGAGCTTGGGATGGATCTGTGGGATGGCTGTTTGTTCCGCTCTTTGTGCGACTGCCTCCGCTATCAATCCGGAAGTGGGTGAGCCCAAGGGAGTCCCTTTGATCTGCTCATATATCTTGCTGTTGAATGTCAAGTGGGTTGTTAAGCATAAGCCCCGTAGTTTAAGTGTACAGTGTTTGTTGATCTGTTCCTCGTTCTGTTGTCTGTTGTGTTCATTTACTAGGTTGGATATGGTTTCTTTGGCTAGGTTTCTGTCGATTGATGTGAACAATGCTGTTACATCAAACAAGATCATCACTTCTTCTTTGTCTATTTTAATGTTCTTGGTGTTGTCCAGGAATTCTTGTGTTGATTGTGTGGAGTGTCGCGAACTACTGATTAGACGTTTAAGCTTTTGTTGTAGTTCCTTTGCTAATTTGTGAGATTGGGCTCCCGGTAGAGCCACAATTGGTCTGAGAGGTACATCAGGCTTGTGTACCTCAGGCAGCCCACAGAATCTTGGCGCGTTATTGCCTTCGATTTTATCCTTTGTAATTCTGTTTTTGTTATCTGTCCTGTTCTGTGTAGGTTCCATAGTGTATTATTTATTCTGTTTGTTCGCTGTGGTATGGGGTCCCACTCCCTCTGTTGGTAGGTATGGATACCCCCACAGCTTCATCCACAGATCCCAGCCAATAGACAACATAACCAGGACACACCAAAACCTGAAACAATAACTACCATATCATATATAAAAAACACCTCAGAACTGACAGCCAGGCTACTCAGACCACTAGGAATCATGACAACTGGCAGCCACACAAAGACAGCAACTGCCCAGGGTTAAAGACCCAATAGATACCATGGACAGGACGAACGTGGTTTACAAGATACCATGCAGAGACTGCACAAAGCACTACGTGGGACAAACAGGCAGACAACTAGAAACCCGCATTCACAATCACCAGCTAGCAACTAAACAACACAACCAGATGTCCTCGAGAAGAAAAACCACACTTTCAACTGGGACAACACTACTATCATCGGACAAGCCAAACAGAGGAGATCCCGGGAATCCTTGGCGGCTTGGCTTTCATCCGCAGACTCCATCAACAAACACATTGAATTAGACTCGATGTACTGACCACTACAGCGCACAGCTGGAACCCGCACTTACCAGAAGCAGTAAAAACCAGACCATATAAATTTGAATTGGTACAAGACAACAGCGCTTCACAGGAGGCTCCATAGCACTGAGGATGTCACCTAGTAAGGAGACGAAACGTCTGCTATCAAATCTCTCAAGTCAGCAAACACACCAACATCTACAATTCATCTAAATTCAATGAATTTTTAAGTTTGCTATATCTGAATTCTTCCATGATCTTACTTCCCCTATGTTCTCAATTTTTAAAATCTCCCTTTATGGATCTAAAGCACTGATCCCACGGCATTTCTTTTTTTTCTTATGTGGAAATTCTATAAATGTCTTATTATGTTTATTCCTTGTAGTTATAAATTTTAATTTATAAGTTTCAGGGTGCAGGATTTTCATACTCTGCAGATGATTCATCTGAAAGCCTGGCGAACATAGTCATAGCTGTACATTTAGTAAAATGTTACAAGTTGTGTCTCAGTATGAGAAATTCTGCAACCAGATTACATTACTTTACAAGAACACAAGAAAACCATAGGAATGATTACATGCCGAAGTGAACTGGAAAGGGTACCTTGTGTTGGTCTATAACTTTTCCAAGTCAATAAATGTCGACACTTACCAGAAGTGATGAAACTATTGATATTCTGATAAGTTAATTTTTAAATGGGTGAGTATCAGAAAATTATCTAAATGCATTTTACAAAATTTTGCATAATTTCTATGTAGGAATGGAGAAATACGTACTCTAATAGCATTATATGGTACTGTATAAAGAATTATCGATTGTGAAGAGGTCTTTGCTGAAGTATTTTCTAAATAGGAAACTACTCAGTAATTTCAATATTTCGCTTTCACACAGGCCAAGCAATTTTCTGTTCATATACAAAATAACCCTATCATTTACACCAGTTTTCTCACCTTATGAGGTTGTGTTTAAACCCTCTTTTAGGATGAGCTTTAGTTTGCCTAAATCTAATATTATTGGAAAAGTTAGAGAAAAAGAAGACAAAGTGAAGATGAGTCATGATACATCAGGAATGATTTTAGAGAGTTCAGTGCTGGTCAAAAGATCATTGTGAAAGACCATCAATGTCAATGAGAAGAATGTGATTTTAGTTACCGTATTGGGATAGGTACATTCACATAGCTAGTAAAAATTAGAGCAGGCATTCCATCAGTGTCATGCAGAGAGAGTGTCAAAAAACCTCCTAAGGTCTAAATACCCCCTACAGTCCACAGTTAAAGTCAGAAAGGAAGTGCATGTAGGAAAGAAACAAACAAAATTTTGAGTTATTAGAAATTGAAAGCGTGCCAGCATTACAGAAATCCACCAGTATAATAAAAATGTGTCAGGGACTTTGATTAAGGCAAATGTAACAGTCCTAACCATTAAGTGGAGTTAGTAGTTAAGGGAGTCAATGCCAAAGTTCAGGGTTGAAACAGTCAGAGACGTTGAGAGAGCAAAGTTAAATAGATGGAATACTAAGACAGAGAGAGAAAGAAGCCATATAGATTAATTGAATGTATGTAGTTGGAAAAAAGAAAACAATATTTTTCTTTTCATTATTTCTTGTCAAATAATGATGTTTTTGTAAAATAAATATTGGTTTTAAGGCGAATGACTTTTTTTAACAAGTCAATTACTCTGGAAATCTCGGTCACGTGTCTTAGTTGCATATCAACTAAAAGCAAATATGCAATCCAACCGTTTAGATTTTCTGGTATGGGGGATGTTGGTTAGTCATACTACATTGAGAAATTATTTAAATGGGTTATTTTATGTTTTAATGCGTAACTTGTCTTTTTTGATGGAAACAGAGTGTGGTATATTGTAAGAACTGTTCATTTTGTACTATTCCCCTCTTTCTTGTCCACTGTGTTGAGGAGATGTAAACAAAGTTAGTACAACAATGTCTGCTTGCTATGAATCCACTTAGTGAGTTATGTTTAGCGCAATGCAGAGTGGTATGAAATACTTATTTTAGGTCTTAATAGAGTTATGGTAATTTGTGAACAATTGTGACTGAATTTTCGAAACCTTTGAATATTAGCTTCAAGAGAGATAGAATAATTTTTACTGTATACAATAATATGACTATTTGTAGGAGATAAAACAAATGAATGTATAAAGATAAAAAGGAAATGGAAATAACTTGATGTTTCACTGCTCTTGTCTTCAGAATTGACAAGCCACTGAGAGATGCAAGTATGGCAGCAAATACACAGCTGACAAAAAGCAGCAACTGGGATGGATTAAAAGATAAAATTCTGAGCCATTACCTAGTTATCTTGAAATTCTTCCATGGAATTAATTAGCAAATTGACTCTAGAATGTATTTCAACAACTTGCCACAGTTTCTATAAAAATTCCATTAAATTTGGCCATGTCATGGTTTGGCTTGTGGCCTGCCTCAATATGACGATAGTGTGAGAGCTCTTCTGTGAACACCCTTTTTGTTGAAACAGGGCCATGTCAAGAAGGCCATGTCTATAAATCGTGGCCAGTCTCACCAACAAAAACATTCCCATTGATTCGGAGGCAGGCTTACAAATACCGTTGAATTGCACATGCTCTGTAATGTCTCCTTCAAGTAAAAATTCCTGTTGTGAAATTTCGAATAACTGCCTTTTGGTTTCAGTGACTCAAAAGGAAAACCGACTACACATTTTGTCAGCATTTCTATTTGCCTTTTGCATTTGTAAAAAAAAATGAAATTAGTTTTCAAGAACTACTCTAGAAAATGAATGAGCATTCAATTGCTTTCCAAGGTAATGAAATTGAAAATGGTTTTAGTTGTAATTTTGAACTGTTTCTACAGTGACGGTTTCAGTATGAAATAATCAGTAGTCTTTAAATCATACATTGCAAAGACATGTATATAATTACCAACAGTAGTATGAAATATATCTGTATCTCGTTGGAACATTCATAAAGAATTCACAAGGTTTTATAAAATGTAACCATCATTTTGAATGTAAACCATTTATCATTGCCCTGAATATTGGATTCCCAGCCAAATAAAACAAATTTTCTTGTTATTCCACCAAACGAACAAACTTCTCTGATGACCTGAAATGGTGTAATAATATGTCTGCCTTAAACTGCACAGATATGAAAAATAGTTCAAATTACTACAGAGATCTACTTTGTGATCCCTGTAAATGCTTCAAATTAGTTCGTGAACACATGGGAAATTGTGGCAGAAAGAAGATATACTACCTATATTAAAGAAAACTAAAGCTAATTTGATAATTCACCATGTGATTACAATCAAATTCAATTAACTAATTAGATTTATGAAAACAAAGTTAAGAATAAATAGCCAGGGACAGTAATGTAAATGAGTAACAAATTTTGAAGTTTAACTGAAATCAGACAAATCGATAATGTGTTAAGTAAAAAGTTAGTCTTGCTATAAAATAAAGTGATGTCAATGCAAGGAAAGCAGCATTTTTGTTTGATGTTCAGTCAGCCACGGGTGTATTTGAAGATGGGGGTGGATGGGGAGGTTTTCTTAAAATATATGCGGCCTGCCCACCACTTTCCCACTTACAACTGACCTGTCTCCCATATTAGGACGAGAAGAGAAACTGTCAGGCAGCTTTTGCACACAACTTAAACTATTGAAACCTTTAGTGGCCATCTCATTCTTTGTTAACTCAAGGAAGCCTGGTTAATTTGGTTCCTTTTAAAGCACACACTCCTTTAGGTATGGGAGAAAGTTATCTACGAGGGAAGAGTTTGATTTTTAAAATAATCTTCTTGAGGCCAATCAAGGGGGTGGGTGAATAAAGACGAGACCCAGTTTAACTGAATGGAGTATCCAGTGTGGAACAAATCAGGGAACCTTGCCTCAGACCTAGGTGCAAAATAGTCAATAAATAGAGACAGGGAAGGGCCTAATTGAGGCACCACAATATTGGTAAGTGGATAGGCCGACAGTTTACTGAGAGCCGAGCCTGCTCTTGCTGTCAACACACACAATCCCCACTTTCATATTTAAAAAGCACAAATCCTGTTAATGTTTCAATTGTAGCTTTATTTGCCTGTACTTTCAGTGCAAAGAATTAAATATTTCAACTATTTGGTCTCTGTGTTGATAGTCTTCAATGCTTTGTATTGAAGGCTATTAGACAGCTGAAATTCTTGTACATTCAGATCCCTTGGCCAAAAGATGTCTACTCAGAGGTGCTGGCATTACTGAAAAATAGCATCTGCTCTAGGCCTGATGACTTCCAGCATAGCTGATGCCAATTACCACCTTGTTGAAGTTGATAGACCGTGTACTATGTGTTTGGACTGGAAGCATACAGAGGAGGCACATTTTCACAGGAACACAGGTGCATCAGTGAGTCATTCAGCCTTTTAAACTTACTCTGTCATGTTTGATCACTTACCTCAATGCCATATTCTCAAACCTTGATGCCATAAGTAACTATTAATCTTCATCATGAACATAGTTAATAATAGAACTTCCACACCCCCTGGGTCAAAATATTTACCACCCTCTGAGTGAAGTTCCTCCCTATCTCAGTCCTTAATGGCCTGCTTTTTATTCTGAGACTGCTTTCTTTGGTTCTAGACTTTACAGCCAGGGATAACATCTTTTCTACATCAACCTTGTCTTTCCTGACAAGAATTTTACAAATTTCTAAGAATGAGATAATCTCTCATTCTTTAAACTCCAGGGAATACAAGCCCAGTCTCCTACATCTCTCTTCATTGGACTGTCCTATTATCCCTGCAATTAGTCTGATGAACCTCCGCTGCATTCCTTTTGTGGGAAGTATATCCTCCTTTAGGCATGGGGACTGGAACTGCACATAATATTCCAGATGCAGTCTCAACAGTATACTATATAATTGTAACAGTACTTCTTTGCTCCTTTCCTCAAATTTTCTTGCAATAAAAGCTAACATACTGTTTGCCGTCCAGTTTGCTTGCTACACCTGCATGCTGGTTTTCAGTGACTTACAAACAAGGATGCCTAGGTTCCTTTGGGACACATTCAAGGAACACTCTGCACATTTGTTCCTTCTACCAAAATAAAAAGCCTCACAATTACGCCCATTATATTCCATCCACCATACTTTAGCCCACTCTCACAGTCTGTCTAAATCCCATTGAAGCCTCTTTGCACACTCTTTATAGCACACATTCTCCCTCAAGTTTTGCATCATCTGCAAACTTGGAAATTTTACAGTTGGCCTTCACATCCACATCATTTTATAAATTACGAACAGCTGGGACCGAAGCACTGATCCTTATAGTAACCGACTAGTCACATGCTTTCAGCCCGAAAATGATCCATTTACTCCTATTCTCTGCTTTCTGCCTGTTAACCAATCCTCAATCTCTGCTAGTACATTACCCAATCACATGCACTTTGATTTGGTTTAATAAGGGTCAGTTAGCACAGTTGACTGGACAGCTGATTTGAAATACAGAGTTACGGCAGCAGTGTGGGTTCAATTCCCACTCTAGTTGAGGTCACTGTGAAGGTCTCTGCCTTCTCAACCCCAGCCCCACCGGAGGAGCATGGCCCTCAGATCGAACTCACCACTGCTTATCTCTTTTTAATGAGAGAATGGTCCTCTGGGACTGTGGCAAATTACCTGTTTCATTAAATAACCTCTTGTGTGAAAGCCTTCTGAAAATCTATAATACACCACATGCCTCATTGACTCTGTTGGTAACATCTTCAAAAAGTTCTATTCAGTTTGTAAATATGATTTCCACTCCATGTTGATTCTTTTCAATCAGACAACTATTTTTAAATATTCACCAGTCACATCCTTTATAATAGATTCTAGTATCAATACTCAAAATTATATTTTGGACTGACAGACAGTCAATGAGTCCACCAATAACAATCCAGCTGCCCCAAAAGTCCCAAACAAAATCCCATATTCCCACTGCTCAATTGTTCCCCACCTTCCTACTTCTGTTACTGACCAACACAGTGCCTTTTATCTCGCAATCCTGAAATAAATGTTACTGAAAAATAACCATTCCATAACATCTTGATCCAAAAATCATCAAATATTCCATACAACACCCAGTCAATCATTTGTGCGCACTCCCTTAATGATGTCATATGGGTACCCTTGTCTGGCTTAGTTTCAAGTACAAAGTTAGCTCAGTGGCTGCAAAATGGTCAGCAAAAGCCTACTGATTTCCCATGGGCAGGTGACTTTGCAGAATGACTTTGGCCAGCTCTGGATCTTGAAGTTCTTGTAACGGAATACACCACATCGACATTAATGACAGCAGACTGGGCTGGAAGGCTGACAGACAACATGGTACTATTGATGTGGCAACAGTGGGAGGATTAAAGCAAATATCGTGAGGTGCCAATTTCATTCACCCAGCTGGTGCCTCAGGAATCCTAGTAATCTGCGGGAATGTTGGAGTGATATTCACAACTAAGATGACAGCGGTCTGAGCCTGCATGACACTAAAGAGAAATTTCATCGCTTCAGCCTGAGTTTCCACTTCCACCTCAGGTGGCTACTGTTTGTGGTACAAAGGTAGCTGAAACATTGACTGTCAGATGCTGAATTAGAATTAGGTACACATGTGTTCTTATGGAGATGGCCACTATTTTCCCAGTGGAAAGAATCAATGTTAAAATCTGTCATGAATCTTTGTGTCAAGTTGGAGCTGGAATCTCCCATTCTCCGGGACAATGACAACTGCATCCTTGGCAGGCCAGTTAATGAGCATGTCTGTCAGCCTTTCTCTAACTTCCATCTTCATTAAAGTCTCAAACTAAATCCTCTGCAGAAGAACTCATGCATGACCTCACGAATTGAGGAGCTGGCATCAGTCCCATCCTTTCCTCACAGGCCAGACTGCAGCCCACTCATGCCTGGCGATGTGCCACAGGCAGATCTTACTTCTGCATTATGATTTAAAGCCGCACCATGTCTGTAGCTGTGAGGGTCAGATCACTTATTCGTGTTTCGTCATCTTTAGTTTGTTGTCCCTCTCAGCTTTCAATTGCAGGCACTACTGGCAGGTGGTTCTTGGGTAGCGCAAATGTAGAGGAGAGATTTAGAGTAAAAGATGAATGGCAGGGGCAGCAGGAACCAAAAGGTGTCTTTTCCACCATCTGCAGCTTATATCATAACAGACTGCAAGATGACAATGAAGTGGACATGAGAAGCTGCACTGGTTTGCAGCTGCTGTCATCCGTTATGGACCAACTTGCCTTGCAAAAGACAGGAACGCATGTCAGTGAGTGTGCTGCACTATGTTTGGGTGAGATAGCTTCATTGTGTGTAAGGTCTGAGGTGTGAGTGTGAAGCTTTTAGTAGTGCTGAGAATAAACATATAAATTACCTTGACGGTCAATAGCTGAAAGCGATGTGGTTTATGGAACAACGTGAGAGGCCACTGGCACAATTGATGGTATTTGACATGTAAGGATACATTAGCTAGTATTGATCACTTGTGCGAGGTATTCCTGTCCTTCTCTCTGGTCCCACTGACAGTGAGCAGTGACACATCTGGTTTAGAAGCAATTTGTGAACACAGGCTTCATGTCTCTTGGCCACTGACAAACACCATAGGAAATAGCCTTGCATTAACATGGCAGAATTGTCTTGGGATATAAATAAATCTTATACCTCATGCCATTTTTAAAAAAAATATATAATCCATAATCAAAGAACGTGGAATTTATTCCATACAGATATTACAATAACCAGGTTTAGTTATATTTTACTAATTTAGCAGTGTTAACATTGGTTTGGTTATTTCTTAACCCAATATATTTCTCCAGTATCATAACCCCATTAACTTCACCAAAGTGCTTATGAACTGTTTGCAGTTAGCTAGAAAAGTTAAAGGTGTGGAATTCTGACAGCTGTAACATCAAATAGAACTCGATCATTAGTCATTCAGACCCGCACTCATCCAGAGTGGCTAACATATTCACAGGCTTCACTCTTTACTGCTTCTTCATTAACAATGATATCATACTTTCAAAATATCCTTAACTTTGAACGTTTTACTTGCAAAGGAATAAAAAGCGAGAAAAAGAAATGGATTTCACTCACCTAAATTGTAAAACAATATGTACTGATGATGAGGGGAGATAGTAGGAACTGCCGATGCTGGAGAATCTGAGGTAACAAGGTGTAGAGCTGGACGAACACACTTTTTCTGAAGAAGGGTCTGGACCCAAAATATTAGCTTTCCTGCTCCTCTGATGCTGCTTGGCCTGCTGTTTTCATCCAGCTCTACACCTTGTTTTCTCATGTACTGATGATGAGTTGTAAACTCACATAATCTAAAGAACTCTTACCAAATAGTCAAAAAAAACATAACTTTGCTTCAACAGAATTATTTGTTCATATTATCTATCTTTCTTGTGGAGGAAAACCAATCAAGTTAACAACATAAATCTTGAAGTTAGTTTGAAAAGTTCAGGAACAGCTAGGTATACAGTGGAGGCAAGTGAGCGCTGTCTATTTTCTAGGCTGAATTTTCCCACAATGGGATTGGGCAAGCATTACTGCAGTCATGGTCGACATCTGTAATTATACCTGTTGTTAGCCAATACGAGGGAAGACAAGCACTCATGATCAAGCAGGTGGAGCCATGAGGCGAGTGGTGCATTGGCTTTTGCAGTGGCAACCATTGTCAGGGCCCTCTCTGTGATCCATAAATGCCCCAAAAAAAACCCTTCACACTGAGAGATAGTAAGAACTGCAGATGCTGGAGTCTGAGATAACGCAGTGTGGAGCTGGAGGAACACAGCAGGCCAGGCAGCATCAGAGGAGCAGGAATGTTGACATTTCGGGTCGGGACCCTTCTTCCGACCTGAAACGTCAACTTTCCTGCTCCTTTATTGCTGCCTGGCCTGCTGCAGACCCCTCACACCGTCTGTTTGAATCTGACACTCTCACCATGCAGTAGTGTGATCCCTACAGCGGCAAACTCCCGCTGATACATGACCCTTAATTTGCTTTTTAAGTGATTTGACGACTTTAATGCCCACCTTTGGCATAATGGTATGGCAGAAGGAAGGTATCAGGAATTTTTCCCAATGTTGTCATTTTGCTTCATTTTGCCAGCCCTTCTCCTCTCCTTGTCCGTCAACACAGCCTGATAAAATTTTGGCTTCAATTTTTGTTTCAGTTTTCATAAGAGAAACAGGTGGCACAGTGGCACAGTGGCACAGTGATTAGTCCCGCTACCTTGCAGTGCCAGGGAAATGGGTTTGATTCCGGCCTTGAGTGACTGTCTGTGTGAAGCTTTCAAGTTCTCCCCATGTCTGCACGGGTTTCCATCGGGTGCTCTGGTTTCTTCCCAAAGTCCAAAGATGTGTAGGGTAGTTGGATTAGCCATGCTAATGTGACCATTGTGTCCAGTGATGTGTAGGCTAGGTCGGTTAGCCATGGTAAATGCAGGGTTATGGACATAGGGGTTGAGTCTGGATTGGATGCTCGTCAGATGGTCGGTGCAGACTCAATGTGTTGAATGGAATCTTTCTGCAGTGTGGGGATTGTATGATTTTAAGGGAAATTGACAAAGTAAGGTTGTGAAATTTTAACAACACAGAAGCAGCTCAAAACCTATTTATTAGAAAAAGTTCTATTAACAAACAAAACAAAAATGCTCGATAACTAGGGACTGAACCTTTCATCTTCATTGGGTGTCTAGCCGACTGACTTTAAAGGCTGTGAGATTCTGGACTGAATCATACTGTGGAAGATTCTTCCAATCAAACAGTTTGAAGGGTCTTACTCTGAAATCAAGTGCCCAGCCAATCAGAGGCAATAAAGATTGCAGGGACCAAAGTCTCAGGAAAGTGCTTTGGTGGGGAGTGTTTCTGAGGTTAGGAGTTGTAGGAGAGAGATGGGGCAATCAGAAGTAAGGACAGAAAGGTTACTCTCAATGTGTAGCCCCTTGCCCTACCTCTGGTTTCCCATTGTGTACAAATCAGTGCTCACCACCCACACCCTGCAGCTGAACTAGAGTTGATCACGAGGGCTGCCTCTTCTTTGACCGACCTGGAGCTGAGATAAATACAGCCCGAGCAGGAACAAGCCCTTAGGTGGCCCTTAAGTTGTCATTAAAACATCACTTAAGGGCCTAAAAAGTCAGGGGGTGAAAGAAGGTTAAGCATGGGCCTTTTCACTCGGAATGCAATTCAGATGCAAGTGGGAAGCTGGTAGGGTTGGTGGATTTACCACCCTGACTAATTAAGTTGCCCACGAATCTCCAGGTCCATGACGTCTGGGAGCAGAAGATCCCACATTAGGTCTCAGCAAACATTAATCATTCTGCGGCTGTGACTTTGAATCAGGTACATCAGATAACCAATACTCTTTACAATAAATAACTAGGTTGTCACAAGGTCCACTCTTGTCTACTTTGGTTTCCACAAGGCTGCAAGTGTAGAAAGATCCAAACTGACCTTGCTATTTTTTCCATGTTGCAAGTAAAATACAAATGTTTCAGTAAAAGATACTCCAAGGGATGTTACGGGGAGGTAGATCACTTTCAAAAGTATTATTATAATGATGGGCCTGGGCCACATTTCAAGTGGGAGGTGTGGAAGTCACCACTACATGCACACAGTTGTATTTGTTGGCTAACTAAAACAAAATTTGACCCCATTCAAATCAATTGAGCCCTAAAGAAGGCCACACACATTACTAAATTACACAATTCCTTTCACTGTAAATCGTGTCCCCAACTTATGTACTTCGAGGAACAGTAATGTTTGTTTGTTAAGAACTTGCTGTTACTTGTAAACATGTATTAGTTTCACTTCTTGAGATTGAACTACGCAAAAAAATTCACACAAAAGTAAATTTTGGTATCAGACTCAAACAAGAGAAACAGATAAATTTACTCCACAGCTGTTTTTGACACATAAAACAGAGGTTTTAATTTCATACCAACTCTTTGTAACAAGTTTCATGCTCTTTTTTTAAATTTCCTTGCTTGTTACATTTGAGGATTGTCATACTTGTGATAGTGCTGAACTAATTGCTTGTCAGGCATGGGATCGACTTGAAGAATTAAGGTCACTTGTTTCAGTAGAATGTATAGCAGTTTATGACTGACTCTACGCTTGCACACTGAAATTTGAATTCAGTGACTGTGGTCTTTGTGTCATGGCGAAAACATTTTTTCCTGACCCCAAAAGTATGTAGCACATTCCACAGATGTCCATAGCTCAGAGAGATTGCTATTCACTTTCTCACAAGAAACAGTGATATGTTTTTTCTCCAGACTAGTGAGAAACTCCCATCAGACTGGGCAGCTTTTATTGCACCTCCTGCTGATCATAACCTCCCTTCACTGCCGCCCCACTTCCCAAATGTCTGCATTTGCATTCAGGAGCAAATAAAAGTAGATAGATGAATTGATGAAGTTGATCATTTTAGCTTTTTAACTTTCATTCCACCCATATATTTAATAACTCCTACGTTGTCTTGTAAATGGCTATTTTTTCCCCTTATAGTAATCAGCGGAATACAGGCACATATGCCTTTGATTTGGGACAAAGATAAACACTTCCGGCATTTGCTCCTCCATGAAAATGGTCTGTCATTTTTTCCGTCTTCAAAAGTTTATGTTGGCCCGAAGACTACCACGGCTTGGCAGCATAGCTTTAATTTAAGTTTGATATCCACTTTTTCTTTCCTAGTCTGCATGATTGACGGCACTTCCTCTCCCCCCCCTTCTCCATATGGTCTCTCCATTCCCTTTTCCCTTATCCGTCTATTCATTTCTTGCACTTCCAGGTATTGATTTTAATTTCCTGTTTTTAATATCCTTACATCCAGTTACCACTGTAATGTCCTAGTTACTATTATTCACTGAATGATTCATGTTCACAATAGACTGAGTTATTTAACTCATTTCCCCTCATCTACAACCTGCATCTCAGCAGAACCAGGTTGGTCTGATGTATTTCTTTTAGATTGTTAATCTTGCAGACAAAACTGACATGATTTGATAAATAGGTATGGATGTGGCAATGAGACAGAAGTATACAGCACAGGTAGTGGAAAGGTCAGTAACAGTTTCCTTTTACTAACACAACGGAGAGAGAAAAACGAGAACAATAGCAGAAAAGTATAAAATAACTAGACCTCGCATGTAAACCAAGGAATGCTAAGCAACTGACATCTTAAATACAGTTTTCCCCATTTCTAAATTATGTCCTTTTCCTAAACATCTGATTAAAAATTTGGCAACTCAGTTGTTACACTATTTTTTAAAAGTTATCATTTCCACCTGAACACAGCATTGATATTTTTTAAAAAAAGCTTCTTATATAAATTCTATTGGTTACCTCTTTGTACAGGTTCTCTCTTTTTACTGGATGCTTGACTCCAAGGATGGCAGACTTCCCCACAATATTATCTTCTGTTCTGATAGAAAGTCCGCTGCTTTCCCCAGAGCCTGTAGCTGGGTAACACAATCCAAGGACGGTTAGGGAGAAAGTACACAGCAAGGGTGAAATCCAAGCCATTTCCACCCTCTCCTGACCAAGTCTTTTCTTCATGTTGTTGTCAGACTTTTTCTCGAATCTGCTTGCTCCTCCTGCTTTGAAACTTCAGTTGTTTTTATTCCCCTCCGCCCCCCTCACCGCCTTCAGTTGCCAGATGTGTCACTTTAAGCAGTCTAACGACAGCCCTAAAAAAATGCTTTCACTTCCTTTCCCAGCTTCTGCTCCGCTTTTTCCTCCACCCCAGAGGCTCCTCTTAAACAAAGTACAGCTGGACACTGTTTGGAGTAAACTCCGTCAAAAGAAATTTAAATTGCAGGAAAATCCAACAGTTCTCATTCAGCTTATCTCGATTTCATCAGGATACAGATTGAGTCTATATTCAGCCCTGGATTCCTCCACAGATCCAGCTGTCCCTCACCTCTACATCAGCCCCGTCTCACAGTTTGCTGCCCAAACTCACTGCCAAGACTTTTGCAAATAGTCCACAACAGCTTCCTGCTCGTACGTCTTCCAGATTTCCTCATGTTATGCCCTACAGGGACTTGCTGGATTAATGTAAAAAAGGAGTTTGAAATTTAATGAATGAAAAAATCAGTAGAAAGGAAGAATTTTCCACAAATACAAAGACTATTTTGTGAAACTAGTGAACAAGAACCTTTCTGTACACAACATGATATAAAGAAGGAAATAACATCTAGCCAATCCTGTAAGTTTGAGCATTCCCAGATTCTGTTTAACTATAATAATTTGGTCATAATTTTGCAACATAGAGATGAATATAATGCAAGGAAAATCCCTTCGTAACTTGTATTTCTAATAATTACAGTTTCATTAGTTAAAATCTCTTGAGTAGGGAAGCTATATGTTAATTATTTATTATTGCAGCATTTCCCTGTGGCTGTCTGCTGTTTTCTGTTACAGAAACGTAGAAGATAGGAGCAGGAGGAAGCCATTCGGCTCTTTGAGCCTGCTCCATATAAGTTAACATTGAATCTGGGCTCTAATAGGAAACAATTAATAATTCTGAATTTAAGAAGTTACTTACAACCATAAGTTCAGAACTTTTTTAAAATTCATTCGTGGGATTGTGGGCATTGCTGGTTGGCAGCATTTATTGCCCATCCCTACTTGACCTTGAGAAGGTGGTGGTGAGCTGCCTTCTTGAGCCATTGCAGTCCATGTACTGTAGGTTGACCAACAATACCCTTATGGAGGGAATTCCAGGATTGTGACACTGAGACAGTGAAGGCATGATGGTCTATTCCCAAAACAGAATGGTGAGTGGCTTGGAGGGGAACTTGTAGATGGTGGTGTTCCCATGAGTCTGCTGCCCTTGTTCTTACAGGTGGAAGTGGTTAAGGGTTTGGAAGTTTCTGTCTAAGGATCTCTGGTGAATCTCTACAATGCACCTTCTAGACAGCACACACTGCTGCGACTGAGTGTCAGTGTTGAAGGGAGTGGCTACTTGTGGGTGTGGTGCCAATAAAGTAGGCTGCTTAGTCCTGGATAGTGTCAACCATTTTGAGTATTTTTGGAGTTGCACCCATCCAGGCAAGTGGGGAGTGTTCCATGACAATCCCAACTTGTGTCTTGTAGATGGTGAACAGATTTTGGGGAGAGAGGAGGTGAGTTACTCGCCACAGTATTTCTCGGCTCCAACCTGTTGTTGTAGATACTGTGTTTGTGTGGTGAGTCCAGTTGAGTTTCTGTTCAATGGTAACCCCCAGGATGTTGATAGTGGGGAATTCAGCAATGGTAACACCATTGAATGTCAAGGGGTGGGTAGTTAGATTGTCTCTTATTGGAGGTGACTATTGGCTGGCATTTGTGTGGTGCAAATGTTACTTGTCACTTGTCGGCCCAAGCCTGAATATTGTCCAGAACTTGTTGCATTTGAACGTGGACTGCTTCAGTACCTGAGGATGGTGCTGAACATTACACAATCATCTGCAAACATCTCCACTTCTGACATTGTGAAGGAGGGAAGGTCATTGATGAAGCAGCTGAAGATGATTGAGCCTAGAACATTATCCTGAGGAAGTCCTGTTGAGATGTCCTGGAGCTGAGATGACTGACCTCCAACAACACAATTGTCTTCCTACTTGGCAGGTAACCAGCAGAGAGTTTGCCACCTGATACCAATTGATTCCAGTTGCTCTAGGGCTGCTTGATGCCACACTCCATTGAATGCAGACTTGATGTAAAGGGCTCTCTTCTCACCTCACCTCTGAAATCCAGCTCTTTTGTCCATGTTTGAAGCACGACTGTAATAATGAGGTCAGGAGCTAAGTGGGCCTGGTGGAACCCAAACTGGGTGTCAGTGAGTAGGTTATTGCTGAGATGGTGTTGTTTGATGACACCTTTCATCACTTTACTGATGATTGAGAATAGACTGACGGGGTGATAATTGACTGAGTTGGAATTGTCCTGCTGTTTGTGAACAGGACACACCTGGGAAATTTTCCACGTTGTAAATGCCAGTTTTGTAACTATACTAGAAGAGCTTGGCTAGGGGAGCATCATGTTCTAGAGCACAAGTCTTCAATATTGTTGTCGGAATGTTGTTGGGGCCCATAGCGTTTGCTGTATCCAGTGCCTCCATTTGTTTCTTGATATCACATGGGATGAATCAAGTTGGCTGAAGACTGGTATCTGTGATACTGGGGACCATTGGAGGAGGCCGAGATGAATCATCCACTTGGCACTTCTGGCTTAAGATTGCTGCAAATGCTTCAACCTTGTCTTTTGCTGGTGTGCTGGGCTCTTCCATCAGTGAGGATGGGGATATTTATGGAGCCTTCTCCTCCTGTGAGTTGTTTAATTATCCACCACTATTCACGACTGGATGTGGAGGACTGCAGAGTTTAAATCTGATCTGTTG
Source organism: Ginglymostoma cirratum (assembly GCA_024137785.1). Lineage (NCBI taxonomy): Eukaryota > Metazoa > Chordata > Chondrichthyes > Orectolobiformes > Ginglymostomatidae > Ginglymostoma > Ginglymostoma cirratum. Next base: position 7,879,414 of record JAHRHZ010000073.1, on the reverse strand, counting down.
GATGTGGGTTTGCTTAGCCCTGTCTATCACTTGCTGCATATGCTGATTAGCGTGCAAGTAGTCCTATTTGGTAGCTTCACCAGGACAGCACCTCATTTTTAGGTATGCCTGGTATTGCTCCTGGCATGCTCTTCTGCACTCTCCATTGAGCCAGGGTTGATCCCCTGGCTTGTTGGTAATGGTTGCGTGGGGAATATGCTGGGCCACGAGGCTGCAGATTGTTTGGAGTACAGTGCCTCATGGATGGCCAATCTTGAGTTGCTAGATCTGTTCAAGGACTGTTCAATTTAGAAACCCAACACAAAGGTGGAAAATCTCAATGTGAAGGTGGCACTTTGTCTCCATGAGGACTGTGCGGTGTCATTCTTACTGATACTGTCCTGGGCAGATGCATCTCAGCCAGCGGATTGGTAATGTTGAGGTCAAGTATGTTTTTCTCTCTTGTTGGTTCCCTCACCACCTGCTGCAGTCTAATAGCTGTGTCCTTTAGGACCCAATCAGCTCAATCAGTAGCACTGCTGAGCTACTCCTGGTGGTGGACATTGAAATCCCCCACCCAGAGTACATTTGGCACGCATGCCTTGCTTCCTCCAAGTGGTTTAAATGCGAAGTTAGTTAGTTTATACTTTTCTGCTGTTGCTCTCATTAGTTGTTGCTGACCTTTCCATTACCTGAGCTCTATATTTCTTCTGCCCCAGTGCCTCATTTATTTATCAAATCATGCCAGTTTTACCTGCAAGATTAACAATTTAAAAGAAATTCATCTAACCAGCCTGGTTCTGCCAAGAGATAATAGGTACTGCAGATGCTGGAGAATCCGAGACAACAAGGTGTGGAGCTGGATGAACACAACAGGCCAAGCAGCATCACAGGAGCAGGAAAGCTTGACGTTTCGGGCCTAGACCCTTC
>JAHRHZ010000073.1:7859832-7878105 GCA_024137785.1 Ginglymostoma cirratum | reverse complement strand
TGCTGCTTGGCCTGCTGTGTTCATCCAGCTCCACACCTTGTTACCTTGGTTCTGCCAAGATGCAGGTTGTAAATAAGAGAAGACGAGTTAAATAATCCAGTTCATGATGGTGGAGTACTGATTCACCAGCTGAGGGAAAACAGGATGTGATAATCAGCGATAGTAGGAACTGCTGATGCTGGAGAATCTGAGATAACAAGGTGTGGAGCTGGATGAACACAGCAGGCCAAGCAGCATCAGAGGAGCAGGAAAGCTGACGTTTCGGGTCGAGACCCTTCTTCAGAAATGGGGGAGGAGAAAGGGATTCTGAAATAAATAGGGAGAGAGGGAGAGGCGGATAGAAGATGGATAAAGGAGAAGATAGGTGGAGAGGAGACAGACAGGTCAAAGAGACGGGGTTGGAGCCAGTAAAGGTGAATGTAGGTGGGGAATTAGGGAGAGGACAGGTCAAGGAGGCGGCATGAGATTAGTGGGTAGGAGATGGGGGTGGGGCTTGAGGTGGGAGGAATGGTTAGGGAGGCGGGGACGAGCTGGGCTGGTTTTGGGATGTGGTCGGGGGAGGGGAGATTTTGAAGCTTGTGAAGTCCACACTGATACCCTTGGGCTGCTGGCTTCCCAAGAGAAATATGAGATGTTGTTCCTGCAGCCTTCGGGTGGCATCGTTGTGGCATTGCAGGAGGCCCAGGATGGACAAGTCGTCCAAGGAGTGGGAGGCGGAGTTGTTGGGAGGGTGTAGCACTTGCACTCTCCCCCGACACTTCCGCCATCTCCAATCTGACTCCACTACCATCCTCCGACACTTCCGCCATCTGCAATCTGACCCCACTACCAAAGACATTTTTCCCTCCCCACCCTTATCAGCTTTCCGGAGGGACCACTCTCTCCATGACTCCCTTGTCCACTCCACACTCCCCTCCAGCCCCACCACACCCGGCACTTTTCCCTGCAACCGCAGGCAGTACTACACCTGCCCCCTACACCTCCCCCCTCACCCCCATCCCAGACCCTAAGATGACCTTCCACATCAAACAGATGTTCACCTGAACATCTGCTAATGTGGTATACTGTGTCCACTGTTCCCGTTGTGGCCTCCTCAACATCAGGGAAACCAAGTGGAGGCTTGGGGACTGCTTTGTGGAACACCTACGCTCAGTTCGCAACAAACAACTACACCTCCCAGTCACGAACCATTTCCATAAGACCATAAGACATAGGAGTGGAAGTAAGGCCATTCGGCCCATCGAGTCCACTCTGCCATTTAATCATGGCTGATGGGCATTTCAACTCCACTTACCCGCACTCTCCCCGTAGCCCTTGATTCCTTGGGAGATCAAGAATTTATCAATCTCTGCCTTGAAGGCATTCAACGTCCCGGCCTCCACTGCGCTCCATGGCAATGAATTCCACAGGCCCACCACTCTCTGGCTGAAGAAATGTCTCCTCATTTCCTTTCTAAATTGACCCCCTCTAATTCTAAGGCTGTGCCCATGGGTCCTAGTATCCCCACCTAACGGAAACAACTTCCCAGCATCCACCCTTTCTAAGCCATGCATTATCTTGTAAGTTTCTGTTAGATCTCCCCTCAACCTTCTAAACTCCAATGAATACAATCCCAGGATCCTCAGCCGTTCATCGTATGTTAGGCCTACCATTCCAGGGATCATCCATGTGAATCTCTGCTGGACACGCTCCAGTGCCAGTATGTCCTTCCTGAGGTGTGGGGCCCAAAATTGGACACAGTATTCTAAATGGGGCCTAACTAGAGCTTTATAAAGTCTCAGAAGCACATCGCTGCTTTTATATTCCAACCCTCTTGAGATAAATGACAACATTCCATTCGCTTCCTTAATCACAGACTCAACCTGCAAGTTAACCTTTAGAGAATCCTGTACTAGCACTCCCAGATCCCTTTGTACTTCGGCTTTATGAATTTTCTCACAGTTCAGAAAATAGTCCATGCCTGTATTCTTTTTTCCAAGGTGCAAGACCTCGCATTTGCTCACGTTGAATTTCAGCAGCCATTTCCTGGACCGCTCTCCTAAACTGTCTAAATCATTCTGCAGCCTCCCCACCTTCTCCGTACTACCTGCCTGTCCACCCAACTTCGTATCATCAGCAAACTTCGCCAGAATGCCCCCAGTCCCTTCATCCAGATCATTAATATATAAGGTGAACAGCTGTGGCCCCAACACTGAACCCTGCGGGACACCACTTGTCACCGGTTGCCATTCCGAAAAAGAGCCTTTTATCCCAACTCTCTGCCTTCTGTCAGACAGCCAATCCTCAATCCATGCCAGTAACTCACCTCAAACACCATGGGCCGTCACCTTACTCAGCAGCCTCCCGTGAGGCACCTTATCAAAGGCCTTTTGGAAGTCTAGAAAGATAACATCCACTGGGTTTCCCTGGTCTAACCTACTTGTTACCTCCTCAAAGAATTCTAACAGGTTGTCAGATACGACCTCCCCTTACTAAATCCATGCTGACTTGTTCTAATCCGACCCTGCACTTCCAAGAATTTAGAAATCTCATCCTTAACAATGGATTCTAGAATTTTACCAACGGGCGTATAATTTTCCATCTTTTGTCTTGATCCTTTCTTAAACAAGGGGGTTACAACAGCGATTTTCCAATCATCTGGGACCTCCCTGACTCCAGTGACTTTTGAAAGATCACAACCAACGCCTCCGCTCTTTCCTCAGCCACCTCCCTGAGAACTCTAGGATGCAGCCCATCAGGGCCAGGAGATTTATCAATTTTTAGACCTTTTAGCTTTTCTCGCAATTTCTCTTTTGTAATGCCTACCACACTCAACTCTGCCCCCTGACTATCCTTAATTATTGGTATTTTACTCATGTCTTCCACTGTGAAGACTGACGCAAAATACTTATTAAGTTCTTCAGCTATTTCCTTATCTCCCTTCACTAGCCTTCCAGCATCAATTTGGAGCGGCCCAATGTCTACTTTTGCCTCTCATTTGTTTCTTATGTATTGAAAGAAACTTTTACTATCATTTCTAAGATTACTGGCTAGCCTACCTTCGTATTTGATCCTCTCCTTCCTTCTTTCTCTCTTTGTTTATTCTTGTACCCTTCCCAATCTTCTGATTTCCCAGTGCTCTTGGCCACTATATAGGCTGTCTCTTTTTCTTTGATACATTTCTTGACTTCCTTTGTCAGCCATGGCTGTCTAATCCTCCCCCGGATAATCTTTCTTTTCTTTGGGATGAACCTCTGTATTGTGTCCTCAATTACACCCAGAAACTCCTGCCATTGTTGCTCTACTGTCTTCCCCGCTAGGCTCTGCTTCCAGTCGATTTTCGTCAGTTCCTCTCTCATGCCCCTGTAATTACCTTTATTTAACTGTAACACCATTACATCCGATTTTGCCTTCTCTCTTTCAAACCACAGACTGAACGCTACCATATTATGATCGCTGCCTCCGAAGCATTCCCTTACTTTAAGGTCTTTTATAAAGTCTGGCTCATTACATAGCACTAAGTCCAGAATAGCCTGCTCCCTTGTTGGCTCCATCACAAGCTGTTCCAAAAAGCCATCCTGTAGGCATTCCATGAATTCCCTTTCTTTGGATCCACCGGCAATATTATTCACCCAGTCCACCTACATATTGAAGTCCCCCATGATCACCGTGACCTTGCCTTTCTGACATGCCCTATCTATTTCCCGGTGCATCTTGTACCCCTGGTCCTGACCACTGTTAGGAGGTCTGTACATAACTCCCATTATGGTTTTTTTGCCTTCGTGGTTCCTCAACTCCACCCACACAGACTCCACATCATCTGACCCTATGTCATTCAGTGCTATTGATTTATTTCATTCTTAACTAACAAGGCAACCCCACCCCCTCTGCCCACCTCCCTGTCTTTTCGATAAGTTGTAAATCCTTGGATGTTTAACTGCCAGTCCTGAACCCCCTGCAACCACGTCTCTGTGATGCCTACCACATCATAGTCATTCAAGATGATTTGTGCCATTAATTCATCTACTTTGTTATGAATACTATGAGCATTTAGGTAAAGTGCCTTAATGCTAACTTTCTTATCATTATTAGAGATATTGGAAATCATAAAATGTCCTAAGTTATCCTTCCATTTTGCTGCATTCCCAGTCTGCCTCGAGCTTAAACCCACCTGCTCACATGCTATCCTGCTGCTTATCTTTCCATTTAACTCCATACACCCTGTCGCTTTCCCTCCACCTGCCGACTCAGAAGTTTAAAGTCCTACTGACCACCCTATTTATTCTTTTCGCTCGAACACTGGTTCCAGATCGGTTCAGGTGGAGACCGTCCCAACGGTACAGATCCCCCCGGTTCCAAAACTGATGCCAATGCCCCATGAAATGGAATCCCTCTTTCCCACACCAATCCCTTAGCCACGTGTTTACTTCCCTAACTTTCTTATCCCTATGCCAATTGGCACGTGGCTCGGGCAGTAATCCGGAGATTATGACCCTTGAGGACCTGTACTTCAATTTCCTTCCTAGTGCTTGACAATCCCTGAACAGGTCCTCTACCCTAGCTTTGCCTATGTCGTTAGTCCCAACGTGGACCACAACAACTGGATCCTCCCCCTCCCACTCCAATATCTTTGCAAGCCGGTCGGAGATGTCCTGCACCCTGGCACCGGGTAGGCAACACACCATGCGGGACTCCCGATCCGGCCTGCATAGGATACTATCTGTCCCCCTAATTATAGAATCCCCTATAACAACTACTTGTCCTTTTGCTCCCCCCTCTTGAATGGCCTTCTGCACCATGGTGCCGTGGTCAGCTGGCTCATCCTGTCCACAGCCCTTTCCCTTCAACTCCCCCTCCCACTCCTTGGACGACGTGTCCATCCTGGGCTTCCTGCATTACCACAATGATGCCACCCGAAGGCTGCAGGAACAGCATCTCATATTTCGCTTGGGAACCCTGCAGCCCAAGGGTATCAATGTGGACTTTACAAACTTCAAAATCTCCCCTCCCCCGACCGCATCCCAAAACCAGCCCAGCTCGTTCCCGCCTCCCTAACCATTCCTCCCTTCTCAAGCCCCACCCCCATCTCCTACCCACTAACCTCATGCCGCCTCCTTGACCTGTCTGTCCTCCCTGGACCGACCTATCCCCTCCCTAACTCCCCACCTACATTCACCTTTACTGGCTCCAACCCCGCCTCTTTGACTTGTCCGTCTTCTCTCCACCTATCTTCTCCTTTATCCATTTTCTATCCGCCTCCCCGTCTCTCCCTATTTATCTCAGAATCCTCTTCCCCTCCTCCAATTCTGAGGTAGGGTCTCGACCTGAAACATCAGCTTTCCTGCTCCTCTGGTGCTGCTTGGCCTGCTGTGTTCATCCAGCTCTACACCTTGTTATCTGTGATAATCAGCAGGAGGTTTCCTTGCCCATGTTTAACCTGAAGCCATGGAGACCTAATGGGGTCCAGACTCAATGTTGAGGACTCCCAAGGCAACTTCCTCTCGATTGTATACCACTTTGCTGCCATTTCTGCTGGGTCTGTCCTGCCGGTGGGACAGGACTTATCCAGCGATGGTAATGGTGGTGTCTGGGACTTTGTCTTTACCATATGATTCTGTGAGTATGATTGTGTCAGGATGTTGCTTGACTGGTCTGTAAGACATCTGTTGTAGCAGATGTTCCTGACTTGTACAAAAACAGAAATTGCTGGTAATATTTAGTGGGTCTGGCAGCATCTGTGGGGAGAAAGCAGAGTTAACATTTTGGTAAGGAAAGTTCTGATGAAGAGTCACTGGATCTGAAATGATAACTCTGCTTTCTCTCCACAGATGCTGCTGTGCCATCTGAGACTTTCGTTTTTGTTCAGATCTCCAGCATCCACAGTTCTTTGTTTTATTTCATTCCCGACTTTCATGTTCCATCAACTTGCAATTAAGGCTAATGTTCAACTTGTCTTCCTAATTATTTGCTGTATGTGCATGTTAAATATATGAATCATGTACAAGGATACTCATTTGCAAATTCACTGCATCTGCCTCACAACTTGCTTCTAGCCTACATTTGTAACATCAACGAAGTTATCAATAATGCAGTAAGTCCCTTCATCCAAGTCATTAATTTATGGTAAATAGATGAGGGCTCAATATAATCAAAGGTTTTTCAGTGGCGTTGCTGACAAAGAAAGGACAAGGCACTTTAGTTAGGAGGAAAGATTGGAAAATTTGGGACACTTTTCCTTGCAGAGGAGGAAGCTAAGAGGAAATTTAATGGAAGTTGTCAAAGTATTGAGGGGTCTGGACACAACAGATATGGAGAAACTGTTCCCTTTCTGAAATGTATTGAGAACCAGAGGGCACGGTTGTAACATATTTTGCAAATGAAGCAAAAGTGAGGTGCAAACACAATGAGTGGCTCAGGTCTGGAAGGCACTCCCTGGAAATGTGGTGGACGCAGGTTTAATTGAGGCATTAAAGGGTTGTTGGATGATTATTTAAACAGAAACAGTCATGGGGGAAAGGCAGGAAATCAGCACTCAGCTAAAACCCTCAGAGAGCTGGTGAGCAGAATGGCCTCTGTAAAATGTTTGTGATTCTGTAATGTATTACGTATATACCACAAACAGTTATTAATAAGATAATTTGTGCTAAGACAATTTCATTACTTTATACTCCTGGTCTTAAGAATGTTGCTTTGCACATTTTACTCCATTGACAGACTTTACAACAATTCAGAGCCTAATACATGTTTCTATCTCAAACAATTTCCCAGCAGGGACTGAATGCATCCAAAAAAATTCTCCCCTTTAAGTCTTCTGGGTGATTCTCAATGAACACTGGGTATCTTCCTCTTGCTAGGAATTATGGGTATTGTATTTTGTCTTTAATAGACAAATCTATATTTTTAACTTAGAATTCCAACAATCCAAATCTGCAACATTTAAATTCATAGATATAAATATCATAGTTTCATCACACCACACTTACAATGGTGTCAGTAACTTCTTGCAGCAGTGTGAGATGTAAAATGTAAGGGTTCCCAACCTGCCCTCTTCCCTGCACCACCAAAAACAGTTGGAAGAAAGGATTTTACTTTTGCACCTTGGTAATTGTTCCTTTAGAAATTCTGTTCCTTAGGACCGCCGATTTCACATCCTTGAGTGCTAGTTTATCATTTGAGGTAATGAAAAATATGTGCAGAAAACGTAGGTAATTCAGGTCATGTTAGCCAGTTTCTTTTACAGAATTGAGTAAAACTCTAGCCTGTGCTTGCTGCCTACAAACCTCTAATTCCTGTGAATTAATCCTATGTTACCATTTCAAGTTGAAAATTCCATGGCAGCATATCTCTGTGATAGCAATAGTCAGTGTTTTAATGGGAATTCAAAAATTAAATAACACTGATCGATAAAGAATAAAAGCAACTTTTAAAAAATGTTCAGGACGTCTCAAAGCAGTTTGAGAAAATTAAATTCATTTTAAGTGTAATCATGCTACAATGAAAGAAATTGTGGCAGCCAATTAGTGCACAGCTCTGACGTAAATTTTTATTGCTTTATTGATAAATACTGATTCGGACACCAGGAAAGCTGCCCCATTCTTCATATAATAGACCTTCAAAGGTAAAATTGCTTTTGGAGGTAATGTAAAGGATGATGGCTACAAAATTTGACTTTGTAGTGCCACTAGTTTCAGAGTTACATGATGACAAGAATGAAGTATTTGTGACAGCACTCCATTAACGTTACAGGACTTTCTGAAGAGGTGCTTGAACCAAACACCTTTGGATTCAGGCAGAAATGCCACCTCGAAGGCAAAGTTATAATTGATGTAGCCATCCTGTTACCAGTTGAAACTCTGAATGGCTGACTAGAGTATTTTTCTGTTTCCAGTTGATTTTCTCTTTCAAAATCATTTGAATAAAAACTCTTAGGAAAATTTCACAAGTATTGATCTGCTGAAGGTTTAACATTCAGTCTTTGTTATAAAACAATGGTTGTTTGTAGCTCCTCATGTGATGATGGGCTCTGGAGCTGATGTCTGTCAATGTCAGGGTGAGTGCACACACTTCATTCACTGGTTCACTCCCTGTAGCTGTATTGCTCAGCCTGCCTTCAATGACGCTAATTAGCATGGAGTGGGACAAGCCCAGAACATCACATACACAAGCCTGGCCCATGATATAAAAGAACGAGAGTATACTGATTATACACTTAAAGTGTCAGATAGTCTGAGGAGCTTGAGACAGTGTTCTGGAAAATCCTAGTCTTTGTCTGCAGCATAAGTACAACAGAGCAGAATATCCAGCGAAGGCTGCGATCATCCTAATACCAGGGTTAAGAACAGTTGTAGAGTTGGGGGGGGCTTTGGACACCTGTAGAAATGGGCCAGCTTGAGCTATTTTACCCTTTCTGACAAAGACCGGAAGCCTCTGAGTGCCCAACTAAAGCCTGGAATCTTTTTTTAATAGTCAACATCTGTACTTCAAGTAGAAGAAAAACAGTCCAAACAGACATTGATGAAAGAAAAACTTCCACTACAGTAATGTAAGCACTTTGACTCTGCAGGACAAGAAAAATCCCAATAAGGCTGCGCCACATTCCCTATGAATGGATTTTAGTCTGAATGACCAAATAAATATAACGCATAGAACATAGAACAGTACAGCACAGTACAGGCCCTTTGGCCGACGATGTTGTGTCGACCTATTATCCTACTCTAAGATCAAACTCCCCTGCATACCCTACATTTTACTATCATCCATGTGCCTATCCAAAAGTTTCTTGAGTGTCCCTAATGTATCTGACTCCACTACCACTGCTGGCAGCACATTCCACACGCCCACAACTTTCAGTATAAAGAACCTACCTCTGACATCTTCCCTATGCCTTCCTTCAATCACCTTAAAATTATGCCCCCTTGTAACAGTAATTTCCACCCTGGGAAAAAGACTCTGGCTATCCACTCTATCTATGCCTCTCATCACTTTGTACGCCTCTAAGAAGTCACCTCTCATCCTTCTTCGCTCCAATGAGAAAAGGCCTAGCTCCCTCAACCTTTCCTCATAAGACCTGCCTCCAGTCCAGGCAGCATCCTGGTAAATCTCCTCTGCACCCACTCTAAAGCTTCCACTTCCTTCCTATAAGATGACCAGAACTGAGCACAATATTCCAAGTGTGGTCTAACTAGGGTTTATAGAGCTGCAGCATAACCTCACGGCTCTTAAACTCAATTCCCCTGCCAATGAAAGCCAACAGATCATATGCCTTCTTTACAACCCTATCAACTTGGGTGTCAACTTTGAGGGATCTATGGACGTAGACCCTAAGATCCATCTGTTCCTCCACACTGCCAAGAATCCTACCATTAACCCTATATTCTGCATTCAAATTGAACCTTCCAAAATGAATCACTCCACACTTTTCTGGGTTGAATTCCATCTGCCACTTCTTTGCCCAGCTCTGCATCCTGTCAATGTCCCGTTGCAACCTACAACAGCCCTCCACACTATCCACATCTCCACCGACCTTTGTGTCATTAGCCTAACCTTTGTGTTATCGACATATATGTTTCTACTGACTCATGCAAGTAGTAATGTTTGTCTTCTCTCATCAATACATGTTAACCTGCAAATGTTATTAATTTTGTTCAATCTATTCTTTGAAATCTGTGGTGATGTTTCAAAAATTCCTTGAAGTCGACAAGCTTAGAGTTCCACATTCAGATAGGTATGTCCCCTCGCGCAGACATCTGCATTTGCTCCTCTGATCTCAATAAAAATCATAAAGTGTCTTTTTTTAAAATCTTTTGCTAACGCCTTCCATACATTTTTTTGGCTGGACATATAATCATGGAAGCCCTACAGTGTGAAGCATTCCACCCAGATCCATCCCCCTACCCTATCCCTGTTACCCAGCATTTCACATAGCTAATCTACCTACTCTGCACATCCCTGGAAACTGTGGGCAATTTAGTTTGGCTAATCCACCTAACCTGCATACCTTTGGACTGTGGGAGGAAACTGGAGCACCAGGTGGAAACCCATGCAGACATGGGGAAAATGTGCAAACTCTACATATGAACAGTTGCCTGAGGGTGGAATTGAACCTGGGCCCTTGGCGCTGTGAGGCAGCAGTGTTATCCACCATGCCCCCCCATAATAGATTAAGTATTAATTATTTCAGTTCATACTTATGCATTGTGATTGTAAGATTTTGTAGCAAGCAAATATTGGAGTCATTTTAAATAATGGCAATGTCTGTGAAGGGATCATGGTCAAAGTTACAGTAAGGAGAATAGATATATACTTAAGTTCTCTTGCTCCCCACCAAAAAAAAGAAATTGTCCTTATTGCATTGTTTGTTTGCAGCCAGACTCTGGCAGAGCCAAAAATAGGTTGTTTAATCTAACATGTCTGTTTCTTAGAAATGGTCATTTTGCCTAATAATTAGAGCTCTATTTATCCAATTCCAGATCAGTGCCTACAAAGGCATTGCCATACCTGTTGTAGCAATATTACTTTGTTTACCAATCTGAAAACAAATCAAGAAACTTGGTCGGTTCAATGCTTTGAACTCAATGTTTTGAACTCAATGTTCAACAGCTTTAATTCATCGTAAAAGGACTTTTTTGTTCTTTCCTGGACCAAATCACCAGAGTGATAAGAGATAAGGGAGACTAAAGTCTTTGCTCACAAGTTCCTATCATACTGTACTTCTACAGGGAGAAGGAATTTCGAGTAAAGTCTTACTTGAAATAAAATTCTCGCACCACACAGTTCAAAGTTTCAAAAGTTATGCTCATAATAAGTATTTCAGAAGCATTGTGTGGAGTGGTATTGGAGCCTAAATGATGTGGTGAGAAGTGTGACAGAGTCACATGAAGAGCCCAGTGAGGCCAATATTGACATCAGGAGAGCTCACTGTGTCCAGGGAATAGCAAGTTACATGTTAAGGGGATTATTGTTTTTGAACACCCTTATTAAATGCAAATCTCACCTCATTGATATGCAGCTTCCTATGCTACCACCTACTGTGAACAAGCTAGAAATCAAAACTACATGATGGGAAAGATAATGTCTGTGATCACACATAGAGTGGATCAAGTAAGTGTCACAATCTGTGAGGGACGGGGTTTGCAATGCCACTGTTGTGAGGCCCTTTAGAAGGAAACAATGTTACACACAAACCCATGCACTGAACAGTACACAGACTTGTGAGCCCCTTGACCCTTGGGATTCTAATGCATTTGACTCCCGTATGTGCTCTACACCTCTTTGTTCTACACATCATTAACCACTTCATTCACAGCAACACTTTTTCACAAAGAGACCAGGGAAAGATTAGTGGGAGCAATGTGCCTTTATGCGCGCCTTGTTCCTCTTGCTCCCACGTGCTGCAGCAGACTCTCAATGTAGACATCGATCCATGAAGTTAGGCATCATGCTGGCATGGTTACATTTGGTGCTGAATGGCAATTCAAACAAGCACATGTATTGGAAAACCAACTGCATTCATACATGTGTGATAATTTATATACAGTGCGCTGCTATCAAAGTATCCTCAAAGGTATCTTTCATCCCACCACATCTTAATGTTGTCCCAGGTTGTGGCAGTTGGGTTGGAAGGTACCTGCTTAGCAGTGGAGTTCATTGGTCTTAAAATTTTCGTGGGATGAACCCAGGGACATTTTGTCTGAAGAGACTAACGCACAATGTGTCAACTCACTAGAGGCCAGGGTGGCCTTGGAGGGTTCAGCCATCTCTGATGTGTCCTGAGAGGAGACTTTACAAGGTTTGTGTATGGTTCCTTTTCCAGCTGGGTGCCACTTGGCACTGTCCTGTATCCCACTGAGGAAGAGTCCTGTGCGCCTGTCACTGTGGCTTCAGTCATAAGGACCAATGGCTGGCCGATGGAGTGCTGATGTATGACACTCTCCAACAGGGTCTGAGAGGGCTGGACCCGGCTCTCTGTGGCAGCCGCCAACCTGTCCAAGGAAGCAGCCAGCTTCTGGACAGTGAGGGTCATTATCTCCATATACTTGTCTGCTCTTGCGCCTTCCTGTGCATGTGGATAAAGTCCCTGATTGCCAACAACACAGGCCCTCTCCTGCCTGGGGCTCAGAAGGTTCTCAGACTCCCACAGTCCTTCAAGTGCCAGTGACCTTGGGCGTTTCTTCCTTGGCCAGCTATGGATTGTTGTAATGAGGTGCTCACCAGATGATGCTCCCAAACTTTCCAAATCTGACATTCCCACCGAGTGGTCAGTATCTAAGTGATTTGGGGGTAATGGTAGACAGCCTTGCTTCCTCTCAGGCTTCAGAACTCTTCATTAGAACTGGAGGTGGTGGCTTCTAGTAGAGCAGTCCATTTCTCTGCAGGGGCTGGCAGACATCCTGCTGGTATCTAGAAGGCACGTGAGAGAAAGAAGGCATCATGGCCAGTGATTAGAAGTGATGTACGATGAATCGGATTGACAGTGGGGATAGTGGGAGAGTTGCAGTGGATCAAAGAGTGATACTTACTTAGGTGGCAGAACATGGATTACTCAATGCCCCTGCAGGAGCAGTTGCTGCCTTTTCCTGTGAAGGACTGGGATGAGAAGCTTGATATTAAAGAACCCCTCCATCCATCTGGGCTTTTCTCTTCTATTGTGTGCCGACTTCTCCTGAAATGTGAAAAAAGGAGGGATTGAGTGAGATGGTAGGCGGTGTTACAGCTGTACATGGTGGATATGTGGTGAGATATCCCGGACAAGTGAGTAGGCAGGTCAAAGGCTATGCCAAGTTAATGGTGTGGGAGGTTATGGGCAATGAAAGTGGCTGAGGGAAGATGTTGCAGGTAATGGTGAGAGTGGCAGAGCCTTGGGTGAGAAGTGTGTGTAGTGGTGGAGAGAGAGTGAGTCAGATGTAGCAGAGTGAAGGGTGTAGCACTTACACTGGCAGACCAGAGAAGGCCACTGACCTCCTTGTGACACTGCTGGCCCATTCCTCTGGAGCATGGAGACTGCACTTACTGGGTGGTGACCTTGGACCAGGCTGCCAGGCTCTGGTGGCATGGCCTCCTCTGCAGGCCCTCTGGGAGGAGGACAGCTTTCCTCTCCACCACCCTGTCCAACAGGACCTCCCCAAGCCTGTGTTAGAGAAATGCAGCACCATCGCCCTCTTCTCCAACCGTTGATGGAACAGTCATTCTGAACGTGTTGGAGAACAGGAAAATACAAGTGCATGTACTGGCATGCAATAGCCATTTAAATATGGCATTGGTTGTTCAGCTTTACTTGGTTGTGGCATGAGGCCAAGTAACTTCTGCACTGACTGTCTCTTCACACGTTCAGCAAAGGGCAAATCAGCATCATACTGAATGCATATGGCACAGCCAGAAAACCACATTGAATAATAATTGCTGGAATTTAAATGTTGAAAAATGGAACATTACAGCAGAGCAACGGTTCTGGGATAATGTGGGCAAGACAGACATGATGACAGCCCAGGGGTGATGGGGAGTGCGCATGGGAGCATGGGGGTGGGGGGACAGTTTATGGGGAATGAGGTTAACTGCAAAGACAGGGAATCATGTCTCCAGAAGTGAAAGATTGATCAAAGTCAACAAATGCATCTTCACATGACAGTTCCTCCCCGTCATAGCACCAAAGCACCATGTTGTTCAATGCATGCTACATACCATCCCTCACCCAGAATCACTTCCTGGAACTCAGGACTCACGCTTAACACCTAATTCCTCAGGATCACTCACATGTACCACTGCTATCAACCACAAACACATCTCTTCTTGCTTCTACATAGCCTCCAGCTATTCACCTATAGCAAGCATATCATCCAAATGCTGGTAAATGGCCTCTGGTATTAACAAGGTGGTGGACTATAGAAAGATGCAAAACAGAAGGGATCAGGAACAAGGACATCTACATCTCCATAGCACTATGTAGGAGATGACCCTTAACACCATAGGGTAACATGAATAGAGTCCGTGACAGCCTCTCTGGTTGAGAACATTAAGAATATTGGTGTGTTCCTGATCCTCATTATTTCTGGAATTTCTTGCTGATGGAGTAGTCTGCCTTATACAGTCAATCACCAGTTTCCCTAATGCTTCACCAAAAATGACTTTCTAATCATTACAGTTCCGAATGCAAACAGAGAAAATCTCTGTGCAGGTTTAAGATCAATGAATGGTTGGTGCTCTTTGTTCACTACTGACTGCAAAATCTGGACGCTCTTTTTGTCTTAGTGCTGTTTAGTTCCTCAAAATTAGTTTCCAATGTAAACAATATAGCAGTTTATGTTATTTTTCGAAGTTTTGAGAGTCCACGCTACTTGGGTAACCTAAAAATGCTCCCAACATACATATCAATGGTAAAATGGTTCATTGTTTAACCTGAGCATACTAATCCAGATCTAGGTGCATGTAAGGTTAGGAATCTGATCAAAGGACTTGCATACAGTAATTGCATCTTGAGTAGGGCATGAGCCAAAAATAATTGCTGGAGAACTTTAATGGCAATTGCAAACAATACTCCTATATTAGTACAAAATATGGAACAGTTTGTTATTTTTAATCAACCTTGCATCCATATTTATAGAATATTCCACTTCTTAAAACAAAATGAACATATGGAAAATAAAACACACTTACATTTATAAACTACCTTTAATGACTGCAGAATGTTATAAACTGCTTTACAGCCAATTAAGTATTTTTTTTAATATTCAATCACAGGATGTGGGCACCAACAATTAGATCTGTATTTGTTGCCAATTTGGAGTTCAGACGGTGTTCTACAAGGGAAACACAGAAGCCAATTTCCAAACGGCAATATTGGACAAACAGCACTATGATAATAAGCAGATAGCCTGTTTTTCCAATGTTGATTGCAAGGTTTTTGCAAGCTTTTTAAGACACATTCAAGAACAAGCCTATCAGTTCTATTTCCTGTTGAGCTCATGGCAGGGCATGTTTTATTTCCGATTCAAAGGACAGAGCCGACCTCAGTTTCACAACTTATCAGAAAGAAAGCACCTCCAACAGTGCAGCACCTTCTCAGTCCTCACCGTTTTGTCCACAACAGAGCCTTACCTTTTAGTTGAATTATGAGAAAGTGACAATTAATTGTCTAGCAATTTCTGATGTTAGTTATTTAAAAAGTCATTTCTGCATAAATATAACTGTAGCTTTTGAAGGTAAACTCTGAATAACACATGAATGTAATGGTGAGATAGTGGTGTCATGGCAATATCATTGGACAAGTAAACCAGAGGGTCAGATTATTGCTCTGGGAGATACAGGTTCAAATCCCACCATGCTATTAGTGGAATTTGAATTCAATTAATTAATTAATACATCTGAAATTGTAAACAGATGGCAGCCATAAAAACCCATCTCCTTCATGATATCCTATAGAGAGGAAATCTGAATTGTATCTCTTGACCCTCAGCAACATGGCTGAATCTTAATTGCCCTCAGAAATGGACTGGCAAGCTATTCAGTTCAAGGGAAATAGGGATGGGAATTAAAAATGCTAACATCTGAAAAAATAACAAATACAGTCATAACCCATCTTTTATTCCTTTTTACTTAAGTCAGACAGTACCTTATTTCTAGCAATTGCTGTTTTGAAGTGATGGAGAAACTTACTGAATTTGAACCCTAATTTAAATTAGTATGAATTGAATCCCTTTTGCACTAACACATGCTGGTGGGTGAATAACATGTTTTTGCTTTTGAATTATGCGCCAAATTACATTGGATGTGAAATATCAGAAGACACAGAATTGTACTTTTCTTATGGACAAACAAAACCCTAATCTAAAGGATCGCATAGCAAAGTTTCTGACACCCGTGCTATTTGAGTCACTTGGGATAATAGTGTGTCAAAGTCTGCATTATTTTATAAAATACTAAAGTATACATTTCCTCCAACAGAATAGGTAATATATGATGCAATATTGGTAACCACATGCTCATCTGCTTGTATTGAATCATTCTGTTGCTGCAGCTTCTATTAAAGAAGGAACATCTCAGTGAAATGATGGGACAACTGGAATCTTATATGGGTGCATTAACATGCCCATTATCACATAATGTAACTTTTCAACTTACAAGCCAATGCATCTCTCTAACCCAAATATCCTTGAACAAATGAAAAGTTACTAAATCAAGCCTTTCATGTTAACAAAATCAAAGTGTTTTCATAACCAGTGGTAAAGTGATAAAATGTAATGCATGTGGTATAGAATTTGATTTATGCAAGAGTTGAAAGGAAGCTGCAAATAATAAAAGTAAATCATTATTCATACGAGATGCAATGTGATCTTAATAAAAAGTTCAAAGATAAAAGGATCTCCTTGTTTCTGTTGAACTGGCAGCATGTCCTGAATTTAACAGAGCTGAAACGATGCCTGAATGAATTAGATCAGTGACTGAAGGATTTGAGGTTCAATCTGTACAGTACTGAGTCCTGTTTGTTGTCAGACTTTGAATGTTCTCACTGTTTATTATACTCTTTTGAAAAAAATACATATCTATTTTTAGCTTGGCTGGCGCAGGATGGATGTAGATTCCAGGCTATGGATTTCTCAAGGCTGTTGGTGATTCACTGCACATTTGAGTAAATGTTTCCAGAATAGGAACAAATAGGAAAAAAATCTTACATCTAGAACTGCTTACGAGCAGGTGAGAAGCAGTATGATTTAAAATCTCAACTCCAGAAACTATGGTTTGGACATTTTGCATTAACGCTATTGGAAGGAGCCATTAGATTATTTCCATGTGTAATTAAGGGGCCAATTGCCTGTTACAGCTCCCTCTTGCAAATTTGGTTTGCCCAAGGCAGCCAGCACTGGAGCTGTCTGCTAGAAAGCCAAAACTAAGGAAGACGGAATTATATAGACATAAAACAATTGTACTTAGCTTAATCCTTTCTGCCCCTCATGCTGAAATCTCTGACTTTACTTTTGACTCCGACCTACTAAACTTCCAACAGACATGGTAGTAGAGCTGATGCCCAATAACACAGCAGATGCCAGCAATCCTCCTTCCAGTCCATCTTCCATCCCTAGCTCTTCCGAATTTCCAACAATATTTCAGGCGCACATTATCTTTTTACTCCCACAATGACTGTACATGGGGTCCAGCTGTTCCACTTTTGACAATCTTACCCAGTTACTTCTTAAAATTACTTACAGTTGAACATTAGTTCAAGGACCGTGTTTTCACTTTCTACATAATAATAATGTCTGAAACATAAAAGACTTATCTGGTTGGGCTCTTCATTTCAGTGCAGGCTGCTAGCCCTGTGCAGTTGGTATGCCCCGCACCTCATTTAAATTACCTCATTTGACTTCCTCCCTGATTTGAGCAGGAAAGAGTAGTCTGGAGGCTGTTCAGTGACTGCAAGTAGGTGGCAAATTTGGCCAGTGGGTGGTCGCTGGGAGAATCTTGTATTTGGCTAGGGAGGAAGCCTACAGCTGAGGAAGCAGAAGTAGAAATGTGTTCTTCCTGCACAAAGAGCTACAAGGTAAGTTCTTTAGTAAAAAACAGTTAAAATAAATATTTTATTTGGGTCTGTTCCAGAGCTTTCCTACTGTATTTTCTTGCCTGGATTATCCAGGTAGCTGAGATACAATTGTTGTTGCATTGTCTTTGCCATCTGTGAGCCCTGACCCGCATTTAGAAAGGTGCCACCAACACTGGGCAGTTTCTTTGCCACAGGCTAACATCTGAAAAAGTTAGGTCCAGGCCAATGAGTATTGTTGGGGTGACTTTGAACATTTACCCTTTGGCTTCCAGTGTACACGGGGGTTATCTTACATTGGTCCAGTTACTGGTACTGAATCTCCCTCACCCAGTATAGGTAACTGGCTTCTGGATTCAAACTTAAGTCCAAGTATAACTGCCCGAGAATCTATCATTCCACCAGTTACTATTTAATTAGCTTTGGTAGATTTCCATTAAACCACCAATGTTGGCACATGCTTCAAATGTATCATGCTATATATATTTATACTCAGGCCAAATGTTAGAAAACTTTAATATTCTGCATTGTTTAAACATTGTTTAAACTACATAGTTTAAACTAACAATTGAATGATTATAAACAAGCAAAATTATAAAAGCAGAGATAAAAGGTACTGCAGATGCTGGAGAATCCGCGATAACAAGCATGGGGCTGGATGAACACAGCAGGTCAAGCAGCATCATAGGAGCAGGAAAACTTGCCGTTTCGGGCCTAGCCTTCTGATGAAGGGTCTAGGCCCAAAACATCAAGTTTTCCTGCTCCTA
>JAHRHZ010000073.1:7830667-7854832 GCA_024137785.1 Ginglymostoma cirratum | reverse complement strand
GGCTCCTACGATGCTGCTTGACCTGCTGTGTTCATCCAGCCCCATGCTTGTTATCTTGGATTCTCCAGCATCTGCAGTACCTTTTATCTCTGGCACAGGAATTATTTCATTTCTTTAAAAAAGTGAACTTGAGTCCAAATGATCTATGCTAAACAGTTCCACCGGCCAAATTATTCTCTTACAAGCTCCTGTGGTACAGTTTATTTCTACTGAATTTTCAAAATAATCATGGAATAGTTGTAGTACAAGAGGGAGTCATTCAGTCCAAGTCCATGTCTGCAGGAGAAACCATATTAATCCCCCTCCCATATCCTGCTCCTGTAGTTTTGCCTTTCTTTTCTTGTTCCCTTCAAGTACTTTCCCAATTCCCTCTTGAAAGCGAGGATTGATTTTTGTTTTAATCTTTCATGGTATGTGGCCATTGCTAGCTAGATCAGCATTTATTGTCTGTCCCTAACCATCCTTGAGAGTGTTGAGAATGAGTTGCCTTCTTGGTCCAATCTTGCTGCAACATCTTTCAGGCTGTGTTCCAGACTGTAACCACTTGCTGTGTGCAAGTGTTTTTATTTCATGTTATCCTTGGATTGTTTTTTTCTCTGATCTGTTTTAATGAGTGTCCTCTGCCAAATGTGGACCGTTCCTTACTCTGGCTTGAGCCCATATAATTTTGAACACCTCTATCGAATCTCATTCAAATCTTTTCTTTATGAATGAAAACAGTGCTGGTTTCTTTAATTATTCATATAACTGAGGGCCCTCATCCCTTAACACCTATTCAAAATCTACTCCACTGATCAGTTAAACAAATAGTTGTTTAGTAGTAACAAACCTAAGTGTTGTTGAAAGGGTCACATTTTGCCAAAGCCGTTAGTCTTGCACTTAGGACAATTTGCAAGTATCTGTTAAGAACAGGGCCCTGTGTAGTAAAATATTTAGCTTCCAGTAATCACAAGTGCACCACACTGCAAGCCTGCCTGACAATCTTAAATTGGCTGTTGGTGTATTTATTCACACGTTGAAGATTACTGAACACATGAAGTCCAAATGTAGAATCACACCAAATGTTGGGCCCTGCTATGAGTTTTACAAGTGTGGATTGGTTGGATCCGGTGGCAATCTTGCTTCTAGTTAAAAGCCAGACAGAAAGCCCATGGACAAGCACTGTTCCTTTTCAATTCAACAAATGATAGCCTTTTTCTGGTTTATTTCTCAGGGTAATATCCTATGGTCACTTCTTGGGGTCTGTTCACTCCTTGGGATTTATTGATGGCCCTTCCTGTGTTAGGGAATTTTGGAAACTCAATTCTGGGAACTGGAAGTGATGTGCTAGGATGCAATTGTGAAGGGGGGCCAACTCAATGCCTAAAGGGCCGAGGATGATACAGCGTGGGAGGGAAAGGATAATTCGGGAGGGGAGTAATCAACTGTAAGAACCACCTGGCTTTGATAGGGAAACGGTGAATTACTATCTCTGTCCTGATAAGACCGTTCATCAACGGGATTGACAGAGAAGGCAACCAGGAAGTGAAGATGAAGATATTGGGGGCAGAGTTATCGAGGTTGAAATGCTGGGCCTGTGTTTCAGATTATTTAGAGCGGTTTCCGTTTATATTTTCATAATACAAGCTGCATTCATCACAGAGTCATGCTATTCATCTTCATGAATAAATTTTATTTGATAATATATAAATAATTTTGCTGTTTTGTTTTAATAAAAAATGGAATCATGGACTAAATCTTAATCTGCTTTTTCAATCATGCAATGTCAGTGTCAAGTTATCAGGTATTGTGCAACCTGATGCAATGTAATTGTTTTTAATCACCATGTTCAGATATGTCATGATAAATCTCTGAATCAGATAGCACTAGAATCGTCTGCTCCAGAGGTAGGGACACCACCAGTGCAGGCTTTTCCTCCAGACATCACACTGATCCAGGTAGTAGCTTTGGACCAGGCTGACAGGTTCTGGTGCCATGGTCTCCTCTGTTTAGCCCTGAGCAAAGAGGGCTGCCTCAGCACCACACCCTGTCCCCTGTGACCTCCAGCTCACTGTCCACAAAGCATGGAGCTGACCTGTCTCTGACTGCCATCATTGGGGCAATTCATGGGAACTGTTCAGGGTGAGGATTCGAAAGGCTGAATGGCCTGATTCCACACTGTAGGGATTCTATGAATGTATGACAGCTCCAGAGTGACATTTGACCTTATGCACAACTACATTTTTTAACTGTGGTGTCAGTGCTTGGCATCCTGCCTACAAGGAGTGTATACTTCGACTACTTACAAGTGGGAAGATATCATGAGTGAGGCATCACATGCAGGGTGTATAGCTAAGGAGATAAATTTCAGAGAATAACATGAGAAAACTCATGGGACCATTGAGAGATACTCTCCATGAAACTAATCAAAATTTCTTGGCCGAATTTTACCAGAAAATTGACTGTATCTTTTCTCAGCAATATCCTCTACTGTGTTAAATTTCATCTGTCATTTATCTACCTCCTCTAGCAGCCTATGTTCTTCTGAATCTATTACCATCTTCCTCCATGTTCACTTAGCTTCCATGTTGAGTGCCCTATTCAACAGTGCTCTTTCCATGCAAATCCAGCTCATTGATCACCAAAAGCATTGGTTCCAGTACAGATGGCATGAGAATACACTGAATTTCTTCCACCTGTACAAAGAACACTCATTCAGCACAACTCTCCATTTTCTGTTCTTTAACTAATTTCATATCAATATTGTCATTGCCATGTTTTATTTCCTAGGATTTTCTTTTACAAATATTTTGTTCGCCAGATGGTAAAGCATCCAGATTTTCAATTTAAACATTAGCACAATCAAAAGTTTAGCTGGCGCAACCTTGGTGCAATAGTGCTTTCTAAATAAAAATACTCGGAGAAAGTAGTAAGTTATTGTGGATCTGTAGTCTAACCTTTGCAATATTTTTAACTGTAATAAGTCATTCTGAAATTTGGTGACATGTAAACTGGAACAATTTCATTACAGTGACTGCCTTTGAATGACCTTAGCTTTGGAATCAAATGTGAATATCTTTTCTCTAGAAGTGGTCTAAATGTGAAAATGTTAAATTTGACTTTAATGTTTGACTTGGCTCCAAGTTAGTGATAGTGTCGAAATTCAATTCTTTGTGCTAATTAGTGAAATTCGTTTTTGCTGATCTAATTGGGGAAATTACAGTAATTTGGTCATAGTCTGACCATTTTCTTTTGTAGTTCAATTTATGTAGACATATTAACAAGCTGCAGAAAATGCTGAAAAAGCTCATCAGATCTGGCAACACCTGTGGAGAGGAATCAGAGTTAATGCTTCAGGACAAATGACCCTCATTCAGAACTGAGCTTTTCCAGCAACTTCTGTTTTTGTTTCTGATTTACAGCATTCACAGTTCTTTCAGTTTTTAGATTATCAAGCTGCTTGTCTGAAGAATGCATTTATACATTTTGTAAGTTGACAAGCAGGTTATGGGTTAAAGGATTTTTGTCTCATTCTCGGGAGCATTGGGATGGCTGCTAATCCCAATGACTTGCAATATTTGTATATTACCTTGGAAAATAGGGTTGATGTGTATTTCAGATCTTGTATTTCAGAATATGTGTATTTCAGAACAAAAATAAGACTTTTAAACCAAGCATCGTATAATAACTGAAGTTGTGTGTAACTTGAAGTTTGACCTGTTACCATTTAGTCAGTGAAATACATGATGGAACATGAAAAAATCTAACTGGAGCACAGTAACTAACTGTTAAACCATATTGGAGAGAAGAGAGTACATCAGTTTAGAATAGCTGATGACCTAGTCACTTTGGTATTTAATCATACAAAGCAGAACACCAGTGATTTCTCTGTTTGTTCATAGCTTGAGTCATATTCTGTTAGAATCCGAGACCTTTCATTTAATAACAGTAGGCCTCTAAAGAACATTAACATTTGAGAAACCTGGCCTTGATTGTACTTGTGACATATACTGGCATGCTTTGTTGACAGATCAACACCACTGAAAACTCTACTGCATTGGTTGAATCTGTAAAAGAATTCATAAGACTTGAAATTTCAGTGACTTCAAATCTGTGGTACATAGAGGAAGCATGTTTAACTTCTCTTGAGCAGACTTATTCTATGTAAATTGGAGTTCACTATTGTTTACAACTTGCCAGACAATGCAAGCAGATTCAATGCACTGCCCATAGTTTCCTTACAGTTCAACATTTCCATAGTCTTTCACAAGTAATACTCTACACCCTGTTAAACATTGATATCCATATTTAATGAAGGGTAGGTCAACCTCGCTAAATTTAGTGTTTTCAATGAACAAATGTCCTACTCCTTTCTTCCACATCTGCAAATACCAAGAAAGATTTTACAGGAAAATTGCCACCATGCAATTGTGAGCTTTGAAAGTAACTGCAGGATGTCTTTCAACCAAAGAGCTCATGTATGTTCATAATGCCCAACTATGGACAATATCAATCTATTGTGAAAGCTGGAAATCTGAAATAAAAGCAGACTGTTAGAAATTCTCAGCTGTTCTGGCAGTACTTGTGAACAGTGAAACAGTTAATGAACAGAATCTTTCTACCTTAGTCCCTGCTGCCTCTGGAACTCAATTCTCTGAATTTTGTACCTGTCAGTTATTCTTTACCAAAGTGAACCCATTGTCATCTTGGGTTATGCAAATAATTGGGAAATAATTAGAGGAGGCGGTGGGGAGATGACATCAATACTGTAAGAAGAAAGATTTCTCGTTAAAGGCATCATGACATGGGTAAGAAAATCTTGTCAGCAGATGAATTTTTGAGGGGTAGCAACCACAGGAATGGAGAGCAGACCCAGGAATCCTACTCCCCAGGATATTCCATCTTACCCTGAGATTGGGGTGGGGAGACGAAAGGTTACAGTGAGATAAACTCTGACCAGGACAGTGGAACAGGGCACCATCTCCACCCAACAGGTGTAGGTGGAAGTGGTTGGAGAGATTAGAAGCAGAAGTGTCTTTCATCTAACCCAGAGAAAGTGCACCAGGATTGCTATAAATGATGATTTTTTTCTATCTTGACTCCATATTTTTCTCATATTTTCCAATCTCTCCTCACTTGCATCTTCTGATACTTTTTAACAGTTTCCACATTCTTGAAACTAACCATTTCCTTTTCCACAGGGACATCTAATCCTTCACCAGAAGGATCTGAGAGTTCTCTGTAACTTACTTGAATACAAGCCAAGACAATCCCCATGCACAGTATCTTTGTCACATGAAAAATAAATCTCTTGTGACATGACTCATAATCCTTAGTGCCTTTTTTCCTGATCTTGCTCCAAATGGAAAGCTTCATTAACATTTCTTCCAATTTTAACTCTTCTTTCACCATCACATGGTCCATCAAGGACACTTCACATTGCTTCCTTGACCTCTCAGTAATCTTGTTCATGAATAGACTGTCAATCCATATCCACTAAGCTACCTCCACCACTCTTTCTGATAGATTATAGAACCCCGCAACTTGTAGTTTGCGAGTCTAAGATGGTGGCGGAGTAGGATGCTCAGGTTGGAGCTCCTCTGCTCGTCAGGTCCTTGAGGCATTTTCCCACTCTTTTTTTCGCTTTTTCTCATTCTCCCCTCCCCTCCCCAACCAGAGGGTGGGGTCATGTGGTGGGCAGGAGCGAGCACGGGCCGAGATCCGTGGAGAAGCGGAGCGAGCAATGTGGCCTTGCGCTTGGGGGCCCGCAGGCATACCCCATGAGCCCAGAACACGGTGAAGCAGTGATCCCTGGAACAGTGCATGGGCTGTGAGCCTGGAGCAGCGTGGGGAAGAAGCCTCGCAGCAGCACATGGGAAGCACTCCCGGAGCAGCACACAGGCAGTGAGTCCTGGACAGAGACTAGTGTGAGGGGACAATCCTTCCCTAAGAACACTATAATATTAACCTCTTAATATAGGAATATATTGTAGGAAATATATTCCAATTTTTAACTTATTTTCAACTATATAAAGAAGCAACTACTTTTATCCGTCTGCTATGTCCAACTATCATACCTAGGTACTTGTATCTAAGATGTCGCCATAAGACGGCAGACATTGTGGAAGTTTTTCACTGTGCTCCTACAATGAGGCGCATGTGACAATAAAAGGATATTGTAGTATATCGTAGATTTTCTCCTATAAGGACTCTATTTCAGCAAATATGTGGAAACACCACCTGAAAGTTCCCCTCAAATATACTCACCAACCTGACTTGGAAATAAATTACCTTTCATTCAATGTTGCTGGATCACGATTTTGGAACTCTCACCCTAACAGGATTGTAGGTTAGAGATAACAAGGTGTGGGGCTGGATGAACACAGCAGGCCAAGCAGCATCATAGGAGCAGGAAAGCTTGACGTTTCAGGCCTAGACCCTTCTTCAGAATGGGGGAGGGGAAGGGGGTTCTGAAATAAATAGGGACGAGAGAGTTGCAGTGGGAGAGAGACCCACTGAGGTTTTTCCGCAGGGAGGAGGGTAACTTCTTCAGGGTAGGCATCCTTAGAAGAGGCTTCGCAGTGGAGTTAAAATTATTT
Source organism: Ginglymostoma cirratum (assembly GCA_024137785.1). Classification (NCBI taxonomy): domain Eukaryota; kingdom Metazoa; phylum Chordata; class Chondrichthyes; order Orectolobiformes; family Ginglymostomatidae; genus Ginglymostoma; species Ginglymostoma cirratum. Next base: position 7,848,254 of record JAHRHZ010000073.1, on the reverse strand, counting down.
CAGAGATAGTAGGAATTGCAGATGCTGGAGAATCTGAGATAACAAGGTGTAGAGCTGGATGAACACAGCAGACCAAGCAGCATCACAGGAACAGGAAAGCTCGATGTTTCGGGCCTGGACCCTTCTTCAGACATGGGGGTTACCTATTCTAAATGGACAGCAGCAGCTCAGGAAGGCACATCACCACCACTTTCTCAAGAGCAACTGGAGATGGGCAGAAAATGCTGTCCTAGCCAGCAATGCCCACATCCTATTAATGAATGAAAATAATGTAATAAAATCACCTGTTTTATCACATCTATTCTGCTGATGCAACCTTTTATACTAGTATTTCAAGTATGGCTTCTATTTTCCTCAACTGATGAATCCCTACCCAATTGTGTCAACAGGATCTTGATTGTGTCTGCTGCTCTTCTCACATTTGTGTTCACATCTTTAACCTGAGCACAACAATTAGACAGTTCTACGTGTCTTTTTTTCTTTATCCTGCTAGCCCCAATGGTCACCCTTCTCCATCATTTTTGCCACTTCCTAGACGATGCTATCGCTAACACGTCATCCTCTTCTCTTTCAGAATTCTAAAGGACTGTTGCCTGTGCAAAACCTTAGTTCACTCCTCAGTTATCCTCAAAACCCCTTCCCCTGAACACAAGAACATCTCATGCAAGGTCAAAAGATGCGCGTCTAGTTTTCTACCTACACCTTTCTCAATATTCTAATGCATCAAACATCCCTTTCAAGTAAAAGTGATTTCCCTGTTTTGTTTTCAATTTAGTTGACTCTATTCACTGTTCACAATGAGTTGTTCCTCTGAAGAAGCTCATCTCAGCTCCAAAACATCTCTGCCGGGTTCCTCAGTGTTGTGACAATGGCTCAGCCATCTTCAGGTCTTTCATCACAACCTTCCCTCCATCATAAGGTCAGACATGGGAATGTTTTATCGATGATTGCGTTATTCGTGACTTCTTAGATACTGAAGCAGTCCATGTCTAAATATAACAGACCTCAATAATAGCCAGGCTTGGTCTAACACATGGCAAGTAACATTCACATCACTCAAGTGCTAGTCAATGATGATCTTCAACAAGACAGAATCTAACCATCATCCCTTGACATTCAATGGCATTATGATCACTGAATCTCCACTACGAACTTCCTGGGGTTATCATTGACCAGAGTGTGAACTGGCCATATGTAAACTGTGGTTACAAAAACAGGTCAAAGACTTGGAATCCTGCACTGTGTAACTTATTTCATGGCTCCCCAAAAGACTGTCCACCATCCCCAAGGCACAAGTCAGAAGTGTGTTAGAACATTCCCTATTTGCAGCTCCAACAACACATCAGCTTGACACCATCCAGGATAAAGGAGTCAGTTTGATTTGACTCATATCCTCAAACATTCAATCACTCCATCACTACAGTAGTGACAGTGTCTGCTATCTGCAAGATGCACTGTAGAAATTCACAAGGCTCCTTAGAAAGTGTCTTCCAAACTTACAAGGACTACCACAGACACATAGAGATTGGGAGCAGGGGCAGGACTCAGCCCATTGATCCCATTCAATCATGTTGAGTGGCAATGGCTGATCCTCTATCTCAGCACAATATTCCTGCTCTCTCCTCATATCCCTTAACAACCTCTAATTTCTAGAAATCTACTTCCTTCTTAAATATATTCAGCGGCATCAGCTTCACAGCCTCCTATTGTAGAGAATTCCAGATGTTCACCACTCACTAAGTGAAGAAATTTCTCCTCTTCACGATCTGAAATGGCCTAGCCCCTATCCTGAGACCATGCCCCGTCATTTTGGACCCCCACCCAGGAGAAACACTACCCCTGCATCCAGCATATACAACCCTGTCAGAACTTTAGATATTTCAATGAGATCCCCTCACATTCTTTAAGGAGAATCCCAAGGCCTTTTATTCATATATAAGAAGCAGGAGGGTAACTAGAGAAAGGGTTGGTCCACTAAAGGATAAGGAAGGAAGGTTTTGTGTCGAACCTGAGAAAATGGGTGAGATTCTCAATGATTACTTTGCATCAGTGTTCACTGAGGAGAGGGACATGATGAATGTTGAGATTAGAGATAGAAGTTTGTTTACTCCGGATCACGTTGACATAAGGAGGGAAGATGTGTTGGGTAGGCTAAAGGGTATTAAGGTGGACAAATCCCCAGGACCGGATGGGATCTATCCCAGGATGCTGAGGGAGGTGACAGAGGAAATAGCTGGGGCCCTGACAGATATCTTTGTAGCATCCTTAAACACAGGTGAAGTGCCGGAGGACTGGAGAGTTGCTAATGTTGTCCCCCCCGTACAAGAAGAGTAGTAGGGATATTCCAGGTAACTACAGACCAGTAAGCCTGACGTCAGTGGTGGGAAAGTTGCTGGAGAAGGTACTGAGGGATAGAATCTATTTATATTTGGAAAAGAATGGGCTTATCAGTGATAGGCAACATGGTTTTGTGCAGGGGAGATCATGCCTTACTAAATTAATAGAGTTCTTTGAAGAAGTGACCAAGTTGATAGATGAAGGAAGGGCTCTAGATGTCATCTACATGGACTTTAGTAAGGTGTTTGATAAGGTTCCCCATCGTAAACTAATGGAGAAAGTGAAGTCACATGGTGTGCAGGGTGTTCTAGCTAGGTGGATAAAGAACTGGTTGAGCAACAGGAGACAGAGAGTAGTAGTTGAAGGGAGTTTCTCGAAATGGAGAAAGGTGACCAGTGGTGTTCCACAGGGATCAGTGCTGGGGTCACTGTTGTTTGTGATATACATAAATGATCTGGAAGAGGGCATAAGTGGTCTGATCAGTAAGTTTGCAGATGACACGAAGATTGGGGGAGTAGCAGAAAGCATAGGGGATTGTCAAAGAATACAGGAGAATATAGATGGACTGGAGAGTTGGGCGGAGAAGTGGCAGATGGAGTTCAATCCAGGCAAGTGTGAGGTGATGCATTTTGGGAGGTCTAATCCTAGAGCGATCTATACTGTAAACGGAAGAGCCTTGGGAAAAGTTGATGAGCAGAGAGATCTGGGAGTTCAGGTCCATTGTACCCTGAAGGTGGCTGCACAGGTGGATAGAGTGGTCAAGAAGGCATATGGTATGCTTGCCTTCATCGGACGGGGTATTGAATATAAGAGCTGGCAGGTCATGTTAAAATTGTACAAGACTTTGGTTCGGCCGCATTTAGAATACTGTGTACAGTTCTGGTCGCCACATTACCAAAAGGATGTGGAAGCTTTGGAGAGGGTACAGAGAAGGTTTATGAGGATGTTGCCTGGTATGGAAGGTGCTAGCTATGAAGAGAGGTTGAGTAGGTTAGGATTGTTTTCATTAGAAAAAAGGAGATTGAGGGGGAACCTGATTGAGGTCTTCAAAATCATGAAGGGTATAGACAGGGTTGATAGAGATAAGCTTTTTCCCAGGGTGAGGGATTCAATAACGAGGGGTCACGCGTTCAAGGTGAGAGGAGAAAAGTTTAAGGGGGATACACGCGGAAAGTACTTTACACAGAGGGTGGTAGGTGCCTGGAACGCGTTGCCATCAGAGGTAGTAGAGGCAGGCACGGTAGCTTCATTTAAGGTGCGTCGGACAGATGCATGAGTAGGTGGGGAGCAGAGGGATACAGATCCTTAGGAATTGGGCGATAGGTTCAGACAGTGGATTTGGATCGGCACAGGCTTGGAGGGCCGAAGGGCCTGTTCCTGGGCTGTAAGTTTTCTTTGTTCTTTGTTCTCTTTGTTCTTACATACACCAGTGAATATAGGCCCACACAACACAATCTCCCCTCATATGACAAAACTGCCATCCCAGGAATCACTCCAGTGAAATTTCACTGCACTACATATTATAGCAAGTATATTTTTGCTTCAGTAAGGAGATCGAAACTGCACATACGTTTCCAGGTGGTGTCTCACTAAGGCCCAGTTCAGCTGCTGTAAGACTTCCTTACTCCTGCTATCAAACCTTATTGCAATGAAGGCCAAACTGTTACTTCCCCGCCAACTGCTTGCTGCACCTATGTGCTTGTTTTCAATGATCAGTGTACAAAGATCCCAAGTCTCTTCATACATTAACCAATTCATGTTGCAGCTGTACAAAACTCTGGTGCGGCCGCACTTGGAGTATTGCGTGCGGTTGTGGTCGCTGCATTATAAGAAGGATGTGGAAGCGTTGGAAAGGGTGCAGAGGACATTTACCAGGATGTTGCCTGGTATGGAGGGAAGGTCCTATGAGGAAAGGCTGAGGGACTTGAGGCTGTTTTCGTTAGAGAGAAGAAGGTTAAGAGGTGACTTAATAGAGACATACAAGATGATCAGAGGATTAGATAGGGTGGACAGTGAGAGCCTTTTTCCTCGGATGGTGACGGCTAGCACGAAGGGACATAGCTTTAAATTGAGGGGTGATAGATATAGGACAGATGTCAGAGGTAGATTCTTTACTCATTGAGTAGTCAGGGCATGGAATGCCTTGCCTGCAGCAGTTGTAGACTCGCCAACTTTAAGGGCATTTAAATTGTCATTGGATAAACATATGGATGATAATGGAATAGTGTAGGTTAGATGGGCTTCAGATTGGTTTCACAGGTCGGCGCAACATCGAGGGCCAAAGGGCCTGTACTGCGCTGTAATTTTCTATGTTCTATGTTCTAATTAAAGAATGCTCTGCCATTCCATTTTTTTAGTGCCAAAGTGGACACATTTACCTTGTGTTTACCCACTGATTCAACATGTCTAAATTGCCTTGAAGCCTCTTTACATCCTCCTCATTACTCACTCTCAACTAATTGTGCATCTTGCCAACATTACATTTGATTCTATCATCCAAATCATCGATCTATATTGTGAATAGCTGGGGCCCAAGCACTGATTCCTGCAGTACTCTACTTGTCGTCTCCTTCAACATTGATTCCTATTCTCTGTTTTCTGCTGCTAACCAGTTCTCAATCCATGCCAGCACATTACCACCAATGCCACATGTTTTGATCTTGCACAATAAACTTAATGTAAGAATCTGTCAAAAGCTTTCTAAAAATCAAAATACTCGATATTCACTGATGCTTGCTCATCTAATCTACGAATTACATCCTCAAAAAGCTCCAGTAAGTTTGTCAAAGGCTATTTCTCGTTCATAAATCCATGCTGACTTGGTGTGTTTTTGTGTCCCATTATCTAGCAGATAACATCATGAAAGAAGATGAGACCCACTTAAGCTTGCCGATGAAAGATTGATAAATGAATTACAGCCTAGAGATTGAAACTGAACATTTCATAGTCAATCAATCTCAATGACACATTATATTTATCCAAAGAGACGCACAACTTTTTTTTTTTGAAGGGATTGAAGACTGTCTTTTAATGAGCCCATGGAGTTGTATGTTCAGAGGGTTTAGGTCGTCTAATTCGCTGAGACAGATGGGGTGCAAAGGATATGTGACGGAAGGATAAACTTACTTTCTGTGGTTCACTCATATTCTAAGCAAGACTAATAGAAAAAATGTGTGTATGCGAGCGCAAATAATGCCATAATAGTGACTTCAGAAGCCTCCAGCTGTTACAAAATAATATCATATGTAGAACAGAGAACCTTGCATTATGCTATGGTAATCTAAGCAGAAAAATATTATTTTCCACACAGGATCAAACATTTTGTGGTGGATATTTTCACATAAAACCTTGATGACAGCTGTTTACCATAGTATAATATGATTCCTTTATCACAAACTCACTGATAGAATTCGTTTGCATTGGTGAACTTAAGTGCTGTCCTTTTGGTATTCCCTCAATTTTGAATATATAATGAATATCTAAATTGAAAGTTTATCATTTATGGACTTGTACATTTACAAACATAAAGATATGAGTTACATAATCAATCATAACCTGAAATGTTCACAAATTACATCAAATCTGTTGGAAAGCGTGAATACCTTGAAGCACATTTGAATGTTTTAAAATATATCAATTGAAGTTAATTTTTACTGAGCCTGGCCAATTGTCTCATCTTGGACCCGTAACTTCTCTCTGTAACAGGAAATAATTACTGCAACTATTCTGTGAAAAAATATCTCCATAGATGCTTTGTGCTTTGAATATTATATAATTAATTCCAATGTGCAAACCCATATTTTCCTTTTTTCTAACATGGGATGTGAGTATTGCTGGCATTTATTAAACATCATTAATTGATTTTGAACTAATTAAAAGGCCTAGAGAGCCATAGAACAGCTAAGAGGCAATAACATTTCTGTGGATTTGGTGTCACATGTAGGCCAGACCAAATAAAGATGGTTGATTTTCTTCGCTGATCGATATTAGTAAATCAGATGAGTTTTTACAATATGATCATGGATGATCCTCTATATCAATAACTTACTTGCACTTTCTCTCTATACCCCTTGACATATTTAGCTGGGTAGAAGCTTTTGAGCCACTAATAGTTCAGTACAGCTGAGGGGGGTGTTGGGGTTGGGGGTGTGGAAAGTCCATTGTTAAGTTTACTGAGTGCAGCTAAGCAAGATTAGAGCTCAGAGAATTCCAGGAGCAGTACTAGCTTGGTAGCCCCCATTTTGTGGACAAATTATAATTATAGCCATGAATATGTGCTAGAAAGCAATTTTTAGAATCCAGTGGAGTGCAGTGATGGGAAAGAAGAGTTAAGTACTCGAGTGTGAGCAGTCATTGAAGCAGCTTCAATGAGAAACTCGACACCATCCAGGACAAAACAGCCCATTTGATTGGTACCACATCCACATATATTCAGTCACTCCACCACCAATGCTCAATAGCAGCAGTTTTTACTATGTACACGATGCACTGTAAAAATTCAAGATCCTTATGCATCACCATCCAAACCCATGACCATTTCCATTTGGAAGGACAAGGACAGCAGATACTTGGGAACACTACCACTTGCAAGTTCCTCTCCAAGCCCTTCAATATCCTGATTTGGATGTATATCACCATTCCTTCACTGTTACTGGGTCAAAATCCTAGAATTCTACAGACATTGTAGGTCTACCTACAGCACATAGACTGCAGAGGTTCAAGAAGGCAGCTCACCATTACCTTCTCAAGAGCAGCTAGGGGTGGGCAATAGATACTGGCCAGTCAGTGATGCCCATGCCCCACAAGTGAATTAAAACAAAGATCCATGATAGAACAGGTTTTGAGGGAATTCTAAAGCTATGTCTTCAAGAGAGAATTTTTTTGAAAACTTGTAAAAGTTTTTTTATTAAAAATGATAGTCCACAGTGTTGTCAATGTCTGGACATTGCTAAGAAATTGTGATATTTGTGTTGATCACATTTGCTATTTAATGTGCCCGAAGGGGTTTTCAATTATTGTTTACCTGTTACATTATGTTAATTCTGGATGTTTGAATATAAATTGTATATTGCAGACAGTAGGTTGTATTACTGTTCTTGCTTTGTATAGTATAATTTATTTTTGTTTGTTCAAAACTGTAGAAACTTTTGGTTTTATTCTCTTAGCAAGTACCTGGGATCTCAAAATTTTTCTACTTTTGAAAAAAGATTACTAGTCACTAGTCTGATTGTTTGGTCCAGGATCACAGTGCATGATTGAAGTTACCTGAATGGTTCAATAATCAGAATATGTAACAATAAGATAGACAGATTAAAAGAATAGTTCAAACTTACTTATTGTCAGTGTGTTACTTTGCAAGATATTTAATCAATTTTTTATCATAGATAAACATTATGGGGATTCAGTTAATTATAGCTGCGACACAAGTCATTTAACAATTAGAGAACATGTTACTATCTTCACACAGAAAACAGGAAAAGTGTAGAAGTCACACATAATGTCAGAGATGCAAAATATAAATATATTTATGCAGAAGATGGATAAGGTAGTCGAGGAAAAATGAATGCAAGGACATAATAATAAGTTGAAATCAAAGTGAAGAATGGTGCCAAATGGGTGCAGCTGCGTTGTAAAATTCTATGTGATGGCTTGTGATTGAGACACAGTAGAATTTGCTTCTAACAGGAACATTTCTAAAATGTATAACTTTTCACATGGTTTAGGGTCTGATATAGGATTTGATTTGTCTTATTTATGACTGAAATAAAACTCTCTTGTTTCAAGAAGAAAACCAGGACTAAAAACTTTTTGTTATTTATATATTTAAGTATTGAGTAAACTACATACTGTATTGCTAGTTTTTTTAATTGCAATTCTGTTTATATGATTTGAAAAATAAGTTTGACTGTCGAATAATGCAGTCTGAAAATGTGATAGCAATTTGCTGGACGCCTTATAATCCCTGCAGCATAACAAATTTGTTATTCTGTATAACAGTCACAAGGTGGATAAAAGTAGAGATTTCAGTTCAGAGAAGGCCTGAGTCTGACTCTGGAATTTTTTTTTTGCTATGAACTGGAGTTACATGTTTGGAGAAAACCCAAATTGAAATATCACACAGCACAAGAAATTGAAAATCTCTTAACAGATGTTCAGGGTCACAGAGAGATCTTTAATAACCCCACAACAGTTAACAAAGAACTCATTTAGCTACTAGTAAATGGTTTCAGGAAGAAAGTTTTTGGTCACTGTTAAAATTGATCATAAACTTAGAACACAAAATAAGAACAAATTGGAAACTTATTACGTAGATATAAAGTGTGCTATCACTGTAAGTGATTCAATAAAATGAACGCTATTGCAATTAACGTTTTGTTATTCTCTGCTATTATGACATGCACTAAGTTAGTTGACTTGCTCTTCTAGTACAGTAGACAATATACTTTTGCACAGAATGTGCTGATGGAATTATCTGTGGATCAAATATTTTCTTCTCTTGATTACTAAACCCATAACTGTGATATGATGGCGAGTGTTCCAAGTATAATGGTATAGTATTACACAGTCCAAGAAATGATCCTATTGGTTTTATTGGAATTACTGTTACTCTCAGCTGTTGATTCATGTCAACCTTTATTGTTTTGTTGAATGCCATCTTTAGCTTGAACTTTTTATTAGGAGAACTTGATAATATTTAATGGGCTTTTTCAACCTATGATCCATAATTCTGCTCTTGGTAGATTTCTGGGCAAAAATACGGAATTTGGTAGGTGAGTTTCAACCTACATCAATTGTCACTGATTTCCTGAAAGTGGTTTCAACCTTAGGAAAGGCATTCTCTTTTGCAAAACTAGTAACATATGTCTACCTGATTGTCCATTTATGTTCATAGATTTGTGATCTTTCCCACGCGATTACCTGGGCAAAATGCATCGAACATGATTTACACACGGATTATGCATCAAACTACGGAAAATCCAAACTGCTCAGCTATTTGAAAGCTGTTAGGCCTGTTCTTTCAAGCACTGTTTACATCTCTTTGTAATTTCAAAGTCAAGCATATAATTCATGCTGATATTACTGTGCAACACTGCCTGAGCGCTGTATTATTAACAACAATGTTTGGAAGAATGCTAAACCACCTCTGAGGTGCAGGTAAAAGATTTTGCACTGTTTTAAAGAACACCAGAGAGTTCCTTCTGGTGTCTTTGTCAATATTTATCTCTGAGCCAGCAAACATTGGCCATTACCTTCATTGCTGTTTGTCGAACTTAACCATGCATAAAAGTGGACCCTTGTTTTCGGCATTACACCATTGACTATACCTCAAATGTACTCTGTTGGCTATTAGGGTTTTTGTAATGTAAATCATGTTATAACAGCTTATAATTTTTATAAATTATGTATTTTCATGATGGGGAATAGCTCTTTCTATGGTGTAATACTGTGCGACCATAAATGGAAATATTACATTACGAAAACTTCTAACTTAATACTATCTGCAATTTGATCATTCAACTCTGTTCTTTCCTCCTTAATTTTTCACCATATATTAATGATGGGACACTCCTGCAAATAACCATTTGTCATATCCTTCCAAACAAATAACAAACTATTTTGGACTGACCTATCTCCTCCCCACCCCCCCACCTACACTCACCTTTACTGGCTCCATCCCTGCCTCTTCGACTTGTCTGCCTGCTCTCCACCTATCCTCTCCTCTATCCATCCTCTATCCACCTCCCCCTCTCTCCCTATTTATTTCAGAACCCTCTTCCCCTCCCCAATTTCTGATGAAGGGTTTAGGCCCGAAACGTCAAGTTTTCCTGCTCCTGTGATGCTGCTTGACCTGCTGTGTTCATCCAGCCCCATGCTTGTTACCCTTACACCCTGTCTCCTACCTCCTATGCAGTTATTGGTCTCTTACATACAACGTACAGCCAGAAACAGGATGATACAAGCAAAACACTGCAGAAGCTGAAACAAAAACAGAAAATGCTGGAGAAACCCAAAAGGCCTGGCAGGAACAGAGTTAACACTTCAAATCTGATATAGCTCTTCTTCAGAACAGAATCTTATCAGACTTGAAAGTTCAACTCTCTTTCTCTCACAACAGACTTGTTGAATTTATCTAGCATTTTCTGTTTTTAATACAGAAACACGACATTTTGTCTAACTTGCCAATGCCAGTGCTTTTGTTCCACACTAACTTTCATTCGCTCCTTTTTGCAAACCCCCATCAGCATATCCTTCTCTCATTTCTTTCTCAGTACTTAATTAGATTCCCATATAGATTTCATTTTAATAATTCCTTGCGTGAAACCTGATCTAACACCTTCTGAAGCCCATATTGTGGACATTTATCAAGATTTCTTAATTCACCATGCTGGTGATCTTCTCCAAACAGACTTGATTCATCCATATGGCCTACCCCATCAATTCCGTGCTACATTTCTTAGATCAACTGACAGGTATCTATCATTCTGTCCTAACATCCTAAAAAAATGATGTTAAACAGGTTTGTATTTTCCAGGTTTCTAACGCCTTCCCTGTTAAACAATGGAATGAAATGTGCAATTATTGAGCCTAAAAGCTCAATTTCTGAATCTAGACAGCCTCAGAGAAGTGAAACTAATTCCTTTGAATTTACTCCTTATTTATTTTATTCCCCAGAATGCAAACAGTCAGCCAGCTCCTTGTGATTTGTGTGAATTGATATTATTTTCCCCAGAACCAATTTTAATATCTTGTTGTAAACCTACTAAGTTCTCCCCCTCGACTTATTTTTGGATTGCCTTTCACTATGAGCAGATATTCCTCTTCGTGTGAAAATGGATACATACCACTCATTTTGCACTTCTGTATTACCTACTCGTTTCAGCTACAAATGACTTTAATGGGGTTACATTCCCCTTAACCGTTTTCTTAGCAACAACTTTTGCTGCTGGCTTTGATATCTCGAGAAAGTTGTCATCAAATTGATTTATCTAATTGTATCTAGTTGTTTTCTTTGTAGTGCTGGGACAAAAGTAAACATCATATTATCTTTGTTCATAACTGGACAACTGCCAATCTGAAGCTGCATATTAAGAAAAACATGAAAGCGGTGGTGTTATAGAAAGACTTCTGTTGTATACTTTGGGTTCAAAGTACCTCTGTTATACTGGTTTGATATACAATATTGGGTTTACAATCCTTTTATCAAGATATAAACAGTGCTAAATGAATCTAAAAATATAAAACTGTATTCAGTCCATCCAAATGATGCCAATAAAGAGTTGGATTTAGAATAAGCAATTACATTCAAAGCAATATCGGGCATGTGGTTTCTCAAAATACAAAGTGATTTGACACCATCAGCTTTGTCATTAATGCAAAGACTCCTTTTAGGGAGTTGGAAGAGGCCGCACCAGCTCATGGTGGAAATTATAGCAAAATGCTTTTGGCAGAACCTTATATGAGCACATTGAATTTACAGTCACAAACCTGGAAGAGAAGCTGAATTGCCCTGATTGTTCCTTCCTTAACAGGAAAATTTAGTTGACTATTTCAGTTAACCCCTTCCCTTTTATGGAAATATCAGAGAGAAAATTAGTTACATAAAATATTCCTTTAGATCTTAGCTCCTGGAGACAGTGGGTTGTAGATAATCAGCCTTTGGCTTTTCTTAAGCGAAAATATCGAAGAATAATGTATCCACTGTAAGTAAAATCTACGGGGTTCTTTAGAGTTGAACCAGCTTTTGTCTTCATCCAGCATGTTCATATTCAGTGAGCTACTAGAAGATATCCATAAGATGCATTGCAGCAACTCACAGTGAATACTTCAAAGCGCCTTCCCAAACTATGACCTATGCCATCTCGAAGGGCAAAATTAATAGACGCATGGCACTGACACCTGCAAATTTCCCTTCAAGCCACACACCTTTCTGACTTGGAACTATATTACTGTTCCTTTACTGACACAGGGTCAAAATTCCTGTAACTCCCTTCCAAGCTGCACTTTGGGTGTACCTACAATAAATTAACTTCATTTTATTCGGTCATAGAATGTGGCTTCACTGGTTGCACCAGTATTTATTTCCCATTCCTAATTGTCCTTGAGAGGGTGACTGGCCTTCTTGAACTTCTGCAGTCCATTTGGTGTAGGTAGAACAATGGCATTAGGGAGGGAGTTCCACAATTTTGACCCTTCAACACTGAAGGAATGGTAATATTTCCAAGTCAGGATGTAAGTGTCTTGGAGGAGATCTTGCAGAAGGTGATGATCGCATATATGAGCTACCCTTGTACTTCTAGGTGGTGGTGGTTTGAGTTTGGAAGATGCAGTCAAAAGAGCCTTGGTGAATTTCTGCAATGTATCTTGTAGATGATACACACTGCTGTGACTGTGTGTCGGTGGTGAAGGGAATGGGTGTTTGTGAATGCTGTGCCAGTCAAGTGGACTGCTTCATCCTGGATGGCCTCAAGCTTCTTGAGTGTTGTTGGAGCTGCACCCATCCAGAGCATTCCATCACAATCCTAACTAGTGCCTTGTAGATAGTGCACAGGCTTTAGGGGGTCAGGAGGTGAGTTACTTACTGTAAGATTTTATCTTCTGACCTGGTCTTGTAGCCACAGTATTTATATAGGTAGTCCACTTCAGTTTTTGGTCAATGTTAACTCAATATCTGTGGGGTTCGATTCAACTGCATGGAAAAGTATTAAAAGTATGAAAAAAATGAAAAGAAAGGAGAGCTCAGCAAATGTCATTAAAGCCTCCAGAACACAAAATAGGGCAGAGCGTTAGGACAGAGTTAGGAATCAAACTTCAAACACACTGGATAAAGAGATAACAGTGAGGAGAGGGATGGTAAATACAGGATTGAAGGTGTTGTATCTGAATGCACACAGTATATGAAACAAGGTAAATGAGATTGTGATGCAGATCGAACTTGGCAGGTATAATGTGGTGGGCATCATGGAGATGTGGCTGCAAGGGGATCAAGATTGGGAGCTAAATATCCAAGGTTATACATCCTATCAAAAAGACAGGCAGTTGGGCAGAGGGGGTGGGTTGCCATATAAGTGACAAATGAAATTAAATCAATAGCAAGAAACAATGTGGGGTTAGATGATGTAGAGTCTGTGTGGGTAGAGTTGAGGAACCGCAAAGGTAAAAAAAAAACCTTAATGGGAGTTATGTACAGACCTCCAGGATGTGGGGCCAGGAGACAGAAAAGGCATGTAAGAAAGGCAAACTTACAATGATCATAGGAGATTTCAATATGCAGGTGAACTGGGAAATCAGGTTGGTAGTGAATTGCAAGTAAAGGAATTTGTGAAATGTTTATGAGATGGTTTTTTGGAGCAGCTCGCAGTGGATCCCACAAAAGAACAGGCCGTACTGGATTTAGTGTTGTGCAATGAAGCAGACTTGATAAGGGAACTTAAGGTAAAGGAACCTTAAGAAGCCGTGACCATAATATGATAGAATTTGCTCTTCAATTTGAGAGGGAGAGGTTGGAAATGGATGTAATGGTATTACAGTTGAATAAAGGTAACTACAGAGGCATGAGGAAGGAGCTGACCAGAATTGACTGGGAGAGCAGCCTAACAGGAAAGACAGTGGAACAGAAATGGCACGAGTTTCTGGGAGTAATTCGGGAGACACAGCAAACATTCATCCCTAGGAAAAAGAAGCATACTTAAGGGAGGATGAGGCAACCATAGCTGACAAGAGAAGTCAGAGGCAGCATAAAAGCAAAAGAGAAAATGTATGATACAGCGAAGGGCAGTGGGAAACCAGAGGATTGGGAAGCCTACAAAGACCAACAGAGGACAACAAACAAAGAAATAAGGAGGGAGAAGATTAAATATGAGAGTAAGCTAGCCATTAATATAAAATAAGATAGGAAGAGTTTCTTTAGAAATATAAAGGGCAAAAGAGAGGCAAAAGTGGACATTGAGCCACTGGAAAATGACACTGGAGAAATTATAATGGGGAACAAATAAATGGTGGAGGAACTGAACAAATACTTTGTGTCAGTCTTCAAAGTGGAAGACGCGAGTAATATCCCAAAAATTCAAGAGAGTCAGTGGGAGGTGGGGGGAAGAGGTGAGTATGGTAGACATCACCAAGGAGAAGGTGCTAGAAAAACTGAAAGGTCTGAAGGTGGATAAATAACCTGGACCAGATGGACTACACACCAGAATTCTGAAGGACATAGCTGAAGAGATGGTGGAGGTGTTAGTCGTCATCTTTACGGAATCGTTGGAGTCAGGGAGGGTCCAAGAGGACTGGAAAACCGTTAATGTGACACCCCTGTTTAAAAAGGGAGTAAGGCAAAAGGCACGAAATTACAGGCCGATTAGCCTGACCTCAGTCATTGGTAACATTTTGGAGTCCATTGTGAAGGATGAGATTTCTGAATACTTGGAAGTGCAGGTAAAACAGGGCAAAGTCAGCATGGCTTCGTCAAGGGAAGGTCATGCCTGACAAAACTGTTAGAATTCTTTGAGGAGGTAACTAACAGGTTTGATCAAGGACAGCTAATGGATGTTATCTACTTGGACGTCCAGAAGGCCTTTGAAAAGGTGCCACACAGGAGGCTGCTGAGTAAGATAAGGGCACATGGTGTTAGAGGCAAGATACTAGCGTGAATAGAAGAATGGCTGTCTGGCAGAAAGCAGAGAGTGGGGTTAAAAGGGTCTTTCTCAGGATGGCTGCCGGTGACTAGCAGTGTCCCACAAGGATCAGTGTTGGATCACTACTTTTCACTTTATACATTAATGTATAAAGATGAAGGAACTGAGGGCATTCTGGCTAAATTTTCAGATGATACAAAGATAGGTGGAGGGACATGTAGTACTGAGGAGGCGGGGAGGCTGCAGAGTATTTAGACAGGTTAGGAGAGTGGGCAAAGAAGTGGCAGGTGAAATACAACATGGGGAAATGTGAGGTCATGCACTTTAGTAGGAAGAATAGAGGCATAGACTATTTTCCAAATGGGGAGAAAATTCAGAAATCTGAAGTGCGAAGAGACTTGAGAGTCCTAATCCAGGTTTCTCTTAAAGTAAACTTGCAGGTTGATTTGGTAGTTAGGAAGGCAAATACAATGTTGCCATTTATCTCAACAGGACTAGAATATAAAAGCAGGGATGTACTTCTGAGGTTTTATAAAGCTCTGGTCAGACCACATTTAGAGTATTGTGAGCAATTTTGGGCCCTATACCTCAAGAAGCATGTACTGGCCTTGCAGTGGGTCCAGAGGAGGTTCACGAGAATGATCCCAGGAATGAAAGTCTTAACAAAAGAAGAATGTTTGAGTGCTCTGGGTCTACATTAGATGGTGTTTAGAAGGATGAGTGGGGATCTAATCGAAACTTATAGAATACTGAATGGTCTGGACAGTGTGGACATTGGGAAGACATTGGTAAGAGACACTCTGACCCAAGGGCACAGCCTTAGAGTAAAGGGAAAACCCTTTCGCGTGGAGATGAGGAGAAACTTCTTCAGCCAGAGAGTGGTGAATCTATGGAATTCATTGCTATAGGAGGCTGTGGAGACCAGGTCATTGAGTATATTTAAGACAGAGGTAGATAGGTTCTTGATTGTTAAGGGAATCAAAGGTTATGGGAAGGAAATAGGATAAAAGGGTTGAGAAACTTATCAGCCAGGATTGAGTGGCAGAGCAGGCGAGATGGGGTATGGTCTAATTTCTGCTACTAGGTCTTATGGTCCTATAGTCTTAAAGCAATTTTGGTAGTGGAGACTCCAGTATCAGTAATGCTATTAGGCATCAAGGAACAAGGATTATATCCTCTCTTACTGGAAATGGTCATTGCCTAGCACTTGTGTGGCATAAACAAGACTTGCCGCTTGTCAGCCTCAGCCTGGATATTGTCCTGGTCTTGCTGCAATTGCATTATAATCTTCAGTTGCCTCTGTGAAGGCAGTTCTCAGCAATTATTCTTCACTGAATCTCCCCAAAATGCCATGACATTTACAATGATTAAGATGACAAAGCAGGTTCAAGGTATACTTCAGCTGAAATGGGGCCATCTAAGCTAATCAGACTCCTATTGCAAAATACATGCCTCTCCGAACATCCAATATATTATAAATAAGGAGAGTGAAAATAAGGATATCATGATATGTCTTGTATTACTTGCTTCCCTGGGTTCAACACTTCCTGGACACCTTTAGTAGTCTGTAACATTCACAGCCTTTCTGGTCCATAGTAAACAAACCAAATCACAAAATGAATGACTGACACAGACGGTAAGTATGAAAATGCACACAGGAACTGAAATATGTGTCTTGATATTATCAAATGCATGCAGCTACTCTAAAATAAAATTTTCAATAATATGCTGAGATTTAGAAGCATCAGATGAAAATATCTAAAAGTTACATACAGAAATATCAACGAAGAGCATTGAACAACTCTTTCAATTACACTGTAAGGTTATCCAATAACTAAATGATGTTAATCTCCTAACATTGATCGTCAGTCATCTGCTTTACAGGTGCCACAGCGGTAAGAATGGATGTAATGTAACGGTCCACGGCTGAGATACAGTGAGGGGCTATAGAATGGTACAGGAGGCTCTGGTTAGAGATCCCACTGCCTGTTTGGTGCAAAGAAAGATCAGGGATGGCTCTCCTGTCCCGAGGTCAATTGGAACCTTTGAGTGGTCAATTAAGAGCCTACTTGTGGTGAGGGCTAAGTGATAGGTCATTACGATTTGGACAGGATGGCAGAATACCCTGGTAGGCCTGCCAGCAGCCTTTGAGGGCCTTTTCCCGCAAGGTCTCCCACTGCTGAAAGCTGCTTGGATATAGCCCCATTAAGGATGAAAGGTTCGAGAAACAAAAGAAGAAACTCACTGAATGTAAACATTGTAAATTCCTGCATCAATGGAAGGAAAGACACTGTTCTGAAATTCCTCCCCACCCATGTCACTGTGGATCAGTGGTTTAGCTGGCTTCTCAATTGTCTGTGGTCGTTGTGCAGATTCTCAGGGCACACCCATTTAAAAACAAAGAGATTTAAACAACCTCTTCAGAGAAAAAAAAATCAGAGCCACAGAATTGTATATACTGAAGGAAAAATACTGAAACGTTTATCCTTTCAATATTTAAAGTGATCAAGTAAGTTCCTTCGGCATCATAGGAGCAGGAAAACTTGACGTTTCGGGCCTAAACCCTTCATCAGAAATGGGGGAGGGGAAGAGGGTTCTGAAATAAATAGGGAGAGAGGGGGAGG
>JAHRHZ010000073.1:7816522-7830267 GCA_024137785.1 Ginglymostoma cirratum | reverse complement strand
TGATGCCACCCGAAGGCTGCAGGAACAGCAAATCATATTCAGCCTGGGAACCCTGCAGCCCAATGGCATCAATGTGGATTTCACAAGCTTCAAAATCTCCCCTCCCCCAACCGCATCCCAAAACCAGCCCAGCTCAGCTCCACCTCCCTAACCTGTTATTCCTCTCACCCCAAGCCACACCCCCATCTCCTATCTAATAACATCATCCCGCCCCCTTGACCTGTCCGTCCTCCCTGGACTGACCTATCTCCTCCCTACCCCTCTACCTGCACTCACCTTTAATGGCTCCATCCCCGCCTCTTCGACTTGTCTGCCTCCTCTCCACCTATCCTCTCCTCTATCCATCCTCTATCCGCCTCCCCCTCTCTCCCTATTTATTTCAGAACCCTCTTCCCCTCCCCCATTTCTGATGAAGGGTTTAGGCCCGAAACGTCAAGTTTTCCTGCTCCGTTCATCCAGCCCCATGCTTGTTATCTCGGATTCTCCAGCATCTGCAGTACCTTTTATCTCTGATACAAGTAAGTTCCTTCAGTCAGTACTTCCATCTAAACAATCATTCCCACATTCTAGACTGTTTTCCCTGAATCGGTAATTTCCACAAGGTTTTCTTAGCATCTTGTAAAAGATTATTGGCAGCTTCAATATCAGAGTAATACCGAAACAAATTGGCCAGATGGCTGTGATGAATGGTGAAACTCATAAGAATGTTGGATGGGAATCCTGGAGGAGGTTTCAACCATTAAATCTGTAACACAACTTTCCTGTTGGGACCAAATTTGTTTCTTTTACTGTCTCTCAGAATCCCCCACCATCAGTCATTCTCAGATGAAGATCATCTTACGTGCCTAATGTTTAGAAAGCTCTACACTAGACGGTTGTGGATTTTCAGTTGTTCAGCATATTCCAAGGTGAGATTAACAGATTTTGAAGTTTCAAGAAGTTGAAAGGATAGAGTGGGCAAGTGATGGAAAAGTTCAGCTGTGATCACACTGCTGGTGGAGCAAATTCAAGAGGCAAAAGGGATTACTCTTTCTGCCGTTTCTTATTTTGCCTAAATTAGCTGCCAACCACTGGAGAGTTGAGAGCCATGGGAGGACTTTGTAGTCTGCTCTGGTTGATGAGTAAGAAACAGAGAGTGGGACTAAATGGATGTTTTATTGAGTGGCAAGCCATGACTAGTGGGATCTGCAAGGCCCAGCTATTCATAATATGTAGAAAGGACCTGTGGCAGGATTGTAAGTTGTGAGGAGGATGAAAGTAGGCTTCAATGTGATGTTGACAAATTGAGTGAGCGTCCACCACACATGTCATCTGTGGATAAATGTGAAGTTTTACACTTGATTGTGAAAAATAGAAAGAAAGAGAACTATTTCAGTGGTAACATATTGGGAAATGAAGATGTACAAAAGGAGTCCACATCATATCCCCTTGCCCCTCACCACACAAGCTCTCTGGAATTATAAGATGCAGATGGTGAAAGGCTGCACCTCTCACTTGCCTCCACTGGCCATACTCCAGCCTTAAACTTGTGCACTTTTTCCTCTCAGACACAGCAATTCTCTCAGAATTGGTAAGGAGGAAGAGGAATGGCACAAAGAAACTGAAGCTAAAGATACTGCACCGACACTTGATTACACCTTTTCAGCAACAAACCCTGATGTTGGTACAGTGTCGGATCTTGCCGGGTAAATTAAAGCCAGAATCTTCTCATGGCGAGACAATGGGAACAAGTGGGCTTTCACCCCAGCAGAAGGCAGTGCTAGCTCAGGCATTAGCTTGGCAGAATGCAAGGTCAGACATGGATTCTGCTGCAGAATTCTGCTGCATATTGAAAAAGGACAAATTTGAAATACAGCAGTAGCATAGCAATGTGAATACAACCAGTGACAACATGCCTGTAATCCCCGTGAAGGCCTGAACTCATTTCATCTGCTTCTCTCTGGAACATAGCTTTCTGAACAAAAAGCCTCAGTGTCATCTTTGCTTAACAATCGTTATCCAGCTGTGAGACATTGCAGCCATCTGCAGCTCCACCCTGGGAATAGCCAGATGCATGAAATTCATGGTCATGGTCACTTTCGCGGAAACTGCCATTGCCGTTCTTGCCCTGGTCGAAATTTGCAATTGTGGTTGCATCTGATTGTAGATTTAATTAAGGATGTCATTGATAAAACTGAGATCTCATACATTGCATTTGAGGGTCTTTTGTGGTGCAATGGTAGTGTTCCTACTTTTGAGCCAGAAAGCTCAGATTCAAGTGCAACTGCTCAGAGATGTATAATAATATCTCCGATCAGGTTAATGAGAAAATGTTCTGGAAGTGTTCAAAATCGTGATGAGGATTTCCCGTGGAAATATGGAGAAATTATTTGCCTTGGTAGAAGGGTCAGCAACAAGAGAGCATACCCTGCACCTCACTGTTTCCCGATAACACTGGATGGTTCTGACCGCCTGCTCAATCTTGTCCTGCTCTATATAGTTTCTTCTCAATCTCCGAATCATGCTGCATTTTAATGGAGATGGCCACCAGTGCACCATGACAGGGAGCAACAGGTTGTGCAGAAACCCTGAAGTCGGCAAAGAAGTCCTTTAACATCTGTAACACTAATTCATGTAGACTTCTGCAAATTGAAACAACTATTGAAAACACCAAACACTTGTAGAATCATGGCAACAGCCAGAATAAATCAACCAGTAATTATCTTGTTGGTAGTTGACAATCCATTGAAACAGTGCTGAATGAGAGTTCAGCTGTGCAATGTTAAGAGAAAGCATGGTCAGGGATGTTGAACTTTAAACAAAACTGAACAGGACTGACCTATCTCCTCCCTACCCCCCTACCTACACTCACCTTTACTGGCTCCATCTCCGCCTCTTCGACTTGTCTGCCTCCTCTCCGCCTATCCTCTCCTCTATCCATCCTCTATCCGCCTCCCCCTCTCTCCCTATTTATTTCAGAACCCTCTTCCCCTCCCCCATTTCTGATGAAGGGTTTAGGCCCGAAACGTCAAGTTTTCCTGCTCCTGTGATGCTGCTTGACCTGCTGTGTTCATCCAGCCCCATGCTTGTTATCTCGGATTCTCCAGCATCTGCAGTACCTTTTATCTCTGAACATGAACAAGCCCAGTTTCCAGTGTGACTGAATCCAAAAAAAAATTTCAGTGCAGATCTGTAACTTAAAACACAAGAATTCAGAGGGCTAGGTGTTATAGTAAATCACTAAGCAGTAAAGGTGTTTTTAATCAATTAAATTTAAACAAAAGAAGTAATTTTGTAGAATTGCTCATGTGATGAATCTTTACATATTTTGTTAGAATGAAAATAGAAACTGCTGAAAAAGCTCAGCAAGTCTAGCAGCATCTGTGGAGAGAAATCAGAGTTAATGTTTTGGGTCGAGTGACCCTCCCTCAGAATTGATGGTAACTAGGAAAATATCGGTTTAGATACAGAAGATAGGGTGCGGGTAGGAGGTAAGGAGTAAATGATAGGTAGAGAAAGAGCCCAAAGAGAGAAAAGAACAGTTGGACAGGCAAAGGAGGGGATAAAGATCTGGCTAGGAGGATGAATAGCTATTAATGGAGACTGTTAGTAGCTATCAATGGGTTGTGTGTAAAAGTAGTCTATGTGATAACAAGGCCTGGTGTGTGGGGGTTAGGGTAACGACATGGGAGAGCTCAAGACCTCAAGTTATTGAACTCAATATTAAGTTTGGAATAAAGTCTTTACAGGAAGCAGGGTGCAAGGATGTATAGTCCAGCTAACTGTGGGAGTAGGAGGGTTTACGGTGTATATTGGTGGCCAGTCTATCCCCAGAAATGGAAACAGAGATTTCAAGGAAGGGAAGGGAGGAGTCAGAGATGGACCAGGTGAAGGTGAGAACGGTGTGGAAATTGGAAGCGAAATCGATAAACTTTTCCAATTCCGGACAAAAGAGAGAGGCAGCACCGATCATATCATTGATATATTGGAGGAAGACTTGTGGGTGGGGACTGGAATAGGACTGGCACAAGGAAAGTTTCACCTGTTTCATGAAGAGACAGGCATAACTGGGGCCCATCTGCGTACCCATGGCCACCCTTCTGACTTGAAGAAAACGAGTGGAGTTAAAAGTTATTCAGGGTGAGGACGAGCTCGGCCAGCCAGAGTAGGTTGGTGGTGGATGGGGATGGTCCAGGCCATCTTTGTTTAATCCTCAAAGCTAGGAAGTTTGAACTAGTCAACGTGTAAACAAAAGGAAAGTTCTGTGCACTGGCTTGGATTCGGGCTGCAGCTTGCATCCTGTCATGGTTGAGCTGGAGACTTTTTTCATGTTTATTCACTGACATGTGGAATAGGCTGCCACCTAGTGTACTGAATGGCACTTGTACAAAAGACCTATACAGCAGTAAACTGAAGTCCCTTTCTTTATTGTGTATACTGTATGCGGATTTATGTTCTCATTCATGCTTATTTAATAAGCTTTAATGCAATAATGTGCTTAATTCTAATCGAGATAAGATTTAGCTGATCATCAATGCTATTATGCACAAGGATAGCAAATGTATTTCTCTAATTTGACATCAATAACGTCTTTAGGGCCGCGGAGCCACACCCAGTATGTACATTATCCTTTAGTTAATCAGGCAATGGGGGTCAATCTCTGTTTCTAAGCTGATGTATTGTTTGTAAACAGATTATTGGTAGGACTTTACACAAAGCCAATATACTCAAGAACATCAGAGCTGTGCCAGTGGCATGAAGCCATTCAAAATTTATCCTTTTATAGAGTAGTGACTCATGGAAAAGAAAATATCTAATTACAAGTTTCATGATGAGATATAGTCAACTCCTTCTCTTAATAATACAATGTCACATCACTGATATTAATGAATGACAAGAACAAACTGTCTGAGCTGTTGTAAACAGAATTTGTCTTGTGTTTATAATAATGCCAATGAGAATATTGAATGCCCTAATAAAGTAAAAATGCTACTATAAGAACAACAAGCAGTTTAATGACTCATTGTATATAGTTTTACAATACCCTAAATCTTTTAGAAATGTTGTAGAAAACTAATGGGATACATAAAATCCATGGTTCAATTTGAGGTGAAGTATAATTTCACAAAATAAATCATTGGATACATGCATGATTGATACCACCAAGATGCCTACAATAGACAAAGAATTCAATATTTTGAAGATGATCTAAAAACTGAACAATTCTGGCTAGCAATGTATGCATTTATATCAGAGTAATATTCTTAGCTTACGGCAAGCTGTGCATTGTTATTAAAGTTATGATTACACAATATGGAAAATATTTTTGTAAATTATCAGTTGCTGGCCCATTATCTGCTGCGAATAACTCACCATTAATGATAATTTTGAATTGTAAAGCAAAGATATTTATTTATTTTTGCACATTAGATATGAATTTTGACATTCATGTTATTAAGGCTGCAAATAAGATTAACTTTACAATCCCTTAAATCACTCTTAGACACATCTTGTGTCTGACATGACCCCTGATCATCTAAGCTCCTAAAATCATGAAATGGCTCAATATGAGTCAGCTGGGGCAGTTTGCTTTGAAATTTTCTGAAGCAATGATTTAAAGGATTTGCTAAAGTAATCACACAGAGAGTTACTAATATACCTGGCATAATATCCGGACAGGAAGTTGAGTGGACAAAGTTCGTAGGTATTTCCAAAATCTCAATTAAATCCAAAAGCTACACTTGTCACAATCACTTTGCTTTGGTGAAAAGATTTGCATCTGCTGAAAAACATGCCACCAACCTCAGCTGTATCAGTAGTGGGAAATTTTCAGTACAGAAAGAAAACAACATGATTATTCAAGGTAGATTAAACTGACTGAAATACAAAGCTACTATTGGGAAAGGAAAGTGGAGGAAATTCAACCAGACACAAGTCAACATTGTTGAAAAAAAAACCAGTGATGTACTGAAAGGTTGTGCGTGCCATGTCGTCAAAACTGTAAGTGATCACGTACTGAAACTATTGGAAAGTTGGGTTGAAATTTTCAGTGAGCTTCCATGATAAATTGATGCCTCTGTAACTAAGCAATTGGAGCAACCAATTCAGCACTCTTGATGAATTAGCAAAGTTGATCAGCAAGTTTAGAAATGTAAATTACTGGGCTCCAATGTCAGTACAGCTGAAAGATTATGGCCAAGGTATTGTGTGATAGGTCCTGTGAATCTTTCAGTGCATTCTAGGTTAAGGATATGATTTTTTTTTCAAACTTGAAGGCTCCCTGTTGCTGTATTTCCCAAATGGAACTTATGGAAAAAGCAATAAGACCTCTGTTTTTGAATGAACCCTTGTTCAATTCTGAAAGAAATATCCAGAATGAACAGTTAGGGATACTATTCAGGTATGATATTCTTTCTGATGCTCAGTGAAGGTTCAAATTTAAGCAAAAGGTTAGAAGCATGGTTTACACTATATGCTTTATTGGAGTGCTAGAACACTTTTAGCTTGAGGGGACCTCATTCAGGTCTGATGCTGATTGTCTGATCCCATGGTCATTTACATTTTCAGGCATGTTTCCTAGCTTAAAGCTTAACAGAAAAGTAAGTTTCTATATGTTCTATATGTATTCAAGGAATGAAAGGAGAAGTTTAAAAAATAGGAATAAAGTATGTGAAAGTCAAGAGATGAAGAAGATGCTCGATAAGTATTGTTACTCTATTTTTGCAGGGCATAATTTGGAAAGGTACATGAGAAATACAAATGGGGAGGATGTAGGAAAATGACTATGAGAGATAAATATTCAACAACCTATTTGGAAAGTCAGTAGTACTAAAAATAAAAAGTAGTATGAGGGCCAAAATGTATAAAGGCAAAAAGTTGATGGTGTCAAAGGTACCAGCTACAATTATTAAAATCTTTTGGAAACGATAACCAGTTAAAGGAACAAGAGTATGGAAAATATTACATCAGACTTTCAAGAAGAAGGAAACAAAACAATGCAGTTAAAAACTATTGTGCACAGAGATAATGTAAATACATTTAGAAAATGCAAGCAAATGAGTGAAAATCCATAAAGGGAGAAAATACAAAAAAAAGTATTGCAGATGCTGGAAACTGGAAAGACAAAACCTCAGAAAATATAGGAAACACACAGCAGATCAGGCAGCATCTGTGGGGAGAAATCATGTTAATGGTTGACTTTCATAGCAGGATGGATGTCTCCACCCCGCTAATCCTGGAAAGAAAGTTAGTGATTAGAAGGATCCTGCCAGGAAACAAACGCGCTGCTGGCAGGCTAAATTAGTCCAGAGGTGGGACTTCTGCACCTCAGGGGGAGGAAATGTCACCCTCTGCAAATGTCAGGTAAACAGCTCCAGCAATACCAAAGCTCAGTTACTTGGACTCCATCCAGTTCCAAGAAGGCCCAATGGAATCCTGGGCCCATGTAAGTCGGGGGCATTGGGTAAGGAGAGTTTGGCTGCTGGAGGGAGGGTGTGGGTCGGGAGGGATGGTTTTTAAGCGATGCGAAGATGAAGAAATAAATGCATTATCAACTCAGGGGAGGCAGGGTTTGTACCCCCAATGCATCGAAGACACTCTTTAAAGATAGTATTCCTCCAATCTTCCTACAATTATAAAAACCTGTAAATAAAATGGGATGCCCTCCTGCCTACTCCAGTGGGCATATATCAACCTTGGACAAGCTTCATTGGCCCTTAATTATTTGTTTCCATATGGTCGGGGCTGCCAATCTTTGTGCCTGCCCATCCTCTGTATTTTGATGGTGATGAGAAATGTGGTGGATAGGCACTCACCCTATTGTATCTGCATCCTCCCCTCCCAACTGAGAAAACACTCAGCAGAAGCATGTCACATCACGCCTTTGAGTTTGTTTAAATACTGTGATGACATCTCGGCCTTGAATTTGCTCACGTCACAATTCTAGAGTGTCTAGCGCACTGATCAGGCACCTCATTCAAAAGGGCAGACTAGCTGCTTTCTTAGTGGTGAAACCTATCTTCCAGAAGAATTATAACGAGATACTAGCAGAACCTCTATCGAATCTCAGGCTCATAGGACCAAAATGCAACTTCAGACCAATCCATTTCACAATGGCCTGTATTGCAAGTTTTGAGAGTGAACCAGGATTTATGCTTCATTGTAACCCCAGTCTATGACAAATTCACCTTTTTCTTCTTGCTGATGTACATGATGGGTTGATCATTACTCTCAAATAAATGATTATGTCCTTTCACTTAATTGTCCTAAATGGCTCGAATGATTAATCAAAGCATTGGTTTCTTTGATTTTTTAACAGTTTCTTTCATTTTAGTCTGGATGCCAACTTTGACATAAAAGTGAGAAAGGTAAGTTCTTCTATTATTTTAAGTGTCAATAGTGTACAACTGTAGCAATTTACTTTAAAACACTGGTGATAGAAAAGTATAAGCAGGAAACATTCAAGCTTTCATTTTCATTCTTGGCAACAGCTGCAAAATCCTGTGCCAGAGAAAGAGAAAGTCAGTTTTATTTTTGCGTAAATATCACGAGTTGGGGGTTAGTATTTCATACTATATGCTTTAGTTTTGAGTTGTAGACATTTAGTTCAAATTAAATGGTGCTAATGCTTACATTTTAAACGTGAAATAAAATATTAAAGAAAAACAATGCCATCATTGAAACGAAAAGAACAAACATTGGAAATCTAGAAACACAAAATAACAAAAATGCTGGAAACCTACAGCAGTTCCATCAAACAAAAACAGAAATTGCCAGAAAAGCTCAGTAGGTCTGGCAACATCTGCGGAGAGAAATCAGAATTAACACTTTGGGTCCAGCGACCCTTCTTCAGAACTGGAGTGTGCAGTTCCAACAAATTCTGTTCTAACAAAGGAATGTGATCCATCTGCTCACAAATTAATGCAACCTTTCACCTTTTCATCCTTTGGAGGTAGTGATTTTTGTTCTCATCAGTGTGGTATGGCAAATTCCCTCTGAGAAACACAGTAGCTCAAAATGCTTTAGGTCTTTTCAGAAGTAGTGCTGTAATATATCTCAGATGACAAACTTGTGTAACTACAGAAATTAGATAAATCAACATCCCTACCAACACACATAATTGCTATTACGAAAACCCCGCCTAAAGAATTATTAAGATACAAAGAAGAAACTTGCCTTCATTTAGCAGCTTTCATGACCCCAGATCATCCCAAAGTACTTTTGAAGTGTGGTCACATTAGCAATGTCAGAAACACAGCCATCAATCTCATAAGTTTCTACAAACAGAAATTAGAGAATAAAGTGATCATTTGTTTTATTGATTTTGGTTAAGGAATAGATAAATTGTCTAGGACATGGTGGAAAAATTCCCTGGCTCTTCAAAATAATGCCTTGTGAACTTTTGCTTCCACTTAATAGGGGAGACAGAGTCTAAATGTAACATCTAATAATGGCACCATAGGAACAGGAGTTAGCTATTCAACCCCTTGAGACAGTTCCATCATTCAATGAGATTGTGGGCTAACTCCATTTACCTGCCTTTGGCCCAAAAATGTTTCTATCTTGGCTTTAAAATAAACAACTGTTCCAGCATCAACTGTTCCTCGTGGTAGAGAGTTCCAAATATCTGCCACCTTTTGTGTGTAGAAGTGCTTCCTAACATCTCTTCTGAATGGTCTGGCCATAATTCTCAGATTATGCCCCCTTGTTCCAGAGTCTCCAACCAGTTTATCTTCATCTACACTGTCTTTTCCTGTTAATATCATGAAATCTTTGATCAGATCACCTCAGTAACCTCCAAAAAATTTCTAGAAGAAACAGGCCTAACTTGCATAATCTCTCCTCATAAAACGTAACCTCTGAAGTCCCAGTATCATTCTTGTAAACCTATGTTGAACTCCTTCCAACGTCAATACATCCTTCCTAAAGTGTGGAGTCCAGATCTACTCACACTATTCCAGGTGGGATCTAAGCAGGGTGTAGCATAACTGCACTCTAACATCTATGTCCTTCTACTCCAGTCCTCTAGATAGGAAGACCAGCATTCCATTTGCTTCCTTGATTATTTTCTGCACCTCTTTAAAGATCTATGCACCTGAAACCCTAAGTGTCTTTGGAGGCCACGATCAGATCATAGAATTCCTGCAGTGTGGAAGCAGGCCATTCAGCCCATCAAGTCCACACTGACCCTCCGAAAAGCATCCCACTCAGACTCATCCCACTAGCCTATTCCTACAACCCTGAATTTCCCAAGACCAATCCACCTAACCTACATATCACTAGACGCTGCAGGCAATTTAGCATGGCCAATCCACCTAACCGGCACATCTTTGGGCTGTGGGAGGAAACCAGAGCACCTGGAGGGAACCCACGCAGACACAGGGAGAACATGCAAACTCCACACAGATAGGTTCCCAAGGGTGGAATCAATCCAGGCTCCCTAGTGCTGTGAGGTAGCAGCGCTAACCACTGAGCCACTGTGCAGCCCTACATTAACTAACAGAGTAGACTTGAGGGGCCAAATGCCCCCCTCCTCCTAATTCATGTTTGAGACATGCTTTGAAATTGATGAGTGCAATATTAGACATGCTCTATTGTGTGCATAGGATTGTCATTCCAATTTTTTTCCTGTTTATCCACAAGATAATTTATTGCCCTAACCCTACAGAATTCTGCCTGTACATTACCTTATGAGATTTCATAATTTCATCATTTTTGTTTCCATTAATCTATTTGACAGCCTGCTTCAGATACTGGAGGAAGAGGGAGAGCCAAACTGCTGAAGATATCATCCTTGTCATACCATCATTCCAAAAGTTCAGAAGATACTATTCTATAATAGTCAACATGTGTAAGTTATTTCTTAAGCAGATTTTTACATGAAAAATGTCATCCTAATGTAATAGCAATGTATTTACTGAGGAAATAGTGTAATTTGTTTTAAGTAAATGTCACTGTTCTTTGATTATTGTGTCGTGGTGTATGTCAACTGATCCACAGTGCAGAGCCTTTGAGGAGACCGCCGTCCTCCAAAAATGCTGTAAAGAGAAACATTTATTTGTTAATTAAGGCTTACAAGCTCGGAGGCTTTATAATTATTGTATAACTAAAAGCCTAGTCTCCAAATCACTGGTTAGTTCTGGCCTCATAAAAATGACTGAAATTTCACAGTGACATCGTTCAAAAACTGATTCTGCAGATTAATAGTTCCACATTACTGGTCTTTAGCCATGAGCTCAGAGAGGATTGTTCAATGTACAACAATATTTTAGTGGTGAAGGTAAACTTGTGCAGATTTATTAGGAGTAGACTGAAGTATTAACTTTGTAAACCCCCTGCTGGTTAGGAGGTAGAGTTACAGTAGATGCTACACTGACACATGAAGGATGTTAATTCAACAAGCCAAGTGTGAATTCAAGAGGTATTCCAGAGTGGCTGGTGTTGGGCTTGCAGTATAGATATTTGGATGCTCTTTTGCAGATACAGTCAAGTGTAAGCAATTGCACATTCACTTTGAACAAGTAAATTGCAATGTGAAAGTAAGGTATTAACAAGGCAACTTATTTTTTCCACATATACGTTATAAGCAAACACACAGACTTCAATGGCTGTAAAACTCATAAATGTAATCCATACAGTAAGATTTTTCCCAGTCTCATGTACTTTTATTTTCTATTACATTTGTATTTATTGGTAACTTAGTCATAAAATATAGTCACATAGTCATTTACGTTTCGGGTCTGGTGACCCTCAGAACTACTTTTGTTTTACAGAAAATAGGGAAGGATGTGGGATAGGGAGTAAACGATAGGATAGAGTCTAAAGAAAGAGAGGAGAACAGTTGGACAGACAAAGGAGTTGATAACAACCTGGCTAGGAGGGTGAATAGCTGTTAATGGGGACTGTTAGTGACTAACAATAAGTAGAGTGAAATGGCATGCTATATGATAACAAGGCCTTGTGTGTGGGTTAGGGGGCTAGGACATGGGAGAGTTTGGCCCGAAAATTATTGAACTTGATATTGAGTCTGGAGGGCTGCAGGGTCCCCAAGTGGAAAATGAGGTGTTGTTCCAGCTTGCGTTGAGCTTTGCTGGAACACTGCAGCAAGCTAGAGACAAGAGACATTGGCCAGGGCACAGGGTGGAATGTTAAAGTGGCAGGCAACAGGTCTCTCAGGGTCTTTTTTGCGAGCAGAACGTAGATGTTCTGCGAAGCGGTCACCCAGTCTATGCTTCGTTTCGCTAATGTAGAGGAGACAACATTGTGAGCAGCGAATGCGGTAGACTAGATTTTGGGAAGTGCAGGTGAAGTGTTGCTTTACCTGGAAGGTAAGTTTGGGCCCTTGAATACTGGGGAGGGAGGAGGTAAATGGGCAGGTGTTGCACCTTCGCCAGTTACAGGGGAAGGTGCCGTAGGGCTGTGAGGGGAGGTGTTGGGGGTAAAGGAAGAATGGACCAGGGTGTCCACTCTTCCTTCACAGAATGTCGAGTTCTGAGGAAGGGTCACCAGAACCAAAACATTAACTCTGATTTTTTTTTCACAGATGCTGCCAGACCTGCTGAGCTTTTCCAGCAACTTCCATTTTTGAACCCATTCATTAAGCCTGTCCAATCCTCCTGATGCTACTTCACATCTTTCTCACAACACAGATTCTCGCTTAGTTTTCTTAGCTTACAGCCAATGCACAAATTTTGAAATATCACATTTGTTATCCATATCCAAATCATTGATATATTTGGGAACATCTGGAGTCTAGTATTGACTAGTTGGGCCAAATGTCTTGTTTCTGCATGGCCAATTCCACATAAATTAATCAACTACATGATCTAAAACTGATCCTTTGATATTTTCAATTCGGTTAATGCAAGTTGTAAGAAGTGGGTGACGGCTAAGACACAGCTTCAGTAATGTGCAAGCACATTTAATTAATTTCACAATCAGTCACTTTTTAACTCAGGAAAATTTAAAACATCAGCCAAAAGTAAATTTATTACAATGCTTCAATGAAAACATAAAACCACAAAGAAATAGGAACAAAATACAAGAAACACATTAGCCTGCTGAGAGACAGCTGGGGTAGCATGGATCAGATTTTACAATTGGGAGGTCAGACTCTGTGATGATTGATATACTGAACAACAGTTTCCAGGAGTGTGGGGGAGGGCTAATTGAAGCTAAAAGGTCTCCCCGGAACGTGTCCACCCTGAGTTGGCAACTCTATTTCGGGATAGTTTGAACGGATAGATTTTCTTAGTATTTTCCATGAACAATTTTCACTTTTCTTAGCCTCTCAGAGTAATGTTGAAGTCCTGCAGAACCTTAGTAATTCTCTCTTTCCTCCGTTCCTCTCCAGTTTGAAACCAGGTACGCTGGTCAAAACCAGGATAAAAGGTATCATCAGCAATGGAGCTGTCAGCATAAAAAATGTTGGGACCACTCCTTTGGAGATGTAAAGGCAGAAAGACACAGTTTGCAAAGCATTGAGATTTGATGTGTGTTTACAGGAAGAAGGATAAAAGATCAGACAGATTAGTTCCCCAGGCCCAGGTCATGGTTGATGAAAACAGCATTTTTTGGAAACTGGGACATTCAAACTATTTTTAGAAAATTGTCAGGATACCTGGAAATACATGAAAAACTCAAGCATCTGTTCATCCCAATCTGGGGCCAAAACTTCGACTTTTCAGATATAATTAGGCAAATTCAGAGTAAGGTCTGACCTAGTAATGTGAATGAGTGTAGAGCTGGATGAACACAGCAGGCCAAGC
>JAHRHZ010000073.1:7752006-7816122 GCA_024137785.1 Ginglymostoma cirratum | reverse complement strand
AATGCTTTTTTGTTTTGAATAATAGTACAGAATCAAGTCAGAGTACAATGAGTTTGTTATAAATGTTTCCTTTTCCAGCTAATTATTAAAACATGGTTTGTTGACTATATTTAGGCCTTATTAAAATTTGAATCAATTTGGCTTTTGGAAGGTTAGAGATTTTTACATCAAGGTAGTGCAATATTACATTATCTGGTCCATTTAATAGAAGGTGTTACCTTCACAGTTGTAGATCATGTTATGTTATTGAAGGGTATTGGGTAATAAAGTCAAAACTTCAGTGTAAAAATATTAGAATATTTGACAAAGCTACCAGAGTTTTTCTGATGATTTAACTGGAAGAAAGGGTAAAGGAGAACAAATGGATTTGGTGTATTTGGATTTCCAGGAATCTTTTGACAAAGTCCTACATGAGAAGTTAGTGCGCAAAATTAAAGGATGTGGGATTGGAGGTAACATGCTGGCATAAACTGAGTATTGCTTTTCAGGCTGGAAGTAGAGATTTGGAATAAATTGACCTCTTTTTGGAGTGGAATCAATGTTTGAGCTCCAGCTATTGCCAGTATACGTCAATGTTTTTTGATGACAGAATCAAATGCAACATTTACAAGTTCGTGAGTAGTGAGGAAAGTGGAAAGAGGCTTCAAAGCAAATTAGACAAGTTTGAGTGAGTGGATAAATACATGGCAAGAGCCGGATAAAGTGGATAAGTGTAACCACTTTGATAGGAATAGCAGAATGGCAGAATATTTTATAAATGGTGATAGATTGGAAAATGATAATATATGCTTATCACTGAAAGCAAGTAAGAAAGTGCACCAAGTACTTAGGAAGGGAAACGGTGCGTTGACCTATATTCAACAGTGTTTGAGTACAGGAGGAAGAATGTCTTATTGCAGCTGTATAGGGTCTTAGAGAAAGCACACATGGAGTTCTGAGTGCACTTTTGGTCTCCATATCTAGGAAAAGACACATTCTCCATTGGTGGACATCATAATAATAATAAAAAAGACGATAGTTTATCCCTGTCAACTCTGTCCAGATTCCTTATGATTTTGAAATCTTATGTTAGAATTTCTCTTCCTCTTCTCCTCCCCAAGGAAAACAGCCCCAACTTCTTTTAAACCATCTTCATAACTGAAGTTTGTTGTCATTGGAACCATTCTCCAAATCTTTTTTTGCACTCTCTCCAATGTGTTTATATCCTTCCTAAAGCTCTTCTCCTCAATGCCTCCATTGATGAAGCCTAGAATGCTGTCTCTTGTATTAACAGTAGTATTTACCTTTCCTGCCACTTTTTAACTTCTTATGTATATGTACGGCCAAATCTCCCTGCTCCTGCATGCCTTTCAAAATTTACCCTTTGTTTTATACAATCCATAATTTTTGTCCCAGAATCGTTCCCTTCACAGGTCTCCAGAAATTCTGGACTGGCCTGGATGGTCTAAATGCAGACCATCTGAATGGTCTAGAGTAATGGTTACATTTTTACGATACAGAATAGAAAACACTGCTAAGGAGGAGGAGAGATTTCTTCACTCAGAGTGTGGTGAACCAGTGGAATTCTCTGCCATGCTAGGCTGTGAGGCCAAGTCACTGTGTGTACTTGAGAAATAAATAGCTTGATTTCTAGGTATTAAAAGTGTTAAAGGGTTTGGGGAAGACAGAGAATTGTGTCTTAGTGTTTGAACATCAGCCATGATCATATTGGATGGTGGAGTAAGCTTGATTGACCAACTGCCCTTTGCCTGCTCCTATTTTCTATGTTTCTAAACAGTGAGCAGGTAAGTGGAAGGAGCCGGAAGACTGAGTAATCAATTAACCATCCACAGAAAAAATGCTGTCTTCTTCCACTCACTCAAGCTTGTCTAATTTGCTTTGAAGCCTCGTTCCACTTTCCTTACTACTCACCAAAATGCTGTCTCAATAGCTGGCTTGGGTTCGAATTTACACTCAGCATTCGCTTAATGTTTTATAAAACAAATTTCTGATAAATGTTATTACTTTCATTATACTGCACCTTTTATTAAAACAAGACCTGTTTGTGATGACTTGCCTTCACAAAATCTAGAAATAAATTTTATGTGCATGATTACAATGGTGGTTGCTATGTTGCTAGTTAATCTGTGATTTCTGCTTTCACAGAATTGACAAAGCATCTTTCCTTGTGCAAACATAACCAAGCTTTGAAGCATAGATTGCTGCAAGTTCCAGCAACCAGTTCTTAGTGTCTCAATTATCGATCTACATTAATAATCAGCAGACCAAGAATAAACATGCAATTTGAGACTCCTGTAGCTCTCAACGTTGGAGGTCTATTTGAAATCCTTTGCCTTTGACCTATGTATTTAATACAAAGTAAGGGGATGCAAGGTCGGGGGACAATGCCTAGTGCAGTATAGAAAACTGAGTAAAAACTGAAAGAACTGCAGATGCTGTAAATCAGAAACAAAACAGAAGTTGCTGGAAAAGCTCAGCAGGTCCAGCAGTATCTGTGAAGAGAAATCAGAGTTAATGTTTCGGTTCCAGTGACCCTTCCTCAGAACTGATGGTAGCTAGGAAAATGTCAGTTTATATGTAGAAGATAGGGTGGGGGGTTGTGGTGGCAAGGAGTAAACAATTGGCAGGGATAGAGGCCAAAAAGAGAGTAGAACAGTTCGAGAGACAAAGGATAACAATCTGGCTGGAAGAATGAAGAGCTGTTCATGGAAACTGTTAACAATAGGTAGGGTGTAATGGCAGACTATGTGGTAACAAGGTCTGGTGTGTGGCATTAGGACATGGGAGAGTTCAGGCTCTAAAATTATTGACCTTGATATTGAGTCTGGAGGGGTGCAGGGATCCCAGTTAGGCTTCCAGTTATGCTGAAGGTGTAACACCTGCCCAATTATCTCCTCCCTCCTCAGTATCCAAGGGCCCAAACATACATTCCAGTTTAAGCGGCACTTTACCTGCACTTCACACAATCCAGTCTATTGTATTTGCTGCTCACAATGTGGCTTCCTCTACCGTGGGGAAACAAAGTGTGGACTGGGGGACTACTTCGCAAAACACCTACATTCTGCCCACAAAAAAGACCCTGAACTTCCAGTTGCCTGCCACTTTAACAAACCACCCTGTTCCGTAGCTATTACCTCTGTCTCAGGCTTGCTGCAGTATTCCAGCAAAGCTCAATACAAGCCGAAATAACAACATCTCATTTTCCGCTTGGGGACCCTGCAACGCTCCAGATAAAATATTGAGTTCAATAATTTTAGGGCTTGAACTCTCCATGTTTTAGCCCCCTACCCCACACACCAGGCCTTGTTATTATGTAGTCTGCCATTACACACTACCTATTGTTAACCAGTCTCCGTAAGACCATAAGATCATAAGACATAGGAGCGGAAGCAAGGCCACTCGGCCCATCGAGTCCACTCCGCCATTCAATCATGGCTGATGGGCATCTCAACTCCACTTACCCGCACTCTCCCCGTAGCCCTTGATTCCTTTAACAGCTATTCACTTTTCTAGCTAGATCATTATCCACTTCTTTGTCTGTCCAAATCTATACTCTCTTTGGGCTCTATCCCCACCTATTGTTTACTCCTTAGCCACCTCCCCCACCACTACTACCATATCTTCTGCATATAAACAGATGTTTTCCTAGCTACCATCAGTTCTGAGGAAGGGTCACTGGACCCGAAACATTAACTCTGATTTACCTTCTCAGGTGCTGCCAGACCTGCTGAGCTTTTCCAGTGACTTTTGTTTTTGTGTAGAATAAGTGAGCTTGGGAATTTAGTTCATATGGGAATTCCTGGCTTTTTTTTTCAAGTTTAAACTTAGATGAAGAGCTAGACTCTGAAATCGAACTTTCAAACAAGCTAGTGACATAGGCAGACAAACAGGAGGCTGGAAGAACACATCAAGCCAGGCAGCATCTGGAGGAAAGGAGCAGTCAACGTTTAAGGTAATACCCTTCGTCAGGACTCCAGCTTCTCCAGGTTTTTTTTGTCTCTAAGCTAGTGACGTAGACTGGTAAAAGGGAGTTCCCTGGAAGTGGCAGTTATCTGCTAATCATATGAAAGTGGTCGGCTTGAATAAGTGTTAAATTTATAGTAGCAATGTGTGAGTGAGTCATCAGTACTCTATAAAAGCAGATGGGATGTAAACTACAAGGATTAAATGAATGCATGGAGAGGAGACAGTGGCTTAGCACACATTGACTGAATTCAAAGTTGGAAATTTGGTTCAAATTGGAATTCATTATTAATCATTAAGCAATGGTTTCTTTTTACCTTTTATCAGCTTTCAACAGTTGTTGAATAATGTTCCTTTGTTTCCAATGTAGGAGAGCTTAACTTTTCATTACTTTAGCTGCTGTTTGGTGTTATAAAACTGGACTATTGCTGAATAAAGACATTTTGCCAAAGTCTTTCGTCTTGCACACATCAGGATAATTTGTAAGAACATAAGAACTAGGAGCAGGAGTAGGACATCCAGCCCCTCAAGCCTGCCCCACCATTCAATAAGATCATGGTTGATCTTTTTGAGACTCAACCAAAGGAACTACCAAAGGAAATGGTAAATAATATTTTATACCGTATAAGACATGAATACTGATTGGTTGGAAAGTGGATGCAGATTGATTGAGGCATTGCCATGGAGAAAGCACCAGTTAATGGTGACAAACAGTTAATTGCTAATGAACAAAAACAAAGTTGCTGGAAAAGCTCAGCAGGTCTGGCAGCATCTGTGAAGGAAAAAACAGAGTTAACAAGAACTGCTGTTCTAAGGAAGGGTCACCGGACCCGAAACGTTAACTTTGTTTTTTCTTTCACAGCTGCTGCCAGGCCTGCTGAGCTTTTCCAGCAACTTTGTTTTTGTTCCTGATTTACAGCATCTGCAGCTCTTTCGGTTTTTAGTTAATTGCTAGGGTTTAATGAAGAACTAAACCAGACAAGTTGAA
The DNA here is from genome assembly GCA_024137785.1 of Ginglymostoma cirratum. Lineage (NCBI taxonomy): Eukaryota > Metazoa > Chordata > Chondrichthyes > Orectolobiformes > Ginglymostomatidae > Ginglymostoma > Ginglymostoma cirratum. Next base: position 7,811,171 of record JAHRHZ010000073.1, on the reverse strand, counting down.
TCTGATTGGTCATGGCAGAGCCATGAGAAATGGTCTAGAGAATGCTGTCACCTAGTTTACTGAATGAAGCAAGCACAGCAAGTGTACACGCTATTTCTGCATGCAAAAAATAAGGCGTTTTAATATTTTAGTGTATATAGACTACATGTATACTAATATATATTAATGTAATGACTTGAGTAAGTACAAACAGAGCGTGAGAGGAACGGACAGAGAATTTAACATTAATTATGGCCTGATAGTGATGGACAATAGAAAGACATGAAGGTAGGATCTGGCCCTTGAAGATCATGAAGTACAACCAGTATGAATGGAAATTGGGAAAAAAAGAGAGTCAGAAAACATTGGTTGATATAATTTATAGACAAAGCATTAAACAAAAGTTGTCGAAGCTTTTAATAAAGCAAAGTAATAGTTATGGAGTCTGTATAGTTTTACAGACTGGAACAATTGTATTGGCAAAGATGGCCCAGAAAATTAGTTGGTTGAACTTTTTTAAAGACAGTTTTCTTGAACAATTCATTGTCGAAACAACTAGAGATAAATCCACATTTGATCTAGTATTCGCTTTTGAGACAGGGCTAATTCATAATGTCATTGTAAAATATCCACTAGGAAATAGTGATCATGGTATCCTAGAATTCAATATTTAAATTTGAAAGTGATACGCTCCAAACACAAACCAGATTCTAAAGCTTAAACACCACTGCTTACGTGATTTTGAGGAGAGTACTGGCTAAAAGGATTGATGGTAAATCAACAGTGAGAAATCTTTAATGAAACAATTCAAAATGTTCAAAAAATTTCTTTGGTTTAGAAACAGCCCCATTAAGTTGGAAGGTGGCAAAAGTAACATTGCTTTTCGAGAGAGAAAAAGTAAGAACTACAAGTCAGTTTGTCTAAAAGTTTTCCTGCTCCTATGATGCTGCTTGACCTGCTGTGTTCATCCAGCCCCATGCTTGTTATCTCGGATTCTCCAGCATCTGCAGTACCTTTTATCTCTGTCTAAAATCAGTGCTGGATGCAGGACTCTATTACACAATTCTTAACATTACACTTAAACTGTAGTATTATTAGAAAATGTCAACACGGTTTTACTTCACAGAAAAATGTTTGAATTAAAGTTCTTAGTTTTTTTTTCAATATGGATCTACAATACTAGATAAAAAGGAATCTGTAGATATAGATTTCTTAAAAGCATTTGTTAAGGCATGCACAAAAGGTTAATAGGCAAGTTAAAGGCTCATGCGTTTGAGGGTAATATATTTGCATGGATAGTAAATTAGTTAAATTACAGAAGGCAAAGAATGGACATGAACGGGCAGTTTTAAGTTGCCGGGCTGTGACTAATGGTACGCTGCAAGAATAACAGCTGGTGTGTCATCTATTTACAACCTATATTAATTGCTAAAATGAAAAAAGCAGAGAATGATGTATCTCAGTTTACTGATAGTACAGGGCTATGTGCAAAGATGCATTCTGTGGAGGATACAGAAAGGCTCTTAAAAAGAGACAGGTAGCTTTGTAACTTGGCAACAAGATGACATTTGAAGCATTATACTGAGAAATATGAAGGCATTTATTTTGGATATATTAATAAGGAAACTAGATTTTATTAAAGGCATGATTCATGTAAATGTTTATGTAGTGACTGGAACCAGGGCCAGGTAGATCTCATTGACTATGGAATCCTTGATTGGGGTTGTTAACCTGGGCCAATAATGGAGCCCTGGCTGACAGATATAAATAGGCCATTCAGAAGGCCTTAGTCTAGGGACTGGATTTGAACTGGTTGGTCAGAGCCCCTTGTACTGTGCACATGTAAATAAAGGGGGACGTGATGACAGGATACCAGCACTCTGTGCAGTTTTTTTCAGTCAGCATTCAGAGAGACTTGGATGTGTACATGCAAAGATTTCAGAGAATTACCATGCAGATGCAGCAAGCAATGAGGAAGACAAATTGTATACTATTCTTTATTACGAGGAAATTGAAGGAGAGTACAGGAATAAAGGGAATAAAGTTATTACGGTGCAGAGATTTGATGAGACCACGCCTGTAATACTGTGTGCAGTTTGGTCTCCATTTTTACAGAATCAAAAAGCTGCATTGGAGGAGGTACAGCAAACATTCACTAAATTTGTCCCTGATGATGCGGTTGGCAGGTAATGAGGTAGTGACTAAATTTTATTCTCTGGTGCTCAGAAGATTCTGAAGGATTCAATACTGAGAGATTGTTTTAATTCTCTAACACAGGAAACAATGTCTCTGGATAAGGGGAAAATCATTTCAGACTGAGATGAGGTGAAATTACATAATTCAAAGGATTGCAAATCTTTTGGAATTCTTTATTCCAAAGGATTGTTGATGCTCCTTACATTGCTGAATACATTTAAGGTGGGATAGGCAGGCATTTGGACTGTGAGGGAATCCAGAATATTGGGAGTGGGTGGGAAATTGGAGTTGAAGCCCAAGATTGGTCCGGATTGTATGGAATGGCAGAGCAAGTTTGAAGGGTCTACTCATCTTCCCATTTTCTGTGTGGTTTTGTTTTCCTGTAGACAACAATCTCCATCAGTAGTTTGGCTGTACAAAAGCCTTCTGACCAAAGAAGTATGACATCTGAAAATAAAATTGCAAAGAATTGCTGAATTGAGAAATCCTAATGCTTTCTAGCCAAGTATTCGGACTTTGAATCAATAACCCCTCCCAGTCAAAATGATGGCAATCAGTGTATCAGTGTATCAGTGTCTGCAGTATCTTTATTTTTAAAGACAGGTTTGTATTATCAGCTGGATTGATATCTGTGGAAGGAATTGGAATTGGATTTGCAGTTATCAGTAACACAATGATTTCTGATTCAAGGAGTTAGCTTTTTTTCCCAGTTTCAATCTACCAGAGGGAGACAATTAAATCAATCCTGTCACAAAATAAGTTGGCAAGGGACCACTTTGTCTGGAGCACACCCAGACAAAGAAATCCATTTGACGTTTTTTGGTCTTTACATATTCTCTGAGATCCTGTTGCATTCATTTTTAAATGATGACTGGCTTTCATTGTACCTATATGTCAGATTTATTCATTATAATCCACATTAACATTTTATTTCTACTTTTAATTGATGCTCTCTTTTGAGCAATAGTTTTGCGGCTTAATGAATCCCACACATTGCTTTAAGTAAATGCATATTTCAGTGGTTTATAATGGTGATCAGAATGCCAAGAATGCAATGTTCATCTTTGTGCCATAAATAACCTGAAGTAAACCTCTTGACCTTAGCAGTCTTGTGCTCTCTTGGTTCACTTCACAGTTAATAGGCTGAAGATGAACATATGGTAGCTGAACTGATTCCGCATGTGCAAAATCCAAACACTCAAATTAATCACATCTGATATACATATGCTCTTTATAATACTCACAAAAAGCCTTTGATTATTGATAGATTCCTTCAAATTTGAGTATTTACTATTGTGTTGTGTTAATTTTAACTTTTCTTTTTCTTTTAATTTGTATATTATTTTCTATAGTTCAAAATTTGAAAATCTAAATGAAGACCATCTCACATAGATTTGTCTTGTGTTTTTTTTAAATATTGAGGAATTGAAAGATTGAAGTGGTGAATCAGGTCCTAGATAACTTCAAATTGCAAAGAATAAAATACAAGTCAAGAAATCACAATCACTGATATCAGAGCTTGATTTTTTTAATAAAACACTTCTGATTATAGAAGAATATTAACATGCATTAAATAAAGCCCATAAAGTAAATATTCCAAAGAGCTTCACTGTTTCTAGCTTTTGTAGGTATTTCTGGCCAAGATTCTGAGTCTGGCCTATCCAGAATGCATCCAAAGGACAAACTCAAGAAGAAATCTGCTCAGAACACGAGTAGCATTAAAAGCCAAATGACACTCCTTTTTCACAACATTTGCTGCAGATTTCTGTCATTAAAGGTTTTAAAGGCATTCTGCATTGACTGAAGAAGGGTAAGTGTGCCAGGTGGGTAAGTAAGAGGTGTGGGTGCCAGATAGGTAGACTTGGGTAATGGTGGTGGGGGCAAATGGTGGGGTCTAGCTGGACTGTGTTGGATTGAGAATAGTCTCTAGTAGGAGTGGAAAGTGTTGGGTGTTGGCTCTTAGCAGGACTGTGGAAGGTGGGTGCAGTGCTGGCTTCAACAGAAATGGGCTGTATCTGTTTATCGAGTGATGAATTGATCTCTGGTGGTTCTTGTCTAAAGAATAATCATTCCAGACAGTGGGTGCAATTCTCCCTTCCTTGTAGACATTGGCAACAAAGCTGTAGAAATATGGCTGGAAGTAAAAAATCAGACCCTCAACGTTGAGAAACTTTTACCACATTTACCCCTAAAGCTTTAACTGCTGACTTCAGGATTTCATGATTGAATGGCAAATACCTTATTTCCAGGTATTTACTTGTCATTAACAACCCAACTTGCCTTATTTGAATGCCACTTCCAATTCTCCACCTCTTCCCCGAGAAATGGGGCAGTGCAATTTCCCAACATGTTAGTCAGAGCAGGTGCCCGGTGGTTGAAACTTGCTGTTTGCTGTCCTAGCCTTCATTCTATTCTGTCTTCAGCACAACGTCCGTGCATGATCCATGAATATTATCCCTATCCACCCTTTGTCCATATCAGTCAGCATCAGCAAGCCACCATCCACACCACATCTTGGACAAACGCACGCACTCTTTTTTATACCTTTAATACTTCCTTCATGCTTCTGTCAGACTTTGCATGGAGGGGCACATGTTTGATGCATCTGCACAGAATGGTTAACACTGCTGCCTCACAGCACCAGGGATCTCATGTCCCTTGGCTTGCTTTCAGAGCATCCACTCCCTTGGGGGCTGTCAGTCTCTCTGGCTTGCATAGGGTTTAACCACAGAGGGACAGGAAGACAGCTTGTCATGGCGGGGCTCGCTGAACAGTCAAGGGAGAGGAAATCTCACAGTATTGCACCATTGTATGTCAATGACAAGCCTAAAACATGACCTGGCAAACACACTGCATGTGCTTCAAGCAAATGGGCATGGCTGAAAGCCAAAGGGATGCAGTTCTTAAGGGTGCGTCAAGTGGGAGCACAATCAGTTGGGCATACCAGCACTGTCAGTCAAGGGACTTGCATAATTCCAACCTGGGGATTGGTCATGGTCAGTCAGGTGCTTGGGTCTACCAGAGGCTGGGGATTCTTGTCCTTGCTGATCAGGGATTGAACCATGCAGGTTAAGTGCAATCAGTGCAGGGATTGTAATTTGGTTATGTCAGGATATTGTGGAGATATCAAGCTGGCAGTTTTTTATATATGTATTGATTCATTCACATGGGTGTTGCATTTATTGCCTGTCCCATGGAGTGGGCTCAACTCAATTGGGGCTGCCCTGCCAAGTCAGACTGGGACATGATTCATGGTCAGTTTTGGAGGATTGTTCAGTAATGATCAAGGGCTATTGGGGGAAGTCCACAGCATTGTGGGATAGATGGACAATTCATGTGTGGGGATACAGTTAATTGCATTTGGTTGTTGAGGGAATGAATGTAGTGAAAGGGAGGAATTCTAGTTAGAAGTTTGGGATTTCACAGATTGTGACAATGGATTGGGTATACTGGGAGGTTGGGGTTTCTCAGAAGTCATGGTAACTCTGGCCTCTGCATGGGAAGATAAGAGGCAACAAGGGCATGGCAATTTACAAAGCCACGAACCTGCGGGTAAAGTGGGGAAATTACTAGGAATACAAAGCGACTCAACTGGAACAGCGGGTGGGAAGGATGAAATATCAGAGAAGCGTCTGGGACAACAACACAAACGGGAACATGGACATGGGGATAATCTTGCTCCAAACATGGCTGACAGCACCTTTGTGAAACACTCAGGCTGTTGCAAAATGAAGTTACAATGCTCCTCACATTTCCACCAGGATCATAGTGGAACAGACCATAGTCATCCTTAAAATAAGATGTAGATATCTGGGTCGCTCCAGTAGGACTTTATAACTCAGAAAGGCTGGGTCATATCATTGCAGACTGCTTTGTAACCTTCACAATTGGAGCTGACAAAGGGACCATGTCCTGGACACAGCAGAAATGGAGGTGTGACAGCAATCATTTGAAGCTCAAGTTTTTAAACACATTTTTGACCATTTATTTAACCTATCTGTATTCTGCAGACTCTGTGTAATCTTCAGCACTTGCCTTTCTACCTATTTTTGTATTGTTACAAACTTGGTGATTGTACATTTACTTCCCCCATTCAAGTCAATAATATGAATTTTAAGTAATTGTAGCCCCAGCGCTGATCTGTGCAGCACTCAGTTTGTCATCCTAAAAATAACCCCTTCATCAGGGTAGCATGGTGGCTCAGTGGTTAGCACTGCTGCCTCACAGCACCAGGGGTCTTGGTTTGATTCTAGTCTCATGTGACTCTCTGTTTGGAGTTTGCATGTTCTCCCTCTGTTAGCGTGGGTTTCCTCTGGGTGGTACAAAGATGTGCAGGTTAAGTGGAATGGCCATGGTAAATACAACATTACAGGGATGGGGTGGGTCTGGATGGGATGCTATTCAGAGGTCAGTGCAGACTCGATGGGCTGTACAACCTCTCTCTGTGCAGTAGGGGTTCTGTCTTCTATTAGTTAGCCAGTTCTCTATTATGCTGACATACTACCTCCAACATTACGGACTCTTATCTTATTAAGTGGCCTTATCTTATCAAACACTTTTTGGAAACTTATCTGTCCTGCTTGTCAGGTGTGATATCCTCTTTATTAAGCCATTTGACGTTGCTTGCTTTTATTAAGTATTTCTAAATGTCCTGCTATTACATCTTTTGTAATATAGGTAGTTCTGCCATAACATGATAATTGAGTTCTTATGCATACTCGCGCTATAGAAAATCACATTACAGAGAAATTGGTACAGAAAATCATTATACTGTACAGTAGAAAGTTCATGTTATCCAAACAGCATCCACTAATCATCCATCACATTACAGCCAATCCGCATTAACAAAATACACTTTATAGCAGAAATATCTGTAGACTCTAACACTTTCCCAATGATGGATGTTGAGTTAACTGGTCTGAAGTTACCTGCCTATGTCCCCCTCCCTTTTTGTATATGGGTAAAAAAAAAATGGCAGTTTTCCAATCCTGTGTGAATTTTCCAGAATCCAGGATGTCTTCAAAAATTACTACCAAAGCATTTACAATCACTGTAGTTTCTTCCTTTGATATCCCAGGATGCAATCTATCACACTTATTGACCTTTAGCCTCATTAGTTGCCCCAACAAATTTTCTCTAGCCTTTGATTTGTATTTTTTCCTCCCACTAAGCTTTGGCCCCTTGATAAATAGCATTCCACCAAAACTAATATTTAATGTCTTGATGTCTTCTACCATGAAGTGATGCAAAGTATTTACTCAACATCTCTGCCATTTCTTGGCTTCCCTTTATTTATGCTCAATCTCATTCTCTAAGGAACCTGTGGTCACCTTGTCATCTCTTCATTTTCATAATTTAAAGTAGCTCTCACTGTCCTCTTATATTACTTGGCAGTTTACCCTCCAAGTTTATTTCTCCTATTTAATGATGATATTTTGTCCACAAAACTTCCCAATCCTTTGGCAAACCATTAATCTTTGATACATTATACAATTTTCTTTCAATTTGAAACTGCCTTTAACTTCCTTGGTTAACCATAATTGGTTTATCCATTTCCTAGAACCTTTCTTATTCTCTGGGATATATGTTCGTTGTGACACTGATCTATTTTCTTAAATGTCTGTCATTGTTTATTAAGTGTTTTTCTGCTAAACTACTTTTCATGTCCAATCCAGCCAACTCAACCCTCATTCCTTTGTGATTACTCCTAGTTAGTTTTGACACAGTTGCTTCCACCCCAGGTTTCCCACTCTCTATCATGTTATGGTCACTGATTCCCATGGAATCTTATACTCTGAGATCATTTATTAAACTGCTTCATGACTAGTTGTCCTAGGTTGATGAACAACATATTGAACTTGGAAACTGTCCAGGCTACACTCTATGAGTTCTTTCTTATGGCTACCTCTGCCAATTTGATTTTCCTGATATACATGAAGATTAAATTCCAACCATGATGAACATTATGTCTTTGTTACATGCTGTCATTATCTCCCAATTTATTCTCTGCCCTACAATGTAGCTACTATTGGGGACCCTATAGAATACTCTCACCAGGGTCTTCTTTCCTTTATTAATTCTTACTGCTACTCATTTGAATTGTACAGCTTCTGAGCCAAGATAGCTAACAGACTTTTAAAATCTCTTACTAGCAATTACACTTATTCCACCTTGTACTAATTACATTAGTACCTCTGCATAATTGTTGAGGTGAAGATGGACGATTGCATGAGAAAGGTGACTGGGTAACATGATGGACATAATGGTGAATCTTCCTCGTCTTAATATTCCAGTTCAAAGTGGGAAAATTTAGCACAATACCTTGGGGGAAAAAGCCTCTCAATAAATGCTCTAGTACAATAAGAAAGAAAAGTCCTGAGAACCTGTTATTAAAGCAGAAAATTATGAAAAAATAAGACAGGTTTATTCTGATGGAACAACTGACCCATAGTTCCCTATATGCTGATGATGTGGTCTTCCTGTATTTTCTCATTATTATTTCAAATCACTGGTGATTGCAACTGAGGTTAATTTTATCCTTTACAGTAATCTATTAGATGGTAATTTTAAAGCATGAGGAAAAATTGTAAAGCACACTTTATAGCAACTTTGAACTTCATGCTTATTATCTAATATTGCATGGCTTTGATTAGACAATTAATAGCATTATAAACTTTCAGATAATGAAGTATTAGAGTCAACAAAGTAAATCACATTTATCCACCACTTCATAGTGATTCTCAGTGCTTCAGAATTAATGAAATGCTTCGAAATATTGATATTGTGTTACATAACTGTCTGTATTCCTCAATCATTTTGCATAAAGCAATATCCTATTTGACAGCAAGGAGATAAGTGGCCAATTATCCAACTTTCGGTGCTGTGCTTGAGAAGGAGTTCTGACCAGGGTATCAGGAAAGTCCTTAACTTTCTTTGAATGATTAACATTCACAATGGACACTGGCTCAGGGACTGCTGCCAAATTTGCTTTGCAATTTGGTTTTAAAAATTTTTTTTTTGGCAATTCTCTCATGAAGTCCCTAAAACAAAGAAACAATAGGCATGTCTATAGGAAACATTGAGCTCAGCACAACGCTTTAAAGTCACTGTTATATGTATTTTCTGATTTGGCAGCACATACTGCAAATGCCTTAAGTGTGACTTCCCAATCATAAATTTTAAACACTCAGTAAATTGTATACACTCAAATTCCTGCCTTGCTCAATCAGAGGAATGACAGCAGCTGGTCGAGTAAAATTTTAAAAAAGTGCCCCTTTATATGTGTGTTTTGTTACATTGCTTGGGTTGGTAGCGTGACTCTGTTTTGAGAAATAGTTACCGCAAGTTTTGTTTCTTTCCCCTTTCCACTTTATACAGAATCAAGTATAATATTTTGGGTAGAAATTCAGCTTGGGGGGTGACACAAAGAGGGCAGCATCAGATCAGCCAACAGCTATATACAGAATTTCATAGATCAGTTCCAACACAGTTAACAGTTTTAAATATCAGGTACTGAGAATAAAGGGGGTTGGTTAGCTCAGTTGGCTGGATGGCTAATCTGCAACACAGAGTGATGCCAACAATGTGGGTTCATTTCCTGTACCAGCTGAGTTTACTATGAAGGGCTTTCTTTTTCAACCTCTCCCCTTGTGAGGGGCATGATGACTGTCAGATTAAACCACCACCAGTCGTCTTTCCATTACGATCTGGTTAGGAATATGGTAACTTTATTGAGTAAAACTACTGATCAGTCCAATGCCACCCTCTGAGATGAAGTTGGCTGCAAATCTCTGCTTTGTGTTTCATTAATCTTGTGAAATTGTCACCAGGAGTGGGAAAAATGCACTCCGAAAAAGAGCCTAAATTTTATCAATAACAAAGGGTCTCCCCTTATATCCTTGAAAACATTTTGAAATATCCTTTTCACACCAGAACATTTTCACCTCTATCCCTCTACTAAGAACATGAAATTGCTGCTCACAAAAGCACGTTTTCTTAAGAGGTAGCACAATTTGAAATAGCATCAAATTCTGCCTTTAATATAGTTGGTAATTACTTTGAAGAGAAATTTAGTGAACACGGTCCTTTGAAAGTGCTGTTGAAAGTTCAAGAGGATTTGGTATCTTAGAAATCATAATACCATTCTAGCCATTACAGTTTTATAGCAGTATTATGTTGAAGGTGTAAAGAAGAAATCCTTTTAGATTGCTTGAGGACCTAGCATCACATTAAGCGTCATCTTTCTGCTTTAACGAGATAGATATTTGCAATGGATTTGCACGTAGTAAAAATAAATATAATCCAGCATAGGATGTTTTATCTCTCAAACTACGTTTTAGGAAATAACAATCAAATATCTAGGTTTGGTTATGATGCTTGATGATGTTTTGGATTCAGTCCTCGTGGAGGTACTGGTAGAGGTACTTCTTGGGGTCTGCCTCTATTACTTCCCTCATTTTGAGCCACAACTAGCAATCTTTGAATAATGAGGACATGGAAAGAAGAACAAAAATACTGCTACTAAATTTCCATAATAACAATGCAAAGTTGACCTAAGGAGTCTTCCAGAGATCCAGAGCTGTAATATGCGCACTCAAACTCTCAGATTTTACAATAACACCTTGAGACATGGTGGAAAATTCTCAGCTTTGATCCAAGAGTCTGCAGACTTCACATTGTTTTGAAAATTGATTTAAAAGTAGATTGGCCTCATATAGGTCCTTTAAATTTACATGAAGCAGCTGGACATTAAGAGAAACATAAAGATTAAATGAATTCCCAAACTAATTCTGCTGAAGTGCAATCATAGCCAATTTGCAGAAATTAATTCTAGTCTAATCCTTTTTTTCCCAAAATTAATATTTACTATGACATTTATTTGCAAAACCTAGCAGTGTATTTTCTTATATCAAAATCTTATGCATACAGAAAATATATGTAAACTTGACTGGCGTAACAGTCAGGTATCATGAGATGAAGGATACAAGAAAGTCCTTGATCCTGTTCATTTTTCTTAGCCATTTTTAATGAAACTCACTATGTTAAACTGCTTTTGGAGACATTAAATTCAGCTAGTCTTTTGATCTGCTGACTGTAGAAGGACAAAGTAAAAGGACCTATTCTTCAAACTTTTTTTTTACTTACTTGCTGGTAAATGTGGAATCTGCTACATGCTGTTGCTTTTATGGCTGTCATTTGTCTGGAGACAATACAAGGCAGTATGAGTATAGCAGCTACAGTATGATCTTAATTATCTGCACTCATTATCCATGCACTCAATTATGTACAGACATTTGTGCGAGAGTTTTGGCTGGGTCAAGAGAGCAGCAAGAATGGAAATTAGGTCAAGAGACCACTAGGATTGAGGTCACCAGGTCAGGGGATCAGCTGGGGTCAGTAATTTGATGAAACGTGAAAGCTATTTGCTTCAATAAAAATCTGACAGTAAGTCAAATTTACTCTATTCATAAATTTTTATCTTTCTTGTTTATGCATTCAGTCTGTGATTTGGATTCTACTTTATGGCAAGCTGCTTTATAAAATAGAATGATTGTTGCGTGTTACCTCTAATATTTAGCATGGGTTCAATGGCCAGTATTAATGTACACTGATTTTGAAAATTATACATTCATAGCATGTAATGGGTATGAATTCATCTGTTTTCTCTTCAGAGAAAATGAGACTGAATCTGTCTTCATTTGGACTTTTGAGGTGATTGTTGAAAAAAGGGGAGAATGACCCTTTGAAAAGCAATTAGTTGCTGACATCACTTCAGCAGCAACTCACCTGTGATTGGTAACTTGGAGCTATGAGAATGGAGTCAGTGTTTCTTAATATCAAGAAAACTGGTATTTTGATAGAACATACTGTGTATCAGCACAGCTTGTATAAGGGTAATTATCCCCACTTGGCACCACACGTACACTAACATACCGATGAACTTCAATTGCATATTCATTCTACCAAAGTTTTGATCTCTTCATTTTAATTACACCTCGAAAAGGTTTCTGAGAGGAGATGGAATTCCAACATTTCTCAACAAATGCATTTGAATAACATGATGAGCAAATGTCATTTGCACCATACCCCTCCCACCTGTCCTATCCATCCTCCTGCCTCCACCACCTCCATTGTACCAAAAACCCACAGTCTCGTTATATTAAGTTTCTATCTGGAGACACCTATAGCCAGTTTATCTATGACAAGTTGGCCTCCTGATCTGAGAACGTGCCGGTTACAATTCCTTTTGTGAAGGAAGTAGAACGTTTTTCTTGAAAAATAATGAATACCAGCAGAGCTGCCAGCTATTAAGCATAGCAGACATAGTTGATTCTGTGTGCAGAGCAGGGAGGTATTATTGACCCTGCTTGCTCCTCAAGTGATCTTCCTCACTGCTTCTCCACGTCCCACATCCTCACTTCCCATCAGTGCTCCTCATGGCCCCCATGCCAAAACAGGCCCATTTCCAAAGGCTCTCCCTGTTCTCCAAGCCTATTCATAGCTGTTCCAAGTTTGTCACCCAGAGTACACTCTGTACAGAATAAATGAACTCTAGAGTAACAATGCCATATGCCTGGAAAATCTTAGAAAAACAGAAATTCATAACTTACTTAACAAAGTTCTGTTACTACTAGAATCTACAAATGTGTCAATCAACCAGACTTTTAATGTATCAATAACAGAACTATAGAACAATTGACATCCCTTTATCTTGTGTAAATAAACATTTATTCATTGACAAAATGGATCTAAAGAAGAACTGCTGTCAATCAAGTAATGCTTTCCCTTCTAAGCACTTGCTTTAACAAAGTCAGCTAAGTTTCATTATGCCTTCGGTGGTTTCTTCTCGAACAATTGAGTTGTAAAGATTTCTGAGCGACGGACATCCAAAGAAAATGAACAAAATAATGAATTGCAAAGACAAATCACCTGAAATAAACAGCTCTGAAACCAAGATCTTGTATATTTGGTGAAAATATTCCTGGTTCCACCTCCCAAATTTTCTCGCTGATCACAATTTTACCTCATAATCTGATTTTGGAATCACAGAAAATATTACCTCGTAGTGTGAGCAAAACTGAAATAAATCCACCTCTGAGAGAGGCATGCACACAAAATATTACTTTTTTGACTGATACTAACTGACTTACTCCGTATTTTCAGCACTTTTTCTCTTTTATTTCAGCCTATTTCCTCTCTCCTTCAGAATGCAAAGTCAGTTGCTAATTGAAATTGACATGTTGTTGAACATTCTGTCATATTTTCCTGGTTCACTTTCCAATTTATGAAAATGTCTAGCCATCAGCACTCCTTCAGAGTCTGACCCATCTGATTGAGCAGGAGACATCTCACATTGCTGTGTTCAATAAGAGTGTGACTCTTCGCTCTTCATTAATGTCAATGAAAAGGGAATATTTGTCGAATATACATTAATGACCTTGCAGCTATAAAATGACTTTTACTTTAATTCTAACTGAAAGAAGAAAGTCAGAAGTCTGTAACTGTGTTCAGAAATAGCAGGCTGGATTTAATCCCCCTGGGGCTGAAAAACCACCACGAGGAGGCTTTTAGGTTCCAATTCTGTCTGGGAGTGGGCAAGAACAGTCACAGCCTGTGATTTTTTTCCAAAGGGAGAAGGAACTGTTAATTGATTGGAAGGCAGATTGGGCAAACAGTTAACAACCATGGCTGAGGGATAGTGTTGGCAGCAGGATGCAGCTAATGAAATGCAGGTTCAATTTTAGGGAACCAAAGCAGCTCGAGGCAGCCATTTGAAAGGGAGACCAGAGGAGAGGCAGACAGCTGGGACTGCCACTGGCCTCTCAAATACAGACCTCCTGGACACTGGGAAAAAGAGAGAGAATGGGGGACCTCTGTCAGGTGGGTGGCCAGGGAAGGCCACTCTGCCAAAGAAAGCCAGAACAGTCAGGAGCAGAGGGGTGGCCTGAAGGAACTGCCTACAACAATATAAAAATGTCAATGAGTGTAGAATGAGACCCTGGTGACAGGCCCCTGGGTATTCTACCTCCAACATATATATCTCCTGAGGAGTCTGAGGTAGCATGCTGCTGATGGACATAGGAGAAATGTGTGCCCCTCTCACAGACATGCGGCCTCAATACATGGTAAGTACTCAGATACTTGGTCAGGAATTATCATATTATTTAATGTCTGCAATTCAATGATATAACACGGTAGCCCAATTCATCTGTACAACAGGCCTCCGGTTGCATCCCACCTGATCTGAATACCCCCCGGTGGGACGGCCCACCACTCCCTGACCAAAGTGCCCACTTTCCTGAACCGATTACTGTCTTCCCAATCAGACTATGCTCAAATCCTATCAACACAACCATGAATTTTCCAATTTATCACTCCTATCCCCCAGTCTGACTCATCCACTCAATTACTCACCTATTCACTCGCACACTCACAAAGGCTGCCCACTTATTCACTCACCTGTTTAATGGCCCACCTAGCAACTCACTTACCCATTTACCCGCACCTACTCACTCAGCTAATTGCCCATTCGCTCACTCAATCATTCACTTGTTCATCCACCCATCGCATTCAGCCACCCATCCACTCCACCTACTCACTAACCCACTATCTGCACGAAAAGATTTGAGATATTTAAAATCTTACCTGAATACAGAAGTTGATATCTTGGAACAAAGGGCGTGTCTCGTGTCCTGCTCCTCTTCTCCTAGACTGTCTTACTGAGTGTTTACCGATGCGACAGATACAAGTTTATATGACCAATAGCTTGCTCTTAGGTCTGGTTTTGAAGAGTTTTTTTTAAAGATGAGAGACAAGGTAGAAAGTTGAAAAGGTGCAAAGAGGGTTTCCCAGAGCTTTTGGCCGTGGCAACTGAAGGCATGACCACCAATGGTCAAGCAATTAAAATTGGGAATGTGCATGAGGGCAGTATTAGAGGAATTCCGATACCCTGACAAGCGTGTGGTCTGGAGGAAATTATAGGACAAGACCTTGAGGAATTTGAAAACTAGGATGGGGAGTTTAAAGTTTCATTAGGGATTGACAATAAACGCTAGCCCAGGCAGCAATGTGCACATCCTATGAATGTGAGAACATGGGTGATCAGCCTAGAGTGATGTGGAATAGCTAAGACTTGAGGTAATGAAAGGAAGGATGAAGGCTTCAGCAAGAGATGAGCAGTGACTGGAGCGAAGCTGGCAAATGTTATGGAGCTGTAAATAAGCAGTGTTAGTGACAGCACAAATCTGTGTTCAGAAGCTCATCTTGGGGTTAAATTAACACTGAAATTGCAATGAAAACTTTAAACTCAGACCGTTGCTTGAGAGAGATGTGGAGTCAGTAGCTTGGCAACAGTTTGGAGTGGGGACCAAATACAATGGTTCAGTCTTTCCAATTTTTAATTTAAGAAAATTTGCCTTGCTATGCATGGAAATTGAACATTATAATGAGTGACAATGGAAAATCTGGGTGTAATTATCACATTTTCATTCTGAGCATCTGCTTGAAACCATTCAGCTATAAAATACAGCTGCATCAGAAAATTTCACCTTTTGATCGTTTCAGCAAGTGGTAGCTAATTCTGTTCTGTGGTTTGAGCTCACATGGATAGGACTGGCTAAATTACTTTTTTTCTGTGCTATAACTCTTCTAGGAATCCATGTAATACACTGGCTACTTGAATATACGGCTTGGTGACTGAGTGCTGCATTTCTCTAAATGGATTTATTTTTAACTCAAAAATCCAAAAAATAAGGTGCAAAAGATTTGAGCATTTGATGTTTATCTTTAGAACAATAATGGCACATTTTATGTGAAAATTATGGTGAACTTAATGTGCACACAGTTATTAATGTGCAAAGTATACATCTAGTGTCGCGAGTGGGTCTCTAATGTTAGCTTTGGCTTAGTAAGTAGCATTCTTTCTCATAAGTCGTAAGTTTCTGAGTTCAAATCCTATGTGGGCTTGCTCCACAAAAGTCAAGGCAGACTCTCCGGGGAAGATGTGTTACTCTATCAAAGGTGTCATTTTGAATTAAATATTAAACTAAGCCCCAGCTATTCATTCAGGCAGATGCAAATGCTCCCTTGGATCTCTTTGAAGAAAAACAGAGGAGTTCTGGTGTCCTTGATAATATTAATTTATCAACCTGCATCCCTAAATTAAATTATGTTGTCATTACTAAATTGCTATCTGTGGGAGCTTGCTGTATAAAAATTGGCTGCCGTGTTTTCTCAATGGCAACAGTGACTATACTTCAAAAAATATTTAACTTTGAGACATTCAGTTGTCATATCACAAATGTATGTAGTTAAAACGAAGTTTAATTCACACTTTTATCAAGTAGATGAATTTAGGCACCAATTTTGGTATTATGCGATTTACACTGCATAAATGCAAATTCTCCTTTGGAGTTGTGAGAAGGTGTTGTGAATTGCCACAAGCTGATGGGCAATGTGCTTTGTACCACTTTTGGTCTTATAAGAACACTGCTCATCCTCATTTGGATTTGTAAGTGCAGCTTACTGGAAATTTAGACTTGTACTTAGCAGCCCAGATACCATTTTACATACCTGAAAATTGCTAAGGTAATGGCATTCAAGCTGTCGACCCAAGGGAAAAGGAAGTATTTGCGCTGTTTGGTCTCATTCCTGCATGGAGTAAATTCTTTCACAGAGTTTTAAAAACTAATTAACTTTACATTTTTAGAGCACTCTTTTCCTTCTCTCTCTTTAGTTTTCTACATAAGTTTAATGCACTCCACACCACAACTGTGTATGTTTGTTTCTTCCTCAGTGCTTACATCTCATTGGTTAAGGTGATAAATTCTTGGTCTGATTGTTTATTAAGACTCGGGATTTGTCGTTGCCATGCCTTTACTGTTCCCTAGCTGTGCTAATATCAGCTCACTCTTCCTCCAAGTTGTTGTAGACAAAAATTGAACTGAAGAGTGCAGGAAAACATCTAACACTAGTAGTAGAAGATGAGCGAATAGCAATCCTGTTTGTTCAATTGATAACTTGATACTGAAATGAATTATTTGCATTGACATCCTAAGGATTAATCATGGACAATCCTTTCAAATTGTTCAGATGTGGTTGTTTAAAACTCTTCAGAAACCAATAAGGGTGGCACAGTCACTCAGTGGTTGGCACTGCTGCCTCAAAGCACTAGGGACCCAGGTTCAATTCCACCCTTGGGCAACTGTCTGTGTGGATTTTGCACATTCTCCCCACGTCTGCATGGGTTTCCTCCCATAGCCCAAAGATGTGCAGGCTAGGTGGATTGGCCATGCTAAATTGCCCCTAGTGTTCAGGAATGTGTAGATTAGATGGGCCTGGGTGAGATGCTCTGGGGGTCAGTGTGGACTTGTTGGGTCAAAGGATCTGTTTCCACACTGTATGGATTCTATGATCAATACAATATTGAACACTTTGTTTATTCCTTGAGTTATTCATTTCACACAGAGTTTCATACAAAACAATCCTTGCTTAGCCTTCTCTGTAAGTTTCACCTGTTCCACTGAAGGAGCACGAGCCTTCATTTAGCTCATTTGCAGGATGTATAAGAGCTCAACTTGTGGGAAACTCAGTTTTAACTACATACATTTGTGATATGACAACCAGAAAGGGCAACAGAAAAAAAATAAGAGAATGCAATGCAGAAAGGCAGGCCTTTGGAAATAAATTAAATATTTAAAGTCATTTGGGGAAATGTAAGAGGGGTCATTCCGACAAGAAAAGCTGTTAAGGCATCTGTCTACCAGCTTTTGTCATATAACATGCAGTCAAATCAATTAATGAAGCTTGCTGTATGGATCCTTGATTTGATCCCTGATCCTTACTTAGAGTTACATTTGTATACAGCAAAATCTTTCAGCTGCCAACACAGACAGAGCTGCTGAATCATACAGTATTTGAATCAGAACCAATAATAAAGGTGAAAAATAGATACCTGTGCCTTCTTCTATGTTGCACCTAAGAGACAGTACAGTGTTTGCAACCACAGATCAAAACAAAGCAGCTATTTACCAATTGTTGCTGAATCCTTTTTCAACATTTCTGCAAACAGGTGAACTAACTTAATATTGTTGGCAGTATTTTTTCGTACCATGCCAAAATCTATGGTAAAACTGCATCAGCACAGGGTTATGTGAGGGCCTCCAGACCCTGGAGAAAATTTGTGATAACCTCATTGATTGCACATCGCTGAGTATAAATACGACAGTGTGAGGGAGCAAGAGAACTCTGGAAGACTCACATGGACTCATGGAAATGACACATGAAGAAAATAGATAAGCTCTTACTAATGTAACTATAAGATTAGTGTTTGGTATATCTAAGATTACCATATATTACACTACTTATTATTAATACATGATAGTGTTACCTCAACATGTGAGCCTGAATACCGAACTTGACTTTGTTTTCTCCTTGAACAGTTTGTCTTGAACCAGACTCTTAATGTGACATCAAACCAGAGACAAAAGAGACAGCACTTCCTCTTTCACATTGGCCATTGACTCCCCTGTAATTTTAATTAAAACTTAATGTGCTAATATGTCTGTGAGAGTAAAGTGTGACTATGTGGCCTGGGCAGGTATTCATTAATAGACCCTATCAATATGTGTTAGGATCTCAAAAAGCTCTGGGCACAGCAAATGTATAAGTCATGGCATTTCCCGGGAATGTGAGCACATAAATGCATTCCTTTTGCCTGTGCTCACAGACTAGTTACTGACAGTGAAAGCCCTTGTGAATCCCAGATGTCACTAACTAGTCTCAAGGAACTCTAATGGCCACATGATTGCAGTCAATGACCCTTTGCACTCTGCGGAAGTGAGAAATTGCCATATATTTAGTGCCCTTGTCCATTGCCTGTTCTCATCTATGGTGTAATTAGTTAATTTATTTGCTCAACATAAGTATGAAGTGGTCCCTTTGCTGTGTACCTGTGTGTCACAGCCTGTGAAATGCCACACATGTTGCCCACAGAACCTTGTAAAGCACAATAAACAAAAATATTGAGTAGTGCACTCATCTTGAGATCCACTGAAAAGTTGCCCCAAATTCATGGGGCTGTAGCTCTTGCTGCTGAATCCCACATGTTTCTGTAATCACTACCAGGGGACAGTCACAGCCAGCTCTGGCACTGACTCTACAACATCCGCTTCATCTCACAACATGCTGATGCATCAATACCTTCTGTGATGTCTTCTCTTGGTTAGTGCATCCTGGTCAGCCTCCCACCCTGGTGTTACCTTCTGTTAGCCCTGTTGCCTCTGTTGTTGACCAGTAAGAGCCATCATTTGTGGCTTGGTGGGCGGCACGGTCCCTCAGTGGTTAGCACTGCTGCCTCACAGCACCAGTGACCCAGGTTCAATTCCACCCTTGGGTGACTCTGTATGGAGTTTGCACATTCTCCAGGTATCTCCGTGGGTTTCCTCTGGGTTCTTCGGTTTTCCCCACAGTCCAAAGATATGCAGGCTAGGTCATTGGGCAATGGTTAAAAACAAAATGGTCTGTTGTGCTCAGGGATGTGTAGGCTAGATGTATTAGCCATGGTAAATGTGGGGATACAGTAGGGGGCTGGGTCTAGGTGGGATGCTCTTCAGAGGCTTCGTGTGGACCTGATGGGCCAAATGGCCTCCTCTGCACTGTAAGGATTCTATGATTTATTGTGCCATCTTCTCTATGTCTTTGACTCCACACCAACCCACCTGCCACTGCATCCTCACTCAGTCCTGACTTGCCATTTACTTGATGCTTTCATGCAAGCTGCCGTTCTCCTACTCCTCTCCTTGCAACAAGGAATCCGACAAGGAAACCTGCTGACTACATATGCAATTGCACAAAGCACACCACATTTAAACAAATGTGAACCAGATGCAATGAGAATCTCATGCACTGCTGACTTAATCTTGAAGATGGGATATATTACAAAAGTGTTAACACAATAAGTAATCATGGCATGCAAATATGGGAACCTGCCACAAGACTGTGTGAGGGCTGACATGCCACAAATATGCTGCTGATTTATTCTCCACATCTCAAGTTACCATCAGAAAACCAAAATGTTGGTTCCCACCCAATTAAGTCACTACACATATCACATGCTCTCCTCTTAAAGACCCCGTAAAACACCATTGAGTGAAATCAAACAATATTGTATATCATTTTCTGCAAACCAGCTTTTGACATGGGAAAAAGAATCTCTGATTTAGTCATCAGAATTTCAGTCAAGTTTTTAAACCACAGAAGTTTTTACCCAGCTGGCTTAAAGGATATTTTTTGTTTATTCATTCACAGGATGAGGGTGTCACTGGCTAGACCTGCATTTATTGCCCATCCCTAATCGCCCAGATTGAGTCAACCACATTGCTATGAATCTGGAGTCACATGTAGGCCAGACCAGGTGAGGATTGCAGTTTCCTTCCCTAAAGGACATTAGTGAACCAGATGGGTTTTTCTGACAATGGGCAATGGATTCATGGTCACCATTAGATTCTTAATTCCAGATGTGTTTGAATTTTGAAGGTAATTGTTTATTATGCACATGGAAACGCTACCAACAATTTGCTGAGGAATTAGAATTAGAATTAGGTTTTATTGCCGTGTGTGCTCAAGTACAGGGATATAGGAGTAGAATGAAAAATTTACAATGTTGCCATTCACTGCATCATTTTAGGTACAAGGTACCTAGGTACAAAATCTTTGGTAAAAAGTAGAAAAATAAAAAAAAGTAAAATGTTCAACATTACAGTTCTTCTCAGTATAAAGTAGTAGTTAAGAAATAAAGCTAAAAATCCCAAATTACAGCCATGGGTCTGCAGTTGCTCCACACTGGCGATTCATCACAAGGGCTCAATCTCTCTCTTGCGCTGGGCTCGATCTCTTCACAATACTGGGCTCGATCTCTCGATTCCCACACCTCTGTCCTGTTGTCTGTCCACCGACTGCCATCTGAGCTGTCCAGGCTGCCGCACCACAGGCCACCAGAGTTCTGCTCCTGGCCCCCAGCCACTTTCACAATGTCCCCAACCACCAGAGTCCTGCTTGGGCACACCAACTGCCTCTTGGAAGACTGTCACAGTCCCTGGTCTGAGCCCCCAGCTGCTGCCATCTTTGTTGCTGCCTCCACAACCGGGATCCCTCCAGAAAGTAAGTAGAGGAAAAAAACTAAAAAAGGAAAGAATAAACAGTGAGAAAAGAAGCCGTTGGAGCAGACAAGCTCTGGCGCAGGAGCTCTACGCTGCCACCGTCTTGGACACAGCTGCAAGCTAAGTGTCATTTCCAAAGGATAATGAACAACAATAAATTGTATTTAATTGTATTTACTTGGCATTTTTAAATGTTTCAACAGAAATGTTAGCAACATGTTGGGTCAAATTATCAAAAGCTTGGTCAAAAAGGTACGTTTTTGGAAACATTTTCAAGAAGGAAAGAGAACAAGAAAGGTGTGAAGGTGTGGGAGAGGAATTTCAGGCTTGAGGCTAAGTTGATTGAAGACACAGCCCTCATTTGAATAACAATTAAATTAAGGAATGAGTTTGTAATCCAAAATTTGATGGGCACAGAGCTCTTGGAGAATTGCAGGGTGTTTTACAGGTAGGTTGGGGTAAGGACTGGAGGAAATGAAAATAGAGATGATTCACCAATAATTTTGTCCATCCTGAGTTGCCATTGAGAAGTTGTGGTGAACTGCCTTCTTGGACACTGCAGTCCATTTATTGTTGAGATACCCACAATGCTATTTGGGAGGAAGACTATAAAATGTAGGAGCAGAAGTAGACCATTTGGCCCATCAAGTCTGCTCCACCATTCAATGCATTCATGGCTGATCCGATAATCCTCAATGCCACTTTCCTGCTTTTTCCTTATAAACGTTGGTACCATGAATGATTAAAAATCTGTCTATATCTCAGCCTTGAACATGCTTAATAACCTAGCCCTCTGAGATAAAGAATTTCACAGATTCAGTACCTTTTGAGGGAAGAATTTGCTCTTCATCTCTGTTTTAAATGTATGACTGATCAGTCTGAGATTATGCCTTCCTGTCCTAGGCTCTCTCACAAAGAGAGACAACATTTTTGCTTTCAAACTGTCAAGTTCCCTAAGGCTTGCGTTATTCAATAAGTCTGTCTCTCATTCTTCTAAACTACAAGGAATTTAGGGCCAAACTACTCAATCTCTCCTCATAAGACCAAACCTCAGATCAGGCTAGTGAACATTTTCTGGACTGCCTCCAATGCCAATATATGTTTCCTTAGATAAGAGGGCCAAAACTGTTCATTGTTTTCCAGCCAAAATGATACAAAACATAAATCATGTATACTACTACAAGACTCGTATACTCTTGTACTTCAGTCCCTCTAAAATAAAGTTCAACACTCCATTTGCCTTCCCTATTCCCTGCTGGGGATCCTGGATTTTAATCTAATGGCTCTGAAGGAATAGTGACATATTTCCAAGGCAAGATGGTGAGTGACTTGGAGAGATCCTTGCAGATGATAGTGTTCCCATGTATCTGCCGTCCCTGTCCTTGAAGATGGTAGTGGTTCTCTGTTTAGAAGGTGCTACTGAAGAATGCTTAGTGAGTAAATGCAATGCATTTTGTAGGTGGTACATACTGATGCTACTGAGGTGGCCAAGGAAGTGAATGTTTGGGAATGTGGTGCCAATTATGTGGGCTGCTTTGTACTATATGGTGTCAAACTTTGTGAATGTTTTTGGAACCACACTCATCCAGGCAAGTGGGGAGAATTCCTTCACACTAACACTCCTGACTTGTGGGAGATTTATAAATGGCAGGCAGTCTTTGAGGAGTCAGGAAGTGAGTTATTCACCACAGGATTCCTAGACTCTGACCTATCGTTCTGGACACAGTATTTACATAGCCTCGCCCAGTTCACTTTCTGGTCGATGGTAACTGCCAGGATGTTGATAGTGACAGATTCAGTAACGGTATTGCCATTGATTATCAAGGAGCAATGGTAAGATTCTTTCTTGTGGGAAATTTCTTTGCCTTGGTACTTGTACTTATTTGCTACTTCTCAATCTAAGCCTGGATAACGTCTAGACAGTGCTACATTTGAACGTAGACTGCCTCAGTTGTGAATGGCACTGACCATTGTCCAATAATCAGCAAATTCACTTTTCTGACCTTATGAATGAGGGAAAGTAATTGGTGAAGCAGATGAAGATTATTGGCCAAAGGACATTACTCTGAGGAACTCCTCCAGAGATGGTCTGGAGTTGAGATGACTGATCTCTAGTGAGCACAACCATCTTCCTTTGTGCTAGTTATGATGCCAAACTAGGGGTCCTTGATGCCACACTAGGTCAAATGCAGCTTGATGTCAATGGCTGTCACTCTCACCTTTCCTCTGGAATTCAGCACTTTTGTCAATGTTTGAACCAAGGTTATAATGAGATCAGGGGATGAGTGCCCCTGGCAGAACATAAACTGGGTGTCACTGACCAGGTTTTTGATAAACCAATGCAGCTTGTTAGCACTTTTGATGGCACCTTCCATCATTTCAGTGATAATTGAAAGAAGACTGATGGTAACTGCATTGTCGAATTTGTCCTGCTTTTTGTGTCAAGATGTATCTAGGCAACATTTCACATTCTCTGGTAGATGCCAGTATTATAACTGTACTGGAACAGCTTGGTGAGTTCTGGAGCACAAGTTGTCAGTATTTTTGCCAGAGTTTTGACAGGCCCCAATGCCTTTGCAGCATACAGTGCTTCCAGCTGTTTCTTAATATCACATGGAATGAATTGAATTGGCTGAAGGTGGCACCTATGATGCTGGGGACCACTAGAGGAGGCCAAGATGGATTATTGACTTAGCTTGACAGTAATGGTCGAGTGGGGATTGTGCTAGGCCAAAAGGTTGCAGGTTTTGAGTACAGTTCTTGTGTTCCTGATGGCCAACAAGTGCCTTGTGGATGCCCAGTCTTGAGTTGCTGGATCAGTTTCTAACCTATTCTATTTGATATGGTGATAGTGCTGCACAACACGACGGAGGGCAATCTCAATATAAAGGTGGAACTTTGTCTTAACAAGTTCTAATTGGTAGTGAGGGTAAGGTTAAGCTTTTTTTCCCTCTTGTTTTCACCTTGTTCCTCATCAGCTGCCATAAGCCAGCATACCAGCTACTGCGGGTGTGGATGGTTTGAGTTATAAAGAAAGGCTGGGACTGGGGACATTTTTTTACTGGAGTGTAGGAGGTTGAAAGGTGACCTTGTCGAAGTTTATAAAATCGTGAGGAGTTTAGATAGGGTTAATGGTAGGAGAATTTTCCCTAGGATGGGGCATTTTAAGACTAGGCATATTTTAAGGTGAGCAGAGAGACATTTACAAAAGACATGAGGGGCAAATTTTTTACATAGAGGGCGGTTCATGTGTGGAATTAACTTCCTGAGGAAGTGACGGATGTGGGAACAGTTACAGTGTTTAAAAGATACTTAGATAAGTAATTGAATAGGAAAGCTTTGGAGGGATATTGGCCAAAAGCAGGCAAGTGGGACTGGTTTAGTTGGGGAACATGGTCACCGATGGGAGGCGTGGTGCTGCCAAACCACTTTTGTTAGTGATGGGCATTGAAGTCTCTCACCCAGTATACATTCTGCACCCTTGCCATCCTCAGTTCTTCCTGAAAGTGATGTTCAACATGCAGAAATATTGACTCATCAGCCAAGGTGGGGCTTGAGAAGGTGTGGGGGATGGGTTTGTATGTGGTTTCCTTGTTCATGTTTAACCTGGTGCCTTCATGGGCTTTGGAGACAATGTTGAGGACTCCCAAGCAACTTTCTCCTGACTTTATGACATTGTGACACTACTTCTGCTGAGTCTTTCTGCCAGTGGAATATGACATACTGGGAGCCGATGATGGGGTTGTCTGGGACATTATCTGTAAGGTATGATTCCATTAGCATAACAGTACTGGGATACTGCTTGACTAGTTTGGGAGACTAATTGGCTCTCCTAATTTTTGGCACTAGCCCCGAGATGTTGTTAGGAAGATTTTGCTAGGTTGACCAGTCTATGTTTGCCATTGTCATTTCTGGTGCCCGAGCCAGTGCTAGATCATCCATCTGGCTTCATTCCCTTTTAGGGACATTTTAGTGGTTAGATACAGCTGAGTGCTTGCTAGACCATTTCAGACAGCAGTTATGAGCCAACAAAACTGCTGTGGCCCTGGGGTCACAGGTAGGTCAGGTGAGGTGAGGATGGCAGATTTCCTTCCCTCAGGACATGAATGTGAAGTAATACAGTTGTAATTTATTTGGAGGAAGATTCTTCGATAAATTGTAAATAGGGAGGTATATTTGTGAATTTGTGGTATACAGTGATAAGAATAAATGTTCTGCCATTATGTCACAGGCATTTAATTCAATTCATGATATCACAGCAAACTTTGAAATGACATTTGAAAGTACGAATTGGTACAAGCAGGGAGCTTTAACAGAGGGGATAAGGATCAAATATTTTGAGGCTTCAGTCAACTCTGAAACTTTGGATAGCTCGAAAAATAGAATTTTACAGTTTAGACTAATTGCTTGTCACTAGTATAACCTAGCAAGTGAGATTTAGGTGATGATGTTGCTAAGTGCATACTAGTCCTATCATTTCAATCAATTTGAAAAGGCTATGTGCATTTTAATTTTATTGATGTGAGGAATTATTTAGGATAAAATTCAATGTCATATCTCTTGAATCTCTTGAAGCATTTTAAAATTTGTCACGCAATTAGATCATGGCTGACTAATTTACTCACTTACCACCCAAAACCTTTCATCAGGACTTGGGGAGGTGGGGGTGGGGGCGGAGCCCAGAAGTAAATAGAGGGAGGGGGTAGGGCTGGAGAAAGGGTAGGTGGACGTGGCTGAGGAAAGGGTAGGTGGACTGGTGATAGTTGGATGCAGGTAGGGGGTTACTGTGGTTGGTCAGTGGGATGGCTGGAGCGGATTGTTGAGTAGGAAGATGGACAGATTAGGTCAAGTCAGGGAGGCAAGTAGGAGAGGGAGGGCTGGACATCGGATAAGGATGGGGGTGGAGGGATTTTGAAGCTGGTTAAGTCAATATGGAGGTCATTGGGCTATAAGATCCCAAGGAGAAATATTGGGTGTTGTTCCTCTACTTTATGTTTGGCCTCACTCTGATGGTAGAGGAGGCCAAGGATAGACTCGTCACCAGGGGATGGCAACCGGAAGGTCTGATTGGATGGTGCGTGCAGAGTGCAGAAGCTCCATGAACCGGTCCCCACGCCTGCGTTTGGTCTGCCCAATATAGAGGAGACCACATTGGGAACAACAGATGCAATGGATCAGGTTGGACGAAGTGCAGGTGAACATCTGCCAGATCTGAAAAAGTTGTTTGGGGCGTTGGATAGAGGTGAGAGCGGAGGTGTGGGGGCAGGTCTTGCACCTCTTTCAGTTGCAGGGAAAGGTACCGGATGTGGTGGAGAAATTGGTGGGGAGTGTAGAACTGACGAGGGAGTCGTGGAACTAATGGTCCTTGCGGAAAGTGGACAGGGGTGGGGAGGGAAATTTTTTTTGGTAGTGGGGCCTGATTGTAGGTGGCAGAAATGTCAGAGGATGATGCCTTGGATTCGGAGTTTGGTGGGGTGGCCCGTGAGGACTAAGGAGTCTCTAGCCTTATTGTTGGGGGGAGGGATTTTGAGGGCAGAGATGCGGGAAATGGAGGAGATGTGGTTGAGGGCATCCCTTAATTACAGAGGAGGGGAAATTCCAGTCCATAAAGTAGGAGGATATCTGAGATGTATGGAGTAAAACGCCTCACCCTGGGAGCAGATGCGGTGGAGGCAGAGGAATTGAGAGTATGTCATAGCATTTTTATGGAAGGGTAGGTAAGAGGAGGTGTAGTCGAAGTAGTTGTGGGAGTCCGTGGGTTTGAAATGGATGTCAATCGTGAATTGGTTTCCGGAGATGGAGACGGAGAGGTCCAGGAAGGGGAGGGAGGTGTCAGAAATGATCCACATGAATGTGAGGACGAGTGGAAGGTATCAGTGAAGTTGCTGAACTGCTTGAGCTCCTTGCAGGAGCACAAGGCAGCACTGATACAGTCATCAATATAATGGAGGAAGAGGTGAGGGATGGTGCTGGTGTGGTTGCGGCAGGGGGACTATTCCATGTACCCTACAAGGAGGCAGGCATAGCTCGGGCCCATACGGGTGCCCATGACTATCTCTTTGATTTTTAGGAAGTGGGAGGAATCAAAGGAAAATTGTTGAGGGTGAGGACCAGTTCTGCCAAGTGAATGAAAGTGTCAGTGGAGGGAGACTATTTGGGCCTATGGGAGAGGAAGAAGCAGTGGGCTTTTAGGCCTTCTATATGGGGGGTACAGTTGTAAAGGAACTGTACCTCCATGGTGAAGATGAGGTATTCAGGGCCAGGGAATTGAAAGTTTTGGAAAAGGTGTGTTATGTCCCGAATTAGGTGGGGATCTCCTGGACCAAAGGGAAAAGCATGATGTTGAGGTAGGAGGAGATGAGCTCAGCGGAGCAGGAACAGACAGAGACAATGGGTTGACCGGGGCAGTCAGGTTTATGAATTTTGGCGAGGAGATAGAAATGGACGGTTTGAGGTTGGGGAACTACCAGGGGATGGAGGCTGTGGATGGGAGATCTCCCAAAGTGATGAGATTGTTTACGTTCTGGGAGATGATGGCTTGGTGATCAGAGGTGGGATCGAGGGGACAGTAGGAGGAGGTATCTAAGAGTTGGTGTATGGCCTCAGTGATGTACAAGTCAGTTTGCCACACACCCACTATTGGTGGGGTTAATAGTGAAGTTGGGTTAGAGCGAAGGGAGCAGTGGGCTGTGTGATGTGGAGAGAAGTTGTAGCAATTGAAATGGGTGGAGAGACCCAAGCAATTGATGTCGCAGCGGCTGTTTAAGATTAAGATGTCGAGAGAGGGGATGTCTGGAAGGATGGAGTTGGCTGGAGGTGGGAGAAGGGGGCATCAGAGAGTGGGTTGAATAACCATTCAAAGAAATAGGCGCGGAAGCGAGGGTGGCAGTAAAAGATCTCGGCATCATGACATGCTCGGAATTCATTTACGTATGGGCGCAGGGGAATGAAGGTGAGCACTTTGCTGAGGAATCACTGTTCACCCTGAGTGAGGATGTGGTCAGGGGAAATGGTGAGTACCTGTCAGGACTTGGGGCTGGAGCTGAGTGTAGAACTGGGGCCAGGAGTGGGTGTGGAGACGTCACAAGGAGTGGGTGTGTGCGCTGGAGCGGTCACATGGTTGGAAGCAGAAGTAGCCCAGTCATCAATGATGTTCGCAGTCACATGGTCTTCGACATCAGTGGAAGCAGCAGTCACACAATCCATAGGAGTGGTTGCAGCACCCACATAGTCAATGGCATTGGGCTGATGCTGGAGAAGGTCAGAGATGAGGCTAGGATGCTGAATGGTTGAGGAGGTCTGTGTCTGGAGGTAAGTATGATGGGGTGTGGCATACTTATGGTCTTTGATGTCTAATAGAGCAGAGAAAAAGCATTTGTTGAGGATGTGGATCCTTCTGAGAACAAAGAACAGTAAAGGTCTTCTGCAAGTCTGAGAGAGAGAGGCCTGATATGGGGAAAGGTTGACTGCCAGGAGAGAAGGTGTCATGCATGGTAGAGAGCGTTGAGCTGAAAATCTGCAGGGAGAATCATTTCTGGAGGCATATCTTTTGATCCCTTTAGCTGGAAGTGTTATTACCAACTCTTTCTGAAATCGTACAATGTTTGGCCTCAACCGTTTCTGTGGCAGCGAATTCCATTGGGTAAACCCTCTCTGGGTGAAGAAATTTCTCCTGATCTCAGTCCTAAATAGTTTACCTAAATCCTGAGACTGTCACCCTGGTCTGGACAGCCCTGCCATTGGGGGCATCCTTCCTGCATCTACCCTGTCTACTCCTGTTAGAATATTACAGGTTTCTATGAGATCCCCAGTCATTCTTCAGAGCTCCAGCAAATAGAATCATAATTGATACAATGTCTCCTCATGTGTCAGTCTTGACATCCCAGGAATCAGTCCATTAAACGTTTGCTGCACTCCCACTATAGGAAGAACATTTTTTCTGAGATATGGAGACCAAAAATACAAAACAACATTCCAGCTGTGGTCTTACCAAGACCCTGAATAGTTGCAGCAAGACATCCCATCCCTATTCCTGTACTCAAATTCTCTCACTATGAAGGCTAACATACCATTTCCCCTCTTTACTGCCTGATGTACCTGCACATGTACCTTTAGCAACTGATGTACAAGGACATCCAAGTCTCATTGAACATTACCCAGTCTCAATTTACAGCCATTCAAATAACAATCTGCCTTCCTTGTATTTTGCCACCAAAAATGGATAACCTTAGATTCATCCACTTTATACTGCATGTGTCATGCATTTGCCCACTCAGCTTTTCCAAATCACACTGAAGCATTTCTGCATCCTCTTCAGAGCTTACCCTCTAGCCTGTTTTGTGTTATCTATAAATTTGGAGATATTACATTCAGTTCCTACTTTCAAATCATTTGCATATATTGTAAATAGCTTGAGTCCAAGCACTGATCCCTGTGGTACCCCACTAGTCAGTGCCTGCCATTCAGAATCACTCTTCCTACTCTTTATTTCCTGTCTGCCAATCAGTTTTCTATCCATCTCAATACACCAACCCCGTGTGGAACTTTGTCAAAAGTCTTCAGAGAGTCTAGATAAACCACATCTGCTAGCTGTCTTTCATTAACTCTATTGTTAACTCTATTAACTCCCTGAAGAGTTCCAGTAGATTTGTCAAATATGATTTCCTTTTTGTAAATCCATGCTGACTCTGTCAGATGCTGCCACTGTTTTTCAAATACTCAGCAGTTAGAAAGTTGTGACACTATTTTTCAACTTCTAGGAGTCATGCAAAATCTGTTTTAAGTATAAAATACAAATTTCAGTGGCAGATGCATAAATACAAGAAGCAAAGGAAGAAAAAAAGAATTAACATTTATAAAGTAGCTCAGTGAGGTTCTCTGGCATAAAATAGATCACAGAAGCACTGTACTTTTCTTAAATGATCATAGAATGTTCAATATCAGCTATTCAGTTGGAGATAGATACAGCTCTGTTGTTTTCAGAAACGAATGTTAGTTGGTCAAAGAAATATAAACTTAATTTTTCATTCAGCTGGTATACTCTTTTCAGTGTGTTTTGTATTCAAGTGTGTCATTTAATTAAGAGGATGCTCGAAAAGTTACAGCTTCTTTAATACTCCTTTTGTTTGCCTGGAGGGATCTTATTGAATTATTGTAAGTATGCACTTGTGTTTAGATACATGCAACCCACAAGGGACAGGAATGAAACACTGAGTCATTATTTAAAGCAAGATATATAATCTCTAAAAACAGAGCAATGATCCCACTGGCAAAGATTTCCAGAATGATTGACAATATTTGAACATACTGTTGTACACAGGTCAAATCGTGTTTACTTCCTTCCTTTCCTGAAAGCAAGACAGCCAGTGGAGGCATTTGTACCTACACAAAGTGGAAAAGGAAGATCTAATTTCCATTATCACCCGATGTTATGACAGGGATCACTGGGTAGTAATCTTCAGTGGGATAAGGAAAGATCATGGGTAATAAATGGGTATTCAACCCAACAAGCTTTTTCCCTCTGGTCTAATGTGTTATCAATCTCATTATATTTGAATCAAATTGTATTTCATTTACATTCAAGGGGTTATTTGCCTCCATTACCTCGTTAACGGATTGTTCAAAATGTTCAGTTCTACCGAAGGCAAAAGGCCCCAAAATGTTATGCAGGCAATTTTACAAATTTGTAACAATTCAGTAAATTTGCATATTAATTGGACAATAAATTAGTCAAATCCAATGTAAAATGGTTTAACGTGCTAATGGTGCTTTGGAAGTGGAGTTAAGCCTTTTCAAACTTTTCTACTTGAAAATTATAGTTCACAGCTCAATGAGTAGCAAAGTGTTAGGAACACTGACTTAGAGGATTTTATCATACTCTTCTAAGAAAGTTTATTACAGCTGAGCCTAGTACTGAGAACAGGAGGAGCAAATACATGGCAAAAATGCACAGAAAATTGTTGCGATGGTGATCTCCAAACTTTTCTGGGTGAGACTGAAGAATGACAAAGATACTGTTTGATAGCCGCAGGGAATAACTACCAAAAATATAATGTCTCACTTTCTGGAGGTAGGTAGCCACCAGTATTGAGTGACAATTTACTCCCAGACTATAAATCAGAGTACTTTCATAACACGTTAAATTACTTAATAAGTGGCCATGGTATGGTATGGAGTGGTATGGAGAGACGGACTTATGAGGAGAGGCTGAGAAGGTTGAGCTTGTGTACTTGGGAGCTTAGAAGAATGACAGGTGACCTAATTAAAACATACAAGATACTTAGCATTTACCCTATCAAGCCCCTGAGAGGTTTCCCTTTGAGGGACCTTTAGGCATAATCTCCACCTCAGAGTAAGGGTTCATCCGTTTAAGACAGTGATAAGAAGGAATTTCAGAGGGCAGTAAATCCATTGAATTCCGTACTTACAGAGCTGAAGAGGCTGCATCATTAATTACATTCAAGGCTGAGAGACAGGTTATCAATCAGTAAAGGGATCAATGGTTTTGGTGAAAAGGCCAAAGAGTGGAGTTGAGGATTATCAGGCATTATCTCTTTGAATGGCGGAAGTAGCTCAGACTGATTGGCCTACATCTGCTACTACATCTTATGATCTAACCCTTGTATGAGCTGCACCTGGGAAATGAAGGTGAGTCTCAAGCCAGAATTTGTCATATGATAGACTTTCACATAAGTCCTATAAAAGACAAGGTACTGGAAGGAGTAAGTAAGAGTGAAAAAAACATGATTTCTGTGAGAAGTTGATAGGAAACTATTTTATTCTTGCTGTAGGAAGTGACCAGGTTGGGACTTTTGTAGCAGTACCAGTTTTGTAACTGAACACCTACACTATCATCATGACATCCTGTGAACAGCAATCAGCCATAAACTTCTGCTCACTCCCTAAAACCTTAATCCTCTGAAGGTAATGTCAACTCATTCTTCATTCATATTGGCTTTTCCTACAGATCTGTCACAGACATGGTAGAGATGAGTAAATTGAGGAAGAAATTCCCAATGATAAGCAATAGGAGGAACCTGATGACGTGGCACAGTGGCTCAGTGGTTAGAACAGCTGCCTCATAGCACCAGGGATCCAGGTTCAGTTTCAGCCATGGGTGACTGTCTGTGTGGAGTTTGCACATTCTCTCCGTGTCTGTGTGGGTTTCCTTCGGGTGCTTCTGTTTCCTCCCACAGTCCAAAGATGTGCAGGTTAGATGGATTGGCCATGCTAAATTGGCGATAGTGTCCAGGGATGTGTGGGTTAAACATGGGAAATGCAGGATTACAGGGTCGAGGGGTGGGGGGAGGAGGTGGCTGCTGGTGATTCTGGGTGGATGCTTTTTCAGAGAGTTGGTGTGGACGTGTTGGGCTGAATGGCCTCTTTCCACACTGCTGGGACTTTATGATGAAGACAGTACTTAGACTTTGGGGATGACAAGGTTAAAGGTAAATTTTTCCTTTGACAATCCTATGTTCTTCTGCCACAATCTTCTGAATCTCATTTTCATGTAATTTGCCTTTTAACACCATTTCTCCCCAGTGCCCTTAAACACTCACTGAAACATTTAAGCAGAGAGTCTTTAGGTAGCAGTAGTGGTGGCAGCAAATATTTGCCTACACTCCTCTCCTACACACCATACGAGATGTGGAATAAAAGGTTAACTATACTTTATTCTGATAATAGCGGCTGAGCACCTATTATAAACCTGTGTTATGACAATGTTGGATTTGCACCACTCTAGGGTCAGACAATGGCCGTCACCAACAAGAGTGAATATAACCATCCCCTCTTGAAATTCAAAGGCATTGCTGTTGTTCAATCCTCCACCATCAACATCTTGAGGATTAATATTGACCAGAAATGCCATATACACATAACGGCTTCTCGACTATTAGAGGCCAGGAATTCCCCAGCAAGTAACTCATTTCTTGTCTTCCCAATGCCTGTCCTCTACCTACAAGGCACAAGTCAAGAGTGTGATGGAATACAATTATCTGAATGGGTGCAGCTGTGACAATGCCCTAAAGTTGGACACCAACCAGGACAAAGCAGCTTGCTTGATTGGCATCACATTTATCTTCTTCAACATCCAGTCCCTCTGTCACCACTGCACAGTGGTGGCTGAATGAACTATCTGCAAGATGCACTTTAGTAACTTACCAAGGTTTCTTTGACATCACCATCCAAACCATTGCCTTTTCCACCTGGAAGGACAAAGCAGCAAATGATGGGAACTCTACCACTTGCAAATTCTCATCCAAAGCACACACTATCCTGACTTGGAACTATTTTGTTGTTCCTCCATTGTTACTGGGTCACAATGCTGCAATTCCTTTCCAAACAACACTGTGGGTGTACCAACACCCTCTGACCTGCTACAGTTCAAGAAAGTAATTCATTATCTCTGTCTCCAGTGTAATTAGGGATGGGCAGTACAACAACAGCCACATCACATGAATGATGGAAGAAAGCAGATTACATGGAATGAGGTTCCGGGTCTGTGGGGTTCCTATCTTAACAATTCTTGTCAATGTTCACTGACATGAAGAACTGCCTTCTATTAATAATCCAGGTCTAATCTTACTGCATGGTGCCAAGTGAGGAGCAGAACCATGGAGTCATCAAAGTTGAGTACCTGAGGAGAAGCTCAGTGGGTGAAGGTGCAGGCCAGTTCAGGAATCTGACTGCAAGAGAAGGGATAAGTCCTGAAGAGATGCCCAACAAAAGAGAGCAGTCGGTGATGGCCTTCACGATCAACCCAGTCATTGAATTGTGGAAACAGAAAAATTCACAATAGGGATTGCGATAAGCTGGAAAAGAAGACATTAGTTGCCCTCAGTGTCTAAAAGATTGTTGCAGATTAGAGGTCTGTACAAAGATAGGAAATTAAAAACCACACAGAACGTCCACCAGCAGAAAGAGTTGGAAGAAACAGTTTATAGATGACTTTATTAATGAATCCCATTAGTAGGGTCTTTGCCCGATCAGTGTTTAAGAAGTTCAGGAGTGCTAAGAGAGAGACAATGTCAGTATAAATTTTACAAAATGTTTAAAAAAATCACAACAACCTGTTAGCGTTCAAAAATGAGAGAATGCTGGGGAGTTGGATTAATTCTTCTTGCATGATATAACAGATCCACCATAAGACTTCCACTCTCCTGACCTTGCAGGCCCACAAAATGACTTCTGGTATGTCAGTATCAAAGCTAATTGGGAAGGACAACAATGAATTAACTCCTTTTTTGAGAATCAGCTAAAGTTCCATATTTCGGTGGAAGCAGACTGTTATGTAGGCCAATTAAGAATTAAGTGTGCTTTAAGCATGTGGTCTTGCAATTATAATTGAGGAAGGGATTAGTGTCTGATGGCCTTCAGCATCAGAAAATGGAAGTAGACGGGCTCAAGTGTCCAGTAAAATGAGGGTTGAAGAACTGTGAAAGATTGGATTTCCTGAAATCAATCAGCAGCAGGAAATAGGTGATTTTTCTGTCTTTTGTGGAAGCCTTTACTAAAAGAGCAAAGGAATATCAAAATGAGGAATAACTTGCCAGTCAGGACGACATTTGTGAAGCATTGTCAAGTTGGATGGTGAGATAACCAAGCCAACAGTGTGAAACATTGTAAATGTGAATGGAGATCAGGATATGTTAATGTTCTTGTAAGTAACCAAGGAAAATGGTCCAGCTTGGTTAATTCTATCAAGGGACCTACAAGTGGTAAAATAAAGTTGCTATGTTCTTACCAGATCATAGGGCTACTTTCTCAATACAGAGAGATTGCTGGCGGTGATTTAACCTGAGGGTCACCATGCTTCAGGTGAGGGGAATGGTTGAGAAAGAGAATCATTCATCGAAACCTCAGCCAGTATGCGAATTAAACCCGTGTTGTTGCCATTACTCTGTATTCAAGACCTACAAATACCATTGAAAAATGAACCAAGAGACGATTAGAGGTTTTAAACTAGAAAATTAAGTTAGGAGTAAGAGATTTAACCTCTTATGGGACAGAGCTTTGGGTAATGTAATTGTGGTTGCAATTGTAAAATGTGATTGCTAAATGCAAAGAATTCCCTAAGGATTGAGAATTCTTTGGTAAAGTTATCAGTCCCACTGTTTAGTCTGTTCAAGTCATTCATTTGTAAGTGTGGTGTTGTGAACTCGACTGTAGGAAGTAGTCATTCTATGAAGAAAAGAATTCCCTAACATGTCAAAAAAAAAAATGAACATTAAATTGGCCCTGGTTCAGGCCAAAAAATCTCTGAGTGTTTTCCATTTAGCTTTAGGACACAGGAGGTATTAAAAGTAGAGTGGGAAGGCAGATGCAGGCTACGTTCCATTACAATGGGAGAGAAATCACTGATAATGGCCTAATCATCACTCTGTTAAGCAAAACTGCTTGAATGCTTTGAAACTTTTTCATTAAGCAATTGCATCAAAAATCAAAGTTGATTCCATGCATCACGAATCATTCTCCACTGCAGAAACTCTATCTCCAGCACCACAGGAAGATAATTCAGTTCTTTAAATTCTTTCAGAAGATAGGTTACAAACAGTGTGGGGGGTGCGAAAGTAAGTTCTACTTGGTAGAAATCAACAGTTAGAAAAATATACACAAACATCAAGTTAAACTTAACACACTCAAAATAGCATCAAACTCCTAGAATAATCTACCAAGAGGTTGTTCAACAACAGAAGGAGAGATGTAGAACTTACAAAATCATAGAATCACAAAATTATTACAGTGCAGAAGGAGGCTATTTGGCCCATCATTCCTACACTGGCTCTATTATTTAGTCTGGCTCTACCACCTCGTGCCAATCACTTGCCTTTTCCCTCATTTCCCTGTACACCATTACTATCCAAAAAAAAATCATCCAATGCACTTTTGAATAGCACAATTGAACTTGCCTGCATCACGTTTCTAGGCAGTGCATTCCATCCTCAACTAAGCCCTCAACATCGAACCAATTTAAATATTAAGCACATTTCAGACATGGATAATCCTATGCAGCTGCTCCAAAGATCCAAGCACACCATGTGCAGAAACATTGACTTTCAATTCCAGAAGTTGCTGCTGTACATGGACCTCAGTCTATGCAGCAGCGAGAAAAATCAAGGGGGACCAGGCCGAGAGGGGGATTGCTAGGTCCCTGGCAAGAGAGACTGGGGAATGTTGCATCCAGTGGCAAGGTCCAGTAGCAAAGTGATGTTGGGTCTTGAGTTGAGAGAGGGTATGGGGTCAGGGCCTAGGAAATATAAGGAATCTAGAGGAGGTGATTTGGGGAGTGAGTGAGGTTCGTGTTTCATAGTGTTTAATTTTCTGTAACTAATTTATTTAACTTCAACAGAACCATCTGAATTGTCTGATTTAAACTGAGACTTTCATAGGGGTGCAGGCAAAGGAGAATTGTCCAGTGGAAAATTCAATTTTCAAGGCAATTTTTTCAAGAATCCACAGGTTCGCCAAGCACAACTCCCATCCAATGCTTCAAAAACAACCTTATGCCCATTGGAAAATCTGGGTTAATGTTTGTACAAAATAATCAGTTGTAATAAAAGTCTGTTGGATTCTTCCATACCATAATATCTATGCCCAGTTTCTTATGTTATGGGACACCCTGTTGGAAGAGACATCACACCAGTTTCAGGCTGGCATGAACTTTTATTAGAACTGTTCTGCAGCTTCTTGATCTGCTGAGTGTTTGACAAGTTTCATTCTGTCCAGTTGGATTTCTACCACTGCTCCAGCGTCAAAATAGCACTAACCAAAGTCACAACTGCTAACTTCTGTGACTGTGATGCTTTGTGCATTTGTATTCATCTCAACCACTCTGCAGCTCAATTGCATCATTCTCCTCTAACATAGCTCCTTCATTCTGCAGTTCAGTGTCTCTGTGTGTCTCTAACTTCATCCAATGTTCCAATTCCCAACACCTGTGGCAGGATTTAAGATTTAAAACTGACATTTCAGAGCACTGTCAATGGTACCAATTCAGTGATGAGATGGTGCAAATCTGCCCACTCAGCTGGACTTAAAAGATCATACAACACTATCTGAAGAAGAATAGGAGAGTTCTCCCAATATCTTGGCCAATAATTATCCCTCAGACAATACTAACATGAAACTGTTACTAATCTTGTGTCTGTTAATGGAATATTGCTACTCACAATTTGAAAACAACCTTTCTTTACATAACAATGGTGATTACTCTTCAAAAGTATGTTCTGACCTTGTGCAAATATACAAGCCTTTTTCTCACCCTTTTTCTTTAAATGCGAGCTTCAGTACCTGCAAGAAAGGTGCAAATGGTGTTCAATGTGAGTCAAGGCAGCACTCTATCCAAAAGGTGAAAGATAACAGCTACAACCAAGCAAGAAATATATGGCCCTATTGGATTTTTAAAGTCTGAACTTGAAAAAATTATCACAAAGTGAAGCAACATAATTACCATTTGCTGGTCTCAAATTATTTTTCTTAAACCTTTATGATATCACCTAGAGAGGCCACCGGTGGGTCTGCTGTTGTTTGTCATTTATGTAATGATTTAATGATAATATAGGAAGCACAGTTAGCAAGTTTGCGGATGACACTAAAATTGGTGGTATAGTACACAGTGAAGAAGGTTATCTAAGAGTACAAAGGGATATTGATCAATTGGGCCAACGGGCCAAGGGAGTGGCAGATGGAGTTCAATTTAGATAAATGTGAGGTGTTGGATTCTGGAAAGACAAACCAGGGCAGGACTTACACAGTTAATGGTAGGATCCCTGAGGAGTGTTGTTGAACAGAAAAACCTAGGAATTCAGGTGCACAGTTCCTTGAAGGTGATGTCACAGGTAGACAGGATGGCGAAGAAGGCATTTGGCACAGTTGCCTTCATTGCTCAGACCATTGAGTAAAGGAGATGGGATGTCATGTTCTGGTTGAACAGGACATTGGTTAGGCCACTTTTGGAACACTGTGTATAGTTCTGGTCATCCTGCTATAAGAAGGATATTATTAAATTGGAAGGGTGCAGAAAAGATTTACAAGAATGTTACTGCGACTGGAGTGTTTGAGTTATAAGGAGAGGCTGGGACATTTTCTGCTGAAGTGTAGGAGGTCGAGGGGTGACCTTGTAGAAGTTTATAAAATCATGAGCAGCATAGATAAGGTGAATAAGCAAGGTCTTTTCCCTAAGGTGGGGGAATTCAAAACTATAGAGGGCATAATTTAAGAGGGAGAGGAGAAAGATTTAAAAGGGACCTGAGAGGCAACACACAGAGGGTAGTTCATATAACGAATGAACTATCAAAGGAAGCGGTAGCTGCAGGTACAGTTACAACATTTAAAAGGCATTTACACAGGTACGTGAATAGAAAAGGCTTAGAGGGACATAGGCCAAACGCTGACAAATGGGTCTAGTTTAGTTTAAGAAACTTGGTTGGTTTGGACGAGTTGGAAAGAAGGGTCTGTTTCTGTGCTGTATGACATTATGAAGAGACATGAGTAACTTGTTTTACTCATGACGATGCTCACTTGGATGGTCAACTGGGTGGTGCCAACCCCAGAGAATAGTCATTCCTTTTTTGGTTTAGCTATCGAGAAGAAAGTGTACACATTGCCTTGATCTTTTAGCTTGCCAGCTCCTGTCCATTATGTCTCACTCAAGGTAACACTGTCAAGGTCATTGTGCTGATGATCCCAAGAAACGGTGGTGGTAATGTGTTGATTTGTCCCTGCTGTAGTTGTCCATGAGATTCCTGATTTCTCTGGTCTCAAACTTCATTTTGAGGGGTCAAGGATGTCCATGCATGGTTCTTTTAATGTGAGGTGGCCATCACAAACTGGCTATCACAGAGTTCTGGAAAAGCAAAGTCTTTATCCAAAGGCAGGGATAGCTACAATGATAAAGCCAGGCTCCACCATTTGAATGGGGACTAACACATGCACACATACACATAGTTGTGATTCAAAGGTTGGTCTCACTCTTTCTCTCTCTTTTCATGGAGCTCTCAAGATTTCTTCTGATTGGATTCACATCCTGTTGTCTCTTGATCCCTGGAGTCCTGAGGTTTCTCTGCTCTGGTCCAGGAACAACTTCATCTCACCCTGGTATCCTTGAGGTTTTTCTTGCTTCAGTTTGTGTCCCCTCTCTCTCTTGGCTTGGAGGATCCTCCTCCCTAATGTACATCTCTCTTTCTCTCTCTCACCTTAGTG
The DNA here is from genome assembly GCA_024137785.1 of Ginglymostoma cirratum. Taxonomy (NCBI): domain Eukaryota; kingdom Metazoa; phylum Chordata; class Chondrichthyes; order Orectolobiformes; family Ginglymostomatidae; genus Ginglymostoma; species Ginglymostoma cirratum. Next base: position 7,771,638 of record JAHRHZ010000073.1, on the reverse strand, counting down.
CCTCGTACCTGTGCAAACCCAGCAGCAGGCATTGGCTGCATACAGTCTTCTCTCCCAGCTGATCATTGTAACTGTATAGTTCATGCAAAAACAAATAAGATTGTGAGTTGCATACTGCATGGCATAGAACACACTATAAGGAAGACTTCTAAGGGGAGGACTCACAATCTGAAGTTAACTAAAGAAGTCGAGACCATCATTAAAATTAAGGTGAAAACAAATAATTGCACAAAGATGAGTGGCTGGTTAGGTGACTGGTCATAATATCAGACTGCTAAGAGTGAGGATATCAGATTGCTAAGAATAGCAGAATGACTAAAAGACTAATCAAGACTAATCAATTAGAGCTTGAGAAGAAGCTAACTAGAAACGTAAAAAGAGATAGCAAGAGTTTCTACACACATCTAGAATAGGAAAAGAGTAAGCAAAGTAAGTATCATTCTTCTAGCGAATGAAAATGGAGGGTTAATAGTGGATAATAAATGGCAGACGTAAAGATAAATAATTTACTTCTGTCTTTGCCTTAGAGAATACAAAATAAATCTCAGTGAAATCTATACGTTTGGCTGTGGAAGGTAGAGAGAAACTTGGTGCGATTAGAATTACTGTGGAAGATGTACAGAGCAAATTGATAGTGCTGTGGGCTGATGAGTCTCTTGAATTTATCTGTGTCAACATATTTCCTTTCTTATCTTTAATTTTTAAGCAGTGACTGCTTGTGGATAATTGTGTGTTGTCTTAATTTGCATTAGATGTTATCACTTAGCTGTTTCACATTCCAGTTAGATTACGAACCATTCCATTGTTAAGCCAACTAAACGTCTCAGTTGCTTCAACATTGTTACTACAAGCATACAATGATTGATCAGTTTTCTTCTGCTTCTGATTGTGAATTTTGGTTTCACAAAATCACCAAAAGGAAAATCATGCTCTGCTTTAACTAAATACCACAGAGATTTCATTAACCTTCTCCCCCTGAAAAAAGAAAATGTCCTTAGAGTACTAAAGGTATGTGTAATTTAGATAGGTTATAACTCTCTCACACATAAAATAAAACATTGCTGTGTTCTAGCTAAGCTTATTTTCTCAGCTGCACAGAGACAACTTTCTGGAAAACATCTGCTTTCAGACAATCATTCAGGAATGTTGCATATGCTATTTTCAGGAGGTCAATTAGCAAGTCATGGACTGCTGGTCTCATTTTACCCATGGACGGCCTGCAGTACAAATAAGTTGTAGATGTCCCCAAGAAAGAATTTTAATATGGCTGTTAAATAAAAGGCTCTGAGTCCTTGTTGGTGGTTAATAAGTCTGGCCACATGTACAAACAGAATGTAAACTTTCAACGTTCAATAACTCTAGAACACACAAAAATTTGGAAGGCTGTATTTTCAACCTATTTTGGCTAGAAGCACAACAACTCTTGTTTCAACAGCAATGTGATGTCAGATCTGTTAATGTTATGGATATTTTCTAAACAACCTGTTTGGAGTTGGTATTACATTCCTCTGGAGCAGGAGGTTTGAACCTGTGCATCTTACAAGCCTACCTCACCTTCTCCTTTTTCAAAACATTGCCCATGTGGAATAATTATATTTCATCTGTCTGTCTATTCACTTTTCCTTTTCTGAACTACATCCCATGACTTTCCTTCCCATCACATTCCATGGCCACCCAGTATCCATGCTCAGATTCATGGAAAATAATCAGGTTAAAGGTTTTGTTACCCTTGAGAATCTTGAAATCCTGAATAAGCTGTTTCTGTCACAGTATTCTAATCTAAACCAAACCACATCTACAGAATAGACCATTCGGCCCCTCAAGCCTACTCTGCCAATCAATTAGATCATGATTAACTTGTTTTTGATCCAAATTTCATATTCACATCTTTCTCTGATTACCTTTGGTTTATTAAAGTGACAGTGCTTTTTTTTTAAAATTTGGCCTGCCAATGTGAACAACTTCACATTTTCCCACATTGTAGTCCGTTGGCCAGATTTTTTGCCCACTCACTCAACCTATCAATTTCCACCCGCAACCTCCTTATGTTTTCTGCACAGCGTACTTTCCTACCTATTTTTGAATTATCTGCAAATTTAGCTACCATACCTTCAATACCGTCATCCATTGATACAAATAGTGAAATGTTGAGGGCCTAGCACACTTATCACATGCTGCTGGTCTGAAACAAGCCCATTTGTGCATCCATATACACAAAAAAACTGCAGAAGCTGGAAATCTGAAAAAAAATGAAAAAAAATCTATAAAATAGATCTAACAGCATCTGTGGAGAGTCCAAAAACTCTGCTTTGGAGGAAGTTCAAGAAAGTTTCAAAGAAGAGTTTTTCATTTTGAAACATTAACGTGGTTCTGTCTCCACAGATGGCATCAGACTTGCTAGTTTCTCCAGCATTTGTTCCATTTATGCATGCCTTGTGTTTTCTCCCAGTCAGCTAATCTGCTCGCATGTTAGAACCTAAACCATGAGCTGTTACTTTATGGAAGAACGTTTTGTGTGGTAACTACTATTGGAATACTGCGTACAATTCTGCTCTCCCTGCTATAGGAAGGGTTCAAAAAAGATTTACAAGGATGTTACCAGGGTTGGAGGGTTTGAGCTACAGGGAGAGGCTGAATAGACTTGAGGCTATTTTCTCTGGAGTGATGAAGGCTAAGGGGGTGACCTTATAAAGATTTATAAAATCATGACAGGTATGGATGGTGTAAATATACAAGGCCTTTTTCCTGGGGAGGGGGAATCCAAAACTAGAGGTCATCGGTTTAAGGTGAGAGGGGAAAGATTTAAAAAGGACTTAAGGGGAAACTTTTTCACGCAGAGGGTGGTACATGTGTGGAATAAACTGCCAGAGGAAGTGGTGGAGGCTGATACAATTACATTTAAAAGGCATCTGGATGGGTGTATGAATAGGAAGGGTGTGCAGAGCTATGGACCAAATGCTGACAAATGCGACTAGATTTATTTTGGAAAACTGGTTGGCATGGACAAATTGGACAAAAGGGTCTGTTTCCATGCTGTATATCTCTATGACTCTCCATATAACTTGTCAAAAGCCTTCTGGAAAACCCAAGTTCAGTACATCAACAGGCTCCCCTTAATCCACAGTACATGCTATACCTTCAAAGAATTCCAATAAATTAATTCAACAGAATCTACCTTTCATAAAACTGTGCTGACACTTTCTGATTATCTCGAGTTTTGCCAAGTTCCCAGTTAAGACTCCGTAATGAACAATTCTAACAGCTTCTCTATATCAAGCTAACTGGCCTTCAATTTCCTGTTATCTCCCTGCCTCCCTTATCAAATAGAGAGTTTAAAGTCATTATTTTCCATTTTCATCTAACCTTCCCAGAATCAAATAAATTCTGGAAAGTTAACAGTAAAATATCTACTACCTCAATAACCCACTTTTTAAAGCCCCAAGGAAGAAAGCCATCAAGGCTTGGAGACTGTCATCATTACAAGAAACAAAAAAAATTCCATTAATTCCTTACAGGGTGTTAGTATGTGGGCTCAGCTTGGCTGATGGTTATATGACGTCAGATCAAATAATCTAAATTAATTCCTGAAAGACCTGAGCTGTCTGCTGTTAGGGCCAAAGAAACCATTCCCATCTCTCTGTGAGTAAGAACTGCCTCTGGAACCTCAGCTTGACTATTGAGTCTACATTGAACAGTTGAATCAGCTGAAGCAGTTGACAGGTTTTATCTCCCATGAAATGCACTCTTCTGGTATTGTATTGCTTTTGTGGTTTTTGACTCCTAACATCTGCACCAGTGACGTATAATCCTGAATCAGATCTTTGAGGAGTTATCCCTAAGATATCAGACCAGGCTTTCTGAAGGCTATCAGTCGTACTCAGATTGCCACTCTGCTTCCGTTTCTTTCATTTTAAGAATGAGCTCTTCATTTCTGACAGCAGATTTCAATAAGGGCTTAAAATCTGAGAGTGCAGGATAGTTGAAGAAGTCAAACCAGGGCCCTTTTCTCACAACAGTAGTTGCCGTTTTCAATGATTTAGATTTTTTTTCAAAATTAATTCCCATTAAAGGGTAAGATTGTGATGTAAGTGTTAGGTTAGGGTGCCAGGATGCCTAGTAAGTAAGGTGTCAGGAAGGTAGGGTGCTAAGGTACCAGGTAGGCAGGTAGGCATGACACAAGGTAGGAAGGTTCCCAAGTAAGTAACGGAGTGTTTAGGGTAGGTTGAGGTAGGTTGGCGATATTGAACGTGGTTGGAAGGATGGGGGCTGTTTGGTGCCATGATGTCAGGTGAGGTGTTGGATCCTGGTGAAAGGACAAGGGATGCTCAGTCTGCTGGTGGGGTTGGGTTGATGTCAGGCCCAGCAGTGGATGGGGACAGTTAGGGTCTTGCTGTTCTAGCAATAGTGGAAGAGGTGGGGGGTTGGCTGTCAGGTACTAGATGGAGGGTGATATCAGGTCTTTTGGGGCAGAATGTGTTGTCAGGTCCACTGGCAGAAGACTGTCAGATGGATTGTTCCTGTGGGTGTTGGTTCTAGTGCCTTGGGTGAGGATGTTAGGTCTGGTGCTGGGTGTGGGGTTTGTGGGTAGGCATGGATGGGGATCGGGCTAGGATGGCCTAGATAGACAGGGGATGAGAATCCCAAAGACTAAACAGCAATTTATTCTTTTACCTAGGTTTCCACAAACAGACTTTAAGAATATTCTGTCAAGTAAAGGCACAGCAGTTCTTTCAAATTTTGCAGAAAATGTGATATCCGAGAAAGAAATGGTAGGGAAGGGGCTGCATATTTGACAGTGGGGTTTCTTGTTGCTATTAATGTCTTCCTTTACACTGTGTCATGGAATGTATGCAGACAACTCATGACTACTGCATTATCTCAACAGCCATGTGGATTCTCTTGTTTTCATTCATCTGGGCCAGCCTGGTCGCATAGGAGTTGACACAATGGCTCAATAGTTAGTCTCACAACACCAGGAACCTACATTCAATTCTAGCCTTGGGCTACGGTCTGGTGGAGTTTGCACGTTCTCTCGGGTCCACATGGGTTTCTTCCAGGTGCTCTGGTTTCCTCCTACAATCCAAAGATGTGTGGGTGAGATGGATTGACGATGCTAAATTGCCTGTAGTGTCCAGCGATGTGTAGGCTGGGTGGGTTAGCCATGGAAAATGTCCGTTTACAGGGATAGGGCAAGTCTGGGTGGGATGCACTTCGGAGGGTCAGTGTGGACTTGTTGGGCCAAATAACCTCTTTCCACATGTGTAGAGATTCCATGAATTGACCAGAAAGGAATAGTCCAACTGGCCCTGTCAGTGTTTTTGCTCCACATGGGTAACACTCTAGCTCCCTATTTTCTCCACCAGTTGTTAAAGGCAAGAGAAATTCTAATCAGTTGAACGCGTCAAACAAGGTAGGTCTTTAGGGGAAAGCAGTGATCATATGTAAACACATTTCATTTATAAACAATGGAAGCATTATTATTATGACTGTTGCACAAGAACCAGTGGGTCCTGTGTACCACAAGAAATAGTGACCTGCTGCATTGTATTTCTGTGATTCCATCTTCTGGCATTCTGCAAAACATCAATTTGTGACAATGTACCCACTTTCCACTGGGTTTATCATAGGAGCATTATTAGATCACCAGCAATTGCCAAGGCTTCTAGGGGCCATTTCCACTCTCATTGCTTGATAACAACCTGCCAATTTGGGGATTGAGTGCCTCAAAAGAACCCACCAAATAAATTCTCATTTCAATGGAATGAAAATTATAAAATTATTTCTGGCCTTGTCCAGCAGGTGGCAGGGTTCCCTGCCTCCAGCCTCGACATATTCTTGCTCTCAGGAAGTGTTGCAGCCTGCCAGAGAGGCTTTGTCTTCTGGCCCTGATCTCTGCCAACATTACTTCTGCTGCAGCTTCTGTGAAACTTGAGAAATTTGGTGAGGTTTTGAATTCTCCATAGTGCTCCCACTCTGACCTTTTTGTCTTCAGCCTGCTGCAGCGTTCCAATGAAACACATCTTAAGCTTTGGGAACAACATCTCATGTTTCAACCAGACACTCTACTGTCTTTTGGGCTTAACACTGAGTTCAACAATTGCAGATTGTATCCTCTGAATCTTTTCTGCTTTGTTTTGTGCGTTTTCAGCTGATTTTCTTTATTGTTGCTCTGGCTTCTTCATTATTTTCCCTGTGTTGGAATGACTGCTATCCACAATTCTTGCCACAGTTAAACACATCTTTCATTTCATTATATTACCCATAACGCTCCCATGACTTTCGTACCCTGAGTTCTATTTTTGTTGTTCAATTCAACTTCCTGCCATCCTATCAGGGACCATCCCTTTAGTTCTTCCTTCTTCCTTTCTCTCCTCCATTTTCTCGAAAGCTGTTTATTGAATTGTTGAAGGAGGGACACAGATATGAAATGTTGGTCTGGAATGTATTGGCTCTGATGAGTTGAGATGGGAGGTGAGAGACCCTGTGAAGAGGCTGTTGGGAGTCAGAGCAGATAGGCTTTTATCTGGCTGTTAAGGACATTTTACCAACAGCTGGCTTCTCAAAGCTAGGCAGTTAATTATCATCACGCTAATAACCCAAATAGGAGCTGTTTTATATAGATATGGGCTTATGGTGAGACAGCACCCACTCCCCTCCATAAACACTGTTGCTAAACAGACATGGCCCACCAGCAGTGGGAGAGAAAGGTTTGATGGAACAAAGTAGGGAATGTGGGTAGGATGGTGGTACACACAACCCCAATAAATCCCCCTCACCCCCACACTTTCCCAAAGTGACTTGCTCACCCCCACCTCATGATTTTTACCTTTTACTCACGTGCTCAGCTGCCAAGGTTTTCTGCAGTCCTTAGCAGTGATCGCTTTTCCCTGACAATTCACAGGACATCCGTTATAAAATTACCATACTTCCAGGAAGCGTGGTCTTGGCATCCTCTATTTCCTGTCAGTAGGCAGCTCCCAATGCACCACGTAAAATCCAGCCCATTACACCATTTCTCTTCGCAGATGCTGTCCGACCTGTTAAGCATTCGCAGCATTTTCTGCCCTTATTTGAAAAATTCGAGTGTTGGCAGAAAACCCCGTGTAGGCGGGTCTCCACCCTTCCTAGTTTACCAGCATCACCAGGAAAATCTAGGGCTGCTCATTCAGAATGGAAGATGTACTGAGAAGTACCATTGATGTCATTACTTGAATCAAATAGCAAGCTGATTCACTCAAGAACTCTGGAACTGGGGAAAAAAAAATGCGTTGGAGCTATATTTGGATAAGAAGATGGTTAAAAATGTAACACAATGATATTAGAATTACAATATCTGATCTGTGTGCTGCCATTAGAATTTAGGATATTAAAATAATACATGTTGGATTTATTCCTGTTCACCACTTAAAGTAAAAGAGAGCAACTGCAAAATTCATTGTTCTTCAATGAATATGCTGCAAGATTCGAAGTAATTTAAATTGAAAGTCACAGTGTAAAATGTTTTTCCTTCACATCCATTTGCAGGCTACTGAAATTGACTTTTGACCAAAAGTTAGGCTTTCATCTTTTTAGACGGCATTGGTACATTAATCATTGTGTGACATTTTCAGCATGTTTTAAATGTCAAGTGTTATTGGAGAAGTGTCTGCACTGCTGCAACAGCTAGTGACGCATTTTCTGCCTCAAGGAGGAGAATACAATCATCTGTAACTAAATGTTTTCATGGCTGAATCAAGGCACTGCATTCCTAAACATACAAACTCTTGTAGAAATCTCCTTATTTTGCTGTATTTTCTAACATAAACTGGAGCACTTTCATAAAAAGTCCTGATTGAGTTATTTTAATTTCTCAAAAGACCGGGACCTTCCAACTTGGTAAAAACACATTTAAGAGATTTAGATAGATACATTTTCAAGAAACTCCATCACTGAACCCCAATGATTCATTCAGGTAATTCAGAAATCATAGTGTCGAGAAAGCCCCATCAATTTAGTTCTTAATACCCTGTGCTTCCTTAATCTTGTTATCACTGGGCTCTGACAGATGTCTCCTCAATTGATGTCTCATTAACTTGTCTCCCATATCAATATGTCATGATTTTACAACATGGAAGATGGATATCTGAATGTTACAAACCATTTTAGAAGGTGGAATGGAAAGAGAACAAATGCAAACATTTAATTGATAATGCTCCAAAAAATGATGCATTCAGCAATATAGTCCATATTTGAAAGAAATCTATTATTCACCAAACAAGAGCTTACAAGACCTATAGGCTTGCTTTAACAAAAGCCCTTTCCTGAAAGCACAAAGATGTCAGAGCTGGTTGCAATAACGTTTCAAGTAAGGCTTGAAATCAGAAACACTATCACTTTTGTACACAAATGTTTTCTTTCGGTGCAAAATCCATTTCAGATATCTTATAAATCAGAAAGTGTTCGCTCATCTTATGTGATAAATTATGCTGCATTTCATGATTTATTATAAACAGTGTAACTGTTGTGCTAAAGCATCAAATTGCATAACTAGATTGAGAAACACATAATTTCATTCATTTTTAATAGAATGGGTCTATCTATTTCGACTGGTGATGTCACTGGACTAGTAATCCAGAGCCAGTAATCTTTGGAGACATTTGGGTTCAAATCCCACCACGCTGACAGGATTTGAATTCAATTGTAAATCTGAAATATAAAGCTAGGCTTGAGAATAGTAACCAGGTCAACTGTAACTGATTGCTATCAAAATGTCTTGCTCACTAAGAACTGCTGATGCTGGAGTCGGAGACAACACAGTGTGGAGCTGGAGGAACACAGCATCAGGAAAGTCAACGTTTCGGGGTCAGGACCCTTCTTCATTTTTCTGACACTATGAGTCAGCAGTGCTAAACACTGAGCCACTGTGCTGCCCCAAAATCCAAACAGCTCAGTTTTCATTAAGCATAGGGAGCCTGATGTGATTTGAACACGCAGCCTTCTGAGCTAGAGCCAGACATGCTACCATTGGGCCACAAGCCCACACTCTTAACTCCTGTCAAATTAGGGACAGACAATAAATACTGCTCTTCCAGTTTTGCTGTCATTGCTTAATAAAAAATAGTTACTTTAGGAGCAATTTGGCTTAGCTGAGTTCAATAAATTTTGATTGTCAAGGGAGTCAGGGAGTATACAGGGGATAGGAAGGCAAGGTCAGTGAGAACACAATCAGCTCCATCATAATTTTACCAAATTGCTGAACCAATTTGTATGTGCATCTGATGCTACATCCCATGGACGAATAAAATAAATTTTTAAAGTTAACATTTTTTATATTCATTCATGGAATGTGGCCATTGTGGACTCAGCCAGCATTGATAGTTCATCCCTCTTTCAGATACAAGATGGCAGTTGAGTAAGACTCCTCAGCTGGAGCTCGTCTGCTCCGTCTGTTTCTTTTCTTTTTTGTTCGCTTTTATTCTTTTTCCTTCTTTCTTCTTGGCAATGTCTTGAACTTGTGGCTTCAATATGGACTTGGACTCTCACCTTCAGCACAGACCTGGCGTGGCAGTCTCTTGGCTCAGTGTGGAGGCCTCTTGGCCCAGTATGACGGTCTCTTGGCCCAGTGTGGCGGCCTCTTGGCCCAGCGTGGAGGTCTGTTGGCCCAGTGTGGCGGTCTAGTGGCCCAGTGTGGCGGTCTAGTGGCTCAGTGTGGCGGCCTAAATGACGGTCCTTCAGTGGCCCGACATAGCATTGTTTCAGCCCAGTGTGGTCTCAGCATGGACGTTCGGCCTCAAGTCGATTGCAGAGTGATCTGCAAGAGAGTCTCAAGAGCCTCGAGGTGTAGCCCGGTCTGGGGTCAAGGCCAGGCGTGGACTACAGGCTAGTTGCCAGCGGGGACTGGGTTAGAAGGACTGTTATTCTGAACTTCTTATTTCTTTATTTTTCTAATTTATTCCTATGATCTTATATCTTTATTCTTCTAACTTTTTTCCTCTAAGAATTTGTACTTAAGAATCTGTACCCAGGTACCTTTGTATCTAAGATGGCACCGGAAGTGGTGATTTGTATACTTTTTGCAGTACTCATTTGAGTACATGTGACAATAAAGCGAAATCTAAATCCTAATTGTCCATGTGAAGGTAACATTGAGCTGCCTTCTCGAACCACTGCAATGAATGAGGGACAGGTACACCAACAGGATGTAGAAGGGATGCCAGAATTTTGCCCCAAGGGCAATGAAGAAACCACAATATATGTCCAGGTTAGGTGGTTGAATGACTTGAAGTGGATCTTGCAGATGGTGGTGCTTCAATGCATCTGCTGCCTTGTCCTTCTAGCTTGAAAGGATTGTTAGTTTGGAAAGTGCTGCCAAAGGAGTGTCTGTAAGTTACTGCAGTACATGTTGAAGATGGTAGACACTGCTGGAACTGCATATCAGTAGTGAAGGGAGAGAATGTTGAAGGTAGTGGATGGAGTGCCAATCAAGCAGGATGCTTTGACCTGGATGATAGCATGCTTCTTCACTGTTATTAGGCAAGAGGGAATATTCTATTACTCTCCTGACTTGTGCCTTGTAGATAGTAGACAGGCTTTGAGGAGTCAGGAGGTGGGTAGCCTTTGCAGAATTATCAGCCTCTGATTTATTTTTGTAGTGTTTACATGACTGGTCCAGTTCAATTGTTTGTCTGTGGTTTCCCCAGGATTTTATAGTGGGGATTCAGTGGTGGTAACGTCAAGGGACAATAGCTAATTCTCTGTCACATTGTAATTATTTAATGATATAAACTTAATTAATGATTTTATAATGAAGAGGGAGGTAGGTAAGTAGCAGCCACCATAAAGTGATTAAATTATATATTCAGTTTAAAGGAGGGAGAAGTGAGCCTGACATTATTATTTAAAATTTGAATCAGAGGAAAATTGCCTAAAGTAAATTGTCAAATTAGGTTAATTTGAGGGCTACTTAAGAATACACAGAATAGGTATATTCTGAAGAGAGAGAAAATAATCCACGGAACAGACCCAAGATCTGTGGTTAATAGAAACAATAAAGACTATTGCACTAAAAGAAAATGCACATAATTGTGCAAAGACAGCTGGCAGGTTAGAAGATTGGACAGAATGTAAAGAAAAGCAAAAAATTATGGAAAAATATAAAGATGGAGAGAGAAAGCTAGTTGGAAATACAAAAAAATGTAGGAGTTTCTAAAAATATTTAAAGCGGAAGAGTTAACAAAGTGTACATTGGTCCTTTGGAATGCAAGACTGGAGAATTAATAATAGAAACAAAAAAATTGGAGATGAGTTGAAGAGGTATTTTGCATTAGACTTCACTATTGCAAATATAATTAACATCCCAGAAACAGTAATATATCAGGGTTTGACAGGAGGGAGGATCATTAAGAAATCACAATCACTGGAGAAGTAATACTGAGTAAATTATTAGATCTACAGTTTGACAAGTGTCTGGGCCCTGATTGTCTTCATTCTAGGGCATTCAAGGAGTGGCCAGTGGATACTTAATTCATTAGTTTTAATTTTCCTAAATTCCTATGATTCAATTATTGTTGTATTCTTTTTATTCAAAAAATGAGATGGAAAACAAAAGGTGACAGGCCAATTAGCTTAACATTAGCAATTGCTAAAAAAGTCATGGTGGAGCACTTAGATTACTTTGAGGTAATCAGACAGATTCAACATAGTTTTGTAATAGAAAAATCATGTTTGTCATCTTTGGATTTTTTGAGGCAATAATGTGTTGCAGATAAAAGGCAAATGGTGAATACACTTTACTTAAATTTGTAGTAGCCACTTGGTTAGGTGTCGAATCAAAATCTATTACAAAAATATAAAAGCTAACAGTTAAAGGAGTAGCATATTGGCACGAGTAGAAAATTGGCTGGCTCAGAGGAAGCCAAGAGTAAGTCAGCATGGGTCTTTTTCAGGTTGGTCAGATGTAGTGAGTGGTATGCTGCAATGGTTGGTGTTAGCACCTCAACTGTTTACAGTTAAATGACCTAGACAGAGGAATAGAAGGTATGGTTGCCGGAATTACTGATGACATAAAGATAGGTAGAAAAGTAAGTTGTGAGGAGTCTATATGGAAGCTACAAAAAAATGTAATAGGTTAAGTAAATGGGAAGAGATATGACAAATCGAGTAAAAAGTAGGTAAATGTGAAATTGTCCATTTTGGCAGAAAGAATAAAAAATAAGCATATTATCTAAATGGTGAGAGATTGTAGAGGTCCAAGATGATGAGGGAGCTGGGTGTGCTTGTAGTTGAATCACAAAGAGTTTGTTTGCAGGTACAGCAAGTAATTAGGAAAGTTAGTACAATGTTATTGTTTATTGTGAGGACAATTGAATACAAGTGTAGGTATGTTATGCTTCAGTTATAGAGAACACTGAGGAGGCTGTGTCTGGAGTACTGTACATAATATTGGGCACCTGAGATAAGAACAGATAGAAATGCATTGGAGGTAGTTCAGACGAGGTTTGTTAAACTATGCATGGATTGAGGAGTTGAGTTGTCTTATCTGGAAAGCTTGGACTGGCTAGGCTTGCATCTCTTGGAGTTTCAATTGACTTCATTTGATTGAAACACATAAGATCCGGACAGGTTTTCATAGAGCAAATGTGGAGAGAATGTTTCGACATATGGAAGAATCAAGAACTCGGGGCTACTGTTTTAAAATCAGGTGTCACCCTGATCAGAGAGATCAGAGATGAAGTAATTTTTTCTCAGAGGGTTGTGAATCTTTGGAACTCTGATCCTGGAAAGGTGGTGAAAGCAGAGTCTCTGAATCTTTTTAAGTAGATAGATTTAAGAGGTGGATACATTATTTCTAAGAAAGGGAGTGAAAGGCTGTCAGGGAATAGAATGCAGATTTGACCTTACATTCAGAAGAACCTAATTCATATTGGAGCAGTAGTAAACCATTTAGCCCCTCAAACCTGTTCTGTAATTGCATCAGATCATGACTGTTCTGCTTGTGTTTCAAATTCTACATTCCTGTCTACAACAGGTAACCCTTGAGTTTTCTGCCTAACAAGTATCTATTCGCCTCTGTCCTGAAAATATTGAATAACCCTCACCTCCATTACCTTCTGAGGCAATGTCCCACTATTGCATGATCTGTGGAGTGAAAATAAATTCTTATCTCTGTTCTAAAGGACATTTTAAGATAGTTCTGGCCTCATTCAAAACTGCGCGCAGCATTCAAGATACAGTTTCACCAATGCCCTGTATGAATGAAGCAAAACATTCTTAGTTTTCTGTTTAATAATACTTGTAATCAAGAATGACATTGCATTAGCTTGCTTGATTATGTGCTGTGCATAGCAATGTTTGTGACTCACTCACTGGAGTATCTAAATCCCTTTGCTATCATATTTCATTTAAGTAATACTGAGCTTTTTCATTCTTCCTGGAAAATTCACCAATTTTTTCATCTTGACACATGATATGCCATTTGCCAAATTTTCACCCATTCACTCAACCTATCCAAATCCATGCAAACTCCTTTACAATGTAATATCCTGCCCATCTTGGTGTCATCTATAAATTTAAAAGTCAACACCCTGGTGCAGATTCTTGCAGAACTATACTTGTCACATCCTGTCAACAGGCAAAGACCCATTGTGCATATTCCCTGTTTTCTACCAGACTGCCAATCTTCTACTCTTTTACAATCCATTCATGTGATATGGGCATTGCTAGCTGGGTCAGCATTTATTGTCCATACCTTGCTATCCTTGAGAAGTTGGTGATGAGCTGCCTTCTTGAACTGCAGCAGTCTATATGCCATAGGTACTCCACAATGCAGTTAGAAGGGAGTTGCAAGATTTTGACCTAACGATAGTGAAGAACAGCAACATATTTCCAAGTCAGGATGGGAGTGGCTTTGATTAGAACTTGCAGTGCTGGTGTTCAATGTATATTCTACCTTTGCCCTTATCGATGGTGTTGGACATGAGTTTGGAAGGTACTCCTGAAGAAGCCTTACTGAATTTTTTCAGTGTTTCTTGTGGATGATACACACTGCAGCTATTGCTATTTGTGGATGTGGTGCCAATCAACCAAGTTGCTTTGTCATGGATGGTTATGCTGTTGAGAGTTGTTGGAGCTGCACTCATCTAAACAAGTGAGGAGTATTCTATCACCTTCCTGACTTGTGCCTTGTAGATGGTGAACAGGCTTTCGGGGGTCAAGAAGTGAGTAATCTCTACAGAATTATCAGCCTCTGATTTACTCTTGTAGTCATTATATTTATATGGCTAGTCCAGTTCTAATTCTGGTCAAGGATATTCCTCAGGATGTTGACAATGACGAATTCAGTGGTGGTAGCATCATTGAATGTCACAGGGCAGTTGGTAGATTATGTCTTATCGGAGATGGTCATTGCCTGGCATTTGTGTGGCGTGAATATCACTTATCACTTATCTGCCCAAATCTGAATATTGTCCAGATCTTGTTGCATTCGAACATGGACTGCTTCAGTATCTGAGGACTCGTGAATGGTGCTGAACATTGTGCAATCATCGGCGAACATCCCCACTTCTCACTTTATGAGGGAAGGAAGGTTATTCCTGTGAATATGTTATCATTATCTGAACTATTACGTTATCTTTTGTATCATGAGCTTTTTTGTTCTGCCATAATCTTTGATGTAGTTCCTGATTAAGTGCCATCTATTGGTGGAATGGTCATTGTTGGCACTTGTGTGACATGGATGTTACTTGCCACTTATCAAGGCCCAAGCTTGGATGTTGTCCAGGTCTTGCAGCACATTGACACAGTCAACTTTAGTATCTAAGGAGTTGTAAATGATGTTGTACATTGTGTAACCGTTAGTGAATATCCCACATTCTGACCTCCTGTTGGAAGCATGGTCACTACATGAAGCAGCTTATTTCAATAGCATTGTTGAATGGTCACTTCAAACAAAAATGGTCCAATTTAATGGTTCAATGGATTACCTGCATGTCTGTAAGAAGTTGTCAAGAGCAATCAGTTTAAAAAAAAACTGACATACCCCCCAGCATACTGATAATTTAAACATGACCCTAATTACTACCCTATTTTGTGTGAAAGCATGCAGCTACAAGGACTTGGTAATTTACTCATTTACTGTAGCCAACATTCATTTGTTGACATGCAAGATGCCAAAAGCTCAAAGGAGGAAATCCAAATGTTTGACAATATTAGTGAATTAGAAGAGCATGTTTCCCTGACAAAAATGAGAATTTTTGCAGTAGAAACAATTTACTCTTGTTCAGCTTGTAGACTTTGTATTTCACAATCATTGAATGTTTAAACTAAAAATACAAAGTTATACTGAATTTTGAACAAGACAGTCAAATACATGTCAATTGAAAAGTTGAAGTGAACCGAACATATGGTGAGTGGTGCAATCATAGGCTGAACAGGTAATTATTACTGTGGTAACCAAATTGTTCCTGTTGAATTAAAATCCATGCATTAAAATGGTTTATGATATAACAAGTAAAATTGTGAAAAATTGGAAAATATTTTAAGAAATCATGGAATGCTCTGAATTGCTGGAGCTTAAATAGGGTTCATGTTTGCTTTTGTGTTTCATGTACTTCAGAAAAAAAGTGCCTCACCAGAATCAAATAACATGTTATTTTCAATTGAAATGTGATACTGTGCTGAAAAAAATGGGACATTAGCTTTTGTTAAGAGCTGTTAAGTAACAGATACTTTTGTAGCATATGAGTTTGTAGAAAAGCATCAATCATCGAGTATGTTGGATAAAAGGAGACAATCCAGGCAAGGTTACAACTACCTATGTAATATAAAGTTGTAACTTACTGGGGAAGAAAACATCTTAAAGATTGGGATGTTGAATTTAAAAAAAAAATCAAAAGTTGATTATTTCTATCATTAATTAGGATTGTAAAGGATCTTACAGACCATAGTTATGGTAACGTATAAGTAAATCAGCATAGTGTTTTAAAATGGTTTCATTTTTATCACCATATTGGTAGTTAGATTACCTGTCTCAATTTCAGCACCCACTGTTTGCTTCATCAACTTGACATTCCAATGATGTACACCAATGCTTGTATCATCATTAACCTAATACGTACCTAAAAATAAACTAGACTTGTCTGAACAATCACATTGAATTTTCTCATGTTAATATTTTTAAAATATTCTGTATTCTTAATTATTCGTCTGTGGATAGATTTGTGCTTCTGGTTTGAGGAATGGCATTGTTTGAAAACAATTTTCAATTGTTTGCACTTGGTGTCAAAATGAGATTGACTGACCAAGTAGGGCTTAACCTCAGACAGCTCCTTATGCTATCTCCCTAATGCCCCTCTTTTTTGAGAAAATTCCTGACCATCCTAAGCTCTTTCAGTGAAGCTAACTGTTGCTGATCAAGTCTTCCAGGTCAAACGTAATCTGGTCAGAATCAAAGTAATACTTCCTCGATTCTGTCCCAACAATATGCTTCAATGGCCTCAAGGGAGCAGCAAACATCTTTATGGGCTCAGGGACTGAGGTTGCCAATATAAACCTAAGATGCTGCTGGCGTAAATGTTTTGAGCCAACAATTTGAAGAATCCATTGTTCTGTGAAATTCACACCCAGTTTTCATGTCCTGAAACTGCACTGTTGAACTTGCAGTGCATGACATTGTAACCAATAAAATTCTGCTGACATAAAGCAAGCACATAGCTGTGACAAATTCTAGCATGTCAGAATTAAAATGTGAACTTTGTTACTTTCACATTCTGTTCGTACATAAAATTCATTGCCGTGGCGATGATTCTCGGTTTCCCTTGTCAGTTAACACAGTGGTGCATGATGAGCAAGAGTGGAGAAAGGTTATGAGAGCTTTCAATTGGAACTAAAATTATAACTAGTGCCCCACAGCAATATAGAAATATTTACAGGCAGGAAGAAAACCTCCTGTTCTTCCAGGCCTCTTACCCATAGTAATTCCTTGGTGCATTTCCAATAAGAGTCACTTGGTTGCAGAGGCTTTGTCCATTGATGAAAAAGGCACGTTGTGTCAAAGTGTTTTGTTCTTCATTCATCAGGATAGTTTGTAAGAATGATCAATTCATGAAGAAAGAGGAGACTGCTGATTGGTTGGTACCAATTATCCAATTGATTGAGTGCAAGATGAAAAGCTTCGAGAAAATGTGTCTTTTTGCAGCAATTTCCAATAATCCTGAAACTCAAAACTGTTGTTAGAGGCATATCTTATCTATAGGCCAACATAAAATTACAGGAAGAGACCTTGGAAACGAGTGATGAGTCTCATGATTAGTAACTCATGTCTATCCATTATGGTCCTATGTCATTTGCTTTAGGAAGAGTTGAAGACACTCTTGAATATTGGGATGTTGGTGCGGGGAGGTGACAGAGTATCACTGTTCTCAAGGTCTACATTTTTACTTGGCAGAAGCAGCATCAACAGCATCAAGAACTATCCTGTACATAGATGTATGATACTGTTAACTATTTTTTGATTCCAGTGGTTGGACACCTTGGCCTCCTTTCCTGTAACCAACAATGGATCATGATAATTCCAACTGTCTGAGTTTTACTTGTTCTTACTAATTTGTGAGGTTCATGGGTTTACTGATAGATCCCCCAATTTCACTAGATTGCTCATTTTCAAATGTTCTGAGGTAATTAAAACTTCTGATGTGGTCATAAAACCTTAGCTGACATGGCCAGCGATCAATGTGCCGCTAGTTGGTGACCATGCTGCCAATTACTTTATCACCATGCAGTGCAATGCTAGGCAGTCAGTAACTACATTGTAACTAGGCTAGAGTTAATGGGAACAAAGAGATTCTTAATACTCTTTCTACATTCTTCAGCCCTGACTAATCACTCCTGAGATTGTTGTGAAAGAACGGTGCACAAGCACGGGATGTGAGAACCACTGGCAAGGCCAGTATTTTCTCCTGTCCCTAATTGCCTTTGATCAGATGGTGATGTCTTGCCTTTTTGAAACACTGCAGTCCGTGTGGAGTAGGTACGTCCATATTGCTGTTAGAGAAGGAGTTCCACGATTTTGGCCTAGTGACAATGAAGGTATACAAATATATGAATTAGGAACACTTGTAGGCCACTCAGCCCCTTGAGCCTGGTCTACCATTCCATAAAATGATGGTTTATTTGATTACACCACATTACTGCCCTACTTGATAAATTTCCACCCTTTTGCTTAAGGAAAATCTACCTACCTGCGCTGTAAAAATATTCAAAGACTCTGCTTCCACCACCTTTTCAGATGAGAATTCCAAAGATTAATGACCATCTAAGAGAAAGAAATCCACCTTAGCCTTGTCTTGAATGGGTAGCCTTTCATTTATAAACAGTGACTCCCTCCAGTTTTAGATTTTCCCACAAGAGGAAACATCCTTTCAATGTTCTGTACAACTGAAGCATAACCTTCTGACTTTTGAATTGAATTTCCCTTGCAATAAACAAGAGAATTCTACTACCTTTCTTAATTGCTTGGAATACCTGCATACTAACCTTTTGTGATTCATGTGCTAGGACCTCTTTGCACGTCAGAGCTCTGAAAACTGTCACCACATAGATAATACATATTATACATTACTATACTTGCCAAAATGGTCAATTTCATATTTTCCCACATTATACTCCATTGCCAGATCTTTGTTCATTTTCTTAACCTATCCATATTGCTTTGTAGCCATTATATGTCCTCTTCACAGCTTAATTTCCTTCCTTTTTTTTCATAACAACTTAGCAAACATACCTCCCCCAGCCCTTCATCTATAAATTTCCATAAATCGTGAAAAGTTCAAATCCAAACACTGATCCCTGTAGTAAATACTTGTTACACCTTCTCAACTAGTAAATGATCTATTTAGCTTCATGTTTGCTAGTCAATCTTCTATCCTTGTCAATATGTTATGTATAACATCATGAGATTTCATTTTCTGCAATAACTTTTGATGTGGCACCTTATCAAATTCATTCTGGAAAATCTAAGTACAAGTACATCCAGCTTTATCCACAGCACGTTGTACTTCCTCACACAAATAAATTGGTTAAACTTGATTTCTCTTTCGCAAATCCATCTTGATTCTACCTGATTACCTTGAACTTTCTAAGTATCCTGCTACAGCATCTTTAGTAATAACTTCTAACATCTTCACAATGATAAAAGTTAAGCTATCTGGCCTGTAATTTCCTTCATTCTAACTCATTCCCTTTTAGAATTGATGAGTCACAGCCACTATTTTACATTAGTAAAACCTTCCCTGAAGCTTGGGAGTTTTGAAAATTTGAAACCAAGACATCGAGTATCTCACTGGTCACTCGTTTTTAAGACTTCACGATGAAGACCATTAGAACCTAAAGCTTTGTCACACTGTGGCTCCCACAATTTGCTCAATATGACACCCAGGATGATTATATTTTTCTTGAATTCCTCCCTCCCTTTCATTCCCAATTTACAGATATTTCTGGGATGTTATTTGTGCCGTCACCAGTGAAGAAAGGATCAAAATACCTATTCTATTCATTTGCATTATTTTCCAATTTTAATTCCCCATACTCAAGTTCTATTTGATCATGCTTACCTTCTGAACTCCTTATGCTTTAAAAAAAATCAAAAGAACCTCTTAC
>JAHRHZ010000073.1:7727947-7747006 GCA_024137785.1 Ginglymostoma cirratum | reverse complement strand
CCCCCCAAGCCAAATCTTGACTGCTCTAAGGCCTATCCTCTACAGTTTCTGACACGGCCATTGTTTTGAATGAACGTACAGACTGTTTGCAACACAGGCAGCTGAGGTCTGCTATCGGTGTGATGTTAATGCCTCAGTATGCTACTCACAAAGATGACACCGCCACTCCCCACCACCCCCACACTGAAAAGATGACAGGCAGCCCGTCTGTGTGCATGCACATGTTAATACAGCAGCACTGAGTGCCTTTGGCTCGAGATGAAGTGGTGCTGCACTAACAGGCATAGCATGGCAAGGTAAGGCATAGAAGGTGTGAACATGCAGGAAGGCACAAAATGAGTGAGCTTACTAAGAGATCAAGCAAGTAGCCTTGAGATATAGCCTGATCCAATGCGTGAGGTGGGTGCATGTCCCTGCACACTATTATGTCCTTGCAACAACCTTCCAATGCTAGTTGCAGGTGTCCTCTGAAATGCAAGTTTGTGCCTGACAAGTGACCCACCAGTTAGTATTAGAAGTGCCAGGATGATCATGATCGGTTTGCAGACGCCAGATGCCCTGAGTCTGGCGCCCATAGAGCATGCCCTGAGATGTTGGTGTCCAGTGCCCAACATAGAGGCTGCGTGGAGCAAGCAGTGAGCTGAGTTTCCCAGGTTACCTCTGCTTTCTTTGTTGAATTTTCCCAATATCTACCTTGTTTGATAATTTTGGTAAGATGAGAGACCAAATATCAATGAGGCATATCGTAGCATTTGTAAGGCATTTAATCCCCACTAATTGGCATCTTGCAACTGGCTAGTGAGAATCTTGACATGTTCTTGTGAAAAGCACAAAAGATGGAATACTGGGGGCTCTTGTGCTGCAGTGACAGTGTCCATATCTCTAATCCAGGAGGTCTGGGTTCAAATCCTACCTACTTCATAGGTGTACCATAACATCTCTGAACACTTTGACTGAAAATATCTAAACACTGGAGTGAAATGATCTTGATATTAAGATGGCCCTCACCAGATTCATCAGATTCTGCCACACTTCTCATCATAGCTCACACAGCTCCAGGCTCCAGAAGATTCTGCATGTAAATTGACTTTAACTGTGAGGTCAGCGTGCTTTTGCACAGCAGCTATGGATCTGTAAGGTACTGTAAGAAATGATGCAATTCTCAAGATATCTTCTCAGACTTGAACTCAGTCAAAATTGTACTGCCCATATCCAATACACACTAATTTCTTTCACCTACCACCCCTCTGCTCACTGACCTAGATTAGCAACCAGCCCAGCAGCATACCTTTTTCAAAGAATTTTGTGCCTGTTTTATATTCCTAAATGTCCTCTCCTTTCCCTGCATCAGTATTCTCCCCTAACCTAATCCTTCAGAGGTTGCATCCTCCATTTCCAGTCTGTTCCACTTTTAATTGTTCCACTGTTGGTTACCTTTGGCTACCAATCTCTAAACTCTGGAGTTCTCTCCGTAAATCAGTCTGCCTCTGTCTTCCTCTTTTAGCTGTTCCTTAAAAGCTATCTCCCTTATCCTAATATCTCCTTATTTGTAAAATTTTCTTCCATAATGTTTCTTGGAACATTTTACTTGGAGCATTAATGTTGCTGTTTGTAAGTGCAAGTTGTTTAATGCTGTCATTGTACATCAATATTTTATTGATAAAAATAACGCATGTAATCACTCACATCAGTTGAAAGATGACTGGGTGAGACAATGTGGGTTGGCAGATATTTTATGCCCCATTTAAGATCCACCAGGGAGTGAGGCATTGAGAGTATTTGTAAATGCAATGTGAACATGTCGATCATGCCCCTGTATAATTGGGAAAGGCAGAACAACTTGTTTCTGCACTTAAGTGCCTTTTTGCGAGCGTTGCTTTCCGACCTCTAGCTACTGGCAATATTTTTCATATTGGTTAAGAGCTAGGAGGATTGTTTAATAGAAATCTAAAAGTGCCATTTATAACTTTTGTACCCTTTACATTTTGCAGGATTCACTTAAACATCTTTCATATTGAGCAAAAGTGGTTTCAGTTAAGCCCTGAAAAGGTCTGAATTTTTTTTTGCTTAAGCACAAATTGTGTTAGAGTTTCTGATTTTTCATCTCGAGGCCTTACAAATTTTCTCGCTATACCTTACCAACCCACCCCATTAGTTGCCCAGTCCACCCCATGGCCTCTCTTACTTCCATTCCATCCTACCACACGCCCTTCCTGAAACATTTTGTTGTTCAATGGATATCCAACCAAAAACTAGCATTTCATGCATGTGGACTATCTTGATATACTGCAGCGCACCTAGATAAGGACTGGCATTCTGAAGCAGTTAATTGAAGGACATGTCCACAAGGTGTTGGAGAAAGGGAAAGTGGTGCTACAATTCACCAACAGGGACCTTAAGGTCTTGGTGGACATGGTGATATTTAAGAGGGCCATCCTCTTCCCAAACGACTGCCAGATGAGACTGGGCCTGTGTTCTCTGCCCAGGTCAGTGCTCTCTCAAGGATCACAACAGTGGCACAGAACCTTTCCTGCTCCACCTGGGTAAGTGCGTGCTCTTCTCTCTGTCACCTCAAAACGTTCTCTATCTCTGCCATTTGATTCAGCTGTCACCAGGACTCATGTGGTACCACACCAGCTATTGCCCACAATATCTTCTCTTGCCCGCTCTTCCCCATCAGCGTTCCTCACTCAGTCCTTTGGAAGATCTCACCACCTTTCTCCCACATGCAGCAGCACTGACTGCCATGCCACTCGCTGCTGTCTCACTCATTCCTCCCCTTAATCTCATTGTGAGAGAAGACTGCTGACACCAGCTGATGGCCTGGAGGACAAGGGCAGCAGATATATGGGAGCACCACTACCTTCAATTTCTTTGAAACCATTCACCATCCTGATTAAGGAAAATATCACCATTGCTTCATTGCTTCTGGGTTAAAACCCTAGAATCTCTCCCCAAGGGCATTGTGGGTCAACCTACAGCAGATGGACTGCAATGGCTCAAGAAGGTAACTCACCAACACCTTCTCGAGGATAACTAGGGATGTGCAATAAATGTTGGCCAGCCAATGACGCCCATGTCCCATGAAAGAATAAAAATAAGGCATGCCTAACATTAGGCTCCTTACCCTCAGGAGGAAAGAATTTGGCCCAAACAGGAAAACAGTGGCACTGCTCCTGCAAGGATGTCTTGCCAAATGTGTTAAGTACCACAGCGTATGTCACTGTGAATCTCCCATTAACTCGACCATCACTCTACCACTCTAACTACTGGCTGCGATGCTTTTTCTCTCTTTTATCTTGTATGTTCCACCATCTCAGATACTGATACCTCGGTCAAAACCATTGTGATAGAGAGTGAGGGTAGGCAATCTGGTAAGCATCTTATCGTGACAGCTCCACAACCAACTAAGGAAGAAATGACCCAGGCCTCTGGCCCCCAGAGGACGAACGGAGAGCGGGCACCTGCTCAGGCCCAGGCAGGAGAAGACACCATGGCTTCAATAATCTGGGACTTCATCCAATTGCACAGGAAGGAGCAGCACTGGCAGACTGGGATACAATGGTCTTGTTGCCCAGAAGCTGCATCAGTGCCTGTCTCCCACCATTCACAAGTTGGTGGTTGTCATTGAGGGCAAGGACCAACATCATCAGGTGCTGCTGTAGAGCAGCATACACCTTCACGTTATCTTCCCCCCACTCCAGGACCAAAGACATGGTGATAGAGGCATAGCCATCCATCCTCGCAAGGAGACAGATTGGTGCCAGGAAGCACCCAGACAGAGGAGGAACTACACACAGGCCTCCTGGGCAGTTCCCACTTAGGGCACCCCAACTCCACCCTTCCTTCCACCTCTGACCCTTGGAAATTCAACTTGAGGAGAGTTGACTTGTGATCCTCAATATGGCTGGAATGTCTAAACATAAAAGCCCCCAGTGATGCCCCCCTCAAAGCTCCAAGGCCAATGGCTCCTACATCAGGCTCCCTTCACCCTGCACTTGGACATCATGAGAAGAAGAGAAGAAATAAAAGGAATTGACATTAGTTGGGTCAACAGATGAATAAGAATATAAGAATGAGGAGCAGGAGTAGGCAGTTTCACCTCTTGAGTCTGCTCCACTACTTTAGCTGATCTCATCTCAACCTCAACTCCATTTTCCTGCTTGCTCTTTACAAATCTTCAACTCATTACTGGTTAAAAATCTGTCCTCCTTAAATTTACTCAATGTCGCAGCATCGACCACACTCTGGAATTAGTGAATTCTACAGATTCATGACTCTTTCAATGGAATTAATTCCTCCTCTTCTCTGCTTTAAACCTGCTACCACTTAGCTAAAACCATGACCTCTCATTCTTGATTGACCACATGAAGAAACATCCTCTCTACGTCTACTTTGTCAACTCCACTTTAGCTTCTTATATATCTCAATTAGATCTTCTTTCATTCTTCTAAATTGCAAAGTATAGGCCTAAACTGCTCAATCTCTCTTCATAAGACAAACCCCTCATCTCTGGAACAAGTCTAATAAATTTCGTCTGAATTCCCTCCATTGCAGCTACATCCCTGCTTGTGTAAAGGGACCAAAACTGTATGCAATATTCAAGGTGTCATCCTACTAATGCCTTGTATAGTTGCAGCAACACTTCCCTACATTTATACTCTACTCCTTCAGCAATAAATGCCAAAATTCCAATTGCCCTCCTTATTACTTGTTGTACCTGTATATTAGGTTTCTGTGATTCATGAGGATACCCAGATCTCTCTGCACCATAGCACTCTGAAGTTTCTCTAAATTTACATAATAAGTTGCCTTTTCCATTCCTCCAACCAATATAGATAACATCATACTTATCTATGTTAAAATCTATCTGTCTATTTTTTGGCTTATTCACCTAACCTTTCCATGTCTATCTGTACATTTCTTACTTCTTCATTGTAACTTACTTTCCCACCTATTTTAGTGTCATCTGCAAATTTGGCTATAGTCCCTTCTATCCCTGCTTCCAAGTTATAGATTGTAAATAGTTGGGGCATGAGTACCGAATCCTGTGGCACCCCATTAGTTACATTTTTCCAATGAGACGCTAGCTTGTTTTTCACATTTTGTACATAAATGTTGTTCACATTAACTTACATACATCTGCTTTTGCACGTCTCTATGTAGGCACTCAGTGCATTGTTACACCAACCAGCAGTAGGTCAATGTCAAACAAGAGGCCTGGTGGATTGCACACAGAGTGGATGACATCAGCAACAATCACACACATAACTTCATGTTCTGCTTGAACCTTTGGCCCTGCTGGATGACGATCCCTAATGTTTGGAATCTGTCTTGCAAAGATGAAGCGGCCAAAGGGGTGCCAGCAATGGCTGTGCTAGGGAGGTGTCACCTTCAGAGAGGACCAACAGCACGGCATGGCGATGGAGTTGGCATCCTACAGGTCTTTGAGCTAGACTTTTTGCCATTGTTCCCCTTTAAAAGTCCTGTGACTGGTATGTGCTGCAGCCCCATTCCCTCACAAATTGAGTCACTTACCCCTCCACTGAGCATAGTTACAGCCATTTCCAGCACAATGGAAGTCACCCTGTCTACCCTTCCCTTCCAAATCTAGGCGTATGAGGTAAACATGCTTGGTGTTGTCTTTCACGCTCGCCCCCACCTTAAAGCCAGGATGCTAATGATTGTGAATAACATTCCCACTCCAACTACTGCTCCACTATACCCTTCCAACGATACCCTGTATGTTCTTTACAGTCTAGCCTTGAAGTCCCACTAGCCCCCTTCACACTCCCACTGTGACTTGACGCAGAGTCTACAGCATCCAATCCCAAAGGCTAAAACGCCAAGGCTCAATGCTGTGGCCATGGCCTCAATTTCATCCCTGCTCCCAAACACTTTCCCTTTACCCCTTTGTTTCTGTGGATGGACTGACTGTGGTCGCCACCCATTGGCCCCCAAACCATATAACTGACATCCATGGACAAGATGTGTCCAAACCCTTGGCTGGTGCCTTTACATCTCTATGACTACCATCCAGGCTGGCTGCTGCTGTGCCAGTGGACTGACTTTGGCCCACATCCTGAACGACAGAGGCACAGAGACACTGACTGAGAACATGCCATCCAGATGTCTGATCATGGCCGATCTCCAGAACTAAAGTGGGAGACTGTCCTTGACTGACTATGCTGGGACCCCCCTGACTGACAGGTTCCCTCCATAGACTTCATTGAAGACCATTCCATGAAGACATGAGACATGGCTGCTCGCTTGCTGCAAATCCAATGTGTTTGCCACACAAGCTGCCAGCACATGGTACAGATGTGAGATTGACACAACATATGCCATATAGCAAGCTGTGTGCCAAGTAGGCAGAGAATTGTTTAGCAGGAAGATTGTTTAGCTGCCTGTTATGTGAATGCACTAACGGGCATGGCATGGCACAGCAAGTCAGGGCAAAGCAGGGCAGGGATGTGGTGAGCATGAGGGTAGATGATAAGTGAGTGAGTGCTAAGACAGCAAGTGAGCATCTCTGACATACAGCATAACCCAGTCTGCAAGCAGGGCTCCTGTCCCTGTGAGAAAAGTATGCATGTTAGAGTGTGTGTGTCCACAGTGCACTGCTAGTGCCAGGATGATAATGATAGACTGACAGAGTTTAGAGTCATTGTCAATGCAGGAATCAGTGCATCTGGTGCCCTGAGCTGTGGTTTGGTCACAGGCAACGTGGATGTGAAACAAAAACAGAAACTGTGGGTGAAACTCAGCAGGTTTGGCAGCATGGGTGAGAAGAAAGCAGAATTAACATTTTGAGTCCAGTGACTCTTCATCAGCACGGTTGGCAGCTAGGAAAAAGAAAACTGGTATATACGCTTAAGCTAAAGCTGGAGGGGTGAAGGGGTAAGGGGAAAAGGTGAGTAGATAGATGGGGATGGAGCCTAGAGAGAGAGAGATATGAAAGGGGTAGGCAAACAAGGGGGTTATGGATAGCAGGCCAGGACAGAAGAAAAGTTGATTAAGTGGTAATAGGAGCTAAGAATATGAGAAAATCAGTGAGCTATCCTGAATGCAACCCATATAATGTGATTATAAGCGTAGGTATACATGAGAAAGGGTAACTTGCCTAAACAGGGAGGATGGCCTAGTGGTATTATTGATTGGCTGCTAATCCAGAAATTCAGCTAATGTTCTTGGGACCTGGGTTCAAATTCCGCCATGGCAGATAGTTTGAATTCACGAAAGAATCCATAATTAAGAGTCTAATGATGGCCATGAAAGCATTGACAATTGTCAGGAAAAACCCAACTGGTTCACTCATGTCCTTCAGGGAAGGGAACTGCATCCTTACCTGGTGTGAACTATATGTGACTCCAGACCCACAGCAATGTGTGTGACTCTAAGCTGCCCTCTGGGCAATTAGGGATGGGCAATAAATGCTGGCTTAGTCAGTGATGCTGTCATCGCATGATTGTCATAGTCATAGAGATGTGCAGCCCGGAAACAAACCCTTCGGTGCAACTTGTCCATGCTGACCAGATTTCCTAAATAAATCTAGTCCTATTTGCCAGCTTTTGGCCAATATCCATGTAAACCTTTCCTATTCATATACCCATCCAGATGCATTTTAAATGTTGTAATTATACTAGCTTCCACCACTTCATCTGTTAGCTCATTCCATACACGGACCACCATCTGCATGAAAAAGTTGCCCCTTTGGTCCCTTTTAAATCTTTCCCCTCATCTTAAATCTATGCCCTCTAGTTTTGGCTACCACATGCTGGGGGAAAGACCTTATCTATTTACCCTATCCATGCCCTTCACGATTTTATAAACCTCCATGAAGTCATCCCTGAGCTTCAATGCTCCAGGGATAATAGTCCCAGCCTATTCAGTCTTTTCCTACAGCTCAAACCCTTCAACCCTAGCAACATCCTTGTCAATCTTTGCTGAACCCCTTCAAATTTCACAACATCCTTCCAAAAGCAGGGAGATCACAATTGCATGCAGTATTCCAAAAGTGGGCTAAGTAATGTCTTGTATAGTCGCAACATGACCTCCCAACTCCTATACTCAATATACTGACCAATAAAGGCAAACTTACCAAATGCCTTCTTCACTATCCTGCTACCTGTGACTCCACTTTCAAGGAACTATGAACCTGCACTGCAAAGTCTCTTTGTTCAGCAACACTCCCCAGGGCCTTACCATTAAATGTATAAGTCCTGCCCTGATTTGCCTTCCCAAATTGCAGTGCCTCATATTCATCTAAATTAAACAAAGGATTGGGTATGATGAAGGATGGTATCAGGCTCTAAAGTTAATAAACTCGATGTTGAGTTCTAGACGCTACAAGGTCCACTAGCGGAATATGAGATGTTGTTCTTTGAGCCAATACTGAGGCTTACTGGAAAACTAATCCAGAACTATGACAGAAATGTTGGCGTGGGAACATGATGGTGTGTTAAAGTGGCAGGCAACTGGAAGTTCGGGATCACTTTTGTGGACAGCACATAAATGTTCTGCCAAGCGGCCACTGAGTCTACAGTTCATTTCCCTAATATGGAGGAGACCACACTTTGAGAGGCAAATACAGTAGACTAGTTTGAATGAAGCACAGGTAAATTGCTGCTTCATTTGGAAGGTGTGGCAGGGGCCTAGGATGGTGAGGAGGGAGGTGTTACACCTTCTGTGCTTTGGATGTTCCTGGGTCAGCTCAATGATTTGGCCTGGGATTTATTAGTTGCTGGGAGGCAGCTAGGAGATGAAAGCATTATTAAATTCATGATCAACTCTATTGAACCATCTCCCCAACTGGTTTATCTATGATGCCATTTTACTGACTGTGGGACCTAATATAGAGAGGGTTCCTCTCAAAGAAGGTGGGAAGCCAATTTACATAATTAAAGGTTCAATTATGGGCATTTCACGGCACGATTTGTGGATGGGGTCAGGTTCCAATTCCCAAAGAAAGGACTGTGGGAAGGGAAGGCACCCCACCACCCCACCAACCATCCCAACAATTTTTTTTCTCTAACACTGCATAAATGTCAATGTCTCCTCTGCGTTGTATAAGAGGTAAAGTCTGATTGTTGTGATTTGCCAGTGAGACAGCATGTGTCAACACAGGAGACTCTGGAAATGTTCTTTAGCAGCACAACCTGACAAAGCACATTAGACTGCATGCCTCAGTTCTGACCACCTCTTCCTGTGGGACTACTGAGACTTCAGGGATGCTTTTAACTCTGACACAGGGTTGCCAACTCCCACTGTAAAATTCAGCCCCTGAATTCTAACTGATACATGGATGCCACGGTGGCTCAGTGGTTAGCATTGCTGCCTCACAGTGCCAGTGACCTGGGTTCAATTCTACCCTCAGGTGACTATGTTGTCTCCTTGAGTCTGTGTGGGTTTTCTCTGGGTGCTCCTGTTTCCTCCCACAGTCCAAATATGTGCCAGTTAGGTGGATCAGCCATGCTTAATTGCCCATATTGTCCAGGGATATGTTGGCTATGTGAATTAACCATGGGGAATGCAGGGTTACAGGGATATGGTAGGGCGTGGGTCTGGTTGGAATGCTCTTTGGAAGGTTGGTGTGGGCTCGATGGGCCAAAAGGCCTGCTTCCACAACGTAGGGATTCTATGATACGTGAATCTAAGTAAGGTGAGACTACATATTTCACAGAGCTGCACCAGCCTACCTGGGACTTTGCAATACATGCAACATAACTCAGTTCAGTTCAGACTAGTTTACAAAAATAAGTTACCCTTGAAATTATTTAAAGTTACCGAAGAGTTTGCATTTGCCTAAATGCTTGGAACATTTAAACTGTGCTGCAATAGATTGGATATTATTCTCGATGCACAACATTTGTGCAATGGAAATTCATATTAAGAATTAAGCATTGACGTCAGTTTACCCAATTCTCAGCATGCATTATTCACAATGAAATATAGCCTTATATAGGTTTGGTGATTTCAATGCCATTTTATTATTGATGTCAAGCTAATACTTTATGAGAAGCTGACAACTATATCCTGCATTTTTTGCATTAAAGGTCTCTCATAGACGTTTACCATAGTATAACTGTACTATTAGTACAGTTATAAATTGTGAATTAAAAATGTTGAGTTGGAAATATTGTTTCATATTCTTCCTATTATTGAATGTTACCCTCAAATTAAAATGAGAGTATATTGAAAAAAAATTAATCTCTTGGTAATGAAGGGATTTGGGTGAATACATATGCCCCACCCCCAATATGTATCAGTTACGAAGCAGACAAACATTTATCAAATGCAGAAGGAAGGACCATGTACAATATGCAAGGATATTAATTGTACTGATAAGAAATCTCACAGTGCTTCTACAATCTACCTGCAAAGATCTGCATATTTACTCTGATAAATGTTTTGTTTAAAATATTGAACATACTCCTGTATAAAGAAGTTAGTTGAAATGCAACACTGTTCTTTTCAGAATTCAAAAGATAAAATCTGAGCAATCCTTCCAGATATTGGTGTTCAGTTTCAGGCATTCAGTCTACAACAGGAGAACTGTAATTTGAGGTTTTCTCTTATTGTGTTCACATCCTGCCATCTTGAATCTATTTTGATTTGAGGCCTCCAGGGGCTGCTTTCTCGCACAGCCAGTAAGCTCACATTCATGGTTGCTGCAGACCAATATTGTTGCCATGGAAATTTAACGATCCACTCAGTTACCATTTCCTAGAACTCAAAATGAATCATTTATAAGTCTCTGGAAGAAAAAATGTTTTAAGTATAAATCAGCATTTATATAATTTTCATAGTCCATGGAAAATAAGTTGTTATTTAACGATTATGCCTTTAAATTATGATGTGAAAGGAATATTCCCTGCAGAAGAAACAATTGATGCATCCTGTGGACTGTACTGTAACTACATTTTATTCCCTTTTCTGTACTACCCCTATCTAATTTACTTTGTCATAGCCCAGAGCTAGTTGTAAAGACCACCCACTCAGCATTGAGGTAAAATTACTAACCTATAAAACCACTGAAATTCTTTCTTGCACAATGGCATCTAAGCACAGAGCATAGAGTTTAGTGTTTTGCAAATCTATGCTCTATAGCAGAACAGTGCAACAATTCTTCCCTTCAGCAATTCACAATGAAGAAATGACACCATGCACTCAGTTGTGATGAATGTGTGCCTTCTCCTGTGCCCATTTTGCGAAAAAAAATTTCTTCCCATTATTAGCCCAAACTGCACAGCATTGCAAGTATGCACAGCAGAACAACGGATCCATATCCTATTTATAATCCACAATTGTAACAGTCCAGAGGCTTGCCATGCTGTCACCATCACAAATTGATTTAAACATCAATTGCAGCAGCCATTAAAGCCACTGGAAGGTCTCGCCAAGCTGATGAATTGTGGCTGAATGTGAAATGAGTCTCTGACTCTGTTTCCCACCATCTAATATCAAAGCCCATTGTGTCCTGATAAAGCAAGGGTCACGGGTTCAGCCTGAAGTTCAACAGTGCGTCCAGCCAGAGAGAAGAGCACTATTCACGCTGAATTTCCAATTATGGCTTATTTTCCATTTTCATTTTAAACAATTTAATGTGAACTGTTTGCATCCCATTTAGTTTCTGAATAATTGGGATATTCTGATGTCAGTGTGAACCAATGACAGCCATGATCCCAAATAACTAGCATTCTGTAATCTTGGCATCTGTTTTTAAGTCTTGCAAAATGGAGCATATTTCTGGACACCTACATGTTCCTGTATATTTATCGCTTGGCAAATTTGTATCCTTAAGTGGCCAGTTCCATTGCCAAACATGATTCATTTAAGTAGTATTCCTACGTTTAAGAGAAGTATGTTACCAAGACAACAAGGATACTATTTAGCCAATCCAGAACCCGTGCATATAGATGGCTTGGTTTGATGAGCAGAATACTGTGGTCATGGCTTTCACTGAAATGATGCTGCATTGCAATTTTCATTTACTTATTTTTCCTTGATATTGGTAGGTAAACACACTGTGTTGGTATTTGTTCATTGTTATCAAGTGTCAATACCCACCTTTGCTCATTGGTATTTAGCACCAAGGTGTTGATTCTTCATGTAGAAATGTGTTTATATGTTGCAAGTAATTATTAACTAATTCATGCACTTACACATTGAAAGCCACAAACAATAATAAGGGTCAAAGCCATACTTGGCCCCACTTTTCTTGCTTTAATTGCAAGCATTAAAACTAGCTCCAGCATAAAAACATTTTAGAATTACCAATAGAAAATAGCAGTTCACATCAACAAAGGCTTGTCTCAAATGTTTGTTACTGTCAAGTTATGATCCTGGACCAGACTGTCCAATTTATGAAATAATTTGGCTACAGGCCAACAACCTGTATTTTTTAAGTAGGCAATGTGCAAATTCTAGGGGGCTTAGCAAGGCAATAAAACCATAAGAATCAACAGTTTTGAACATACAACAATAAACTTCACTATATGACAGTAAAACAGTACTACATTTTACAATATGTGTACAACATATATTCTAGCACTCAGAATTAACATTGTTAGATATGGATAACAGACTGTGATTGAACACTGTGTAGCACATGTGAAATAAAATATCACCAATATTGATCCCACAGATTTCATGGCATTTCTTCCAAGATGTTAATGTTAAACTTTATCTGGTTTTGAAACTTCCACTCAAGGGACATTCTGACATGGACTGCTTCACGGGCTGTTTATGTTCTGGCTGATTGTCCTCCTTTTCCAGGTTTATGTTCCTCCGGACTTTGAAACTGCACTCCAGCACTTGTTTGTTGGTATAATTCCAGCTCTTCACTCTTAGCTAGCTTTACTGAGCCAGTCCTGCCCTGGTTGTTTTTATTCCTGACCTGCAGTCTTGCTCAGTTAGATAAGGCAGACCCTTCGGTCCAACCAGTTCATGCCGAACTTAACCCCAAAATAGACTAGTCGCACCTACCTGCACCTACCCATATCCCTCCAAACATTTCTTATTAATGTACATACCTAAATGTTTTTTAAAAGTTGTAACTGTACCCACATCCATCCACTTCTTCTGGAAGTTCATTCTAAACAATATGACCCCTTGTTTTGAAATCCTCCACCCTAGCGAAAAGACAACTGCCATTCACTTTATCTATACACCTCATGATTTTATAAAACTCTGTAAGGTCCCAGTCTATTCAACCTTTCCTTATAACTCAAAACCCTCCATTCCTGGCAATATAAATTAAAAATCTGTCCAGCTTGTCCTTAAATTTACTCAATGTCCCAGCATTCACCACACTCTGGAGTCATGAATTCAACAGATTCACAACATTTGAGGGAAGTAATTTATCTTTGTCTCTGTTTGAAATCTACCACCCCTTATCCTAAAACTATGACCTCTTATTCTAGATTTCCCCATATGAGGAAACATCTGTCTATGCCAACTTTGTCACTCCACTTTAGCATCTTACATATCGCAATTAGATCTTCTCTCATTCTTCTAAACTCCAGAAAGTATAGACCTAAACTGCTCAATCTCGCTTCATAAGACAAACCCCTCATCTCTAGAATTAATCTAGTGAACCTCATGTGCGGTCTCACTATTGCCTAGTACAGTAGCATCATAGCACCTACCTTTATACTCTATCTGTTAGCAATAAATGCCAAAATTCAATTTGCCTTCCTTATCACCTCTGTATCTGCAAGTTTACATTCTCACAGAATACTGGAAGTGGATTCCATCACTGTAGTAATGTTTTATTTGTTGACCTGAAATTTGCTACAAAAAACGTTAAGAAATAAATGGACCCACAAGTTGCAACCAGGAAGTGATACTCTGTGAATTATAAATTGTCATAAAGTGTCACTCTGTGTTAGCTTTATACTATCTTTCTCCAACCTAACCATGATTTTCACAAAATTGTTGCAATTCCTCATTAAAATTGCCACAAAAAATTAACTTCAGCATATAATTGCACAAATAACCAGTCAACACCATAATTCTTAATGATTGTCAATCAAGCTGCATTGATCAGAAAATTAACAACTAAAAATGTTTCTTTCCATTCCAACAATTAGATAATTTTTGACAGAAGTTTTGAAAAAATAAGTTTTCAGAACATGGGAACAGAGGTGTTTTAGCTTCTTGATTCAATTCCAGAATTCAATAAGATCGAGATTGACCTGTGACTGAACTCCATATACCCAGGTTTGCTTACTACCCTTTAATAATTTTAAAGACCAGAAGTCTCCAAAGCTCAGACTTAAATTAACAACTGAATTAGCATCAATTGTCATCTGTTAAGAGAGTTCTAAACTTTCATATATCAAAGTGCGTTTTAATTTCATTCCTGAATAGTTTGTTATGCCTCAAGTGCTGGACTTCACAACCAGCTGAAATAGTTTCTCTCTGGATTTCTTATTTGTTCCCTTTGATATGTTGAATACTTTCATCAAAATACTTTCTAAATATTTAAATTCCAAGGAATACAGCCCTAGTTTATATTACCTATCCTCATAATTTAACCTTACATCTGTGCAGGTATCATTCTGGTAAAATTATTTGTATTTCCTCCCAGGCCTTTACATTGTAACCTCTCCAGTTCGGAATTTTTTGGACCAAATCATTTCTGGATTTTGAATTTTCTGGATTATAGGAAATTGTAGAATGCCTAATCATAAATGTGTCTCTTGGAAAACACTGTAGATACAAATATTTTCCTGAAATGTAAACGATGATAAAACAGTATAAGGCAGGACGAAAACTTGCTCTATATATCCAAATACTATATTTTCCATGTTTCAGCTCCCAAAATGCTAAAAATGATGCCACTAACCTGAAGTGATTCCATACACCACTTTATTTCATCAAGAGTAGTAGAGGGTGTCAAAGGAAGTGGCTGATTGTTAACAGCGAGAGCAGCTAATTTTGGGTCCACTGTTTCCTCCAGTCTGTTGGTTGATGGGATTGCTTTGTGACTTGATGGTCTGTATGCACAGAACTTGCAAACGTCGACAAACATAATTTCTTCAATATATTTTGGATACCCCTTTATTAATTTCTTTTGGAGCCCCTGCATATGTATTACATCTTGCTGGTTTACAAAACTTTACTTACATGTATATTTCTTCCAGGACCTACCAATAATGGCAAGAATCAAGAGTTTAAAGAAGAACTTTTGTTTCTTACCAGGATTCACAGAGCTGCCAATGGGATCATGTAAATAGTAGAAAAGCAGAAAGATCAAATTTGCATGAATTTTAGTGGCTGCAGAGATCTGGGCAAATATTTATGTTTAAATTGATCCTAATTTGGTAAAAATTGCTAAGCTACAGGAACGCTGGCATTTAAAATTTAGCAGCCTGAGAAATCCTACTACTCTGGATTACAAAGCTTGCATTATACAAATGGAATTTTTGAGTGATGCTTCACCTTTTAATGCTGTACGTGATATCTGCTTTGCTTGCATCATAAAAGTAACTTGCAAAAATACTGTGCTTCACACTAGGGGGGAGTTGAATGTTTATTATTTACTGAACCCATGCCTTGACAATATGTTGGAACCACTGTAACAGTCAAGTGTTGAGTCTAATGATGTTTTGATGCACTCAAAAGATTTTCAGATATCTGGTATTTCCGATTTCAGAAACTGGTTTCCATACTAGAGAGATTACAGTATATATCCATTTAAACTTAAATATTCTTTACTTCCTTTCCTCCTTGATCTCTTATCTCCTTCCTCTGTTTCAATCTAACGTTTTCTTTTTCTCCTCTACATCTGTTTTAACATGAAATTCAATGATTTTAATTCAGACTCATCAATCCTTCCTTGATTATCAGTTCTTTAATCTCATTAATTAAGGAGACACACTGTCCATCCCATTCTTGGTTAAGGCCTCAGATGTCCAGCTGCTTTTGTTACACCATGCTCACTTACAGACCAAAAGAAAAAATGAGCTGAAACAGTTAGAAAGTTGTCTAGCTGACTAACAACGAGACATCCTTCTCCAGTAATCTCCAGCCCATTGCTTTCATTTCTCAGAAATGCAAACAGTGCCAACAATTGTTATCCATTTCTAAGAGAGGCTACTCTTTCTTTTCTGTAATTCTGCAGCCCTTGATTAGATAGTGTTCTCACAATGCCATCTGGTAGAGAATTCTGGCAATGGTGATGGGGTAGAATGATAGCCATCTTCCTGTCTAAAGGGTTTGATTACTATCATTGGAGGATGTTCCCTTTGACCATATTTGAACTGAGATTTGCCTCTTTCTTTGCTCAATCAAAAGCCATTTTCATGTTGAGGGTGATTAGGTTTCCTCTCCTCCAGAATTCAGCTTTGTGCCAGACAATTGGTAACTGACATAGCTCGAACAGAGTCTATTAAATTGTGAAATAATAAGAAATATATGTCGATTTGCATCATAGAAATTATTAAAGAGCCATTGGTGTGAATTAATCATCCACTGATCAGAATAATAAGAATGTTCAAAATGGGTACCTGGAGCCCAGTGTGGCTGATCCTTGAGTTGATGTGAAAGGAGACAGAGAAAGTGTGGCAACCTGTAAAGATAGAATAAGATGACTAAGCTTCACATCCTTCCCTCACAAAGCCCGATATAGATGAGACTTCTAAAACAACCCAGAATATAGAACTTATGACACAAAAGATAAAGGTATTCAATTTCTTTAAGGGATTCTTAATCTCTTGCAATAACTTCAGTCTTTTTCATCCCTTTTTATGATTCTCTGGCTATGTACTATTCTTCCATCAAAGTCCTGGCAGGAGATTAGGGCAACTTTAGTGAAAATTCAAAGCCACAGAGCTAGACTGAAATGCAATTCCAGATAAGTTTGTCATGATTTAGTCTTTAGCCATGCAGTTATGGCTTTGATCATTTTGACTGTAGTCCAAAAAGTGATGGTTCCATTAGTGAAAGGTTATTTTTTGATAAAATAATGTAATATCAGTCCCCTTCATGAGAGTCAAAACAGATGTTTGCCAGTAGACATTTCTTCCCTTTTATGTTTACTGTGTTGCTATCCATTGGGGCTATTTATCAACACCTACAGCAATGGTCAGAAGATGTGGAAAAAACACTTGGCTTATCTGATGTCTTCCATAGCTTTAGGGCATTTCAGAACACTCTACAACCAATGAGATACTTTCAAATTTCCGTCATTATTTTACGATATGAAAGATGACAATCATTTTTCACATGACAACTTCCTATTAAACTGAACCATGATAATGATTGGATAATCTATTTTAATGATATTGTTGAGAAATAAAATTGAGTGTAACACCAGGAGAAATCTCCTGCAGTTCAGAAAAACAGTAGAGCAGGAAGTCAGTTTAATACCTCTTCTGAAATGTGGCATTTCAGCATTAACCTCGATTCTGTGTTGCATATTTTGGATGTAGGATGTGAACTCACAAATTTGTAACTCAGAGAATAGAGTATTCTCATTGAACCACAAAAGAGTTGCATGTCTATTGTGAATAAAAGATTCTTTAGGGTGGATTGATTTTTCTGAATCAAGGCAATCATGTCCTTTGTGTAAGGCCTTGTCCAATAAAGTTGGTAGTTAAGTGGGAGTCTCTCTACGAATAGCACAGTTTCACTGCACTTGGTGGAAATAATGGGGCAGGGTCAATGAACTAGCTGTGTCTTTTAGAGAAAGGTTATTACTCCACAATCTTATACAGAGATATATTGTCGTTGTTAATTCCAAATCAAAGAACAAAAAATACAAATCTTTATTTTTGTCCTTTTTAATAAAATGGTCAATGTCAACTGATTATAGTGAGTGACCCTGAGTGTGCCATGATTCATTCTCAGGTGGAAAGAAACAGGATATATTCGAGAAGGTCAGCTTTTGTCATTCAAGCAGAAAAATGCAATGCGATGATGACAGTGTTCACATAGAGTTTGCAGGATTTCTACTTGTTAAATATGAATAGCTTCCAGAATTTGTCATTTGTGGTAAGTTTGAGTCAAAAAATTAGCATTATTGTGCCAGGGGTGACAATCACACATGAAAGTGAACACCAATAAGGATGAATCTCCAAATTCCATGCTTTGAATCTTACTGCATTTTGGCAATGTGTCAAAAGCCATAGTGATTGTGACTGCCTATCACCTCTTCTTCTGCAGCATCTTCATGTCCATCTCTGGCTTCCTGCTTATATATCGAATTTAGCCCCTTCAGTATCATTGTACCCTCTGCATTCCAGGCTGCTGCCTCCAATCTCCAGTGTTGAGTCTCCCACCTCCCTACTGCAACAGCATCTCTGACTCACAACCATGACATTCATTCCACTAACCCCCAGGACTGATAGTACTCCACTCCCTGACCTCATTCCATGAATCTTCCCGTTGAAAATCTCTGAATCCCCGATTTGCTGCGTTGGACCTGTGGGACAGAGCGTGGCCCACTCCCCAGGCAGTGGTGAGACTAACCCTCTGACCTTGACCAGCTGGAGCTGAACTGCTTGTCTCAGAATGTGAACGATATCAGTAGACTAGATGGACCCAGTGTAACATGAACATTAACTGCTTCAGAAACATTACCTTATGCCACACTGATAACACTCAAGGAGTCAGGAAACATTTGTGAAGGAAAGAGACAAATTACCTTTTGGCACACCTATAGAAAGACGCTGCTGACAATCCAACACTTTTTTCTAAGCGCAAAATATACAAAACTTTTGGAACACAGCCTTGATGTCAATGGCAGTCACTGTCACTTGTGAAATTCAGCTCTTGTTTGGATGAGAGTTGTAATGAGGTCAGAAACAATGTTGCCTCCAAGCTGCCTGGCTGTGAACTCTGATGTTCCATGTGCAGTGATTAGTGTTGGCCCACCTATTACAGCACTGACTTCTGGTTTCACAAGTTACTACCACATACAGACCTCAGGGACCTGTTTAGCTGGCAAGAAAATTAGAAGGAACACTGCTCAGGAGCTGAGAGGTCCTGGTGGAGCCCAAACTGAACCCATTCACAGAATGAGCAGCATCATAGGAGCAGGAAAACTTGACG
>JAHRHZ010000073.1:7666976-7722947 GCA_024137785.1 Ginglymostoma cirratum | reverse complement strand
TGGCTGAAGACTGGTATCTGTGATACTAGTAATTTCAAGAGAAGGCTAAGATTAATTATCCACTTCTGGTTGAAGGTGGATGTAAATGTTCCAACGTTGTCATTTGCACTGAAGTGTTAGCTCCCCTGTCGTTGAGGATGAGGATATCGTGGATCCATGACAGTTGGATGGGTGAGTATGAAATGAAGTTCTTGTTGTTTCCCTCACTGGCTGCTGCAATACCAATGTGGTGTTCAACATGGGGCAGTGCTGATTTATCAGCTGAGAGGGGGCACAGTAGGTAATAAACAAGTAGAGGTTTTCTTGCCATTTCCATTTGACTTGATGCCAAGGGACTTCTTGGTGTCTAGAAATCTTAAAGACTCCCAAGGCAACTCCCTCCCAATCAAATGCTATTGTTTGGTCATGTCTGGTGGGTCTGCCCTGCCAATGGCACAGGCCATACCTATGAATGGTAACGATCATATTGTCTGTGAGTATGATTATTTTAGGCTGTTGCTTATTTCCTAGCAAAATGGCGATTATGATTTTCGAGTAGAATGATAGTTGGACGCTCAGAAATGTTGGGTGGTGGAATGGGACCTTGCTGACAACCGTTTTAATTACTTTGCTGGTGTTCAAGTGCAGGCTGATGGGCTGATGTTGCATTGCCCTGTGTTTTGTAGATGGGGCACAATTGGGTAATTCACCATAAAAGCCAGCGTTGCTATTGCAATGGAACAATTTGGCTTGGGATATAGCTAGTTCTTGAGCTCAGTCCTTCAGTACTGTTGTCAGCATACTGCAAAGGCCCACAGACTTTGCAGGATTCTGGAGTTGACCTTATCCCTACAGTGCTGCACGTTCCTCCAGCCAGGTGCGATTGTTCTAACTCAGGGTCAATCTCAGACCAGGTGGGCATTGTCCGACGTGTTGACATCTACTGCTGCTCCTGCCTGGCCTCTGTATCACCCCGTCCTGCAAGATCTCCAGGACTTTGCCCGCAATGTGGAGCACCGATCGCCTCTGTCTGCAATGTCTGGGGCAAAAGTCAGGAACGGGGCAGGGCAGTTCTGGATGAACAATGCTTGTCTGGGTGCACAACGGTAATGACTCAAGTCCTGGAGAATTTACATTGGGTTCTGGGGAGCTGGGATATTGCCCATTGCATGTTTAAACTTTTCTGACAATTCCTGCAGAGGTCAATGCGTCAATGCTTTTGAGGGATCCCAATACACATTTTTTGTGTGTCTGGTCTCTGACTATCTGGAGGCCAGAAGATCTGGGCCAAATGAAGAGATAAATGTCTGCTCCACACAACATAATGATTAACAGAATGCGTCTTGGTTTTGCTATGTCGAGGTCACTTCAGCCATTAGAAATCATGGATTGTTTGACCCAAGTTGGGTGTCTGCTTTTGTTTATTGTGAAATGATTAATATGCTTCTTAACTTTTGACTGTTGTTGGCCAATTATTAGCATTTATTCAGTAGCAAAGATGTTTCGCATATTTCTAGTGTCACAAGACAGGTTTTTATAATTAATACACTGATTCATTTTTAAAAAGATCTTTGTGAGAAAAGATGTGTGTGGATTATTTTCAAAAGGTCAAACTTCGTACAGTATGTTTCTGTGGACAAGCAGATGAATGCTTCAACACAAATGTTCAACATGAACTTTGAGGGTCATGCTCAAAGAAAAATTACACCAAAATGTAATGTTGCTTCAGTGTCGATACAGCTAAAGGGAATTGTAAGAACATTTTCTATGACACTCCACTGTTAACTTCAGGCATGTATAGACCAGAGTAACACAAGTGCAAATGTTGATCTTCTTTACATTGTCTGTGTTTGTCAAACAGTACTTTCCAAACCTTGACTATCGTGAAGATCAAGGGCAACAGATACTTGAGAGTGCCACTCACATTCCCTTCCAAGCCACCCATCAATCCTTGCTGTAATTTTACTGTTGTGGACAGCCTGCTGCCAAGTCTCCAGCCTGGCAAACAAAACTTGGAAAACCGGCAGGATTGGACTGGTCTCATTTTTCAGTCCAACTTGAATGTTGATATACCGTCCCCTCATCAACACCCCCAAACTTCATAATTGTTGTCCCTTCTGCATCCCAGCATGCTGCCTCCAATCTCCACCGCTGACTTCTGCAGCTTCTCTGCCATAGCAGTGGCCTCCGATAATCCCTTTGACTCTTGTTGCATAAATATTCAGGACTGGTAATGCTTAACATCCCTGACCTGATTAGACAAGCAACCCTAACTGATGAGTAATCAGGTCCCTGACTGATTGTTGTGCAGATCCCCAACAGACTTACTGCAAATCTGTGGACTGGACCTGAAGCATGGCCCATTCCCTGGATTGTTGTAATACAGAAACGCTGACTCTCACTTCCCCAAGTGACCTACTGACCATGTCCAAACCCCCTTGACTGAAATTGGAAACTGCTATTGTTTACTGCTTGCATTGGGTCCACCTGAGTGACAATAGTCCTCCTTGACTTAACTGAGGGCTATTCCAATTAGACTTTGACACACGGCTCTTTGCTTGAAACATGTACAGTATTTGTGTCACATTTGCTGCTGTCACGTGTTGTAGGTGTAGGATTGACATTGCACAGTGCTATAAAACAACAAACTGACCTCCATGAGGTAGGGTCCCGACTCGAAAAGTCAACCTTCCTGCTCCTCTGATGCTGCCTGTGTTCATCCAGCTCCACACTGTGTTATCTATAAACTGACAACCATGACAAACTGATAGGCTTTGTGTCTGTATGAAACAGAAAGGCAAGACATAAACCCTGACAGCCCTTAAGTTCTTGAATGAGATGGCAAAGTTCAAAAAGCCAACGCAAGGTACGGCATCCATCTAGGTGCAATGGGAGTGAGTGTTAAGCAAGCAAGTAAGTTGCACTGAATGCACCATGGTCCAATTCATGAGGTGTTTCTCCCTCTGTGTAAGGTGGCCTGCAGCAGCATTACAACAATAGGTGCTTGTGTACTCCATAGTGCAGCATTCAGGTGGAGAAATGTATTCTTAGTGGATCAGGAATGTGTCGTGCGAGGCTGGTGCATATCTGATGTGAACCTCTATGGGTAAAGAGATTGCAGGCAGCCGCTGTCCATGGAGCACAACCTGAGAGGTTGAGGGAAAGCAAGAACTGCAGATGCTGGAGTCAGAGACCATGCAGTGTGGAGCTGGAGGAACACAGCAGGCCAGGCAGCATCAGAGGAGTAGAAAAGTTGACATTTTGGGTTGGGACCCTTCTTCAGAAAATATTTTTCTGAAGAAGGGTCCCAACCCAAAGCATCAACTTTTCTGCTCCTCTGATGCTGCCTGGCCTGCTGTCTTCCTGAGAGGCTGAGGACTGTTTTTAAAGATGGGGGCTCAGAGGAACAACTGCAGTTCCCTGCACTGACTTTGTGTGTCAGGAATTGTTGTCATCTATCTTCTGTCTGGTGAAAAAATGCATATCAATGAGGCTTGATGGTGTGCTAATGAGATATAAATGCCTGTAAATACACCTCTTGCCATTTATTAGCAAAATTCTCATCATAGAATCCCTACAGTGTGGGGACAGGCCATTCGGCCCAACAAATCCACACCACCCCTCCAAAGAGCATCCCATTCAGACTCATTCCCCTATGCCTGATTTCCTATGTCTGACCCACACATCCCTGGGCACTATGGGCAATTTAGCACAGCCAATCCAGCAACCTGCATATCCTTGGACTGTGGGAGGAAACCGGAGCACCCGGAGGAAATCCACACAGACAGTCACCCGAGGCTGGAACTGAACCTGGGTCCCTGGTGCAGTAAGGCAGCAGTGCTAACCATTGAGCCACTGTGCCACCCATGCTGTTCAAAATTTGGTTGCAGGATTGGAATTTCTTTCCTTGATATTGAGAAAATAATCTTTCCACTCTTACCATCTTTTGCCAATTGACATGCCATTGTCTCTGTCATTCACGGGCTGGAAAAATTCAGCCCATAGTTTTTGCCTTCATCTCTAACTTTGAAATTTAATGATACATTTCATAATTCGGTAAGATCTTTCTCATGTTACCTGTGCTGAATGCTTTATGTTTAATCTGGCATGGTCTCTCATTTTAGAATTCGCAATCACTGGTCTGCTGGTTAAGAAGGA
The DNA here is from genome assembly GCA_024137785.1 of Ginglymostoma cirratum. NCBI lineage: Eukaryota > Metazoa > Chordata > Chondrichthyes > Orectolobiformes > Ginglymostomatidae > Ginglymostoma > Ginglymostoma cirratum. The sequence goes on along the minus strand of JAHRHZ010000073.1, from coordinate 7,718,810 downwards.
AGTCCTGTTTCTCTCAACTGTGAGGCTGATGCCACACTAAATAAAGTATGAAAAGAGATTGCACATTCCCACTGCACTTCTCCAAAGCTAAAGTGAAAGAGTGGAAAAACCACCAAGGAACTTTACCCCTTTAAAGCATTTATGGACTTACACTGATCTCTGGAGTAACTGGAAATACTTTTTTCTCTGCTTATTGAAATTCTTTTTCAACTCTGAAATGTTCATTTAATTGTACTTAGTATGTTAACTGGGTTTCAGAATGGATATAAACCGCCCCCAATCTAACATGCTTGTCTATAATTGGATTCTATCTCCCACTCATGACGTCAAAGGATTGTGAGGCGTTGTTAGGAACATCTTTGTTTTGGTTGTTGAAAATTACAATAATTAACCAATCCTATTTGCAATATTCATTGTATCTGAACCTGTCAGATAATGGAGACAGCTCCCTTACCAATACAGAATGTTTTCACAAATTTGCGTGACACTTTTAATTCTGCCTTTTGTATTGTATCAATAGCCTTCAAATGTCTCAAATTTGCATTATATTTAAAGTTTACGGAGGGCAGTAATTGGTGATGCAATTGCACTACTAAGCCGACTGTGTTGAGCGGAGTTTCTCTTTTATCATCCAAAACATTTGTGCATATCACACAAAAATTTTTTTTATAACCCAATGAGTTAAAAAAAACTATACTTTCTATGTAACACCTGCATGTCTCTTCTTAGCATCCTATTGCATGTTGTCAATCTAGCATAATAGCATGCTGATATTACAAAGCAGTGACCTGAATATCTACGTTGCTAAATTTATGAGTAGGATTTGTCACTCTCATTGCTCTAGGTTAATATAAAAAACTTAATCGTTTGTATTAAGGCGACCCTTGAAGGTTAGGTGAGGGAAGTTAGGGGAAGAAAGGATTTCCCTAATTGCAGACAAAAATGGCAATCCATACTCTTGATGTAAACCATCACCTAACATAAAAGTGTGTTATAACATGAAAAGTAACATGAAATATACTGTGACTTAAAACATTAAGGCGATGTAAAATATGACATGATACCAAAATGCAAAATGTTGTAAAATATAAAATAATGTGAAAAGTGAAGTAGAGTTAAGCATGACATGGCATAAAAAGGAACCTCATGTTATATTTGACATGACATAGAATGCAGAATGTGATGTAATGTAACACATGACATGACCAAAATCATGGTATAGCATAAATAATGTGACACAAGAAATAATATAACATGAAATGTCTTGTGTTACGAAATGCATCTTGATGTTTTGTGGTACAAGATGCGAAACATTTCAACCATGATATTACATAAATATACGGGGAATTAAAATCTGGTCTGATGTAACTTGATGAAAAATGTGACATGATGTAGCATGTGATATAATGTTATATGTGACAGAATGTGAAATATGACCTGTTATGGAGCGTGATGTAATGTGAAATATATTGTATGCTTCGTAAGGTGAAGTATGGCAAAATGTGATAGAAAATGAGAAATTGCATAATATGTGACACTTTCTGAGTATATCTTGTGATGTTAACTCTGGTGATATCAAGCATTATCTAACATAAGACATGTCGTGATAGGATTGGTGACCTGAAATAATTCATGGCCGACAATATACCATGACCTTAATCCCACCAACCTGCAATTTTAATTGCTTGCTGCCTACTTTGCACATGATATGCAGGTGCCAATAATTTCAGTTTCTTACTCCCATCTCATGTTGCAACTAATAGGTGTAATGTCCTGTACCATTTCTGCTTTTCTAGACAAAGACAAAAATTGCTGCAAGACAAGTCAAACTTGTGTTCTTGATTTTCTTGTTTCATTTTTAACTCAAAACCCTTTTTTTAAATTCACACCATTGCAATAATTTTTATGTTCCCGTTAAATCTGAATTCTACTCATTGCTGTTCCATTTTAAATAATGCCCAGTTATTACCAAAGTTTGGTACGACTTTTTGTTTTGGATTCCATGTTAGTTTGTTCCACTTTAAACATTACACTACCTTTCAAGAAATGATGCTACCTGCCAACCTCCTGCCCAATTAAACACTGAGCAAGCATACTCCCCTCAGAAGTTGGGGGATGAGGGAGGAGTATGGGGAGGGCATTAGGTTCTGAGCATTCAAATCCCACCATGGCAGTTAGTGACTTTGACATAAGTTAAATAAATACATCTGGAATGAGCATCTCAAACAAGCAATAGTGATCATAAGACCATAAGATACAGGAGCAGAAGTATGCCATTTGACCCATCGACTCTTCTCGACCTTTCGATTATGGCTGATATGTTTCTCAACCCCATTTTCCTGCCTTTTCTCTATAATCCTTGATCGTCTTACTAACCAAGAATATATCTATTTATCTTTCATGAAGTTATCAGATTAAACATCCAATTATGTATTTGATTTTTAATTCCTGTCTGAAATGATTTACCAATTCATTCAGATGTACCAAGCCGCTACGAAAAAATGCATAATAGTGTGATTAAAATTCAACAGCCCATTTGGTACCATTAGATTTGGACGCAACAAAAACATACCTGTCCCAAAATATTCCATCTATGTACTTTGGTATGTCTCATTTCACTGGCGTGACAGGCCCACTAAAGGCAGTGGGAGTCTTTAAATTGACATTGGACCAAATGAGAACATACAGCTTCAGAAGATCAGAAAGCAAGCTTCCTATTGATTCCCACTGTTAGAATAAACAGAGATGTGGTGGAAAGGTTTTTTATTATTGGGGAAAAATGACTTCTTTATCTGTCTGTTGAACACAGCTTAACAAAAAAGCACAAAAACCTGAACATGTTTCTGTACTTAAGAAAAACTGCTACTTATTATAAATAAATCAATTTTAGACACAGGTAAACAAAACTATGAACTAGCAGCATATAGCTCTACTGCTTAAAACTATGCCTATGCACCTCCACCTCCCCAACTCAACATCCGTCCACATACATATAGACAGACACAGACAGATTAAAAAAAACACGTGTCATAAGTGTATAAAAATGTACTGGGGAATCACAGTTCAACAGCACCAGACCACAGGTTTTGACAAGGTATTCCTTTTTCTTCCCAAGACTTTCTGTTCTCCAATCTTCTTCTTTCCAATTTCCTTCAGTTCTTTGCTGAAGTCAAAGTGGATTTGCACATTAATTGTTCAATCATTGGTTAAAACCAACAGTTGACAGTGTAAGATGTGAAAGAATAACTGGTTGTCTTCAGGCTTGAGTTATTTCGCAGCAAAGATTTAGAGGCATGCCAATTTCAACCTGGAGGCCTTCTACCTGTGTATTGTCCACACATAGCATGTGTTCCACTGCCCAGGAGCCAACCAGAGAATTTTTGTCAGGCAGAAGACCTCTGCTATCCACAACTGGTCATAATAATACAAACGAATCAGCAATTTATTGCTGGCTGGATTTCATTCTGTATACATACCCTAGTGCCATGCCATCTTACCATTTCTCCCTCACCGTACACAAGTTAGCAGTATAAACATAACTCACAATTAGTTCCAGTAACTTGCTTTTTCAAAATGTAGCAATACCTTCCCTTAGTCCTTAGTTTTAAAAGTCCTTTTCCCGATTTAGTCACAATCAGAGACAACAAAAATAAAAAAGATCCAGTCTTTACAGTATTTTGTCAAAAGTGTCCAGAACAAATACCCAGTGGGTTATCCCTGAAAGCCTATTTTGAGCTCCAACAGCATTTCACAATCAGACATCACTAACAGGTGGATGATGGGATGCTAGTGGTTCTAGTTGCAGTTCATAAAAATGTCTTAACAAGATACACCAGGAGCACTTGAAAATCACTAAGTGCAGAGCTAGAGGTTGGCCATCAGTGTGTTGGCATGGGATGTCAAATGAAGAGAACAACATTATAGAGATGAAAAATTTAGGTCCCACCAATTTGGTTGTGGTTGTCAGAGTCTTGCGTGAAATGATTACAATGCATGGTATCTTTGAATTTGTTGTGTTTGACATTGAAGCATGGAGCATGTCACAAACTTGCCGTGGTACACATAATTGCATTGGGAAGATGAAATTACTTTTGACCAAAATTACTAAATTTTATACTGTGTTACTAAACTACCGGTCCACCCCATTCCAGCATAGCCTGTTGCTATCAGAGTTACTGATGAGTATAAAGCTGAAGACTCATCCCATTGTCCTACTAAAGAAGTTGACTCCTCAATTATACACTAGTCACTATCATTACGAAGGGCAACAAGTACAGATCAGGGATATTAACAGGAAAGTCACAGTCATTCAAGGCACTGCATACTAGCAGTGATCATCTACTGTTCATATAGCTGAAGGAATTGTATGAATGAACCTCGTCCCATTGTGGGTCAATCATCCATCACTACTTAATTGCGATGAACCCTATGAGGAATGTCACAATGGAAAAGACTTGCAGACCTCCCATTGTCAATAACAGAAGCAAAGTGAACAGTTTTCAATTTAAAGTTCTAGCAATCTTCCGAGTCTGAAGAAAATATGTTTAGTGAAACCTCCAGACTGCCTGAATGTGTGAAGTCAGGAATTTGGGAACCAATAGGGTAGACACCAAATTAAAAACAGCTTGGAAGAAGATGTTACATAGGATGTAAGGCTGGACGAGCCTGAAGCTCCACCCCTGTGATGATGCCATGTGGGCTTGGTGGGAAAACAGCTTCAAATCTTGAAGGAGAAAGACCCACCATCTGGGTATCCCTCATAATCTCTGCAACAACGGCAATCCTGCCAGTGTCACTTGTCCCTACTTACCATCATGCAACAAATTACATTTTTTAAGATGAGAAGCACTTTGTATTCCAAGCAGTTTTCCTCTGTTACGTGAGACTACATAGGCCTTGTGGATCCCTAACAGGGAAGAAAATAGTGGCAGCAAATCTACCAGTTAACTCACACATGATGAACAGCAGTGAGGATTCATCCAAAAGCAACATGGGGAGATGATGTACTAGGGGTATCATTGTTAGATTATTAATCCAGAGAGCCAGGTAATATTCTGGGAACCTGGGTTCAAATCCCACCTTGGTAGAATTGGAATTTAATAAAAGTCTGGAATTAAGAGTTGTCAACCATCAGGGAAAGAACAAATCTGCTTTACTAATGTCCTTCACAGAAGAAAGCCTCTGGTGACTTTGGAAACACAGCAATGTGGTTGACTCTTAACTTCCCTCTGGGCAATTAGGATCAGCAATAAATGCCCATATGTATTTTTCAAGATGACACCATAGCATGGTGACTCTTTGTGAGCTCTCTACACAGCAGATGTTTATCTTACATATCTTGCAATCGTTCTGCTCTTTTAAAATTCAATTCTAAGTCAAGTAAAATTACTAAAAATGTTCTCTTAAATCTACGTACAGGTCTGAAGATTCTATGATTGAGCAGGCATGAATACTATGCCTGCAAGCCCAGAGTGAACAGAAATCTACTGGCTTCCCAAAGGCACCTTCCTGACCTCGAGGAAACACAGAACTGAGGCCCAACCAGCTCAGGAATGACCAGACCTTCAGGGACTGGATGATGTTGAGGCATGATGGAACTGACTTCAGGACTCCCTGGAGGGTCTGTGGTCATGACCGGTGCTAAAGACCCCATCGAGTGCACACAATTTCCTCTTAGTGCAGCAGACTTCCAACACCGACACCTGACGTCGACCAGGAGCAGACACCTTGTCAGGAAATGTGAGAGACGTGCAGGCCTGCAAGTTAGACTGATTCAGTGTGGTTTCAAGTTTCTGCTCCACAGCATACTCCTGGCAAACGTCCAAGCTTTGCAAACAAACTATATGGCCTTAAATATTAAATAAAAGCTGAAAGAACTGCAGATGCTGGAAGTCAGAAACAAAGCCAGAAATTGCTGGAAAAGCTCAGCAGGTCTGGTAGCATCTGTGAAGAGAAATCAGAGTTAACATTTCAGGTCCGGTTCTGAGAAAGGGTCACCAGACCTGTAATAACAATAACAGTGGAATGCTGTCCCTATTGCCTGATGCGCAAGTTCACCTCCGCCATCCTGACAGCAGTCCACATCCCACCCCATGCAGAAGTGAAGAGTGCACTTGATGAAATGTACACCGCTACAAGTAAACTTGAGATGGAATACCTGGAGGCCTTGTTCATCATAGCCAGTGATTTCAGCCAAGTCAACCTCAAGAGTGTGCTATCAAAATACCTTCGATATATCTCCTATCCCACCAGAGGTCCGAACATCCGTGACCATTGCTACACAGTCATCAAAGATGGCTCCCACTCCATTCTCAGTGCTGATTTTGAAAAATCAGATCACAACACTGTGCTCCTTCTCACAGTTGACACACAGAAACTGAAACATGAGGACCCAGTACAGAAAGTAATGCACTGTTGACCTGGGCAGTAGAAGGGCTTCTGCAGAGCTGCTTAGAGTCAGTGGCCTGGTCCATATTCAAGAACTCAGTGGTCAACCTAAACAAATTACAGACTTCATCAGCAAGTGTGAAGACAGTGTGCCAAAGAAGTTAATCCGAATGTTCCTCAACTGGACACCATGGAAAAACCAGGTGATCCATTGCCTACTGAAGTGTGGCATTCATGTCAAGCAACGCTGACCTTTACAGGAAATCCAAATACAACCTCTGCAAGGCCATTAAGAGATGCCAAGAGGCAATACTGGGCTAAGCTAGAGACTCAAACTAACCTCACAGACACCCGCTGTTTGTGGCAAGCCTTATACAATATACAGGGCTGCAAAGTGAAGCAGAACAGAATAGCAGACAAAAATACATCTCTCCCCGATGCACTTATCACACTTTATGCTCATTTTGAACAGAAGGTCAGTGAAATAGTGTCACCTGCCCTGACAGCCTTGGGTGCACCTATTCCCTCAGTCACTGCTGACATCAGATTGGACTTTTTGAGAGTGAACCTACGGAAATTGACTGGCCCAGATGGAATCATCAGCCGTGCGCTCAGATCCTGTGCGGACCAGCTGGCAGGAGACTTTGCTGACATCTTTAACCCCGCCTTACTGTGATCTGAAGTCCCCACCTGCTTCAAAGAAGACCACCATCATCCTGGCGCCAGAGGAAACTCATGCAACGTGCCTCAATGACTACTGTCTGGTGGCTCTGACCTCCATAATTTTGAAGTGCTTTGAAAGGTTAGTCATGGCTCACTTCAACTCTAGCCTACCAGCCTGTGTTGATCCCTGGCAATTCGCCAACAGTTGCAACAGATCCACAGCAAATGCCATTTCCCTAGCTCTACACTCATCTCTGGAACATCTGGAAAGCAAGGGGACTTAAATCAGGCTCCTACTTGTTGACTACTGCTCTACCTTCAACACTATAATTCCAAACAAACTAATCTCCAAATTCCGAGACCTAGATCTCTGCTCTGCCCTCTTTAACTGGATCCTAGACTTCTTGACCCACAGACCACAATCAGTAAGAATAAGCAACAACAGCTTCTTCATGAAAATCCTCAACGCCAGTGCCCTGCAAATCTTTGTACTCGGAGGGAAAGCTCCAAAGCCTCCAAGTTCCTATCCACGTCACACATAATCCTGACTTGGATGTATCACTCAATTTCTTCACTATCACTGGTCAAGCTCCTAGAATTCTATCACAGCACTGTTGGTATCCACTGTATGAATTGCAGTGCTTTAAAGAGTTGGTTCAACATCTCCTTTTCAGTGACAACTAGATAATAAATTTTAAAATAAATTTTAGCTTTCCCAATGCTGTGAGTTGACTACATTAAAACAGGCATATTAACAAATTTCAATTTCAATTTCAATCTGTTCCAGAGCAAATTGGCTACAAGAGTGCTTTCTGAATAAGGGAAAGAAAAATCATAGCTGTTAAAATTGATAATGCATAAGTAACAGTTTGAGAGTCTGAGTTTTCAATCATTTAACCATGAAAACTTAGAAAAAGCTGATGTCATTGTTGCAAATGAGAAATCTTTAAAAATATTCCTTAAAGTTAGGAAGTTGCTTCTTTTCCCTGTTACGTTGCCTTTGTAGATATCTTTGTCAGAAAGGACTTAACTGCAGCCTTATATTCAGAAAGCTGCACATAACCTGGATATAATCCACTTATTTAGAGTGTTTTTCTGATATCAGTGAAAAGTAAGGTAATCACTTGTGACCAGGAGTTGCAACACGGCTGGTCTCCAGACATCTTATCTGTTTTTATTTCTGATTTGATCCTAATGGCTGGTTCGGAGATATTGGACTGACTGCCAGTGGCAATTGAGATCAAATAGGAACTAGTGGTTTCAATGTAATTGTAAGCTCCTGACTACAGCAGAGCATGCAACTGCTACAGAAAACTTCATAAAAACTGATGCTGTTTAATTCTATTTTATTTTGCTACCATGCAAAATGTCAAATACCATTCACGCGGGACAGGCTGAAAATTCTCCAAGTTCCAATATCCCCATAACAGTATAAAATTCATTTTTGTTAGAGAATTATTCAACTATTAAAAGCTCCACTTTATCTCTTTTTCGCTTCTAAGCTGAGTTCCCGATTTATTTTATCTTGCATCCCTAATTTAAATTAAATTTGCACTTAGCAGTTTTTGTTCATTTTAAAGAAAAGATAAAATCAGAAAATGAAAAAAAATTCTAGGATGATTCTCCTGTTCACTGATGCAACCATGCAAGACAGAGTTAGGTAGATTTTACATCATTTGAATCTACCAATCGAGAACCAGTGATGTCAATATACTGCAGAGGTTCAACCAAAACTGAAAAATATTTATCTACTTTGCTTTCTTTCTGTTTACTTTACATCTGCAGGATCAGAATGAACAGACTCTCACTACAATGTTTTTATATCCCCACACATATATATGTTTGCAGGTGCTCACAATTATAACCAAAAGTCAGGAGATCCACTTATAATGTTTGAAAACAAGTTTGATTTATTTTTTCTGATCCACATAACAGCCAAAACTGATCACAGAATTGCAAGAAGAAAGCAGCTTGGACAAATATAAAGAACATCATATACGTTTTATTTGTACAACTTTGGAAATTCATCATATTCTTAAGCCTATCACATCTTATAGTTTACATGAAAAGTATAAAATCAACAAAAATTGAGATGCACTAAATCCTTTGAGAAATCAATGTGGTTAAATGTAATAGCACTGTCTATGTAAAGGTAAATGCACTTATACGTCAAAACTAAAATTCAGTTAACCTATAGCATTGCATGACCTAAGTTTTTAACAATCGAATCAATTGTTTCATATCATTGCGTTGAGTCAATATGATAATATACAATTTACTTTCAGCCTGTGTTGGTTCACTATTATTGCATTCAAATTTCCTCCACAAGTAATGTATTTTCAATGATTCTTCTGAATTTTCCTTGCTTTCTAAGAGATCAAAAAAACTTAGGACTGTGCAACAGAAAAATAATGAATCTTTTGTTTAGATTCATTAACTGTTTAAGCTTTGAATTTACTGAATATGCCATAATTCAGAAGTGAGTAGGCATTGGCTGTATGTAACTCAGGTTGTATGTTTGTTTTTATTAATATTGAATCTATAAAATAATATCAATGTGAGTTTTAATCATATTCTGCCACAAGATTTCAAAATAAAAAGGAGCAGACATGAAAGTACTGTTCCACTTTGGAAGATAACAAGCAGCTTTGTTTTAACACACTGTAACCCCTCAGTCATGGTTAAATAAAAATAAAATATTTACAGCATTACCTCATCTTACATTTAAGTGGTCCATAAATTAAAACTGGAAGATTGGAATGACATCCTAGCATGAAGCAGATTCTGTTGCAGTTTCCATGGCAACATGGTTATGTTGGACAGCACATATTTCAGTGCTGGTTTCTTTAACACATATTAGGAATCCTTCAATCTAATGCAACATTATCTATCAACAACACTGTCAAATGTCGTCATTCGAAGAGAGATTTTAGTTGTTACCTTGATACGTTCTCACCATAGAACCTAAACAGTCACTAAGATGTGTTGTATGATTGGAACAACTGGAAGGAGACAATGTAAGAACATTTACATGGCCCTATCATGGCAAGTATAGTCAGCTCGGGGTGTGACATTTATAGCTCCAGCTTTTTAATTATATATCAGCCTTCTCATTACTTTGGACACTGTGTTATGACAATTGGTATAAAATAAAAATTAAAGAAACAAAAACCTTTGTTTCTCTGAATTGAGCAAACACTTGTCCTCAGTGACTTTAACTTTCACCTAAAACTCTGATCTCTTCTAAAATCACTGCATTACTGTCCGCAATTAATACAATAGTTTAGATATTTTTTAAAAAAATGAAAGTACTGTGGATGCTGGAAACTTGAAACCAAAACAGAAATTGCTGGAAAATCTCAGCAGGCCTGGCAGCATCTGTGGGGAGGAACCAGAATTAATATTACAGGTCCAGTGACCCTTCTTTAGAACTGAATTTCTAGACAAAAGTCTAGATCTCCATGTGGTCCAAATTAAACTTAGAATCTTGAGATGGCTACTACTCCTTAGTTTTCTGGCCGCAAAATGCGCTCTGTAACATTGGTAGTTGCACTGCTTTAGGGACTGGTTCAGGAACAAAAATGGACGAGCTGTGTCTGCAATAACATGCAGCATGGACAGCAACAATTGCCATATTTCAGAGGGCAATTGCACGGGTGTCTCATCCATGTATCAGACATTTGCAGAGAAGCTTTTCATTACATTGATCAAGTCCAATGTTGATTTGGTACATGAGATGCTATTTTTGACTAAGTGGTTCCATTCTCTCAAACACACTCAGCTAAACATTCATACAGCTGCAGAAGGGAACTTCACACACCTAGCTCCTATCCGGTCTGCCAGCACTATTTAAATGCATCATCATCCAACGTTCAAGTGAAACACTTTTGATTTCATACATTTTCTGCACTTGTTACTGCAGAACATGTCAAAGTAGTGTTAGAGGAGGTCTTAACAGAAATTCTTTCAGCCAGAAGAATATGAAGGAGTAGAATTAGTTTGAAGGGTCTCTTAGTACATAATTTTTTTATGATAATGAGGACTGTAATTGCACCCAGTAGCGGCTAAAAGCATTGACTTTCAATTGGAGAGATTGCATTTGCAGGAGGCCCATGAGCAATTCTGGACATAGAGGTTCAAGCTTCAGATTATACCACCCTGGTGACAGTAGTCTCATTTGCCTGACTGTTGGAACACTGGGAATGGTGAGAGCACAAAGGCTGTCATTCTGTGGGAAGATACATGACACCGGGCATGTTTCAACCTGGTTAGTAACCTACTAGAAGACAGAATGATGGACTCTTGTGATACCATGTAAAGCTCTTTGAACTTTAGTATTCACAAAAACGATGGCAGCATAGCACCAAGCTGAGATCTCATGACCTTGCTTTGAGCTTTCACAGCAGCACTCAGATGTTGTGTGGCTTCTGTTCACTCTACAGTGGAAGCTGAGGTATCAGCCATTGAGTGGCCACATCAAATATGGTCATGGAGCCAGTCATCATGTCCAAGCTGAGCTTCAAGTTCTGCACAACACTCCGAGCCAAGTTGAGTTCTCACTCCATCAGGCTCCTGCAATTAACACCAGGGTTTCTGGCAGGCTCCCATCAATATATCAAGCACTCTATATATGAGCATGCCAGTCAGCTATTTCTCTCATCATCACCCGATCAATCTTCTCATCTGAATCATCTGCAGCGGAACTTGTTTGTGTTCTTACTCTCTGGGAAGCTGACACTTACACTTGGCATAGCTGCAGCCCACTCAGACTTGGTGACTAACTGTGTGTAGATCCTAACTTTGTACTGCACCATAAAGTGAATGCAGTGCCAATATCTCAGCTCATAGCTGTGCATATCAATTCACTTGACAGTGATTCTTCATCGGAAGTCCACTTTACCTCTGAGCTTTCATACTCAGGCATCACTGTCTGGTTAGCTAACAGCCTTTAGGTACCTGAAAGTATGAATGCAGAAGTGGAGGGTTGAGTTGGGGCAATAATAGGGATGGGAGATTCAAGAGATGCATGGCCATGCCACCAGTAGTTTGTGCATCATTCCAGATTGCAAAAGGAGAGTGTATGATGTAGGAACATGCTGTAATTCTGGATGGTTTCAGCAGGCTGACTTTGCATGGCCCTCAGTGATTGCCATGCCAATAATGTTGAGTATCATGTCTCCAAGAGATGCCTGGCACTTACCACTCAAGAGCCATTTTTTGCTGCTTTCCCCTGATGTCTCAGAAAATCTTTTGGTGCAAAAGGAAGCATTTGACCTATGGTATCTGCACCAGATCTCCAAATGAACGTCATTACTTATTGCCAATCTGTTGCTTTTTCCCTCTGCCCTTACACATTCTTTTTGTTCAAAGAAATTCGATATCCGCTTGAATGCCTCAATTAAACCTACCTCCACTACAATTCCTGTCAGTGCAATCTATTCCAAACAGCCTGCTCTGTGAAAAAGATTTTTCTTGTATCATCCTTCCTTCTATGCAAATAATTTGAAATCGATGCCCTCCCGTCTTGTTCCTTTTTACATGCAAGAACAATTTCTCCCTATCTACTCTATCCAGTCTGTTCATAATTATTAACCTTCTTCTTTCCAAGGAGAACAATTCCAATTTCTTCAATCTGTTCTCATAACTGCCATTTCTTATTCTGGAATCTTTCTGGTAAATCACTCCTGCACTCTTTCCAACACATTCACATATTTCCTGTAATGTGGCTCACAGAACTAGATGCAATACTCTGCTGAATTCTAACAAGTGTCGTATACAAGTTCAACATCAACTCCTTGGCTTTAGTATTCTATGCCACTATTAATAAAGCCGAGGATACCTTATGCTTTACCAACCGCTCTCGCCACCTGTCTTGTCATGGTCAATGATCTGTACATGTATATATCCATGTCCCTTTCATCTTGCACCCCTTTTAAAATTGGAGCTCTCTCACCCATGTGCATCACTACTTTGCATTGAAACTCACCTGTCACCTATTGGTCCACTCCACCAAAGTTCCTTTGTCACTTTTGGAATTCTACACTCTCCTTGTCTTAGTTTACAATTCTTCCAACGTTTGTGTCATCTGCACACTAAGATCTAAATCATTGAAATTGTCCCCTGCACACTAAGATCTAAATCACTAATATATATATGTGGATCACTTTGTCCTAGAAGAACGAGGATGAAGTCAATGAGTGTGCTGTAATTTGTTATGGATGGTGTGCCGGTCACAGCTGAATAGTTAAGTATCTGGAGGCTGTGAGATGTAGTTGCAATGGTTGCAGCAATGGTGACTGTGTGTGGGTGAGGTGGAGCATGTGAATATTAAACATGACTCCAGTTTGCTGACATTTTTGATGGACAGATGGTGTGGGTGTAGTGTGTACAGTTGGTGATGCAGTTACCAGGGCATAGCATTTGAAAATGCATTTGCTAAGACTGACAACTTGTGTGAAGTCACTATACTTTTACCAGCACAGTCCTTGGTGGCATACTCCTTTCATTGAACTCAGTAACTATCCACTTTAAGTGTCTTTGCAAGGTTTGTCTGAAGAGTCCCAGCCTCCTGCGGATAAAATACCCTTTTCATCGTTTCAACTGCTTGAACTAGAGCTGCATTGAAGAATTTAAACTGTTCTGTATGGTCTGCTTCACTCTTATTCCAAATTATTCCCTCCCTCATTGTTTCCCAGCCTGTTAAAGCTTTCTTAACTAAACTGCATCTCTTCTTTTAAGGAATCCAGGCTGACTTTAAGAAATCTATTAGTATGCACCAGTTTCACACAATATTGTGTTGTATATGTGTCTGAAAGGTTAATACTGAAGATTACCCACTATGATGATATCATGTAGACTTGTGGACAGAAGAGCTTAGGATGCTGAAACGGTGAGATCAAGATCTTTTCCTCCTCAAAGCCTCTGTCACCAACATACCAGTGGGGTAGAGTTGTGCAGAACATAAGTGATGGGATCAAAACATTTGTAATGGAAGATCTCAGGTCAGAAGAACTATACATGGAATGTGTTTGGGTGGGGCACAGGGTCAGTAAAGTAATGATAGCTGTCATTAGTTGGAGTTATTTATAGGCCACCAAATAGTAGTGAGATTGTGAGCCATCGTATTAATCTGGAGATTAATCATGATTTCGAAATGAGTAGAAGGCTGGGTGATGACCAGTTTGGGCTCGCCAACTTCTGACCTCATTATAGCCTTTGTTCAAACATGTAGCGTCGGAGGCTGAGAGGCAACCTGAAAGAAGTTTATAAATTAATGAGAGCTACAGGTGAGGTAATTGTATTTGTCTTTCCCCTAGGATGGAGGATTTCAAAATGGGGGCACATTTTTAAGGTGAGAGGAGAGAGATTTAAAAAAGACATGAGGGACAAATTATTTACACAGAGGACGGTTCACATGTGGAATGAACTTCCAGAGGAAGTGACGGATGCAGATACAATTACAACCTTTAAAAGACATTTGGATAAGTACACGAATAGGAAAGGTTTGGAGGGATATGGGCCAGGAGCAGGCAGGTGGAACTAGTTTCGCTTGGGATTATGTTTAGCATGGACTGGTTGGACCAAACAGTCTGTTTCTGTGCTATATGACTCTATGACTCTACGTTAAAAGAGCTGAGTTCCAGAGATGAGATGAGAGTGACAGCCTTTGACATTAAGGCTGCGTTCGACCAAGTGTGGCATCAAAACTAAAAGAAAAAGCCTATAAGATTGCCAGAAATGCAGTAGATCTGAGGGCTGGGAGGTTTTTAGAACATAGCAAAGGAGGACCAAAATAAAACTAATCAGGAAACGGAGAGTAGAAAGGGAATACAATCTAGGAAAAAAAAACTTAAAATAGGCTGCAAAAGATAAGAAGGAAGCATTTGGCTGCCAGGACAATTTGTAGCAGGGAACAGGAAATTGTCAGAGTTTTTGTTTGTTTGCAGTGAGGAAGATACAAGAAGACTCCCAGAACTAGAAATCCGTGTGGTTCACAAAAATGAGGGGTAGAAGGAAATTAGTACTACTGGGAAGATTATACTGGAGAAATGAATTGGACTGAAAACTAACAAAATACCAGGACTTGATGGTCCAAATCCCAGTGTGCTGACGGAAGTGGCTATCGAGATAGTTGATGTGTTGATGCAGTTTTCCAAAATTCTGCAGATTCTGGAAGGATTTCCGCGGATTGAACTGTCGGCAATGTAACTCCACTATTTAAGAAGGGAGCAAGAGAGAAAACAGGGAAATACAAACCTGTAAGCCTTACCCAGATAGTAGGGAAAATGCCAGAAGCCATTGTGAAGGGAGTGATAAATAAGCAGTTGGATAATAATAATCTGATTGTGCAGAATCAACAAAAAAATTTCAGTTGGGAAATTGTGTTTGATGGTTTAGCGAATGGGCAAGACTATGGCAGATAGAATATAATGTTGACAAATGTGGTGTTATCCACTTTAGTAGGCAAAAAATGCTGTGCAATGTATTTCTTAAACTGTGAGAAGTTGGAAAGTGTAGTTGTACAAAGGGACCAATGTATCATTGTCACTTAAGACTAATATGCAGGTGCAGCAAGCTATCAGGTGGACTAAGGGAATATTAGTCTTTGTTGTAAGAGGATTTGAGTACAGGAGTTTTGAAGTCTTGCTTCAGTTGCATAAGAGCTTGAGTCGACCACACCTGGAGTACTATATTGGGTTTTGGTCTCTTTATCTCTGAAAGGATGTTATTACCGTAGAGGGAGTGCAACAAATGTTCAGCAGACTTGCTCCTGGTAGGGCTGTTCTGTGAAGACAAATTGGGCAAACTGTGAAGGTATTCTGTAAGTTCTGAAGAATGAAAGATGGTATGATTTAACATTTTGTAGAAATGGAGCAAAGCAAATTAGTCAGTGAATAACATGTCTGTTCCAAAACTTGTCCTCAAAGGATTAACCTGCATAATTTAATTTCAGTGATATGCACTGCCTGTATGTTTGACTCTGTGACAGTACCTTTGTGATTCCCTCATTGCTATTATTTTGATGAATGATATATGCAAAAGAAAAAAAATTGCACCATTATGAACATAACAGATTTGAAAATGTAACACTTATTAACTTGGGCATTAAAATAAACAAAGTATTATTGTGAAAATCAAGAGTGATTAATGAAAGTGTCTGGTGTTTTAGCTCACAACATTATCAGTTCATAGTCTCTAGACCCAAGGAATTACACCAATAATGTAGACTCAGAGGCCACATTTAAAGAAGAAAGTATTTACAAATTAAATGTTTTGGAAAATAATGTTTGCTATTAATCAGTGCATTTACTCTCCAATATAGCTGAGTAGAAGCAAATAATTGTTTAGACACATTATCCCATGTATACATATCTCATTGAACTCATGTATACAGTTGATCTAATCATAAATAAACACACAAATATCTGGAAGCTGAAAATGGACAGGAAGTGAACTCAATTGAACTTGGCAGATGTTTTATTGCTGGAACTGATGATGGGCCTCTGGGAGTCAGTAGGTTTCCTTCCTGAAAAATAATAAAAGAATGATGCCAATAGCTACCATAATTAATTGACGGAAACGGAGACCATAAGAAAGAGTCATAAAAACTGTATACGTGTGTATGGGTCATAGCCAAGTTAAATTAAATGTCAGGTTTTAGTATAGGTTGAGTTATATATCTGTTCAATAACATCATTCCCCAAGATTAGGAAACGTAAGACACTGTCATAAGTTTTTAAACACATTTTATCAAAGGTAGTACCTTAGGTGATTCAATGCTTTGTTGGGTGAATTTGTGAAGATATTTTAATCCTAGGCAATAACACCCTTGTGACAGGTTTCTCTACATAACGGTAACATAGAAACATAGAAGATAAGAGCTGGAGGAGGCCATTTGGCCCTTCGAGACTGATTCGCCATTCTTCATGGTCATGGCTGATTGTCCAACTCAGTAGCCTAATCTTGCTTTCTCCCCATTACCTTTGATCCCATTTGCCCCAAGTGCTATATCCAGCCGCTTCTAGAATTCTTTCAATGTTTTGGCATCAACTACTTCCAGTGGAAATGAATTCCATAGGCTTACCATACTTCGGGTGAAGAAGTATCTCCTCGTCTCCCAACCTAAATGGTCTACCCAGAATCCTCATACTGTGACCATCTGGTTCTGGACACATCCATCATCAAGATCATCCTCCCTGCATCTACCCTGTCCAGTCCAGTTAAAATTTTATAAGTCTCTATGAGATGCATCCTCATTCACCTGAATTCCAGCAAAGACAATCCTAACCTAGTCAATCTCTCCTCATATGTCAGACCCACCATCCCTGGAATCAGTCTGGTAAGCCTTCACTGCACTCCCTCGAGAGCAAGAGCATCCTTCCTCAAAAAAGGAGACCAAAACTGCACACAATATTCCAGGTGTGGTCTCACTAAGGCCCTGTACAATTGCAACAATATATCCCTGTTCCAGTACTCAAAACCTCTCACAATGAAGGCCAATAAATAAGTATGGCTGAGTTGCGTGAAAGAAATACAAACACGAGGGAAATGGTCACAAGGGCCCCTCTATCATCTTGCCCAGGAAGGTTTAAGAAATCAGAAATAATTGTATTGAAAGAATGACTTCTGTCCCTTGCCAGACATCTAAAAATTGAGAAGAATTATCCCTACTAAAAGCTGAGAGTTTCTTTGGAGTGGTTGTTGTTCCATTAGAGAGTATATGAGTAGCCTCCGAGAAATAGCTCTAAATCAAGAATTGGTAGGGAGGGAGGAACTCAAGAAAATTACGATTACCAGGAAAATAGTGCTGAATAAATTGTTGGAACTGCATGATGGCTAGTCCCCAGGTCCTAAAAGAATTCATCCAGTGGTTTCATTTGGTTTTATTTTCCAAAACTTATTAGATTTGGGGAAGGTTCGTTTACATTGGAAAATAGCGAATGTGACTCCTGTACTCAAAAAGAGATGGAGGCAGCAAGCAACCCAGGCCAATAAGCTTTACATTTGTCACAAGGAAAATGTTAGAAAATATTATTAAATATGTTATAACAGAGCATTTGAATAAGTTAAAACACTAATCAGGCAGACCAAAAGGGAAATCATATTTACCAATTTATCAGTGTTAAGAAAAGGTGACATTTTAGGTCAGACAATGCATGTTAAGTGTGAGGCCTTGTTTGAATCTGTTTGTATTTTGGTTTGAAGTCAGATTGGTTTTATTTCTAACGTAGGAATTTATAAAATGCCTCATTGACTAACTGTCTATAAATTGTGTGTTTTTTGAACAAAACAGAATGCATCTACAAATACAAACTCACCCCATAGATTTACATGTGAGTGTGCATGCACATGTCTGTGCCTGTGTATGTGTCAGAGAGAGCGTGTGTGTGAGAGTGAGGGGGGAGAGAAAGTGTTTGTATACACACACACACACACACACTCTTGCGCTCTCTCTCTCTCTCTCTCTCTCTCTATGTCAATCTCCCACCCCCTAACTGAATGAAGGTTGTCCTTCAGTTACACTGGTCCTTGGTGAAACAAAATCTGAAATGCTGTGTACAGTTCTGGTCACTGAACTTACAGAAGGCTGTTAATGCATTGGAAGCAGTTCAGAGAATGTTTATGAGAATTGTGCCTGGAATGCAAGGATTGCCTAATGAGTAAAGGCTAGACACCGAGGCCTGTATTCTCCAGAGTTTAGAAGAGTCAGTGGTGACTTAACTGAAGCATATAGGATCCTCCAGTGACTTAACTGGGTGGATGTTGTAATGATGCTTCCTATCGAGGCAGAATCTCAAACTAGGTGACATGGTTTGTAAATAAGGGTTGTCCATTTAAAAAAGAGATAAGGAAACACTTTTTTTCTCTCAGAAGTTTGTGAGTCTTTGGACTTCCATTATTCAAAAGGTACTGGATGCAGAATTTTTAAGTATTTATTTATTTTCACAGGTAGACAGGACAATTAAGAAGGCAGTGTTTAGCACGCTTGTTTTCATTGCTCAGACCTTAGAGTATAGGAATTGGGAAGTCATGTTGAGGTTGTACAGGACGTTGGTGAGGCCTTTTCTGGAGTAGAGTGTGCAGTCCCGTTATACGGGGTATATTATTAAACTGAAGACATTCAGAAAATATTTGGCAGGATGTTGCCAGGAATGAAGGGTTTGAGATGTTAAGAATAGACTAGAAAGGCTGGCACTTTTTTCACTGGAGCGTTGGAGGTTGAGGGGTGATCTTATTGAGGTATAAAATCATGAGGGGCATGGATAAGTTGAATGACAAGTGCCTTTTTGTCCCTAGGATGGGTGAGTTCAAAATTAGACAGCATATTTTTAAGGTGAGAGGAGAAAGATCTAAAAAGAACATGAGCTGCAACCTTTGTGCCCAGAGAGTGGTTCGTGCATGGAATGAACTGCCAGAAAAAGTGTTGGATACAGGTACTGTTACAATGTTTAAAAGACATTTGATAAGTTAATGAATAAGAAAGGATTGGAGAAATATGGGCCAAGCAAAGGCAGGTGGGACTAGTTTAGTTTGGGAACATGGTTGGCGTGGATTGGTTGGACTGAAGGTTCTGTTTCCGTACTGTATGACTCTATGACACTATAACTATTTGAATGCATAGGTAGATAGACTCTTAATGACCAAAGGGGATGAAAGATTGTTGGAGATATATAGGAATGCAGAGTTGAGGTTGAAATCACATCAGCCACGATTTTACTGAATGGCAGAGCAGGCTTCAAGGGCTATGTGGCCTACTGTTATTCCTTGTTTGTGTGTTAACATGTTTATGGCTGTAACCTCACCAGATCACTGCAGAAAGCCCACTTTGTTGAACATAATGTTATTAAAATTGAAGAGCTTGTAAACTCTACCTCTCTACCGTAGCTCTCTACCGTAATTGCGATGTCAGAAAATCAGCAAAGCCCAGAATGAGACAGAAACTGGAGATTCCCAGCTTTTGCCTTAGGACAGCCGTCATTAAATATGGATAAATAAATGGGATGTTTGCATGCATCCAGCCCTCAGGTCAATAAAACACAGAGATGAGGTTGACCCAGGGCTCCAGTTCTGGGTTTGTCATCAGAATTACTGAAAAATTGATGAATTTCAGACTTGTTCTAAATAAGGGTTTCACACATTAATTCCTTTTCTTGACATCAGTCACCGCCCCATGTCCACTGGTCTCCATCCAACAAGAAATCATTTTGTGTCCATGGACACCTTTTCAACATGTGGGGTGGAGTGTTGGGGGACTGGAATGCACTGGCTGAGATGGCAGTTGAGTCGGCAACCTCACAACCTTTAAAAAGTACTTTGAAGAACCCTTGGAAATGTCATAACATTCAAGGCTACGGACATACTGCAGGAAAGTGGGAATGTTGTAGATATTAGTGCATGGCTGACGGGCCCCTTGTGTCCTGTATGATTCTGTGATTCTATGTGCCAAGTAATGTCATCAAGAGGTACTCTGGGATGGTCAGGAAACAATCACAGTTCAGAATAAGGTTTGGAATTTCGAAAATTGAAAATTATTTTAGAAATTAAAGGTTATTTGTTTCTATTCAAAATTGAATATAGTCCATCTGGTTGCAAATAACAACTTTATGGATAATTATAACATTTACAAAACAAACATGGAAATGAACTCAATAGCACAAATCTGAGCACACCTAGTGCATAACTAACTTAGCTATTCACAGTTAGATCTGACTCAGCCCCATTAAGATCTTCTGCACATGGCCTTCCTTGTACTGCTTCACTCAAATCTCCTCGAACTTCCCTTTTCATCCCCTCCTCTCTAACAAGTGGGAGAAGTTGATGGATTTCATGATCACTGCCAAGGTGAATCTTTGAGGAGAAGTTCAAATCTTAGCCCGTCCTTATCCAACATAAGATCAACAGAGTGCTTGCCTCTATCGGTGGTTGGTATCTTAATTATGTAAGTCAGGGTTTAATGCTAATTGAAGCAACTAATTAAATGTGAAATGTGGGCCTGATTTTCCTTCGCTGTAGGTGAAGAATTGAAGTGGAAGCAGACACCACTCTGGCAGGCTGCAGGATGCAGGCACTGGACACACCTTGCCAACGTTGGAAAATCATAAGGTGCTCTGCCAGCCTCCCAGAGTTGCTGGTTCAATCAGGAGACCACGTGGCTCAGCAGCTTTTGCAGGGTCACGATAAATGGCGAGCTAGTGTTGAAGTAATAGCTTTGGAGGGAGGAAGGCTGACAGCAAAATGCCCTTGAAAAGCAGTAAGTTTAGATGGGAGAAGATTCGGCCAAGAAGAGTGGTCCCTGTAATGGGGTAGGGGGAAGGGATGATGAGTTGAACTGACACACTGTTGCCATATGAAAAGCATGTGCTGGAAATCCAAAATAAAAGCAGGACATGTTGGCAATATGCAGGTTGATGGTCTCCTTTTAACAAAATAACAAGCATGGGGCTGGATGAACACAGCAGGTCAAGCAGCATCATAGGAGCAGGAAAACTTGACGTTTCGGGCCTAAACCCTTCATCTGCAGTACCTTTTATCTCCTTTTAACAAAAGTCAGGTTGGCACTGCAGTACTGTAGGAAAGGAATATTGCATTGTCAGAGCATTTTCTTTTGAATGAGATAAAAAAAAGGATCCCTTAAGGAAATAAAACAACCATGGCCGTTGCATTAAAGCAGAGTAAGGAAATTCTGTCAGGTGTCCTTGTAGGCATTTGTAACTCCACCAACTTTGTGAAAGCAGTTTATTCTCCACACAGACCACGGTAATTCATACAGCCTGAAGGAAACAGATCTCACATTAAAGGAACCAACTGGAGTGGTTATCATTATCCCTGATCCTGACACCAACATTAGATCTCCCCCACCACCACCACCATCCACAACCCCACATTCCAGATCTCGCCTTAAAGATCATTGTCCAATTCTTTCTCTTATCTCTGGATCTGATCCTTGAACCTGGCTCCCGACCTCCACTGGATCTGACCCGTCAGCAATAATTTCAATTCTGACTCCTGACTGTGATGTTGGAGTCACCTCTGGACTTGACCTCTGACTGATCTTGGATCCATTTATTTGAAAGCTGTCAACAGGCGTCTGATTCTGTATCCCTCTGGTCCAGAGGCTCTCACTATTGCACTGGCTCATTATAATGTGGCATAAGGCCTCTATTTTGGGCAGAGTGAACGAACTTTGTACTCGTTATGTGTTAAGAGACAGGCAAACTCCAATTTATGTGCCGATGTGTTTGGTTTTCCTGATGCTTAATTTGGGAAGTTTTCGCTGATCTAATATCAAGAAATTTGGGAATGAAATTGGCGTTTGACAGAATGACAGCATATTGTGCATACAGTTCTATTTTTATTTTCCATCGACATTTGTGCAAATAGATTGAGCAGAGTGCAAAATGGACTGCAGATTTACTATCGCCAATTATGCTAGAGGCAAATTTCTCTCTCTCTCAAAACTAATTTCAACAATTTACCTTTAGTGTGATAAAACAAAGTTATGGTATTTTAAGATAGAAGTGAGTTGCCCCAGTTGGTAACTACCATTAATTAGACCTGCTGGTGGCTGTTTAGATTTCACTATTTTTTGTTTTGACAGTTGTTAAAAGTGAAAGCACAATGACACAGTGGGGGAAACAGTAAGATCTAACTGAACATGGCACATAATTAAAGGATTCTGAATTTAACAATGCAAGAGCTGCAGAAAAAAAGCGTGGGTGAATTGTATATCAAATCGGAAACAGAAAGAAAAGTAGAGAGGAGAAGAAAGTTTAGATTGAGAGAGAGGGTAAAAGAAAGGGACAATTGTTTTCTAAAATAAAAAATATTATGTTTGAAATACGCAACTCAAAACCTGGAGGGATGAAACTCAACGTACGTAATAGTTCATCTTCAGAACTGGAGTGGCAGCAGTAAGTGATTATCACATTATTAAAAAGACGTGTATGCTTATAATGATCAGAGCTAACTGTGTGATTGGAGTTTACTTCATGAGAAGAAGAGAAAAAGAGTCATACGGACCTGAAATTTTGACTATTTCTGCCTCCACGGATGCTGCCAGGCCTGCTGAGTTTCTCCACTTTCCTTTTTGTTGTACAAAACACACAACTTTAAATGTATAGACTTGCAAATCTACAGGTTGCTGAATCACTCGTGAAGTGATTCCTTTTGGTGACTGGCTTCGATGGAGGTTAAAATTAATCTATTCTGAATATTATCTATATAAATTAATCTCAACTGTTTGTTCAAAATCTGCTGATGTTATTATCCACCCATATTGCTTGTATTGTAGACAGCCCAATGGTATAATCATGGACACAAAAACATACTCAATGTTCATAGATTTCATTTTACTTGAATGAACAATAGTAGCTATCATTACTGATATCACTTTTTAAAATAATGTCCTTTTGGACTCTTTAAATAAAACAGTCTTAAGAAATAAAGACTAAACATAAAGAAAGGAAATGTGGATGCTGGAAATCAGAACAAAAACAGAAATATCAGGAAAAGCTCAGCAGGTCTGGCAGCGTCTGTGGACAGAAACTGGAGTTAACGTTTCGGGTCCGATGACCCTTCTTCAAAACTACAGATGCTGCCAGACCTGCTGAGCATTTTTCCAGCAATTTCTGCTCTTGTATAAGAAATAGAAATGCTGGTGACTATTAATCCAGGAACAATACGTTTACAGGACCGAGATTCTCTGTACTATCTGAAATGAAAACAAAAACATTGCAAAATGTGTTGTACAGCATGTATCTTAAACAGAACAGAAGACATAGCGAGAGAAGGAACCTCTTGTAGAGGAAAATGGATTGTAATTGAAACAGACTGCAGCTTCTTCTGTGCATTTCCTGAATTCAATCTAATCATTATTCTTCCAGAAGTAATTTCTTCTTACTGTGATTCTTCCATACAAAGCAAACTGTCACTTGAATAACAGCATATTGTGCTTCATTGTTGATTCCTTGTTTCTGTTGAATTATGAAATAACTGTGCACTCAGCAACAATGATATTGGAGTGATTTACTCTGTTTTATTGAAATCATAATCTTTATCTCTTGTACATGGACCAGAAACAGCTAGCCATTTCAGAGGGCATAAGGACAATTTTCAACCTGCGGAATATTTAACGTCAGCATATTAGAACACAATTGGTGCTACATAAACTGTATCGACAAACACTCATGTTCAAAGGTACAATGGAACTTGCAAGTCTTGGTTCATTTTCCTCCTTGATCTTTGTTTGTTCACACTGAGGGACTATGACAGAAGAATAAGGACAGCATTTAAGAAGTGAGGAGAGTTCTGCAGAGGTTTTCTTGTTATGTTATGTCTTTTAGTCAGTATGTCAGTACACCTTTAAGAGACATGCCAACGATTTCACCACTGTATCATAGCAGGTGACCTCATATTTTAAGGATTTCATATGCTGCTTTATATTGGATCACTTGAAGCATGACACTCTGATAGAATCATGCTTCCTTGTTATAAATCATGAGTTTAACACTAGCCAAGTCATTATGTGCCTGAGGAATGTAATATTTGTATATAATAAGTGTCTGTTGTATTCTTCAATACCCTGATATCCACACCCAGTTTTTATATTGCGGGAGATAACATAAGCTTTGCCACTTCAGATGATGAATGCAACTCACATCATGACTAACAAAGCAGAGAAATCAGATCCTCTGAGAGAATACGTCTATATCCCCCTGCAGGAAGCATGTTGCAACTAACAGACAACTGACACCTGTTCTCCAACTTCTCCATCTGCTATTCTTTCAGCTGGTGAAATCCCCAAAGCTTGCTGAAGACGGGTGTTGTTTGGCCCACTCGCGTCATGTAAATTTGCTGATCTGCAAAAGAGCTGGGATCTGTGTTATTCATGTGGGCTGTGGAGGGGGTAGGAGATAAATCTTCTGTGGCCTGGTGCTAGAATCGAGGGAGTGGAAAAACAGAGCTGGCAGTTTTCAGTTTGATTTGCTGACACCTGAGTGCAGGACAAAGAGATAGTTCTATTGTTCTAGGTATCTCTTTGATGTAAAAAAAGACGAAAGAACTGCAGATGTATTAAACCACGAAACAAAACAGAAGTTGCTGGAAAAGCTCAGCAGGTCTGGCAGCATCTGTCTCCGTTGTATATATTCAGATGAGGCCAACTTCGACAAGGGAGCCTCCGAAATGTCCACCTTCCTCCTCAACCGAGGATTCCCCAGCTCCGTGGTCGACAGGGCCCTCAACCGGGTCCGACCTATCTCCTACACTTCCGCCCTCACTCCTTCTCTCCCGTCCTGCAACAGCGATAGGGTTCCACCTGTCCTTACCTACCATACCCACCAGCATCCACATCTAGAAGATCATTAGGAGCCATTTCTGCCACTTCCAGCAAGATGCCACCACCAGGCACATATTCCCCTCCCCTCCCTTGTCTGCCTTCTGCAGGGACCATTCCCTCCGGAACACTCTGGTCCACACTTCCTTCACCCCAACACCTCCCCACAGCCCTACAGCACTTTCCCCTGTAACCGGCGAAGGTGCAACACCTGCCCATTTAACTCGTCCCTCCCCAGTACCCAAGGACCCAAACATACCTTCCAGGTGAAGCAACACTTCACCTGCACTTCCCAGAATCTAGTCTACTGCATTCACTGCTCACAATGTGGTCTCCTCTACATTGGGGAAACGAAACGTAGACTGGGTGACCACTTCACAGAACATCTACGTTCTGCTCACAAAAAAGACCCTGAACTACCCATTGCCTGCTACTTTAACGCACCACCCTGTCCACTGACTAACATGTCTGTCTCTGGCTTGCTGCAGTGTTCTAGCAAAGCTCAACGCAAGCTGTTCAACAATTTTAGGGCCTAAACTCTCCCATGTCCCAGCCCCCAACCCCACACACCAGGCCTTGTTACCACAGAGCCTGCATTACACGCTACCTGTTATTAGTCACTAATAGTTCCCATTAACAACTATTCACCCTCCCAGCCTGATGATTATCAACTTTTTGTCTGTCCAACTGCTCTCCTCTCTCTTTAGGCTCTATCCTATCATTTACTCCTTACCCCACCTCCCTCCCCCTTTTTTCTGCATATAAACTGACGTTTTCCCAGCCACCATCAGTTCTGAGGAAGGGTCACTGGCCCCAAAATGTTAACTCTGTTTTTTCCTTCACAGATGCTGCCAGGCCTGCTGAGCTTTTCCAGCAACTTCTGTTTTATCTTTTTGATGTAGTTGGTTTGTTTGAATTCGGTGTATGCACAATGGGCTCAATGGCCTTCATCTGCATCATGGCAATTCCGTAACTCTGTATCCTTCAGGTGAAATGTTAAATTAAGGTCTATTTTCCTCTTCTAATTGTTTAAATGGGCAATTAAATCAAAAGTTCTATTATTCAAAAATGCACAGGGAGGTCTATTCTGACTAACATTCCAGTCTCAATACACACACCTCAAAAAAGATTGAGTGATCATTCTTTCTTCTGCTGTTTGTGCAGGCCGTGTATTTACCTCCATTAAAACTAACTACAGTTGGAATTTTGCAACCTGCTTTGAAGATCAGACTTTTAAAAATGGATATCAAGGCCATGGAGAAGGTGAAGAAGGGATTCACAAGGTAGTTTGAATGAGTTGAATTCAGGTAGACTAGAGAAACTGTAGCCATTTTTGGGGTAAAACAAGCTCTGAGGAAATCTGACAGAAATTTTCAAAATTATATTTTTGATGATGTCAATTGAGTAAAAAAAAATTCCACATTTCTAAGAATTTTAAAAAGTCAAGATTAAGGCTTAATGCACAACATTCACAATGAAATGGATGGACTTGTGCTACAAATAGATTTAAATGGGTATGATGTAGTTGGGATTGTGGAGATTTTACTGCAGGGTGACCAGAATTGGAAATTTAAAATCCAGGGGTTTTATGAAGATAGACAAAAAAGAATAGGAGGTGAAGTAGCTCTGCTGGTTAAAGACTAAATCAATGCAATGATGAGGAAGGATGTTAGACCCAGTGAAATGTAATCGGTATGGGAAGGGCTTAGAAACACCATGGGTCAGAAAATGATAGTCGTGGCCATATATATAGGCCCCCCAAGCTGTAATAGTAAAAATGGGGAAGGCACTAAGCAGGAAAGTAGAGACACAAGCAATAAAGGTACAGCTATAATTATCTGTAATTAAATCTGTGTATAGATTGGATAAATCAAATCAGGAACAATTCTGTAGGAGGAATTCCTGGAGTATGTATGGGATTGTTTTATGGATCAATAGATTGAGGAACCAACTAAATTGGGCATTGTGTAATAAGAAAAGAAATTAGTATTATAGCTGCACGAGGCTGCAGGAAGAGTGAGGAAGAGTGACCATAACATAGTAGAATTCTTCATTAGGATGTGATTGATTCTGAGGTTAGCATCCTAAATCACAGATATGTGAAGCCAAGAAAGTTAGTGAAGACAAATAAAGGTCTCGTATAGTCAGAAACAGAAGAAGTTATAATGGGGAATAGAGAGAAGACAGACCAATTAAATACATACTTAATTTCTGCCTTCACAAAGGAGGATATAAATAATGTTCCAAAAATGTTGGGAAACAAAGGGTTTAGTGAGAGGGAGGTACTGATGGAAATCAGTATTAATATGAAAATGATGTTCAGGAAATTGATACAATCAAATGCCCATAAATTCTCAGGGCCAAATACATTCCTGAGTACTTAAGGAAGTGACCCAAGAAATAATGGATGCATTGGTCATCATCTTTTAAGATCCTATAGACTCTGGAAGAGTCCTTCTTGATTGAAGGGTAGCTAATTTGTAAAAGGAAGTAGAGAGAAACAGGTAATTATAGGCCAGTTGGTAGTGCAGAAAATATTACTGTTCATTACAAAAGATATAATAGCAGACTACTTGGAAAATAATGACAGGATCAGTCAACGTCAGCATGGATTTATAGAAAAGAAAATCACGCTTCACAAATCTACTGGATTTTTTTCAAGGAGGTAACTAGTAGAGCTGGTAAGGGGGAGCCAGTGGATGTGGTTTAATTTGACTTTCAGAAGGTTTTTGACAAAACACAACATAAAAGATTAGTGTATCAAATTAAAGCGTATGGGATTGGCTGACATGAATAGAGAAGTGGTTGCCAGACAGGAAACAAAGAGTAGGAATAAATGGATCTTTTTCCAAACGGCAAATAGTGACCGACGAGACACCGCAGGGACCAATATTTGGACCCAAGCTATTCATAATTTAAATTAGTTATTTAGATGGGAGAACTAAATGTAAGGCTGCAAGCTTGCAGATGACACAAACTTTGCTGGAAGGTTAAGCTGTGAAGGGGATGCTTCAGTGTGATTTGGACGAGTTGAGTGAGTGGATAAATACATAGCAGATGAAGTATAAATGTAGATAAATGTGAGGGTACCCACTTTGGTAATAAAAGCAAGGAAGCTGATTATTATCAGAATGATGATAGATTCGAAAAGGAGGAGGTGAAACAAGACCAAGACGTCCTCACATACCAGCCGCTGAAAGTAAGCATGCAGGGGCAAAAGGCAGCGAAGAAGGCAAATGGTATGTTAGCCTTCATTGTGAGAAAATTCAAACACAGGAGCAGGAACGTCTTGCAATAATTATACAGGGCATTGGCAAAATCACACACAGAGTATTGTGTGTAGTTTTGGTCTCCTCATCTGAGGAAGGATGTTCAGGCTGTGGAAGGAGTGCAATGGAAGTTTACTAGACTGATTCCTGGGATGGCAGAACTGACATATAAAGAGAGACTGGATCAGTTAGGACCATATTGATTGGAGTTCAGAAGATCTCAAGGGATTCCCTTGGAAACATGTAAAATTTTAACAGGATTAGACAGGGTAAATGCTGGAACGAAGAGTCACCATCTAAGGATA
The DNA here is from genome assembly GCA_024137785.1 of Ginglymostoma cirratum. Lineage (NCBI taxonomy): Eukaryota > Metazoa > Chordata > Chondrichthyes > Orectolobiformes > Ginglymostomatidae > Ginglymostoma > Ginglymostoma cirratum. Next base: position 7,689,852 of record JAHRHZ010000073.1, on the reverse strand, counting down.
TGGGGAAGGCCATTTAGCACTGAGATAAGGACAAATTTATTCATGGAGAGTGATAAACCTGTAGCATTCTCCATCATAGAAAGCAGTTGAGACTCAAACATTGAAAGTCTTCGAGAAGGAGTTAAGTGTACTGTAAGGGACAAAAGGATTAAAGGGTATGGGAAGAAAATGGGAACAGAGGATAATCAGCCACAATCATATTGAATAGTGGAGCAGGCTCAAAAGGCTGAATGGCCTACTCCTGCAAGTACTTTATATGTTCCTATGGTTCATTGACTTGCTACCATGAGGGAACACATCTCAGATTATTAACAAAAGAAGTAAGGAAGACGAAGAAATTCTTTTATAACTGGATAACTGGAATGCTTGACCATAAAAAATGATGCAATAGGTTTAAAAATAATTCTTGAAAGGAAAACTTTTTTTAAAAAAACTGACAAAGAAACCTGTGTATGTGTTATGGATCTAAACCCTCTCAGTGAATTGTTAAAGCAGAGTATTACCTCTAATCTAGTATTCCATTGCTTAATCCAATCAGAGATGTCAGTACATGCTCTGGAACAGGTGGGACTTAAACCAAGGCTTTCTAGCTCAGAGAGGGGGACACTACCAGTGTGACACAAGGGCCCATCACAATCTGTCTTTTGTATACTGGGTCTTTAGGTGTAGTTTTTAGATGAGAGTGATAGATTGGACATCTAGATAGAATTATGCAAATAATCAGAAGCCAGATGATAAGTCTGATCCCACCAGAGGTTTGAGCCAAACTCCTCATACGCCAGCCACAATTATATAACATCATCAGTTGAGTGAATTTAAAACAGCCTCCAACATTAACCCTTTCAAAGACATTACCTTATGCAACAGAAACCTTTAAAAGGGTTTTCAAGGAAAACCTGCCAATTTGTGATAAGTTGCATTTTCTAGTGCTGTAAATCTTGATAATTCTCTCAAAACAGCCATTTTGTATCAAAGTAATTCTTCGAGATATCGCTGAGAGATCAGCTACTACATAACCTCAAGTTGTTGTTTCTTAATTTAAATTGCAGTATGAAGTGACCTTTTGTTACAAAATAATTTCCAAAGTATTTCTTAAAGGTTAACATGTGGTGGTATATCTCAAGCAAAGCTGAAGTGTTTTTGATGGATTTGAAATTGTACCCTTCATGCTTCAACACTAAGAGAGAGAGGGAGAGAGTGATAATGTCACTTGACCAGTAATCCAGCGTTTCAGACTAATGCTCTGGAGACATGGATGAAATATTAATTCAATAAGTAAATCTAGAATACGAAGCTAGTTTCAACAATGGTGCTTTGAAATTAGCATAAATTGTCATAAAACAACCTGGATTACTCATCTCCTTTGGAAACCAAATCTGCTACCTTTACCTGGTCTGGCCTACATGTGACTCAAGATCCACAGCAGTGTGTTGACTCTTACTTTCCCTCTGAAATACCTAAAAGACACGCATTTCAAGGACAATTAAGCATTGGAAACAGTTCTGTATTTGCCTACGTTATGTACATCCCATATGATAGTGAAGTCAAGAGAAACTGGTTTCTTTACTGGGTGGAGCAGCTATCCTCTTTCCCAATCCATCTACTTTATTTCACTATAAGTGATTTAGAAGACCTATTTTTATATCTTTGTTCATTTTCTGAGGACAGTGTAATTATATTCATCATTTCGATGTTTTAAAGGCTTCTGATGGGTATACAACTGATTGCTAGCAACAATCTGATGAAAATAAGAACAGATACTGCAAAAGTTTGAGCTTTGGATATTTTTCTGGTTTGGGATTTCCTTTGCCTGTGTTTCCTCCCTGATTCTGGTACATGCAGATCAGAGTGGCCGGACTATTGCACTATTGCCTTTAGTTTTGTAAAAAAGACATTCCTTGTCATTCATTGGCTGATGCTTGAAGCCATTGGAAATCAAACTTATCTCTCTTTGTCAAAATCAACAGCTTGAGAGAGTTTGTTGCTGAAATACATGCTTACAGATCCTGATCATGGACTTAAATCCTGGTCTCAAAGCAAGGGTTTCCTTTGTTTTCTTCAACCCGATCATAAGGCCAAAGTTGTCACATTTATTGGAAAATAGCTCCATGCTATGTTGCCAGGCCAGTTCTGAACCAGCAATGAGTACGCCATCATTGGAAGTCATGACACCAGCACGTAACTCTATTTTACTCAATTAGTGACTCTCAAATGGATCAGAGAATTCACTGTCATCCAGGATAAGTACAAACATGTCATCATGGACTTATCGAACATTCCTCGGCACCACAGGATTTCTCTATTGCTTCCAAAAGCCTTATAGCTGACTGTGTTAATGGCCTCTTCTCTGGTCAATAAATGTATAGAGGTTCATGTTCTGTTCTTAGTATTTCTCTGGAAGGTGTCTAACTGCAAACACAGCATCAATAGTTCCTTGAGCATTTCTGAAAACAGCACTGACTCTTTGGCAACCAATCCTGGTTGACATCTGGCAGTAAGATGATCAAAGGGATTTAGGTGAAGGTTTTATTGGCAATGGGCAGGAGTGAGGTTCCTCTAAGACTATCACAAGTTTGGAGGGCCCTTCTTTGATTTACAGGTGGACAATTGAGGCCTCTTTATATTTTTGCTGCATTGTTTCTTGCTTCCATATTGACCAAAAGAGTTTAGTGAGTTTCTTAATAAGGCATTGACCTCCAGATTTGTAGGAGTTTGATTAGGTTTATCATTTGGAACAGAACAGTTGATAGCAAACTGTGGCAGCCCGTTAATTGTTTCTTCATTGATGGATGAGAGCCAATTGGATTATGTGCTCTGTGTTTGCAAAACATGGCTCATAACTTCAATACAAAATTCACAAATTCTGGAACAATGTTATGTAGGAATTGTAGCAGGCCATTCACTCTCTTGAATCTATTCTACAGTTAGACTATGATTTTATATATCCTCCTTCTCTCCATATCCCTTGATATCCTTATCCAACAAAAATCTATCAAACTCAGTTATGAAAATTCTGTTTAATCGAGGACACGTAACCTTTTGCGATGAGATTAAGGAGTGACAGGCAGAGACAGTTTCAAATGTGCGCAGTGTTATGTGAAAAAAAATTGCACTTTTGATTGTAACGTTGAGATAATATACTTGTATTCTGGTTTCACACAAGAGAAAACAATTCTTCTGCATCCATCTTTGAATTCTCTTAATCATTTTAAATGTGTTGTTCAGATCAGCTCTTAGACTTCAAAATTAAAAGGAATGAAGCCATGTTTTTGCAATCTCTCATTATCATTTAATATTTAAACCCATGTATCATTCTTGGAAACCTGCACTGCATCTATTTTCAAGGTCAGTATGTCTTTCCTAAGATTCAGTGCTCAAAACGGCAATCAGATATGGACTCACTAATTAAAGCATGACTTCAACACTTTAATATTTGAATCCTCTTAAGATAAAGACCCAATATTGCATTAAGTTGTTTATTTTTAACTTAGAAATACCTAAGATGACCGGTTATCAAATTTTCCTCGTTTTTGTGAAAAAAAAATTCTGCACTGTCTTCTCAAATGGGACATCACACTAATTTATACTTCTGTCACACTGTCTATATAGGAGAGCATTTCAGTGCAATTCACGGAAATTTCAAATGAAGAGAACAGGTAACTGAAACTGACAACCATTACTGGGGGATTCATAGCCTGCCACTGCATAGTATCAGGTTATAGTTACATTAAGTACTATTTCATTCCTTAAGTGCCTCATAAATACTGATATTAGGGCCCTCATTCTGTTGTTCTTAGATTCTTAAATTATCAGAATTATGCAGCTAGACTGAGTTCTCAAGAAAAAATTGGAAAACGTGTACACATGTATCGATTTACTTTCCTTTCACGGTGCACTACGTGTGAACATAAGATGTTTTAACGCAATTCTATTTATGAAAAGTGATTACAGATGGCATTACACAAAACCCTGGCAGACGCACAACCTTGTTGCTTTGAAGTTCTTAGTCATTCACTGCCTGTGTTTGTCGCTGTTTTGATTTATTTGAGCAACTATAACAGTGCACAGTCCTTGAGTTTCATTTAGAATGGAAAAAAAATCACCCTCAGTGTCATTTTCAATCATTTTAACTTTGTGATGGTCAATGTTGGGAGTGTCAGTGTTGAGAAATAAAACAATTTGATGCTTTTGCACCTCACATCACTTTATCCTGAGGTAGTTAAAAATAATTCAAAATAGGCCCAAGAAAGCGGTCACAGATCTTCCTCCTTCTTATGATAGCATTGATACTTTGTTTTTAAATTTCAGTTCTACTCTGTGTAAATATCCCATAAGCCTTCGCTGTTCTAGGATTTGCTGATCTTGAATTGATAGTACGAGCAATTATTTCCAAATTAATACCCTATCACTGATGAAAAGAGGGTAATATTAATTCAAAATAGTATAGGAAGAGCCCTAAACTAAAATGCTTAGGCTTTTGTCTTCCTTTTTGACCTTTTCCTGAATAAATGCTGATTAATCCAGAATGACAGTGGTGAAAGAGATATGGATCTTACCTAATAAAAGGTAAGTACATCAGTGACAATATAAAGGCATCACATAATTAATAAACTGGATTATTTTTCTTATTTCAACAGATGGATTTTTGACAAGCATTTTGATTACTACATCAATAGGATTGATGAAATCAGATTGGGGAACTCTGAAATATGCCAACAGCACTCAAGATATATTAATGTTAGCCTGGCACATTTAATTCATTACACAGGAAAAACCCTCAATTTTTTATTGACTCTCAATTCCTTTTCTGCACATCTCGTTTTAATTCAAGGTCAGAAATGTCAACTGTAGGTCCCCAGGGCTAGGTTTTTAGCATGGAGGCAGGATTTAGGAGTTGTGGATTGTCCTGATGCCATGACCCTCTCTCCATCCCTGCAATTCTGATAGGCTGCAGGCAGGGACAGACGTGGGTTAATTGCCAGGTAGCCAGGATGAAATATCAGCCTTAATTAGCAGCACCATGAACCTAATCCCTTAGACGCGTGCAAAGCTCACCTACCTCACAGAATCTACTTGTGTTTTAGAAGGTAGCTAAGCCATTAACTCGCTATTGCCCAGGGCAGCTGTGTGAATAAATGTTGCGCTTGAGAATCCAGTAGTGGATTTGAAGACAGCCAGGTGCTCCTGTGCCTGCCACAGCTTTCAAAGAGCTAAATAGATGAATGAGCCCATTTGCAAAGAACGAAGAAAATAATCACAAGGGAGAGTCTAGACTTTCAATATTTTGTAATGAAGAATAGCACGTTATCCAGTTGAAAATCTGTTCTAATGCATTAGAAGACGTTTCCACTTTTATAATGCTGTTATTTCATTTGATAGCTTATAGTTTGTCTGAATTAACAACCTGGCAAACACTCGGTGATCGAGAACGCCCTCGACCGTGTCTCCCGCATTTCCCGCAACTCATCCCTCAAACCCCCTCCCCGCAATAAAAGCCAAAACAGTACCACCCTCACGTACAATCCCTGAGTACAATCCTCACGTACCACCCCACCAACCTCCGGATCCAATGCATCATCCTCCGACACTTCCACCAGCTGCAATCCGACCCCACCACCAAAGACATTTTTCCCTCCCCTCCCCTATCTGCCTTCCGGAGGGACCACTCTGTCCATGACTCCCTTGTCCGCTCCACACAACCCTCCAGCCCCACCACACCCGGCACTTTTCCCTGCAATCGCAGGAAGTGCTACACCTGCCCCCACACCTCCTCCCTCACCCCAATCCCAGGCCCCAAGAAGACTTTCCACATCAAGCAGATGTTCACCTGCACATCTGCCAATGTGGTATACTGCATCCGCTGTTCCCGTTGTGGCCTCCTCTACATCGGGGCAACCAAACGGAGGCTTGGAGACCGCTTTGCAGAACACCTACGCTCGGTTTGCACTAAACAACTGCACCTCCCAGTCGCGAACCATTTCAACTCCCCCTCCCATTCCTCAGATGACATGTCCATCCTGGGCCTCCTGCAGTGCCACAACGATGCCGCCCGAAGGTTGCAGGAACTGCAACTCATATTCAGCTTGGGAACACTGCAGCCCAATGGTATCAATATGGATTTCACAAGCTTCAAAATCTCCCTTCCCCCTACCACATCCCAAAACCAGTCCAGCTCGTCCCCGCCTCCCTAACCTGTCCTTCCTCCCACCTATCCCCTCATCCCACCTCAAGCTCCAACCCCATCTCCTACCGACTAATCTCATCCCACCCCCTTGTCCTGTCAGTGCTCCCTGGTCTGACCTGTCTCCTCCCTACCTCCCACCTACACTCACCTTTACTGGCTCCATCCCCGCCTCTTTGACTGGTCTGTCTCCTCTCCACCTATCTTCTCCTCTATCCATCTTCTGTCCGCTTCTCCCTTCTCCCTATTTATTTCAGAATTCCCTCCCGCTCCCCCATTTCTGATGAAGGGTCTAGGCCCAAAATGTCAAGCTTTCCTGCTCCTATGATGCTGCTTGGCCTGCTGTGTTCATCCAGCTCTACACCTTGTTATCTCTATTTAATAGTCACTTATCTTTTTGAATCACAGAACTGTCAACACTCAATTTAATAAAAACTGATATGACTCAGTTCCGATGAAGAGCCATCAGACCTGAAACATTACCTCTGCTTTCTTCCCATTGATGTGGCCAGACTTGCTGAGTTTCTCCAGCAACATCTTTTCAGAACTCCAGCATCCACAGTTCTTTATTTTATTATGTAAAGCAGGTATAGGATTTCTTGTTGAGTATATATAAAGAAAGCACCACTTTTTTCTTAGCTTTTACATTCGCCTTGCCTCTAGCCCATAGTTGTGACTCCAGCTCTACACAAAGGATTTAGGAAAGCTTTCAAAATGTGATCACCTTGCTAAAGATTGCATAATTTCTAAAGTATCCACATCTAGAATATCACAAACAACTTGTGAATATCAACATGTGTGGCTCTCAACACATCTTCTTTGCTGCTCCACTGAAAATAGCATAAAAATATAGAAATGGAACTTTTACCTTCTTTATTCTATGCTTTCCTGCACATATTGGCATCTACTTTCACCTACTTTCAAGGTATTTATAACCAATTCAATGCAGTGTCAACTTTTTCTCATTATTCCTGTATTAACTCAAGCTATTGAATTGTACCTGCTTGAACGTTACGGGGTGCATCCAGTGGAATCTACCAGAGCACGCATGGCGGTGGTAAAGCTATGAAAGTGGGATGAAGTAACTGCATTGGATTACTGATATTGGGAAAACCATTCTTGATTAAGTTAAAATAAAAACGTCCTCAAGTAGAACTTTGCCTGCTGGTAGTGTGAAGCCATGTGTGCTCATTTATGTGCTAGTTAAAGCCAGTTATCACAAAGAACCTGAAACTCCCAGGAACTTGACACTCTCAACCATCACCATCTCAGCATCATTGACGCAGACATGGCTGTGCCCTCCACTCGGCTTCCTGAAGTCAATGACCAGCTCCTTCATTTTGCTAACATCAATGGAGAGATTGTTGTCTTTACACCATGCTGCTAAACACTCAAACTCTTTCCTGTAATCTGTCTCATTGTTGTTTGAGATCTACCCTAAAATGGTGGGGTGGAATTTGGCCGCAGAGTCATGTGCATGTAAGGAGTATAGTAGGGGGTTGAGTGCACAGCCTTGTGGGACACCAATGTTGAGGATTATGGTGGAGCAGATGTTGTCACCTATTCGTACTGATTGTGGTCTATGGGTCACAAAGTCAAGGATCCAGTTACAGAGGGGAAGCAAAGTCCCAGGCTCAGACTTTATAGATGGGTTTGTTTGGAGTTATGTTGTTGAAGGCGGAACCGTAGTCAATGAGATAGAGCCTGACACAGGTATCCTTTTTATCCAAATATTCCAGGGATGAGTGTAGGGACAGGGAGACAACATTCGCTGTGGATTGTTGCCCCAGTAGGCAAAATGCAAAGGATCAAAGCAATTTTGTAGGCTGGAGCTGATCTGAACCGTGACTAACCTCTCAAAGCACTTCATTATTATGGTGGCCAGAGACACTGGGCAGTAGTCATTGAGGCATGCTGTATGATTTATCTTTGGCACTGGGATGATAGTGGTCTTCTAGAAGCAGGTGGGCGACTCAGATCATTGTAAGGAGAAGTTAAAGAAGTCTGTGAATGTTCCTGCCAGCTGGTCTGCACAGGATCTAAGTGTATGGCTGGGGACACCATCAGGGTCGATCACTTTCCATGGGTTCACTCTCAAGAACGCTGATCTAACGTTTGCGGTGGACGTGATCTAGAAGGGATCTGAGGAAATATCTTTTCACCCAGAGACTAGTGGAAGTGTTGAACATGCTTCCTGAGAGGGTGGTGGAGACAGGTACTTAAGAAACACCTGGACAAGCACGTAAAATGCCAGGACATAGTCGGTCCTGAACCAAGTGCAGGTAAGTCGGATGAGTGTAGTTTGGTGCTTGTTGGTGAGCAAAGACATGGTGGGCCAAGTGGCTGTATGCTGTATGACTCTAAGAGGATGCTCATTAGATTAAGATTGATCTCTACTTCATTACAGTCTTAAATTAATCTTTTATTGGTTTGAACCTGTGCTCCTTTGTCCTACTTTTGCAATTTAATTGGAAGTAATATTTCTGATTTACAATTTTCAATCCCTCAACCATTGTATGTGCCTCTATTAAAATTAACTCTTAAACATCATGCTTTAAAAGGCCAGGTTTTCTGATGGTTCCTTGTAATTATTATCTTTAACACTACGGATCAGTTTATTGTTCATCACTGCATCACCTTCAGTGAACTGAACTTGATAAGGAATCAAGATTTGTTTTGACCAGTGCCTAGTGCAATTACATTACAATTTCCTCTGTCCTTTATTCAAGTATATTGGTCATGCCGTTCAACATTTTATTGTCTATGTTGATTATTATTTTGCAATGATCAGTTATCTTGAAGATAGGTTTAATAAGGCTCCTCAGTCTCCTTTAACTTCTTCTGTTATTTATTGTAAGATCTTTATGAAGTACTGTCCATTTATTTTCTATATGCTGTATGGTACACTTATAGACAAACAGGAGGCTGGAAGAACACAGCAAGACAGGCAGCATCTGTAAGAAAGGAGAAGTCAATGTTTCGGGTATTACCCTTCTTCAGGACTGTGTACCTGTGGGCTTTGAGGGATGAGATGGTGGCGAAGACAGGAGCTGAGGAAGGTCATGTGGCTGTCGTAACAGGTTTGTTTCATAGTGTGGTTGAAGAGCTGAAGAGGTCAAAGCAATATGGCAGTGAGAAAGGGACTCACTGAGTTCATGTCTGAGCGAGGCAGAGAACTTCTTCAAAGGGGGCATCATTTGAAGAGACTTTGCAGTGGTAAAACTTGGTTTGAGACAAAAAAAATGCAGATGCTGAAACCTGAGGTAGACAAACAGGAGGCTGGAAGAACACAGCAAGCCAGGCAGCATCTGGAGGAAAGGCGAAGTCAATGTTTTGGGCATTACCCTTCTTCAGGACACATATAACTACACATGCAACTAGGGATGAGCAATAAACACTGGCCCAGCCAGCAGTGTCCACCCTCTACATGTGAATAAAAAACATTAAATTTATTACTGCATTTGTTCTATCCATAGGTAGAAGTTTTTAATACAGTATTCTGTAACAAAAAAAGCTGCCTCCTTAATTCTACTGTCTTTCCTTGCTTGGCATCATCTGAAACTGTGACTAATTTGCAATGTGTTTCTGCATCTAAATTAGAAACAATAGTGTTCCTGACACTGGGGCTTGGGGCACTCTATCCAGAGCTCCTCACCTGATTGATATTACTCCTTTTCTGTCTGCACCCTCTTCACTGGGACTGCACCACATTGCATTCTCACTCTATCCTTTTCAGCTGATATGATCTTGTTCTTGGGAATTCTCTGCTAAAACACAACATCGTCAAAACATATTTCTTAAATCTCATCTAAATATTTATTTTCATGAACTACTCTGCCAGCTTGCTGATTGTCTAAATTATCCCCTTCTGATTAGTACCATCAGTACTTTCATGTTGAATTTTAGGTGTAAATTCCTGTTCTTGCTTTTACTTAAAAGGTCTTATTTTTTATATGAATCCACCCTCATTACACAAAGCATGATGAAATGCACCAAGACTTCTAATCTAGTTTAATTCTCATCTAACCCGAACTCACGTCCTCTGAACCTCCCTAGTCTATCGAGTTCAAATAACTTATTAAAACAATCATATCTAAACCTTTTAAAATCACAGACTTCTAACAAATATACTTGAAGTTTCTGCTTTTCTTCAGGTAAAAAATCTTTACTCTTATTACATGTCTGTAAACTAGGGTATTAATCTCCTGGCACTTAGCTGAAGGTCTTTCCGTGAGAATCTGCATAAAGCTCTATGGCCTTCAATGTTGATGCATCAGGAATATTTTCTGGCTAAGTAGCAAATTCCCACACAAGTGTAGGTTGCGAGTGTAAATTCTTCCCTCAATCTACTCTGTAAATGCATCATGACTGCTGCTTGGAAACATGCATTCAACTCTATGACCTGTTACCTTTGTTGGAGTGCAACTTCTGTAGTTTGCAAACACCATTAGATTGTGTGCAAGAATCCAGATCATGTTCCAAACCTGTGACCTCCATCGCCTAACCAAATAAGGGCAGTAGATACACTGGACCACCACCACCTTCAAACTCCCCTCCAAGCCATATACCATCCTGACTTGGAATTATATCATAATTCCCTTATTGTTGCTAGGTCAAAATCTTAGAATTCCCTTCCTAAGAACACTGTGGGTTTACCGACACACCAAAGACTGAAACAGTTCAAGAACATATCTCACCATCAAGGCGAGGTGATGGCCTAGTGTTTTATCACTAGACTGTTAATCCACTGACCCAGTTAATGTTCTGGGGACCCGGGTTTGTATCCTGCCCCAGCAGATGGTGGAATTTGAATTCAATAAGTATCTGGAATTAAGAATCTAATGATGACCATGAATCCATTGTTGATTGTTGGAAAAACCCATCTTGTTCACTAATGTTCTTTAGGGAAGGAAACTGTCATCCTTACCTGATATGGCCTACATGTGACTCCAGACCCACAACAATGCGGTTGACTCCTAACTGCCCTCTGGGCAATTAGGGATGGGCAATACATGTTGCCTGGCCAGCGACACCCTCGTCCCATGAATGAATAAAGGGAAAAAACACTCGAGGACAATTAAGGATTGACAATCGTCCTTGTTGGTTATAGATTTTGCAGATTTGGAATCTGGTACCTTAGTGAGTTACTATAGTGCATTTTATAAATGATGCACACTGCTGCCACTGCAGCAACGGTGAAGGGACTGCATGTTAAAGGTGGTAAATGGGATGTCAGTCAAACAGGCTGCTTTGTCTTGGATATGTTGAGCTTCTTAAGTGTTGTTGGAGCTGCACTCATCTGGGAAGTGGGGCGTATTCCACCACATTCCTGACATGTGATGTGGATAGGTTGACACGGTAGATGAAGTAGATAAGAGTTGTAAGTAGAAATGGGCACTAAGTTGACAAAACTGTACGAGTGATCATGAGTTGGCATAGTGACAGCGTGTTGGGGTGAGAAGGACCAAAGGGATCTGAGAGGTGAGTGCTGGAAGAATATTCTTGTATTTCTCCACCTCTTTGGATATCATCCAGAGACATGATTGTTGGAGGTTTCGTACCATTAGGAATTGTGAAAAGACATGCTTGTGAGTAAAATGTGCACAAATGCATTAAGACTTGTAAAGTTGTCAAGAAAATGTCAGTAAAATGCAAAGTTTAAAAACAAAACTCCCAGGATATTTGAAGTGCCTGGATATATAAAACAATGATGGAGTTTGCGTTGAGTAACCAAATACCCAACAATAATTTTTTAGGGATGTGGTGCCCGTTGATGGAATGCTCCACCTGCTTATTGAGTGAAAATGTTTATTGACTTAAGGTTTTTAAGTAGTTTAAGGTGGTGTTTATTGACATAAGGTAATAACCGCAAGAGAAAGATGTAATTCAACTCTTAAGTGAAATGTTTGTTTTTACAAGAAAACAAGAAAGCATTCATTGCAATTTTACTCTATTCAATGTTTGCTTCACATCAATGAGAATATGCTTTCTTTTTCGATGGTGACATGACCTGTGGACCAGTAATTTGATTTTCAGTCCGAACGCCTTCTGGCTAATGTCCATGACATCGGAGAGTTAGAATGGGGAGGGAAGAGCGAAGGGTGGTGGGTAAGAGATGAATTCGCACTGAGTCGGCATCGGGGATACAAAGGGCCATTGAGATGTCGATGGGCATAAGGAGGATGAGAGGTCTTAGGGATAGGTAAATGAGCATAAGGTGGCACAGGTATGATTGGTCATAAGGTGGCTGTGGGGCTATAGACTTGCATAGAGAATGAGGCGATGAGAGCAGAAGGGATGTTTTTGTTTAGCTCGTTAAATTTTAAAATGTTCTATGTTGCTGAAGTTCTGGGGCAGGGTTTCTGCCAACACTGACTTATGCTCTTCTCCGATCACCTGACTCAACTCTCAATCCAACCCATACCACCCTGACCACAGAACATAATGCAGGTGGACATTTTTAAAAACTGGGATCACAGATTTGGGAACTCTGCAGACTCTCCTCTGTTGATCTGGAAATGAAAATCAGGGCCTAATGTAACACCTGAATTTTTGTTGGCTTCTGATTTCAAGTTCTCCTGTAACTCTACATTATTATTTGATTGATGTGATCAGCAGATTGATGATACTGTAGGCTGGTCTCCTACAGTTTACCCTCTGTAAACATGGGTTCATCCAAATTGCTGGTGCCCATGTCCAGGCTCTCTCCAACAACTTTCTCCCTATTATCCCTGTACTCAATGACTTATGTTGCCTTGTTCTTGGCTAAGCAATACTTTGAGTTTAAAATTCTCATCATCATTTTCAAAAGCTTTTCATGGCTGGACTTCCCTACCTTTGTAATCTGTTTCAGCCCTACAACCCTTTTAATGGTCCTCTAATTCTATCTCTTTGGACATCTCCAATTGTAATTGTTAAATTATTGGCAGTTAAGCTTTCAGTTGCCTATTTTCAAAGTTTTGCAATTACCTCCTGTTAGGCACTGCTTAAAATCTACACTTTTGACCAAGCTTTGAATAATCTCAACAAATATCTCCTTTGTGGATTAGTGCCATATTTTGCTTTATATTGCCTCTGTAAAGCTTTGTTTTATTATGTAAAGATGCTATATAAATGTAAATGACTCTATTTGCTAAAACTGAAATTGAGGGAAAATGCCTCATTAAGAATAACCCATTTGCACAAGCCCAATCGTACATCAGAATATTGCTCTTCATTGTTTGGAGAACCTTATCCTGACCAATAAAAAAGGGACATAATGGTTCACTGTTGCATTTACATTAGGTTAATAGATCTTTCAATACCATGTAATAAAGTGCATGTTTGCCATTCAGTCTTCTGGAAAGATAATTTTATCACTGAGCAAAAAGAAACTGTTAACTAAACTGACGTAATTACATAGAAAGAGGGAACTGAACTTGACATGGTTACCTTTATACCAAAACATTACATATCATAATGTCATATAACTGAGTTGAATGAACAAATTTGTTTGACCTGGAATCTATGCCTTAACACATCATCTCCTTTCCCTGGTTAAAGAATGGAATCCCTTTTCTTGATATCATGTGCATTGCTTCGTAAAGAAATGCTGCCTGTATAAATTTAGAAAATGACTTGTTGGATGTACAGCATGACTAAATCTAGTCCTCGTATAGCTATGATCTGGCGGTGTAGCTTCACTCTGCAGTATGCCGTCTGTCATTGCTGAAAAATGTATATTATCAGTTGTAGATGTATAATTGTTGCCAGGAATGAAATTCTCAGTATCCAAGACATCATCCTGTGGACGGGTGGTTGGTGATATGTAGGTTGGAGATGTTATCTATTTCTTCACAGGACTTATTTGAAAACACAAGCTTTAGGAGCCTCAGTCCTTCATGAGGTGTTAGTGAGAGAGGTACTACCAGACACTGAATTGATCATACCAGCTTGGTGAATAGTTGGATGTGTTCAGGCCAGATGGTGATGATGTGCTATTGAAGCTGATCATCAAATTGTGCAATTGTAACTTGTTGATGCTACTCTGCTTGATGGTGATCAAATTGTATGAGATCAATATTGCAGTCTGGAATCTTTGGTGCTGTGACTTTTTTTTTCCTTCATTCATTAATGGGATGAGGGCGTCGCTGGCTAGGCAGCGTTTATTGCCCATCCCTAATTGCCCAGAGGGTAATTTAGAGTCAACCACATTGCTGTAGATGTGGAGTCACGTGTAGGCCAGACCAAGTAAGGACGGCAGTTTCCTTCCCTAAAAGCAATGGATTTACGGTCATCATTAGATTCTTAATTCCACGTATTTTTATTGAATTGAAACTCCACCATCTGCTGTGAAACCAGGTCCCCAGAATGTTAACTGGGTCCCTGGATTAACAGCCCAGCGATAATGCCACCAGGCCATCGCCTCCCCTGGTGGATCATGGTAATGTATAGATCTGTACAAGTTGATTGACAGATAAAATATAGTCCATCTCTTTCATCAAGGAAAAAGTTTCAGTGTCCATCATGAAGACCTACATTGCCATTTAAGATGGATAATAACAATGCTTGGGAGGTCGGATCAGTTATAAGCACAAGCTTAACTTTGGTAGACATTGGTGCCAGTTTTCTGAGTACATTTCATGACAAATGTTTGGTGATGTTTGCACAATGTTTAGTACCATCCACAACTCCTTAAATATTGAAGCAGTCCACTACATATAGAGAAAGATCGAAAAACAATCTAGAGTTGAGCTGTTAAGTGGCAAACAATACATACATCACACAAATGCCAGGCAATAACTGTCTCCAATACAAGAGTACCTGACCATCACCTCTTAACATTCAATGTCACTATCGCTGCTAAAACACCACTATGAATATCTTGGAGTTCATCATTGACAAGAAATTGAACTGCTGATGTCTATAAATAGAGTAGGCACAGGTCAGAGACTAGGAAATTAGTGACAAATTACCCACCTCCTGACTCTCCAGTGCCTGTCCACCATCTCCAAGGCACAAGTCAAGAGTACCCTTTTTCACATTTTTAAACTTAACATCCAGTTCTTGCCACTAAACAGTTGTCACAATTAGCTTTTAGCACCAAGTATTGCCATGATAATGAAGTTTATGATTTTCAATGTATTAGCCCACATAAAATACACAGAGAGCTAGGTTATTGTTGAGCTAGATACCTTGATGTTTATTTACAACACTATTTATATGGGTACAATAGCCTTGCTCACATAATCAGGAATATATATTTAATTGATGGTACTGTACATGACATACATATAGCCAACTGATTGAAGACACTACACTAGAATGCAAGCTCTTTTAAGATAACAGAAATGTCTAATATTGTCTCAATTATATATATATCTATATATTACATACATTATAAATTCACTTTTGAATGGAGACACTACAGTGACCCGAAAGCCTCATAAACTTTGGTCCTGAAAGTTGGTACAAATTAATAATCTCTCACAACTGCAGAGTCTGGTTTTTAAAGAAGGAACATTTTTAATTTTCCACTGACACATAGTCAAGGAGTATTGCTTTCTTAATTTACACTGACTTAAAGGTACAGTCCAATGCACATAGGGCCGATCATGTATAGAAGAAGCGTTACTATGGAATGGGCATCTAGTAACAGACTTACTGAATTGCAACTATTCAAACAATGTGTGCAATTCTATTTTACAAATCAAGCAATGGACGATCACAAGGAAAATGTCCAAAACTTGTGTTTACTATTAGCAAGGAGGAGCTTTATAGAATTAACACATTTGGTCTGTCCAAGGACAATGAGAACAATTCATGGATGTTCTGTAAGATACTCCAAAACCAATTCAAAGTCTCAAAGTAAGAATCAACATCAGGATTAATGCACTCCAACTCATATCATACATACAGCAACCATAAGACTCTATTGAACCGTTTGTTGGAAGACATTTTAGTGGAGGACAAGAATGATAGTTTTTTGAGGAGAAATTGTCAGAGAGACTAATTGAATTAGTTATCATTTTAACACCAATTACAGTCTTTCAGAATATTCCTCTGTGTAAGAAAAAGGGTCATGCCATTGATTCCTTACTTGAGGGTGGGCATAAGCATGTAATCATAGTGATAGGTCAATAACAACAACATGCTTCAGAGGCATATTGTGGCCATCAAAGTGTGCCAAACCAGTTAGAGCTGTTTCAGATGCTGTCTTTAATACCTACCCAAAAGCTGTACAATTTAAATTATCTGTAAAGTATGTGGCACCAAGGGACATTAGGCAAGCAGATGCAGGAAATTTGGTTCCAAAGGCCAAGTAAGACTCCAGAAAAAAATCACAGATGATTAAGAAAATGGTACAACACCACATCATGGTCACTGAGAGGTGTTAAAACTGTGCAGAAACACATCAGTGAAGTAATGAGTCAAACAAGCAAAAACCAAATTCAAACAGTGATCAACTTTTGCATGTTATTTACCTCATGTATCATTTTGATCATGTTAGTAGATCAGGAGCTTTCACCACCATTAAATTCATATGTTATGGCTTCCTAAACAGACAGTTGGGACCCTAAATAGTGTCACAAGCTCCAAGGTAGTGATGGCCATCATGAACTCTGACTGAATTATAACAGCTGTGCTCCCACTTCAACAGACAACCCCCACTACCACAGAACCCCATTTCACTCTTGCAGATCTCCCTCCCCACACCTCCATCAGCAGCCCTCATTCAGAAGGCACGACAATTTGCAAGCTTCAAAATTGCGTTACAGTGGAAAAATATCTGGGTAG
The DNA here is from genome assembly GCA_024137785.1 of Ginglymostoma cirratum. Taxonomy (NCBI): domain Eukaryota; kingdom Metazoa; phylum Chordata; class Chondrichthyes; order Orectolobiformes; family Ginglymostomatidae; genus Ginglymostoma; species Ginglymostoma cirratum. The sequence continues at coordinate 7,672,895 of JAHRHZ010000073.1, read as the reverse complement.
AATGGCCATATGTCCTGAAAAAAGGCAGGTCAGGACAGATCTGAAGCTCAAATCCCCATCGAGCTAGTGCAAATATATTACCACTATGTATTCTGTAAGAGATGTATCTCAACAAGTGACGGATATGACGGATTACCATTTCCATGCATTGGCAGAATCAAACTGTGGTGCTAATATACAAGCTCTTCTTGGCTTCCCAAAAACTTCTACCTGGTGTATTGCAACAGTCCAGCAGTAGTAGGATCATGAGTAAGCACAGACCTTGGTGTGGTCACAATTTATAAGACTCAAGCCATAACCGCTGCAGCAAAACAAACCTCAAAAGAAGGAGTTAGTCAGTCAACAATCTCAGACACCTTCACCCAGACTGATCTGATAATGATTGACAATTTTAGTGGTCACGTAGTATTGCACCTAAATGCTGATACAACCACATTTATTTATCTTCCAAGGATGTGGAGTGTGCACATTGAGGAGATTCTGTCAGTGGAGTTGGGGGAAATAGAGTGAAATGATTTAATTCAGAAAATCGACTACTACACACATTGGTGTAGCTCCATCACGTGTGTTTTCCAAAAAAAAAGACACCATAAGAGCATGCCTATCTCCAAGGCAGCTCAATCTTTCATTTAAAAGATGTCCAGAGGATATAGCAATGCTGGAAAAACGATCATAAATTTCTGGAGCAAAATTATTTTCAAGATACATTTGAGGGTTGAGGTCAGAAATCACATGACACCAAGAGTCCAACAGGTTTATTTGGAAAACACAAGCTTTCAGAGTCTTGGTCCTTCTTCAGGCATTAGGGAGAGAGGTAGTATCAGACACAGAATTTATAATTAAAAGATTAAGGGGTCACACCTCTGATGGGAATGTTACTAAACAAACCTAAGATGCTGTTAAATCTTTAATCAGTTAGAAGTTTTTAGTTGACTAATATGTATACGGAAATCCCTGAATTCCTTTGAAGTCACTGCCCTGAGAGAACTAAACGTTTTCTCAGTGTAAGAAGAGGTAACATTTTACGTCAGACAATGCATGTTGGGTGTGAGGCCTTGTTTAGAATCTGTATGTGTTTTGGTTTGGAGTTATACTGGTTTTGTTTCTAAAGTACGATGAGCACATCGCCAGGATCTTCCCCACGCCTCCACTTCTTGCCTTCAAATAACTGCCAAACCTTAAACAGACCATTGTTTGCAGCAAACTATTTGACCTTCAGGAGAACATCAACAACACCACTATACAACCTTGTCATGGCAACCTCTGCAAGACATGTCAGATCTTCGACATGGACACTACCATCACACATGGGAACATCACCCACCACATACACGGCAGATACCCATGTGACTCGGCCAACATTGTCTCTCTCATGTGCTGCAGGCAAGGATGCCCTGAGGCATGGTATATTGGCAAAACCATGCAGATGCTACGACAACAGATGAATGGACACTGTACAACAATCGTCAGACAGGGGATGTTCCCTCCCAGTGGGGGAGCACTTCAGCGGTCACAGACATTCGGCCTCGGATCTTCAAATAAACATCCTCCATAGCAAACTTCGGCATACACAACAACGCAGAGTCGCCGAGCAGAGGCTGACAGCCAAGTTCGGTACCCATGAGGACGGCCTCAACCGGGATTTGGGGTTCATGTTGCACTACGCACACATACGCGCACACACACACACACACGCACACACACACACGCGCACACACACACTCTCTCTTTCTCACACACACACACTCTCCCTCTCTCTCTCTCTCTCACACACACACTCTCACTCTCTCTTTCTCCCTCATGCACACACTCTCTCTCTCACCCCCTCTCTCTCTCACACTCACATGCACACACACACAATCACAAACTCTTTCATACACACACACACTCACACACACACACTCTCTTTCTCACACAAACACACACACACACTCTCACCCCCTCTCACACACAAGCACATACACACACTCTCTCTCTCACACACACACACACTCCCTCTCCCTCACACACACACTATCTCTCAGTCCCCCTCACACACACACTCGCATACACACACACACACACACACACACATACACACACACACACATGTCAATCTATGGATCAAACTTGTATTTGCAGATACATTTATGTACTTGTATTTTGTTCAAAAAACACAATTTATAGACAGTCAGTCACTGTAGCATTTTATAAATTCCTACTTTAAAAATAAAGCTGTCAACTAAAATGTCATCTCTTCTTTACACTGATAACGCCTTTAGTTCTCTCAGGACAGCGACTTAAAAGGAATTTGGGGATTTACATATACAGATTAATCAATTGAAACCTTCGAACTGATTGAAGATTTAACAGCATCTTAGATTTGTTTAGTAACCTCTTCATCAGTGGTGTGACCCTTTGATCTTTTACTTATAACTCCTGTGTCCGATACTACCTCTCTCAATAACACCTGAAAAAGGAGTAAGACTCCAAAACTTGCGTTTTCGAATAAACCTGTTGGACAAAAACTGGTGTCGCGTGATTTCTGACCTTGTCCACTCCAGTCCAGCATCAGTACCTCCACATCATTTGAAAAATGGATACTTGTTTGGCCATTTAAGAGAAAAATCCCAAGAGCTCACAATATTGAAGACATGATTTGGATGGTGCCATTTCTGATGGTTACCAATGGGGCCACCATTTAGCCAGAACCTATTCTGGCATCAGACATACAAGATTATTGAAAAGAAACCTGCTTCTTTTTATAGGGCTGATAATGTCCTGGTTAAGAGTATGACAAAGGCCGACATGACCATAGCTTTCACCTAATGGCAACAACAGAGTGACAACATGAATTAGCATTTAGAAAACACAGTGTCAGGTTGACATCAGCCCTACAACTTCTTTGTATCCTTTTATTCTGCTCATAAATTTGTCCCCATCCCAGTAAGATCAAGAGTAAAGAAATATTGACACCGCAGTATAGAGAAGATTTGCAATGTTGCCTGGAAATTTTTAATTTTCTCTTGCCATATAATCCCACCTTCACAGACAAGGTATCTCTGCTCAGAGATTTGCTGAAGGATATCCCTTATCTATAGCAAGATGGCAATCAAGTTCTGTCTTATTCTGCTTGTTGTAATAATGTGAACCCAGGAATGTCTCATAATGGGTGCAGTGTAAAAAGGCTGAGGTGTATGTCTTCTGCAAGATGAAAAGCCTATTACTTTCATATCAAAAATTCTGTCTTCTGTGCAAGCCAACTATTCCAGTATACAGCATATAGATATGGGCCCTGGTATTTAACACTACGGTGTTTTCACACATACTTGATAAACATTTCATTGCTGAAAATCTCTAGAAATTATCTCCTGTAAACCACCATGATCAGAGTGAATGAAGGAACAGGTGTGAAGGTGCAATTTTTTTCATTCACTTGTGGGACATGGGTGTTGCTGGCTAGGCCTGTATATATCTACATCTATAATTGTCCTTGAGAACACATTGGCGAGATGTCGGCTTGCAGTCCCGTGTGCTGTTGATAGACCCTCAACACCAATAGAGACAGAATTCCAGAAAATGGCTTGGAAGATGGCCTACTCTTGCTCATATTTTCTACATTACTAACAAGTGCCCCATGAGGTTTGCAACATCTACTACTCAAGGTGCAAGAATGTGATTTTGAAGTGGTATAAAGTGCTAGTACCATGATAATTACATCTGACATGCTGAGCAAATTAGACAACCGATACAAAGATCAAAATATTCCTCTTGATCTATACATTGATACTCTAAACTATAAGGTTGAAGACATTCTCAGCATTGATCTGTCACACTTTGGTTAGAAACAGTGAGAATAGTTGCAACCGGCAACTGCCAAAACATGCAAAGATTTGCAAATAAAGATTATCCAGGCATGGCCTGATGGTAAGAAAGAAAGAGAAGATTTGTCTCTTTTGGTTATTCGGCAATGTACTTGATCTATCTGGAGGAGTTATTTTCAACACAAACAAACTTTGAAACCAAATGCATTGCACGAAGATATCATTCCCATGTTACCCCAGGGAATTAAGGATACTGGAAATGCGAGTTGCCCAGCATATGAATCTGTATACAGCCAGGGAAGAATCCAGATAGTCGATGACTCAAGGATGCATTGAGACATGCCCCATCATCAGGGTGAATTGGGCTGTCATCCTACAAGAGAGGTGCCATATCGGTGAAGTAGGTGGTTAGTGAGGCAAGTTTGAGATGATAGCATGGGAAAACGGATTAGGCCTTGAAAAGTGAAACCTTCTATGAAACTCAGTGAAAGAAACACAGCCAAAAAATCATTAGATTCAACGCAAGCAACTAACTATGGACCATGTTTCACTGATAAGCTGTTTCAAAACATATTTATTAATTATTGTCACCTCACTATCCATGCGCGAATAATTTAACAGAATGTAGAGTAAGATACATTCCTCAAAGGCAAATCCAAGGGGTTCAGCATGCATGGTACAATTTGTAGATTGCAACATCTTCAAATAAAGGTACAAACCAAAAAATATTTTGACAAACTTAGCAACAACGAATGGAGTTCAATCAGCTGCAATTGATGATCCTTTAAGTAATTCAGCTGTGGTTGGGAGATCTTCCCTGCTGTGCATCACATGTTCAGTTGTGCAAGGTTAAGAGAGAACATTCTGCAGAATGTTTAGGTCAAAGATGTCACTGATGGCATCAAATCAAATTTACAAGCATTCTCTGCGTACTTGCAGCATATGTGTACCAAACCTGTAATAAAACCCTTGAAAAATAGCAGTCAGCATTAGAAATGTGCATACACACAGGGGAAGGCCAAATTAGGCTGAAACTACACTACAGGGTTAAAAATACAGACAGTATACAACCATATTTCCAGTCCTGATTTGTCATCAGCTCCAAAAGTTTGTTAAATTATTAAGAGTGCTAAAGTGGTTTAATGTGGCTTTACCATTACGACAGTTTGCTTAAATTCAGCCTTTCTACTTTCCATACTCCAGCATTCAATCCATTTCTGCTTGATCATATCGAAAAAAAGAATGCTGCAGAAATGAGATACCTTATCAAAAAAATGCTGCATGTGCTATTGTTAATATAAATTCTGTACTTTACTATCCTAATGATAACCTACAGACACGAGGCTTAATTTTGAGTTCTTCACCTTAGAGGAGACAAATGGGAAATTATTCTTATGCTGAAATGAGAAACCTACGAGAATCTGGAAGAGATAAAAGGTACTGCAGATGCTGGAGAATCTGAGATAACAAGGCGTGGGGCTGGATGAACACAGCAGGTCAAGCAGCATCATAGGAGCAAGAAAAGTTGACGTTTCGGGCCTAAACCCTTCATCAGAAATGGGAGAGGGGAAGAGGGTTCTGAAATAAATAGGGAGAGAGGGGGAGGCGGATAGAGGATGGATAGAGGAGAGGATAGGTGGAGAGGAGGCAGACAAGTCGAAGAGGCGGGGATGGAGCCAGTAAAGGTGAGTGTAGGTAGGGGGGTAGGGAGGAGATAGGTCAGTCCAGGGAGGACGGACAGGTCAAGGGGGCGGGATGATGTTAGTAGATAGGAGATGGGGGTGTGGCTTGAGGTGAGAGGAAAAACAGGTTAGGGAGGTGGAGATGAGCTGGGCTGGTTTGGGGATGCGGTTGGGAGTGGGGAGATTTTGAAGCTTGTGAAATCCACATTGATGCCATTGGGCTGCAGAGTTCCCAGGCTGAATATGATTTGCTGTTCCTGCAGCCTTCGGGTGGCATCACTGTGGCATTGCAGGAGGCCCAGGATGGACACGTCATCTGAGGAATGGGAGGGGGAGTTGAAATGGTTCGCGACTGGGAGGTGCAGTTGTTTGTTGCGAACTGAGCGCAGGTGTTCTGCAAAGCGGTCCCCAAGCCTCCGCTTGGTTTCCCTGAT
>JAHRHZ010000073.1:7616457-7661976 GCA_024137785.1 Ginglymostoma cirratum | reverse complement strand
TCCTCTATCCGCCTCCCCCTCTCTCCCTATTTATTTCAGAACCCTCTTCCCCTCCCCCATTTCTGATGAAGGGTTTAGGCCCGAAACGTCAAGTTTTCCTACTCCTATGATGTTGCTTGACCTGCCGTGTTCATCCAGCCCCATGCTTGTTATACTAGAATCTGGAAATTGTGTTTTATTATTGAATACGTAGCAGTTTGAACAATTAGAAAACTGACTTGGTTGGGTGTTGGTAAAAATGACTTTAACAATTCATTTTAAATTTGGATCAATACATGGTTAGACAAAACCCACTGCACATTCTCAAAAATAATTATAGATGTAAACAATGGATGGGTCAGGTTAACAATTCTCACACATTAGTATGGTTCATTTGCATTCACATATAAATTACTCAGCCTGCCAACAACATCACAACAGTTCTTATTAATGAACCAATATCTCATCATTAGAAATGCTGAGCTTATCAGGAGGCAAATTGATCATGCTTTGGTTTCATTATACCATGTGTAGATTTTCAAGTGGAACATTCAAATGACTCCCGTAAAATGACCCGGATAACCCTTTCCTCAATATAAATTTTTTTCTGCACCAACTCAGTGACCATACTAAAGACGTAATTAGAGTTCATGCCATGTCTTGACATGATTAGGAGAGGAATGTGTTTGGTTTGGCTATGAATGTGGAACATGCAGTGAATGCAAATATTAAAGGCAGCAGGACAATTTCAGTGCGAATGAACTTAAAATCACTGCAGGGACTTGATTTTTTTCTTTGCTTATTTCTTGAGTTGAGACCAAATAACCTGAAGCATTCTGATGTACGAAAGAAAGATCATTTATTTTCATTTCTCTATGATTCTGATTTAGCTTAGTTTAATCCTGTTGATTGAAAACTGCAACACAAATCCCTTTTGTAAGGCAGATTTAGTTGAGTAATATTCAGAACAAAATCACCAAACTGGACATATTTACGCAGCATCTTTTTTAAAATTATCCAACCATTGTGAATGACGGTAGTCAGAAAATTAGAGTAATGGAAATCTTATAAGAAGTGTGCATCATTAATGACAAAGCACTGTGATAACTTTTGAAATATGAGAAATACTTTTGCGGTTATTATTTTAGAGAATAATATTGGGTTGATATTAACAAAGAAAACATGGAACCTCACAAAAGATGCCAACAATCTTTTTGACTGCACCACAGTCTATGTGCAAAATAATTCTTTCAGATTTGGCAGGTTTCTGTCACTTAATAATCATCTCATGTTCAGGTTGCCAATTTTCAGAACATTCAATAAACATCTTATTGCTACATATCTCCATCAAAGTCTCAAATTCCATTGTTTACAATTATAGAACACTGAGATTGTTATGAAGCTCTATGCTACTAGTCAGAATGCTTCCTTCAGCCAGCAAAAGTACGTGACAAAAAAAAAGTAATGGAATGCAGTGTACGTTGGAAGCAAAGATGGGTAGCAGATGTGTGAATGTGGGACTAGCACAAAGGTAGAACTTGTATTTATATAGAATCTTTCAAATTCTCAGGATTTCCTGAAGGGCATCATAACCATGGAGTTATTCATGAAGTAGTCACTGTGTTTTTTTGTGTAAGCATGGTGTCCAATTGTAACAAGAAGACTCCACAACAGGATTAATAAAATGAATGAATGGCTAGGATTTCAACCACATTAAAATGCCCACACTTGCACAGGTACAAGATTCAGATGTTAGGTAGGAAAGATTAATAAGATTGACAAGAGCCAAATGTGACATGTCTCCCCTTTCTGGGATCTTGAACTAGTCTCCTTATTCTTCACTCAAGACACTGTAATCAAAAAGAGGCCAATGCAATCTCCACACTCTTTCGGAACCTTTAGCTTATACAATATCATCCACAAGTCTTTCTTTTATCCGTAGTTAAGTTTTACACATTCAGATATATAACTACATCTTAATTTATCACTGCTGCATTTGCTCCCTACTTCACAGTTCCAGCAATCCAGATATTTCATTCTTCCAGAATATGTTATTTTGGACTTGAAAGCTCTTTGGCTTGAGGACTATTGACCTTGAATCTGGTCATCTTTAAATAATTGCTCCTCTGTAGAATCTTTTATCCCTCGTATGTCACTTCTTGAATCACAGATTGCATCCTAACGTTTCTTTTCAGATTTGTGTAAAAGTAATTGAGAGAAGGTACGCCTAACAACAGTTTGCTTAAATATGAATGTTTATTAACTAATCATAAATTATTATAGTGGTGATAATAAACGGAAGAGAAAAGAGAAAAGGCAACAAGTCTCACGCCCTTCTAGAAAAAGCAACAAGTCCTATGCCCTTATGCCCATCGGGGGCCCCTCGATCGATGGCTGGTCTGGAGGCTTAGGTTCATTCCTGGCACCGTTCACAAATGCGAGCTGAGGCAAAGTCCTGTGACTTGGAATGAAAACTCTCTCTCTATCTTACACAGTGTAACAACCATCCAGCACAAAGAAAGCAGATACAGAAGACAAAACACAGCTACAGAAAAACGAATTGCAGGTGCCATCATTGACCTGTGAAAGAATGTTAACAATACCGATCCAAGGTCATGCCGTTTGTTGAATGTCATCAACAATTTTAGCTATTCAGCCCATCCTATACAAGCTATTTTCTCATGCTGCTGCCAAATATTATCATTAACATTTCGCCCTTCAGCCCGTCCTATACATTCCACCCTGATGACATTTGACATTGCATGTTATAATTGCAAATGCAGACGCAAATCAATGACAGCCGTGCAAGAACATATAGTAAGAGTATGTATGAGAAGATTAAAACTACGATGAAAAAAGATAACATAAATACAAAAAAAAAACAATAGGGTGCACCATCAAATTAATGATCACTGTGGCCGTTGGGGATCGGCCCTTAAAATGATATCCCATTCCTGATGTACAGTCAAGGCCATGATGGAACCAGCAAGTCGTGCCACCTGAATGAGGTGAGCAGAATATCATCTACATTCTTTTTCAGTTAATCTATTTTCATAATTTGCTCGAAAGTTCCGTGAGTTCCAGGCTCAGGTTCCTTAGTTGGTGTTTTTTTAAAATTCTCCAGTTCCCCATCCACAGAGTCCTACACCACCTGAATCTTAGCTCAGCGTTTTTTCATATACGCTAACTGTCCTAACACATTACAATTTCACCTACTGGTTCAATCATACAAATGCAGTATCTGTATGTTATCCGGTGGTCCCTGTCACTCAGCCCACTATTACTCTTCCCAGAATCCATATTCTTTCACTTCTGTAACATTTTGACATAATAGGCAATCACACTGTTTATTTTGATTGTAATTCTTTGTACATCCCTTTCACTAATACTACTTTCATTTTTTTAAAGTCAGTTTCTCAATGTATTTTTTGTCAGTGTCTTATTGTTTAAACTATGTTTTTGTGCTCTTCTAAGCCACACTAATTTTTCATCAAGTAGGTCGACATGTCTGAGACCCATTCTTCAGTGTATGTTTTTTACCATCTCATGTTTGTTACCTCCAAGGTAACATTCACTTTTGCACACTTATATTGGTATTCCAAGGCCATGTCAAACAATCTTGACTCCCACATGATCTTATCAAATGATCTGTGGGGTTTTACATATCTATCCACATATGGTCCTGATGCCTCGGGTAGTGGCTTGATCACCAAATCAGTTCTCTTAAAAGGAAAGACAAGGACACAAGCATCACTAAGAGAAAGCTATCCGTTTTGGGCTCTCATCTAAACCTTCTTTTCATTACTGTAACATCTTATCCTGAAATGCCACTTTAACCCATTATTCTAATTGTTTTTATTTTATTTTCTGTGTCCAGTCTCCACCCTTAATTACTTAGTCTCATCCAATATTGCAACTTGACTATTACCGCCATATTTAATTCCAGAGATCTGTCGAGATTTGTAGCCCATGAAACATAATCTTATAATATTTTAAAACAAAAGTCAAACATTTCTATTTGATTCTGGCACAACATACTTTGTTCTTTTTCTAAGATGACCCACTTTTTTAAAAGTCACTTGATAACTCTTTGTAGATATTTGTTATATCTCTTTGTAAATTTTCCACATTCAGTATTCTGTTTACTCCTTTAAAGTCACCAACCATTTTTATGTATTGAACCATTGAGACTGTGTGCATGCACATTATCATTTCCCAGAGTCCCTTTAAATTTTCAGGTAACTATTCCATTTAAACATTTTAGAATATCAGGGTATGTCAGTCTTAATATAGTTTTTATCATGATATGCTTAAGTGTACCCAGGCTCATGGTTTTGAGATTCCTGATACTCACTACATTTAACTTTCCACAGTACTTCCCCAGCACTGAAATGTGTTATGATGAATGGTTTGGTGATTTGGGGGTGCCTCATCCGTCACTGTGTTGTGACGTTGAAATTCTGCAAACCAATTCAGCCTTCAGTGTCTCCAATTTCTTAAAACAAAACAAGATCCATCCATTCCGCATCAAGAAGAACAGATTAATTGCTATTAAGCTAGTACAGATTCAATAAAGGGGGTGAAGCGTAAAGTCCTGCATGTAATTATGTCATCTATCTCTCCTCCTCCATGAAGGAAGGAAAACCCCATTCCTTTGTTAAATTTGCCTTTCCTAAACTCCGCATACACAGGGAGCCACAACTTTGACATTCCAATATCCCCATCACTTGGACATTAACAACGAACCAGTCTTATCATCTGGAATGAAAGACTCACTCATGTTAAAACAATGTTTGAATGTTCACTCTGGCCAGAAAATGAAATTCCAAACACGGCAATTTCTGGGATTAAAATCTACCTAGGGTTCTTTTTGGCTTTACTTTTTTCTAGTTAATTTTAATCACGTATGACTAATTTCAAAAAAAATTACTATATTTTAAGACATAATTTCTAGACCAATAATTCGTTGCAGATTTTTGCTTTATGCAACCACTGATGGTTTCTTAAAAGAGCATTACATTAACCATATATGCTCCACACAGATACAGGTACACAACACACTTTCAAATCAACAGACACTCCTAAAATGGAAACTAAAAGTTCAAAATATCCCCAGATCTCGAGCTCCAGGGTATAAAAAGATACAAATTGTACAAGACAATGTTTAGCAACCAACAAACAAAGGTGCATTCAAACCAGACCAGAAAATGTTAACACTTATTACGTATTCTCGAAAGTATTCTGATTGACATTTTAAGGCTATTGTGTGATTACTTCCATGCTGGAAGAAATGCATGGGCTTGAACAGCTTGATTTTTGTGCAGAACTTGGCCTTCCATTGATTTGCACTGTGTTTCTTGGAATGGAGACCTTTCTTAAGTGAGGTGTATTGGTGCCAGATTGAGTCGCTTCTGATAATGCAGTTCGTGCCTCTGCTAGATTCTCAACAGATTTGGTAGTGAATTTCTCAGGTTTTGGAAAATCAGGAGGAGAAGCAGGTGGAGGAGGAGGAGCAAAAGATGCAGTGGCTGGTTGTCCTGTTTGAGAATATATCCTTATATCCTGTATCTCTTTCGATACAGCAGAAATTGTCAGTTTCGGTTTTGTAATTCTACTGGGTGCTCCAGTTGATGCTGAAGGTGCAGAGTGTTCATTCTCTGGTGCAATAAATGAATTTTCTTTAAGGTTACCATTTATCACTGTACCAGAAATCTTTCTAAACCATTCTTCGTTTTGCCCTGATTGGATAGCTTCCATTAGAGATCTGTGTAAGCACTCACCTTTCTGTACAGGCTTCTGAACAATGGGTTTGAATTTCTTGACAGGCTCAAACATGTTGGTATTGGGTTTGATATTGAAGGAATCTGTGTGAAAGGAAGTTGAAAGTTCTGACTGCGTCACAAATACTGTCTCAGTAACCGGAGAGAGTGCAGTGGATATTGCAGGCAGGTTTGAGGCACATAAATTATGTGAAGTGCAATCACCTTGCTTCATAGCAATAATATGACTTTTAACAGAATCCAAAAATAAAGGTGTAATTGGATTGATTGCAAAGGTCACGGCTGCATTAACTGACTTATCAAATGGATCACTGGAAGTCAAAATATCTTTCATAAAAAGTGAATACATTTTACTTTATGGAATTTGCCTATTTGCAGTGGGCCATTGTTTGTCAGTAGGAAAGGCACACACATCTTTAACAAAATAGTTCTGATTTGGAACAGTTTTAGCTTCCTTATGTATTATCATGTTTTCTGCATTTTCTGTGTTGGAGTGAAGTGCAAACCCTGTCTTCTGTTGGTTTTCCTTTCCTCCCTCCACATCTGACTTGATCTCTCTTACTTCCTTACCCTTTGGAGAGCAGTGCCTTCTCCACATATTATATATGGCACCTGTAGGTATTCCATCTATTTTACTCCACTCTATTCCTGCTTTCTGTAATGCCGCAAACATTTCCCTTCTGGTTATTTTTTGTTTCATTTTCGAACACACCCCATCCCTACCCTGTTGTCCCTATTTATCGCTTGCTTGGGTGGGCCTCAATTTTCACTTACCAGCCTCCACACCTTCTAACCGTCCTAACAATAAACACAACTGTCTCACTACCTGTCCCTGGTTTGGCCCTAAAAGGGCTAACGAGGCACCTTCATCCAGCCCGGACCACTTCGCTTTAGCCAGACCCTCATTCCAACTGTGAAAGCTTCCTGGCCTGGATCCTGAAAATGTGGAGAATACATACCTGCTTGCATAACCAAATCCCTCGAACATTTTATATTTTCTAGTATGCTCTCCCATTTTTCAACATCACCTTCCCAGTCTATTGGTGAAGGGTACTTGTTTCCTACTGCTCGCGTCAGTGCGTCCCACAATGAAACAGTTTGCCCTATGTTTCTAAAGACACAATTCACATGTGGATCAACACTTAGTGCTCCCCCTCACTCTGTGGCACTCAGCATAATATGGGCGGCACCAAGGTCCCATGACCACGTCAGCCCAGAGGACAAGGGTTCACCCAATTTCTACTTAAAGTGTGACTCCAAATCCTGCAACTCGGACATTGAGCAATCTCTCACTATTCTTGAATTTTTGTGGGTTCTGTCCTCCTACCTGTTTTGTCTACTTGTTATTAGGCGTCATATTATAAGTCCCTTTCCTGAGGATAGCTCCAGAGGTGGAGCATCCCTTCCCCGTCCATCCATTCAGACTTTGAATCAGATGAATACCAAATGTTTCCCATCCCAATAGTTGGAGTCCCATGGTGAAGTTAATAACACACGCCCTTTATCTGGGTCAATTTTCCAATTGCACCGTTTTGCTCTCTCTTTCTGTTTTACCATTGCCGGGTGGCGTACTATCTGATCTTGTTTCTCCTCTGCCTTCTCAGCTCTTTCCTGTGGGGTCTTGACTGCTTCTGTTAGGATAATGTTATGCTGTTCTACTGCCGTCAATGTGGCCTTAAACTGTCTGTTTTTGGCCTGGCACTCTTCCAATTCCCTACATACAGAATGCAGAGCTGTTGACAATATCTGTCCCATTTGTGGTACACTGTCCTTACTTTTGGGGAAGCCTGTGTCCCACAAGCATTCATGTACGGCAGCCTGTATGAATAATCCTCTTCACTCTCTTTTTACAGTTATAACCGTCCCCCATTCTTGCAGGAGACCTAACCATGCTAACAAGTTAGCTGTGGACCCGAATCCGGAGTCTGCCGCATTCCATCCTGCAATACGGAAGGTCTCCGGGACATCAGGTTGCCTCTCTTTTCTCTTAAGTATTTTCCCAAATCCTTTCCTCATTGCCAAAAATGCCTTGGATCACAGAGTGCAACCAAACGGTTCTTTTCAGATATGGGTAAATACAATTAAGAGAAGGTTTGTCTTAACAGCAATTTACTTAAATATGATTGTTTATATGAAGTAGCAATAAACAATTATATTGGTAATAATAAATAGAATGAAAAGAGTAAAAGCAACAAGCCGCATGCCCTTATGCTTGTCAGGCACCCCTCGATTAACAGTTTGTGTGGAGGCTTAGGTTCATTCCTGGCACCACTCATGATTCCCAGCCGAGGCAAAGTCCTGTGGCTTAGAACGAAAACTGTCTCTCTCTCTTATACAGTGTAACAAACAGCTAGCACAAAGAAAGCAGATACAGAAGACAAAACACAACTACAGGAAAACTACAGAAATTGCAGGTGCCGTCTTTGGCCCTTTAAGGACTGACCTATCTCCTCCCTACCTCCCCACCTACACTCACCTTTACTCACTCCATCCCCACCTCTTTGACTTGTCTGTCTCGTCTCCACCTATCTTCTCCTTTATCCATCTTCTATCTGCCTCCCCCTCTCTCTCTATTTATTTCAGAACTCCTTTTCCCTCCCCCATTTCTGAAGAAGGGTCTAAGCCCGAAACATCAGCTTTCCTGCTCCTATGATGCTGCTTGGCCTGCTGTGTTCATCCAGCTCTACACCTTGTTGTTAAAGGATTAACTTATTCTTTTTGAACTTATGTTGAATCAGCATCTGACATCAAAGTCAAATCGACTATATCAATATTTTCACGCACTGTTTTGCTGTCTGAACCACTTCCGATAAAGATTTGTCAGTTAGTTCAAGTGAGTAATACTATTCATTCTTATAATCAGCATGTGCTTCTTCTGGCAAACTTTGCTGATTTTTTACATTTTATCCGTTTTCAATAGAGATAGAAAACATTTCCGAAATGCCTATATCGTCACAAATTTCCTTCATGATTCAATATAAAACATCTTTTTATGCCAAGATAAGTAATCTCAATAGATTTTCCCTTTTTTTCACCAATTGAATCTGCCAGCAATTCACTGTTTACTATTTGGTTGACAAAGGTTTCCTCCTGGACCAGATGTTCTCTTGGAACTAGTTGAACTGCTATTGCAAGGCTGTTGATGTCAAAATATATGCGCAGGCTCAAACATGAATAAATTTGACTGTGAATTACATAAACATGTTTGAAATCTCTCATTATGTTTGTGCTGCTTGATTATTTGTACAGTACCTTTATTATGGAACTTTTATTCCAACTGAACGTATGTTTTCATCTATATAGGCTATTAGCTCTCTTTCTTCAGTCATGATAGTTGATCTCATAGGACTGTGACACTCACCTCTGCATCAAACTTAAAATCAATCAGTTGTCCATGGATATGAACAAATTCTGTCATACTTAAGTCAGTTTGATCATCAATCCTCCATAGGAGTTTCGCCCATGTCTTTTCCAGTAGGTGAAGTTCTATCTCATTAACATTTTTGTATGAGTAAGTATTTAGCTTACTGTTACTCTGAAAGAGTGTCCTTGTTCTGGACCTGACCGCTAATTTTACAGATTTAGTGTACTTTTGTCATAGCTGAGTGCTGTTTGTGCCTGTGAGGCTTTTTCATTCTACAGAGCTTACACTGAGTCTTAGTACCTGTTGTTTGGCTGACGCTTTGCGTGGGCTTGTCATGTATGTCTGTTGAGTGCTTGTAGCTGATAATATTGATAGGCTCTGTTGATCCTGTTGACCTTTTCCTCTCAGGATTTAGGATCCTCTCAGAAGTCTTCCTGGTTTCTGCCTCCAGCACAATTTTAATAGCTTTCTCCAAATTTTCTTTGGACTGTAATAAAGCTGACAAAGATCCATTGATAATTCTGATAGCAATTTTTTTTACTTTGAATTCTGATGTACAGATGTATAATCACAATTTTTCAATTTATCTGTAGAGATTATTAATTAAATTGTGCATGGACTCCCTTGGATGATGACTTATACCATGTATCGTTGCCCTTTTGAGGATTTTATTGAATCCAACTTGAATCAGAATCAAATTATTATCAGGATCTATTAGAACCCTTTCAAAGCATCTGTGTTTTGTGTTGTATTTGTCCATTTATTATATCATCAGCATTAGAACATATTAAGTATAACTTTATATTTACTTGTTGAGCTTTAGATTTTGTTTTTAATTTTGAAGAAAATCTATATCTTAAGATCACTTTTCTGCATGATGCCTAATCTATGTTCAGTTTGGTCCATCTCGGACATTAAATATTTGATGTTATAGTATATGATCTTACATAAAAATTAGGAGTAAAAGGCTCAGCTCGTCAAGCCTATTTCATAATGTCATGACTGATCAGTTTATTCTATATTCCTGCCTCTCTAACCTCAAAAGTATTTGTAGGCTCTGCTTCCACTGCCTTTTGAGGAAGAGAGTTCCAGAGACTCACAACCTTTTGAGATTAAAAAAATACTCTCCTTATCTCTGTCTCAAATGGATGGTGCCTTATTTTTAAACACTGACCCAGATTTTATGTTCTCATGCAAGAGGAAATATCCTTTCCACATCTGATCATGTTGACTCTTACTCTCCTGAACTCCAGCAGATACAAATCTACGCAAGATAAAAGGTACTGCAGATGCTGGAGAATCCGAGATAACAAGGTGTGGAACTGGATGAGCACAGCAGGCCAGGCAGCATCAGAGGAGCAGGAAAGCTGACGTTTTGGGTCTGAAAGGGTCCAGACCCAAAATGCCGGCTTTCCTGCTCCTCTGATGCTGCCTGGCCTGCTGCGTTCATCCAGCTCCACAGCTTGTTATCTCAGACTCCAGAATCAGCAGTTCCTACTATCTCTGGTGGATATGAGTGTTGCTGTTGCTCAGAGTAGACATCAATCAGCAGTCAAGTGAAATATAACTGGATTAGGTAACCAACTTGTGGCTGCCACTACAAACAATCACAAAATACATCTCAAGGCTTTCCAAAGGAAAATTTAGTAATTGTTACTGCCTATTCACCTTATAATGAAAGATCTCACTCTGCAAATGTAAGAATAGAAACACTTAACAAGAAACAGTCACAGAGATGGCAACATCATGGACTGCATTTGGTCATTTTTATGAAAGGAGCAGACAAGGTGAACACCCCTAGATAGGTAGTTAGCATCACTGAGAGGAGCAGGTGAGGTGAAGATTCTGAGATGGGGAGCCAGCATCACTGAGAGGAGTGAGTGAGATGAGGATCCTGAGGCAGGCAGGCAGCTTCACTGAGAAGAGTGGAGGAGGTAAGGATCCTGAAACTGGTAGACAGAATTACCCATAGGAATGGAGGAAAGAGAACCCACAAAAGATAAATGGTGCCACTGAGAGGAACAGACATGGTGAGGATTCTGAGTCAGGGAGTCTGCATTACTGACGGGAGTGAGTGAGGCAAGATTTAGAAAAGTTCCTTGAGTGGGCAAACACAAGGCAGAAGCAGTAGAATATGGGCAAAAGTGCAATTGCCCATTTTGGGTGGCTAAACAGGATGGCAAAGTTTTTTTAAAATGGAGACAGGTTGGGAAATGTTGATGCACAAAAGGATCTGGGTGTCCTTGTACACTGATTATTGAAAGCAAGCATTCAGTCACAGAATGCAGTTTGGAAGGCAAATGGCACATGAGCCATTATTGCAAGATGGTTAGAGTAACAGAACAAGGCCATCTTGTTGCAGCTAAACAGAGCCTTGGTGAGAACAGCCCTGGCGGATTGTGCACAGTTTTGTCCCCTTACCTAAAGGAAAGCGATACTTGCCATCAAGGGAGTGAAATAAAGGTTCACTGCACTGATTATGAGATGGCAGATTTGTCCTTTGGCACTGCTATCCAAGCAGTATATGAGGAACTGCATTCCTGAACAAGACAGTCATACTGGGCGACTCTGCATTCCAGCAACTTGACCCAGTCCCATCTAAACCATCTAAATGCCAGCCTGGGACTATGAAGGTGCTGAGAGCATCTCAGCACACTCATCTTCTAACTCCTCAGCTCATTCACTAGAGCCTTCATATGTGGTACATGTCGAAGTAACAATGGTTGTCACTGCAGAAGTGCGGAGATCACAGTAAGACCTCAACAGATCTTTCCACAATAAGGCCAGCTATCACATGATTCAATGCCAGTAGCATCAGAGTTAAGAAACATGTCTCCACCTTCTCTGACCGGCATCAACTAGTAGGGTCTGGACGATGCTTGAGATCAAATGGAATAGGTTATGATTATATGTTAATTAAGGGGCAATTGGGTGAGCACATGATTGGATGTGTAATATATATATGGAACAAGTAATCAGTATGGTTGGACTTTAACGATGTGTACATTGGATTAAAATGCTGACTCAAAAAGGTTATGCCTTGACACTGTCAAACCCATCTATAACTTCTGGCATTTAACAGGGTAAGGTGTACTTTATTGTCTTAAACTGCTGGTCATCCATTCACGGAACCAGGAAGCAGGAGTCCGTGTGCTTTCCACAATCATTTGTTTGAATTTCATGTTCAATATGGACCATAGTCTGGTCTCACCCTTCCTAACCTACGTTAGTTACTGGATAAATCAGCTCTTTTTTTTACCTTTTGCTTTACTATCCCAAAATGCTTTTACACACCTCTGAACATTTTTTTTGAACCATTACCAAATAATCCATGTTACTGTTTTAATACTTTATTTTCTCCACCGCCAAATCACTCATGGCCCTAATTAAACAAAAGATATGGCAGTGCTACTACAACAAAAGTGAGGAATGAAGGGAGACAGAGAGGGGACTAAATTAAAATGGAATTTGAGGGGGGGAGGTGTAAAATCAACCCTTAAATGTACATTCCAATGAGCATCACTTGCTCTTTATGATCTCTGCAGCATGACCTTGTTCATTTGCAAAGGGATTATTATTTATAACATTTTCATGTACGAGCAATCTTGACTGCAGGATGCACTTTATCCTTAATCACTAATGGTTCACCATGATTTCATCTCATATCGCTTTGCATAAATCACAACTAAGCACATTGTAAATGCAAATCACTATTCCCCAAAATGTTTTAGTCTGCTTTTGATTGTTTAGACCTTCAGTAAATATATCAATAGAACGAGGGCAATTCTTATCAGTGGCACTAATGACTGAATGCTAAAATCCATCTTTCAATGACACCATCTGTAGAAAAGGTATAGTCATGCATGACATGCAGTGGCTGTTTACTTGTCCTCACCTTCAGGTTAGTTAGTCACACAGGTTTGCTCCTTGTTGCATTTCTTATCCATCAATTATCATTTTAAAGAGTGGATTAATGATTAGACCCAAAGACCAAAACTAATTTATCAAATCCACTTAAAGTATGAGTGCCGTGTTGAAGGCAAGCGCTCACATATTTGGGTTACCGAGTTACTTAAGTGGACTTTCAGGATGCCAAGATGTTATGTGTGCACTGAGTAGAGTTGTGTGGTCTCCCCACTACATTTTAAGTCTTCTAGGTGAT
Source organism: Ginglymostoma cirratum (assembly GCA_024137785.1). NCBI lineage: Eukaryota > Metazoa > Chordata > Chondrichthyes > Orectolobiformes > Ginglymostomatidae > Ginglymostoma > Ginglymostoma cirratum. The sequence goes on along the minus strand of JAHRHZ010000073.1, from coordinate 7,648,691 downwards.
ATACTATGGTTTCGCAAAAAGATGAGGTATTTGGCAGCATTTAATGTTGTACAATTCCCATATTCTTAAAACTGGACACCAATGGTGGATGAATAATGTAGAAGATATTGAAGGAATTGTTGTAACATACATGTGGCAATCTCCTGCACAATGTCCAGTAACTGCAGTACTGTTAGCATATATTATCATAACTGAAGGTTTGAGACATAAATTTCTCATTGTAGTCTTGGCGTATAGGGCAGTATTTGAGGTGACACATAATTTGATTTTGATGGCATTTTCACCACTCATTGACAGCCTCTAACAACGTGACTGGTCCAAGTTGTGAAGGACATTTCCCTTGTGCACTGCATTAAGGCTAACTATGTTCATCACAGTTTCAGCCATGATTATGGCACTAACCTTCATTGTGTTCTATTGATTTCCTGTCTGTTTGGAATGAACAGTTCCTTAAGCAACTGTGGTGCCCATGTTAAAGGTCTATAATGTGGAGGTTGATCACCAGAAACTGGCAGATGTCATTTGTGATGTTTCAAGAAGCTAGGAGAATCTACTCTCAATTAGCAGGCCTCTGCAGTGACTTTACTCCTGTAAAGTTTCTGTCATGACCACATGGGCCTGTCATTGGAATTCTCTTCCTCCTGCTCTTCCATGTTGGACTGATGAACCAGGATAGGTACCTCCTCCTCCTTCTCCTGATCTTCCTCATTGGACTTCTTCTCAGATATTGTTGTTATACGTCAGAGTCTGCCCCCACTGATTATGTTGCTCTGCTGCACCATATTGTGCAGCACATGATGACACTTCTAGATAACTTCGAGAGGACATTCTATATAGCTCTTCCAGAATTGCAAGTAAACCAAAAGCACAGTTTCAAGATCACAGTTTCAAGATCACAGTATCCTGCTCTACTGTCTTGCAGGGTAAACACATGTCTGTTTATATACTGCTTTTTGCGTTCCTGTGGTGGCTGTCTAAAGGGGTTATCAGCCATTTCCATGAGAGGTTCCCTTTGTTCTCCCTGAAGCCTGTGCTTGCGCCAGTGCTACTCTCTTAAAAAGCTGAGGCAGTTATGAATTCCTAGGAATAAACGGGTTTATAAGAGTTTTCAAGGCACCATGCATGTATGTAGGAATAATGGGTGTTTTCACAAGCCATTTGCACATGCAGAGGGTGGAAGGAATTTCTGTTTCTGCAGGTATTAGCTTATTGATGTGGTGCCCTTATGGTGAAGTGGGCACCCCTGTACTTGAAGGAAGTCTGCTCATTTCGCTAACTCCCTAACCCTCTGAGTGTGCGCCAACACATCTACTGAGAGTTTTACATACTCTAACACCAAGCTAAGAGGGCATCGGTGACTGCTTTTGATACAGCTGTATACATCTTACAGTGGGATGCTGCAGATCAAGATCTCCATCTGATCCCTGAAGCTTAGAGTTACAAAACCACTGTGATCTTGTGTGCGTCAACTAGTAGGGTTACAGGTCAGCAGATTACGATGCCAAATTTTGTTCCACCTTGGCACATATGTCAGTGACCAATTCCATTGACCCAATATGTTAGTGACTGATAACATTTGACTTCCACAGGCATCAGACCTATATCCTGGGTTGTCATCCTCCTCCTGTCTGCTGGACACTGCACTCTTTCCAACTCTGGGCCTTGTCCCTTCCCTCTGACCGCAGGTTGCATGCTTTTACCTGTTTGTGCTGTGGCGCCATCACCATTTTGCAGCTGCTTTGCCGCAATGCACACACTTCCCCTATTGTAGCACACTCTCCTTCTGCCTAGCTGGGTACTTGAGAACAAGGGGCCAAAATACCTGCCAATCTAAGGCCACAGGCCTTACTACCAATTTCCTTTGATGCCCACCACACATCTGGGTACAAATTTGCTGACGTTTTGTGGCACTTGGTGAAAAAATCGAAAACTCTGCAAAACATCTCCAAAGAATTCTGATACGTTCAGACGTTTTCCTCAAATACGTCAATTTCTCATCATAAAACCTAGTGATGAAAACTGCTTCTCATTGCACATTTAAACATATTGCTACAGACCAGACCAAACCCCTTCAAAATATTCAGAAGATAGTCCAGACACAAACTTTTTCTTATTTGAAAGGTACATGTAAGATATTCCATTCCAGATGCAATTCGATTGGTCAAACTATCAGATTTAAGCAAAACACACTTTATTCATCCACTATAGTTAAAATACAACAACAGAAGGAAGGAATTGGAATAACTTAACACAATTGGAAAGCGTAATAGAATAATATATTCAGTAACTATTACTAATTAACTTCCATGTAGCAACATCCCATAAGCAAACTCTGGCAAAAGGCAAGTTCAGAAAACAGATTGTCTCATATGCAACTTCCACTGCAGGGTGAGAATGCCCAGCTTTTGGCTGTAACTGAAAGAGGGCGAAATAAAAGAAGTTGCCACTCCTTTTAGACACCAACAGGAACTGCGGAAAACTAAAACTAAAAATTCTGGTTCTGTTTGAGCTTGACCACACCCATGCAGGCTGCTTTTATTGTGCCAACTTTAAGAAAAAAGCCAAAAGCCTTACAAGCTGCTTACTGTCGTGGATCTGGTTGTTTGCTTGGTACCTCTGCCTTAAAAACTGCCTTCAAAGCAAAAGGACAACATACACCTCTTAAAGCCACATTATCATCATAATATGCACGTATGAAGTATGCCCCATCCCAGCTGCTCCACCCCCACACCACTGTCCCTCCCAGCTACCAGCACCATCATTCCCCCACCATAGCTGCAACCACTGCAACATCTCCCACTACCATCACTTGATGAAAATATCGGCTGCTGGATACAGAGTAAGCCAATCACTTCATATAAGACTAAATTATAAATTTAAATTATATGTGGCTTGGTATTGGTTAATAACAATATCTTATAAATTCAATAACATTCATATAACTCAATCTTTGGTCTCCAGTGTACGTGAAAATGAAACCTTTGTGAAATCTCTACCTCAGTGGAGACTAGAACTAGATGTCATTACACATGGTAGATTCCCGCATTGTAGTAAAAATGTTTCAGAGATAAAAGGTACTGCAGATGCTGGAGAATCCGAGATAACAAGGCGTGGGGCTGGATGAATGCAGCAGGCCAAGCAGCATCATGAAGGGTCTAGGCCCGAAACGTCAAGTTTTCCTGCTCCTATGATGCTGCTTGGCCTGCTGTGTTCATCCAGCCCCACGCCTTGTTATCTCAGTAAAAATGTTTACTGCTGTTATATAAAGGGGAAATCAGTACTAGTATCCTTTCATATGTGAAGCATCTTTTTGTCAATAAGAACCCTTTAAAGATCAGTTCTCTGAAATTCTTTACTCCGCAGGAGTACCACAACCTATTTCATCATGAAGATAACCAGTAAGCATTAATAACTTAATATTCTTGTGCATATTGTTGTGTGTAGCACATCTCATGACGTTATATTTTGACAAAAAGGCTCATTTATTATATAAGTAATCAAATAAAAAGGAAAAAAAGGAGTGCAGTGGATTCGATTCCTGTTGAACTTGTGTAGTTTTGCCTGATTCATTGTCCCCAGGAGACTGAATCAGACATCTGCTGCAGACGAGAGTATTTAGAAGCACCCTGGCCTCTTCCTGAAAGGGAAGAGGTCAACCTTGAGTGGAGAGTGCTCCCTGGAAAATCGGCTAAGCATAACAAAACCTCATTTATCTTATGTTTGTTTCAGCATGCAGCAGGGAGTGTGAACTTGATCTATTACTTCACTCCCCAACACAGCGAGGCTTTGCTAATCATCTAACTGCAAACAGACCCAAAATGACAGCAAAACAGAGGGCATCTACAAGCTTAAGTTTTAAAATGTCTGTCCCTCAATAGGCTGGAAATTTAATTGTCTGATGACTCATTAACTTCCCAGAGCTAAAACATATGAGCAGCAAGTGTTAAATCATTAATTATTCAACTGTGTAGAAATGAACTGCTGATGGTCCAACTGAAATAGGAAAAAAAAGCTACAAAAAATGTAGCTCGAAAAATCAAATCCAGAATATCACTGCAAGAATCCGAATGTAAAACATTTCATGACCAATGGTCTTATTGCCTGTGGTGCATTCTTAATCAGGTAGTAACAATGATCCTAAATGTTGGACAAAATAATAACAGAATAAATGCTGCAAATACACAAAGCATGGTCAGCAACTGCAAAAGAAGAAAAAAATTCTTGTGCACTTCATCTCTTCATAATTTAGATTCCAGTGGTGATAGTTTTCATTTTATCTGTCAGTTCACTGTCAGCTGTTTACCAAAGTGAGTCAAATAACTGCTAACAAAATACCCCTGGTCACTCCTATACTTCACTTTGAAAAACTTTATATGATCTCAATTCGTCCAGCTTTCTGAAAAGCTATCACATTTCTTTATTGGTGTGTGATAAGCACCATTGTTAGAAATACTGGATACATGAAATCCATCTATATTATGAAAGCAAGCAACAATTACTCTTTGTGCAACTTACTCATCATAAAGCTAAATTCAAATAACAAATAAAAAATAGAAAATAAATAAAGAGTGTAACTAATTCTTACAAAATAAGAATTTAGCATGAAGACAGACCAGAAAAAGTTCATACAATCCCTACAATGCAGAAAGAGGTCCATCAAGTCTGCACTGACCCTCCAAAGAGCATCACACCCAGACCCGATCCCCCGCCCTACATTAATATGGCCAATCCATCTAACCTGCTTATCTTTAGATTGTGGGAGGAAATCAGAACAACTGGAGGAAACTCACACAGACACAGGGAGAATGTGCAAACTCCACACAGACAGCCATTCAAGGCTTGGACTTCAGCCCAAGTCCCTGGTGTTGTGAGTCAGCAGTGCTAACCACAGAGACACCGTGCCACCCCTTAGCAGTTTGTAAAAGTTTATAAAAACAATATCAGAAAGACAACAAGACTGAGTTACTGAGATCCTCCTCAGGCACAAACACGCAGAAATACCAGAATGTTACTTTTTACTGGACATATTACATAAGGTATTAGTAAATAGAAGTAGTTAACATGAGGGCATTATTTCTGTTTTTTCTTGTTCTGTTACAAACAAATATATAATCACATTCAAAATACAGCTGTCATAGCCTGCTAGTTATTACAACCAGCTGAAGGCATGAATAAATATGGTTAACTGACTTGCCCTGAGGATCTTTGATGAGCTGAGGCTAATACTAATGCCTGGTCCACGGACCTTGTGCCAAATGCCAAATCTTAGACATAGAACTAAATATTGCACTGTGAAATTTAAGATTCAGCACAGTGTAGGAAGACTAGCATGGCACAGAGTGGGTGGAACAAAAGAAAATGCTTGAGTCAAAACCTGTTGTCCTGGCAATGTTAGTGTGCTTTATAAAATGGCAAATCCTATTACTTCTTTGGGCTAAAAATACCATGACAATTTACAGAATATATTGCATATTTTCTACCTTTAATTGTCAGGAAGGCAGGGGGTGGGTTTTGGCAGGTGGTTGCTGATGCATATTGCATTAGAATTACTGAAAAAGAAAATTATTAAAATAATACCTTTGCAAATAAGTAGTTTGCTCAGTTATTTGCTTGTTTTATTTGTTATGCATTTTTCTTTCGATTATGCCTCATTGTGATAGGATAGCAAGCTGAAAACCAAGTCCCGCTATTCCTAAAATCATCACAAAAGTTAAAAGCTTTTAAAAGTCTGCAGAATTCCCCATTTACCTGTCTTTCTGACCCAGGTTGCTAGAAAGCATGGACCAGACTTCTGCACTTAACAAGAAATACCATTCATTGCAAATAAATAGATTCTAACTACAGGTAAACAATAATGAACCGACAGCATCTAACTATGAATTAAAACTGTTAATCCCCTTATAAACTTGTCCTCCATAGACATAAACAGACATTGCACAGGGAAGGAAAAATTGGGTGATCTGTAGCAGAGATAATATCTGGGAAAATGGTTCAGTGGTCTCTGATCACAGGATTTGCTGAGATGGTTCTTATGCTGATCAGAACGTTGCTTCTCGAACTCCCTTCGCAGGATGCTTTAACCTATTTTCAGGAAGTGCAGGAGGACTGGTTCACACTTATACAGGTCTTTGATTTGTTAATTAAAAATTGTAGTTCAAAGCAACTGCTGAAGGAACAATGAACTGGTTTTCTTCAAACTTAAAGTGATTCTTCAAGCTTAAAGAAAGCTTCTGAGTTTGCTGACATTTGAGCCTATCTTGTTCACAGACCCAAACTCTTCAGCTAGTCACCTAGTTGTTGACAGGCTTTGACATCAATGACAAGTCAGTAGACCACAGACCAATCAACAACTTATTGCCGACTGAATCCCATTTGTACACAGCCCTTGGCTCCAGCTCATCTGCAATTTTCCTCTACTGCTTGAATCAGCAGCTGTGTAAACAGCACTTACAATGACAGTCGACAGCAACTTGCTTTCCAAAAAATGAAGCAACCGCTCAACAATCTTTGGATATTAAACAGACTTTTCTTCATTTTAGCCCGTTGTAAAAAAACAGAGAAATAGAAACAAAACACAGTTCTTACATGTTTAATCATTAGGATTAAATGCACACTTTCATTCATAGTAAAATGTATAATGTTCTCCACGTGATTTGTTAGAAGACTAAATACTAAACACAAGATATAGATTTCATATTATTAATGCGCAAAATTAAAGGCTTCCTAAAGTAGATAGAAGTACATGCTGAGTAAAGCAAGTGACCTAAGAAAATCAAGACCATAAGATTTAAAAACTAATGAATAAACTTAAACTTTTGATGTCTACATAGTTACTTATTGATTAAAATTGTTACTTCACATTTTAACAGATCATATTACTGCTGTCAGATGTTTTATGTACATTGATGTTACTGCATCAGTAAACTTGCCTGAATTTTAAGAAAATTATGGTGCTGATTTTTTTTTTGCCTCCCTGGTATGGTGGGAGTAATGATGAGAGAACTGAGAAAATACAATGAAAATTAAAAGTCGGATTCTTGACATTGAGAAAAGAAATCCCAACTTTATATTCTAGACTCAAATGATGATTTTAGAATCTACCTTATTTCCAAGTATTTGCATATCAGAATAACCCAGTTATCCTATTGGTATACTACTTCCAATTTCCTACTCTTTACCAAGAAAATAGATGATGCAAATTCTCAACAGTCACATCAGAGCAGGTGGCTGCAGCTGAATGAATGCTTATCTCAGCCATCAAGTACCTGCTTCTTCTCTCATCTCTATTGACTATCCATCCATCCTTAGCACTAATTCACTTTGCTGCCCACTCCTAGACTATCAGCCTTTGTCCACTTTAGCTTGCTTTCTTAGCAATGATTTCAGAAGTGTCTTACAGGTTGTCACCTTTTCATGGATTGCTACCTTGCTTCGGTGGAGAGAAATCCTTCCTGAAAGTCAATGCAACTTCTGACCAAACTGGAAATGGACATGATCTTCACTGCTCAGCAACTCCAAGAGAAATGCCAGGAACAACACTAACTACTCTACATGGTCTTCATCGATCTGACCGAGATATTTGATTCAGTCAGTTGGGAAATATTTTGGAAGACTCTGTCGAAGGCTGGCTGTCCAATAAAATTCATCAATATCCTCCATGTCCTCCACAGCAAAATGACAGTGATGGTCTTTATCAAAGGTAATATGGCAGAATCCTTTGAGAACAAGACTGGGGTCTAGCAGAGATGTATCATTATTTTCACCCTTTTATCATCTTCATCTTCACCATTCTTCATCTTGTTAAGAACAAGTTTCCCAGTAGTGTGGACATTGTCTACAGGATGGATAGAAAACTTTTCAACCTCAACTCCTGGAAATGCAAGAAGGAAACAACCTCGCCTGCGGAACTTTAGTTTGCTGTTTACAATGTCATCTCTGTTCTCTCAGATGAGAATGTCCAAGCCTCAACTAATGTCTTCACAGAAGCATGCCAAAGAATTGGTCTCAGTCTCAACCTCAAGGCAACTCAAATCGTTTACCAAACTATTTCAGGCCGAATGCCGGTTCATCCCTCCATTAAGATCAATGGAGAAATCCTCCTAAATGTGGAACATTTCTCTTGCTAGGAAGCTACAGGCCAACTTGACATTGACTTGGAGATTCAACATCACATCCAATTTGTGACTGTTGCCTTTGGGTGCCCAAGGATGACAGTCTTTGATGGCTGTGACATAGTGCTAATATTAACATCTTTGTGTATAAAGCAGCCACCTTTCTGACTCTATATGGCTCCGAAATGTGGACTATATATAGATGCTACCTCAAGACTGTTGCGAAGTACCATCAATGCTGTTTGAGATGGATTTCCTGCATCAGCCAAGAGGACAGGCATATTAATATCAGCATCCTGAAACAGTTAATACTATCAATATCGGAGCCTGTCATGTGTTTAGGATGCCTGAGTTCCAATAACCAAAGAAAATCATCTTTTTTCAGCTCAAGAAAAGCACTTGAATGAGAGGAACCATTTCAAAGACTCTCTGAAGGCTTCCCTCAAGAAATGCAACAAAGATTTTAGTGCAAGGGAGATCCTCATTCAGCAGAAACTGACTTGCAGGAAACTCCTGTCTGAAGGGACACAATTCTTTGACAACACCTGTCAGCAGGAAGAAGTAAAGAAAAGAACCTGGAGAACAGAATGGCAATGATTTCAAAGCCAACAGCCACTTCCACGTGCTGGAAATGCCAGCTAAATGGGTGGTTGGAGATGTGGCTCTAGGATTGGGCTCATCAGCCACACAATGACCCATAGAACCTGTGACCGGTGACACGGAATTTCCTAGTTGGACAATCATACTCATGAGTGAGTGATTGCTGAGTACGAAGATGATAGGCTGTCAGCTTCTGGGCCTTGCTATTTAGTGCGGACAAAGAGGCAGGCCCCATACTGTGTGATGATGGGAGCACTGAACCGTCAATCTATCAGTCAAGGCAAGGGCTCAGCATGTATTCATCTGGCACCATGCCACATCAATATCAGACCTGCAACATGTACCAGCAGTTTCTGCAGCAAATGCACTGCATGTGCTTCATGCAAATGGCCATGTTGAAAAATGAGAAGAGTGCCAGTCATCCCTGTAAGTCAAATGTAACCAGTCTGGGAACTACAGATTGGTCAGCTAGAGTGCTTTGGAGACATCTGTCAGGGATATGGGCTGTAGTCGTTGCTATGGATGTAAGGGCTCAAGATTTACTTCAATAAAACTGAGTCATTATTATAACATTTGCACAGGTTATTTGCTCACAGAGCTACATTGGAAAATATTGCCACTGGAGCGCTTATGGCCTTGGTGCAACTCAAAAGACAACACAGAAGGAGACAATGAGAAGAATCTTGTCAGCAAGTCAAGCAGGAACGGTAACCTCCACTAGCTTCCACACACTATTCAGAGGGAGACCAGCAGCTGAAAATGACCCAGAAGGTGGAGAAGAATGACACTGGATCTCTAGGCTTCACTCTCATTTTCTTCAACAGTCGGAAAGACAGTACAAGCACCAGTTAAGGATGTCCTGCTCCACCATCATAAAACTGTGCCATCTTCTGGAGCAGGACTTGCACTATTGCGTGGCAATTCCTTCCCAACGGTCATCAAGGACACAGCTACCTTGAATTCGTTTATGCGAGCAGCTTGTTTGAAAGAGTAACAGGAGATCTGTGTGGTATCTCCCATTCCTCAAGAACATAGCTATTCATATCCCACCTCCCCCACCAGCCCCAGCAATGAGAGTCAAGCAGTCTGATCAGTGAGGTTCTTCACCATCATTGGCTTCCTTCAAGTGCAGGGTGCTGCAGAATGCCCCCACTTTACTTTGAAAACACCTGGTTATTAATCTGCAGAGTCTGTAAACAGAAATGGCTTCTACTCCTTCATATATTCAAATTATGTGTGACCATGAATACTAAATTCAGGAGGTCTGTGCCAGATATCCTGGAAGCTGCCATGATTCCTATGTATTAGAGAACCCATGGGCTCCTGCTTCCTTCCAAGGTCCTCAGGTTCTACAGGAATGGCATTTGGAAGATGACGGGTACTCCATCCAAACATGACACAATTACATAATCCTCGGAAAGATGTAGAATGAAAATACAGTGTTGCTTACATTTATATCAGGGCCACAGTGAAACAAACCATTGGCCTCATTAAGGCCACAATGCGGCCTTGCAGTATAGCCCAGAAAGGGTATTCTACAACATTGTGGCATTCTTGCCCTTCACAACTGGAGATGACAAGGTGCTAATGTCCTTGATGAGGACAAAATGAGGAATGACAGCAATCTTCTGAGGATGAAGAAAAGGGTGAGGATAAGGACACCAACGAGGAAAGACAGCCAAGATAGCATGACAGACTAATGTATTGCAGAACCCAAAAAGCCAGAGATAACCTAATTGTAACCCACCTCTTGGTCGAATGAGCTGCATTTAGTCATGCTTAACTGTTTGCAATTCCATAGCTAGTCTGGAAAACAGCACCTGCTTAATGCAAAGGACATATTATACTTGTCATTTTTGTGGACCTTGCTATTTTTGTAACCCTTGATGTTTTGTGACACTGAATGAATACCTCATTTTCCATGTGATTTTACGCTTGATATCTTTAGATGATTCCATTTTCTAGCATTTACATGAAGCAATGCACTAACATTACATTGTGCTAAGATTGTTTAGGTAGATCTCAATGTGTCCATCAGAACATGATATTTGAGAGCTCTGTAGTGAATTCCATTGTGATAGACAGCAGGTTGACAGGAATCCTGAGTAATCTCCTTTTGACTCCTTCATCATCAGTAACAATTAAATGTTTCAGAGTCCACATAAACTGATAAATTGCCATGAAATGCTTGAGCTTTCAGCAGGACAGCATTTAACCTGCAACAATTCTTTTAACAGTGCAAGTGAATGTATATTTACAAAGATAAAAGATTATTTACAATGATGTTGCACCCTTGCCACTGATGTGCCATCAGTATATTTCTTCTTCCTCTATCTCCCACAATGACTAAATTCAGCCACAGCCTCTGTAGCTGTGGTGTAAGAAGCCTGCAGTGTGTATGGCACTGTTGGCTCAGAAGACTCGGGTAGTCAATCTACTGGGCTTAGAGGGCCCAGCCTTGCCCAGTTGCAGGCTTGCCTTCCTTAGCTTGAAGTGCTGCAGCCTCTAGACTTGCTGCTGGGCCCTCAGCAGCTTCTGTGAGTTCTGTCTACAACACCTTCTTGCTGGCACCGCCCTGTCTCCCTATTAGGAAGGGCACGTGGAATGAGTTCAAGTCCCTCATTACCCTGTTGCCTTGCCACTGATGCTGAACAGCCATAATTAAAGCGATGGTGTGCACGTCTGTGCATTCACCTAGCAGGCACTGAATGATCTGCCGGATCTGGGTCTCGATAGTGCCACTCACTTATGCGTGGAGACAGCCTGATGTATCATACCAGAACCAGCTGCATACTGATACAGTTGGTAGACATTTTATTTGTATATGGGAAAATCCACGATAATTCCTCCTTACTAAAATGCTTTATTATGCTTAAAACGTATATCTTCTTCTGTCATTTTACAACTGTGTTTTTATTGATAATGAATTTACTTTTACTATCCTAATCAACTGTTTATTGCCTGTAGATTCCAGTATAAATATTTTCTGTATAGGTATGACATTGTGTGTGGTTACACATTGAATATCTTGCTGCAACTGGACTCAATCCACGCAGGAAAAGCCTTGTCCTTTTGCAACATTTAGTCCAAAGAATTTCCTTATTACTTAATAAAATGGACTTCACTTACCACAGATTTTGCCATGAAAATAAACTGCACTGAAATATTCAGCATGCCCTTTCAAAATATATGGAATCAATAATAAACACAATATCCAGCTTCAATCAATCCAAGCTTGTGATAAGATTTTATTAGCAATTGCTTTGCCTTTCATTTTAAATAACCTCAGATTCCGAAGATTTATAGTGCAGTTCTATCAGTTTAAATGCAACAAGACCCAGACTACATAATGAATGCAGTCAATAAGGTCTGGTACACCCTTTTCCTTGCCATAATGTGAGAGATCACTACAACAATGATAGAGTTCTCTTGATTGCATGACCAGCAGCCGTGGCAGCTTTTATTTGCTGCACTCATGTCTGGCTCAAACTGCCAGAATAGCAGACATGCCCAGGAGACATCTCTGAGACAGAAGAATGAGGGTCATTCTCTGTTAATGTTTTGATGACATGTGACATTATCAGTTTATTTGTTACATTCTCAGCAGGCTACAAAATGATGAAAACAGTGAGTATGTAAGAGCCGTATAAGTGGACACAAAAATATAGCTGGTCTGAAACATGAAGGTTGCTTCTCCTGCAATAGGAGAATACTTGCGCACTTTCCTCAGCGTGGAACTGCACAGAAGTCTTCATTGTACTGTATTCTTTCTCATCATAATGCATGTCATTTCTATACTGTTGAATATCATGTTGATTTATTGCTCAGGAGCAGAAAAACAATCACAAACATCAAATTACTTAATAGACTTTGGTATGAATAGCCTTTAGCCACAATTTGGATGCGGGGTGGGGGACAGAGGCAGACATTGTAGAATTGAAAAATGCCTCCAACAACAGAATTGCAGAATCATAGAATAGTTACAGCTCAGGAGGAGGCCTTTTGGGTCGTCAGGTTTTCACTGGCTATCTGAATGAACATTGTGACTCAGGGCCACTTCCCTGTCTTTCCCCTATAGTCCTGATTTGTTTTTATATATTATATATATCATGGCCTTTTGAATGTCTCAGTTCAACCTGCCTCCAACACTTTCAGCAGTGAATTCCAGATCCTTCATTCTCATATTGGATATGTGTATCTCTGGCAAGACAGCATTTGTTGTTCATCCTTCAACTGAGTGGCTTGTTCGACCATGTCAGAGAGCAATTGTGAATCAACCACATTGCTGTGGATCTAGAGTCACAAGTTGGCCAGGCCAGGTAAAGATGCCAAAATTCCTTCTGTACAGACTATAATAAATAAGATTTAGTGATTTAAGCATATATACACCCAGTCTGTAAGCTGTTCTAAACCCTCTAATGTAATGCCCTATTTTATACTATTTTTCTAAGTTCTTTCTACCAAATTCTATCGGCTCAAGCTTTACTGCAGTTAAATTAATCTGTTACCTATCTGCCCATTCTGCCAAACTGTTAATGTCATTTTTTAGTTTTACACTGTTTTACTCACAGTTTACAATGTTTACGAGTGCAGCATCATTCACAAATTTGGAAATTGTCATCGACATACCAACATCTAGATTGTTATTATATATTGGCAAAAGCAAGGGCCCAAAACTGACTCTACAAACCTTCCTCAAGCCCATAAAATATCTGTTAATTCTTCATTTCTCTTTTCCAATTTCATACCATTGCCCTGTTTAATTTTCATAGCCAATTAAATTTCTAACAAGGTGTAGAATGCCCTCGACTGTGTCTCCTGCATTTCCCGCAACTCATCCCTCACACACCGTCCCTGCAATAACAACCAAAAAAAATCCCCCTCATCCTCATGTACCACCCCACCAACCTCCGGATCCAACGTATCATCCTCCGACACTTCCGCCAGCTGCAATCCGACCCCACCACCAAAGACATTTTTCCCTCCCCACCCTTGTCTGCTTTCCGGAGGGACCACTCTCTCCGTGACTCCCTTGTCCACTCCACACTCCCCTCCAGCCCCGCCACACCTGGCACTTGTCCCTGCCACTGCAGGAAGTGCTACACCTCCCCCCTCATCCCCATCCCAGGCCCCAAGAAGACTTTCCACATCAAGCAGATGTTCACCTGCACATCTGCTAATGTGGTATACTGCACCCGCTGTTCCCGTTCTGGCCTCCTCTTAATTGGGGAAACCAAGCGGAGGCTTGGGGACCGCTTTGCGGAACACCTGCACTCGGGTCGCAACAAACAACTGCACCTCCCAGTCGTGAACCATTTCAACTCCCCCTCCCATTCCTCAGACGACATGTCCATCCTGGGCCTCCTGCAATGCCACAATGATGCCACCTGAAGGCTGCAGGAACAGCAAATCATATTCAGCCTGGGAACCCTGCAGCCCAATGGCATCAATGTGGATTTCACAAGCTTCAAAATCTCCCCTCCCCCTACCGCATCTCAAAACCAGCCCAGCTCATCCCTGCCTCCCTAACCTGTTCTTCTTCCTCTCACCTATCCCCTCCTCCTACCTCAAGCTGCACCCCCATCTCCTACCTACTAATCTCATCCCGCCCCCTTGATCTGTCCATCCTCCCTGGACTGACTTATCTCCTCCCTACCTCCCCACCTACACTTACCTTTACTGGCTCCATCCCCGCCTCTTTGACTTGTCTGTCTCCTCTCCACCTACCTTCTCCTCTATCCATCTTCTATCCATCTCCCCCCTCTCCCTATTTATTTCAGAACCCTCCTCCCCTCCCCCATTTCTGATGAAGGGTCTAGGCCCGAAACGTCAAGCTTTCCTGCTCCTATGATGCTGCTTGGCATGCTGTGTTCATCCAGCTCTACACTTTGTTATCACGGATTCTCCAGCATCTGCAGTTCCTATTATCTCTGATATAAATTTCTAACAACTCTGTTGTGTGGCACTGTGTTGAATGCCTTTGGAAGTCCACATTCACCACATCAACAGTGTTACCCTCATCAACTCTTTATAATTTCTGTTCAAAAGATTCCAGCAAATTGGTTAACTATGATTTTCCCTTAAGAAATCTGTCCTTGTTCTCATTACTTAATCCACTTTTTTTCCATGTGACTATTCATTCTGTCCAAAATAATAATTTCAAGAAATTACCTACCATTTCAGTTGAAATGACTGGTCTGTAAATGCTGGGCTTATTTTTACAAACATTTTTTGATGTTACATTTGCAATTCTCCAGCTCTCCGGCAACCCCTCTTTAAAGATAGCCCTTCATTCAGCTATAGGGTTTCCTGCTAGCTTTTAGTTTCAGTCTAACGAGGCCGGCCAGTTCTTGTCCCATTGTACTCACCACTCCCCCATTAGTTATTCTTACTCTGAATTGTCCTTTTCCACCATCATCCTAAATCTGATGATAAAATTATCATTTTTCCCTAAATGTTCCCACACTGACACTTGGTGTTCTTGGCTCAGCTCAACTAGGCCTCGCACAGCCCCTTTCCTGCTTGCTTGGGCAGGTACTACTGAAAAAAACTTCTCCTAAACACAATGTAGAAACACTTGCCAGCAGCCCCCCTCACCCTGATGCTCCTATACTGTCACTATTCCAGATGATATTTGGGTAGCTACTCATTATAACTACTCTATGACGTTTGCACCTCTGTAATTTCCTTGCAGATTTGTTCTTCTATATCCTTGCTACTAGCTAGTGTCTGTAAACTTCACCGAGCAATGTAATTGCACCCTTTTTGTTCCTTCAGCCTAGCCAAGTCAATTCTGTCCTTGAACCTTGTAACACACCCTCTTCCTGCAACATCTCAACATCTTTCTTAACCAGAAACACTACCTCTCGTCCTTTTAATTTCTTTCTTGTTTTTTCTGAACACCTCATAACAAGAAATATTTAGTACTCAGCCCTGTCCTCCCTTGAGCTACGTCTCTGATATAACCACATCATCATAATTCTGCAAGGCAGTCTACACCTGTAACTCACCAGTCGAATCACCAATACTCTCTGAATTCACATAAATGCATGGCAGCTTGGTGGATCAGTGGTTAGCACTGCTGCCTCACAGTGCCAGGGACCTGGGTTCAATCTTGGCCGTGGGCGACTGTTTGCATGGAGTTTGCACGTTCTCTCTGTGCCTGAGTGGGTTTCTGCTGGGTGCTCTGGTTTCCTCTCACAGTCCAAAGATGTGCAGGCTAGGTGGATTGGCCATGCTAAATTGCCCATAGTGTTCAGGGTATGTAGATTAAGTGGGTTATAGGGGGATGAGTCTGGGTGGGATGCTCTGAGGCTCAGTGTGGACTTGTTGGGCTGAAGGGCCTGTTCCAACGCTGTAGGGGTTCTATGATCAGTGTAACCCTGATTTAGACACTACTTCTTTCTTACCTTCTGCAAATCCACCTATTAACTCATCATTCGCTATTCTAATGTTATCCATCTCTCCCATTATTTTGTGCACCCTGCCATTACCCTTTACATTCAGTCCTGGTTCCTGCACTCCTGTGGAGGTTGTTTCAAGTCTTCGCAGCAGCACTGGCAAAACACCCCACAAAGAACCCAGTCCCAGCTCTGCTCAAGTGTAACCCATGGGCTTGCACAGATGCAGGGTCAACCTCAGTATCCCAGGAATCTAAAGTCCTTCCTCCTGAACCACTTTACGAGCCACACATTCCTGTGTCTTATCATGCTATTTCTGCACTCACTACCAAGTGGCACTGGGTGTAAGGTGGAGATTTCTAATTTTGAAATCATATTTGCTCATATTCTGTTAAGTTCCCAGAATTTAGACTGCTGGACCACATCCCCTTCCTATCTGTGTTGTTCATATCAATGTGGACCACTGCTTTGGGCTGTTCACCCTCTCTCTCTGAAGAATATTGTGCTACTCTGTGACACCTTTGTACTTGCTGGCAGGGAGGCAATATACCATCCTGGAATCACTTGTACAGCTGCAGAAATGCCTGTTTTTCACCTATCAGTATTGCCAACCAGAAAGAACACAATGGATATGTCTGAAACACATATATCCCACATTGTACCGAAAACATCCAAAAAGAATATCTGAACAAGACAACTATTATCACCATTTTTGGCTAAATAACAAGAGTTGTGTACATATAGAAATTGATTTCCCATGTCCAGTATTAACTATTTGCAGGCAAAGTAATAAATTATATCCACCCTTCTGAACAGGACCTCAGCAATGCTGCTGTTAGTGTCTGGATACATCGCAGACCTCATGACTACCTCATGCCAAGCATTTGTGGCACAGACAGATGCCAATTTGAATGGACATGACTGATTCATTTTGACAGTTTGAAGGCAGTGGGCAGAAAATACAAGAGATTAGTCAAAATATAGTGAAAGGAGATCGAATACGTACTAAACAAGGAAGAGGGAAGATTTAGGGGAAGAATTCACATACACATACAAACTCCATGTCTAAGGCTAAAGGTCAATTACTTGACCTGCTGACAAACTTCTTCTTTTGTCACACTTCATTAGGCCTAATGCTAAGATCTTGTTGAATGCTGGACAGTGGTTTATTCTATCCAAAATCAAAGTACTAGTACCCTTGACAGAATAACTGAATTGTAACAGCACTGAAGGAAGCCATTCAGTCACATGTGTGTGTGCCAGAGAATCCTGTTCTCCTGCCTTCTACTTTTCGCCCAGCAAATTCTTTCTTTTCAGAAAACAATCCAATTCCTTCTTGACTACCTGAATTGAACGCATGTCCAGGACACAATCAGGCAGTGCATTCCAGTTCATATACTGCCTGAAAATGTTTCTCCTCACGTCATCATCGTTGCTTTTGTCAGCTACGTACATCTTGGCCCTGTTATTAGCAATGCTTCCACCAGAAGTAAGGCATTTTGCCGACATACACCGTCCAGACCACATATGATTTTTCATACCTCAAAAAAACCTTCTTTCACCCTTCTCTTCTCCAAGTAAAACAGTCCCAACTTCTTCATCTTCATTCCTGGGGCCATTCTTGTGACTCCACTCCACATTTTTTCTCATACCATCATATCCTTCCTAAAATGCAATGTCCAGAAATGGTCTCACTCCTCCAGTTGAAGCTGAGTCAGTGTACCTACAATTTTAACATAGTATCCTTGTTTTCAGAAAGTATGCCATGATTAATAAAGACTATGGCCTTGTATGCTTCATTAACAGTAATGTCAACTTGTCTTATCACTGTTATCATCTAGTGAGCAGTGTTCGAACTGTTCTTCTCTTTTCCTAAATCTCAATTAGTAAATGAGCACATATGCGATTTTAACAGTCTGCAATAGCTAATTCAGTGTTCAACTGTTTAACTGCTGTGACTGTAAAAGGCAGACAGATTTTCTTGTAAGTTTCTTAAAATAAAAGTCAACCATATTTCTTGTACTTAACATCTCACATAAATAAAAATAATCATGATGCTTCAACTTCTACGCAAGCACGTGTCCAAGAGTTTAAAAAGTTTTATATAAGTAATTTACAAAGTGGAGAGGTTGGTCAAGTCTACACCTTGACTCGGTAGCTTGTTGCCTCGATTCGTTTCAGAATGGGTCTGATGGATCTTTTTGAATTCTGCATTAGGGTAAATTAAAGGTGTTATCAGGAAATCTGTTTGGTCTTAGGGAGTTGGCATATACTGCATTGATTTTTACATCCAGCTTATGGTGTATAACTGGTTCGGAAACAAGCAAGGTTTGAAAATGGATGAATGGAGAGAGGGTGCAAACTCTGGTTTCTTCTTCTTCTTCTTCTTCTTCTTCGTCTCTTCTTCCTCTGTTTGGCCTGGAGAAAGGCATTTTGTTATAGCACAAATGAGCATTAGTTGACTCATCACATGGTCTGTCTCACAGTTGACCAGTTAACCAAACATGGTCATGGCTAGTTGATTCAAGGTCTATGGTTTAGATGTGATTAGATTCATTCTGGAAACGTTGTCTTTTTAGATAGGAACCATTGTCCAAATGAGTCTAAATCATTGTTGTGGATTCTTCGTAATAGTCTCATCCTATTTTAATGACTTTTGAATTGGTAAGGTACAATTCTGCAAATATTTGGCCACTTTAAGGTGCTGTTCAAGTTGCTGAAATGTTGTTTAGTCTTTTAAAACTCTAGCAAATGCTTCAACCCAATTAATACATATGGTCATTCTTAATATAAAGCATGAATTCATTATATTGCCTACAATAATATATGCTTATACAGATCCAAGTCCCTCAGCCCCTGCACTCTCTTTAGTATTGTTTCCTTTATCTTATACTGACTTGCCACATTTTTCTGACCAAAATGAATCACATCTCCGTTATCTGCAATAAATTTCATCTGCCGCTAAAACACACATTCAACCAAACTGTTTATCTCCTTTGGAAGCTCTACAATATCTTCCTTACAGTTCATAATACTTACAACTGTTTTGTTGGGTACAAATGCTGAAATTGTGCTTTTTACATCAAGGCCTAGGCTGTAGTAGTATTTCAGGAAGAGGAAAAATCTGAAAAGTGAACAGGTGAAAATTCCATACAAACTATTTCTCTCTGTTTTCTGTCACTCAGCCAACTTCATTCACATTCTGCTATTCTCTCTATTATTTCATGAAATATAACTGCCCACAAGTCTGCCAAGTTGCTCTTTACTAAATGCCTTTCGAAAGTCCAAGTATACCATTTCAACACCACTATCCTCATCAACCCTCTCTGTTATCTAATCAAAAATGTTAGATAAATGCAATTTACATTTAATAAATCTGTACTGCCTTTCCTTAAATAACTCTTTTTGCTCAAATGGCAATTCATTTTGTCCCAAATTCTTGATTCTAGAAGCATCCCCGCGACTGACGTTAAATTGTTTGTAGTTGTTGAGTTTATCTTTTCATGCATTTTCAAATTGGGTTGTTTCATTTGCAGTTCTCTATCTATCGGCACCACACTGGAATTGAAGGAAGATTGACAGGTTTGGTCCAGTACATGTACAATTTCCAGTCTCACTTTCCTCAGTATCTTCGGAAGTAGCCTATTTAGTCCTAGTGCATTTTTAAGTACAGATACCCTATTCACTACTTCCTCCCAATCAACCCTTAACCCTTCAAATGTCTTAACTACCTCCTTTTTCACCATGACCTACTCATCGTCTTGTTTCTACGTGAAGACAGTTTCAAAGACCTCATTTAATACCTCAGCCGAGCACCTTCTCCCATGTATAAGTCCAATTTTGGGTTCTTAATCATCCCAATCCTTCTTTATGCTGATTTTTACTTTTTTGATGCCTGTTGAAGACTTATGTATCTCCTTTTATATTAGTTGCTAGTCTATTTCCATACTGCCTCTTTGCTTCTTTGCTTTTTCATCTCCCTCAAAACCCTTAATATTCAGCCTACTTTTTTTTGCTTTTATTTTTCTATCTTTAAACAGTTTATAAGATCGCTTATTTTTCCGACACCTTGATTTCTTTTGCCATTCAGGTGGGTCTGGATTTGTTCGCCTGCCTTTCTACTTTGTATACTTTATACTTGATATATTGTATCGGTACCTGAACTATCTGTTCTCTAAAGGCAATGCATTGTTTGAATGTTATCTTCCTTGCAACCATTTCATTCCAGTTAATCTGGGCCAGGTCCATTTTTATCCCCTTGACGTTGGCTTTCTTCAGTTACTTATTGTTACTCTGGTTCTTATATGCCCTTTTTTTAAATAGCCACCCAAAAGTTATGATACAATGATCATTGTCTCCAAGACATTGTTCACTGACTGACATTTGATCCTTTTGGTCCATCCCATTCCCCAGAACCAGATCTAGCAGTGCCCTTCTCCCATTGGGTTAGGAATCACGCTGCTGTTGAAAATGTTCCTGAGCACATTTTAGAAAATCTTGTTTTCCTCTGTTCTTTACACTACTAATTCTTGGATAATTAAAATCTCCCATTTCAATCCTCTACAATTCTTGCACCCCTGGATTGTCCTTGCAAATTTGTTCCTCCACATCTTTGGTGCGAGTTGGTATCTATAGCCTACAGTGAGCAATGGATTTGCACTGTTTTTGTTCTTTAACTTTAGTCAATTAAACCCTGTGCCTGACCCCTCTGGAACAACTCTTTCCATCACTGCAATGTTACCTTTAGTCAATACTGCCAACCCCACCCCCTTTCCTTCCTTTCCTATCTTTCCTGAGCACTTGTGACCAGGAATAAGGTCGGGCCCTATTTTTGAGTCAGGCCTCTGTTATAGACATAAAATCATATTTACACATTGTAATCTTAGCTGTAACTCACCAAACTAATAAATATACTGCATCTACATTCCTAGCATAAGCCTAATTTAGATTTTATTGCTTTCTCTCCTTCTCTGAATCACCTAACAACTTACTATTTCCATTTAGTTCACTAATATGGAACTATTCCCTTCTCTAGCACAATCCAGTCTTAATTCTTCAGTGTAAAATTAACAGTTAGCTCTGACTGAACTGAGGGAATGTAGTTCATGTCTGAATTGCTGAGGCAGAACTAACAATAAATTTAAAAAAAGAAGCTTGATTAAAAACATTGACAAATTTTGTTTTCTTCCTATCTATATTTCATTTTGCAAAAGCAGAAAATTAGCACATTGGTCATTTTCTTTATTCCAACATTTGTAGAACAGAAGCAGTTTTAATGGCATGTTTGCTTTGGTGTAACTAAAGGTTTGGGTTTTAGAAGGAAAAATATATTTATAGCAAACCAAGCAAATTATGTTTTAATTTAAATGCTGTTTAGCAATGTCTTTCATGAATATTAATCTTGTAAACCTCTACATTTACCTCTAGGGGATGCTATGTGTCTAGGTGATTGTATACAGCATTCTGCTTCCAACAAATTATTGGGCAGCTCACTCCTTTCTTGATAATAGAAAAATTGCACCCAAGTACAAGCTATTTTTGATCAAAAGAGAATTTATGAATGCCTTCAAAGTCAAGAACATTTCTAATGCTTCTTTTTTTGGAGCCAAGCTGTTGGTTTATCTAACAGATTACAAAACCTTCAGTACGTTAACTGAAAAGAGAACTTTACATATATACAGATTCTCACTCGTGATTGCTGTTGGAAGACCAGTATGAGGAACATATATTCTTTGGAATCAACGTCTTAGGAGGTTAAAACCAATAGACTTCCTTTAAATCATGCATTAGCAGGGTATGCATACTCAAATTGCTAATAAGCAGTTTTACATCTAGATGTCTCAAATCAGGAGAATGGTTTTAACTTTGAATCTGGTACTATTGCAGCTTAATCAGACAACATGTTACCTATTGCTATCATACTTCAACTTATAGAATGCTTGCTCTTCTTTTTCATATGTATGTTGCCCTTCAACAACATCATCAGGAAACACAGCAACGTTTCAGCGTATACACTAACAATAACCAGCTTTACCTTATTGCTACACTCTTCAAACCTTCTATAGTCTCTGTCAGACTGTTTGTCCAGTATACAGTGCTAGATGAGGAGATGTCTTTTCCAATTAAATATTGGGAAAACTAAAGTCTTCATTGTTGTTCCCCACCACATACACTACCTAGCTATTGACTCTGTCTCTCTCCAAGGGACTGTCTGAGGGTATACCAGATTGTTCACAACCTTGATGTTATGTTGAGCTGAAGATGAGCTTCAAGCAACATAGCTGTACCGTCAGTAAGACTGCCTATTTGCAAAACCTCACTGGACTCTGCGTTGCCTGGACTATTCAATTATTGAAACTCTCATTCATGTCTGCTTTCTCTAGAATTAACTATTCCAATGCACTCTCATTTGGCCTCCCACATTCTACCCTCCACGTTCTTGAAGTCATTGAAAACTGCTACTCGTATCCTCACTGGCACAAAATTTGGTTTATCCATTATTCCTGTTATTTGCTGACCTACGTGGTTCTGGTTATGCGTGGCATTGATTTTAAAATTTGTAGTTAAATCCTCACATGGATTTTCTGCTCCCTTCCTCTATAATCTTCTCAATGACTTTAAGGGGAGCTGGTGGCATAGTGGTGATGTTACTGAATTTGTAATTCACAGATTTGCAGGGATTCAAAAATTCAGAAGGGCAGATAATGAAAATTGAATGAAAAACAAAACTGAAATGGGAAACTCACCTCATTGTGACTGTGTTGGTATTATACAAATCAATTTTGTTTGCTGATGTCCTTTAACCTCAAAAATCTGTCACCATTACCTGTTCTAGCAAATGTTTCAGACCCACAAAAATAATCTTTACCTGTATGCCAAGCAATTAAGGAAGGTCAATAAGTGCTGGCCTAGCCAGCACTGCCTAGATCCACAAACAAATAAAGAAAACGTTTTAGGAGATTGAAAATTCTCCAATTCTGGTCTCTTGAACCACTCTGACTTTAATCACTTTAATGCTGCCATGCAATTTAACATTACCTTTATCAATTATTAAAGGCACCTGTTGCGGTCATTATGTCTACATATTTAGAGTTCCCTCAGACAAACGCACATACTGACCAGGTGCAGGAGTAGGCCATTTGGCCTCTCAAGCCTGTTCTGGCCATCAATGTCATTACTGATCAGTTTTAACATCAAATCCCCCTTCCTACCTATCCCAGGTAACCTTTTATCCTCTTGCTGAACAAGAATCTCTACCTATGTCTTAAAAGGCTCTATCTGCTGACACCACACATATGCACTGGGTACCATTTACATTTGTGCATCTGTATTTAAATAGACTTGGGTAAAAAAAGGCGTTGTGAATGCCAGGTACAGGGTATTCAGATGTCAAAGGGAGGAAAAGGGAGGGATGCTGTGAAAGGTGAGGCTCTGAAGGAGGGAAATGAAAAGGGGAGAAGGGAGCAAGAGGAGGGTGGAGAAAGAAGTGGAGGGGACGGGTGACCCCTTTGTCTTCAACCTCTCCCCCCAGTGTCCCTTCCCAGGGCTTTACACTCCCTCCACCACAATCATTTCCACTTCGACTTGTCAACCTCCCTCAGGATTTTGTATGTTTCAATCAAGTCACCTTTTACTTTTCCAAACTCCGGTGGATACAAGCCTGTCCAATATTTCCTCACAAGACCAGTCACTTATTTCAAACAATAGTCTAGTGAAACCTTTCTGAGCTACTTTCAATGCATTTACATCTTCCCTCATCTAAGATATCCTATATTGTGACCTATACTGTAGGTATGGTCTCAGTAGTGCCCAGCCTAACTGGTTTCCCAAAAAACCCCTCGTAAAATGTGAACAATAGTGGATAGATACTGTTAATTGGACCCTGACATAGCTCAATTAGCCTCTAATTGATGGGAGGTTTATTTGTCACTACCCCCACTGCTGGAAAGATGCCAGGGCTGCAGGAAATCAATGGACACTTTGCCATGGCTTAAATTACCAATTCTGGCATCACTTGCCTCACAGATCTCCCAGAGGGCTGATTAAAACCAGCCTGTTAACTTTACAAGTCTCCCTACAAGTTACATCCGAACTGCCAAATACTTCCAACATTATCTGTTTTTATTTCAGATTTTGAGCATCTATGATAACTTACTCTTATTGATGCTGGCCTATTTTGCTTTTGACAAACTCTGCACAACTCAATTTCATTCCCATCACTCTGACTAAAATCAATAACATTCAACTTCAGTGTGCTATGCAGCCAGAAGTATAGAATCTCATTGACATGGGTGATGTTGAGAATTATGGCAGAATGGAAGAGTTTGGTCCATTCCATTATTGGGTGCATCTCACTCCTCTTTTATGCTTTTGACAAGCAGTGTGTCAAGCTCCACACTATGCAGTGGTGAGTTGCCAATTTAAATGGGACTATTTCTTGTAAAATGCCTGGTTAATGGCTTCACCTCATTAACGATCTGCTTTCTGTCTTAGCAAACACACCAAACAAACTACATGTCACGATGACCCGACATTGAAACCAGAGCAGGTACCTGGCAGATTTGGCTCACTGCTTGCTCTGAAGGACCTCCATGTTGTTTATGGCGAAGCTGTATCTCAAAGCAAAATCCAGGGGCAGCAGTCACATATTCCCATCATCCATGGACATTAGCAGTCGACATTTGGCAAACCCTCATAATCAACTTGGCATCTTTCCAACACATAGGAAGAACAGGTATGCCTTGCAGGGTGCACCAGCAACTACTATTGAAAGGTTGCAGCAGAGTCTCTTAGTGCAGTGGGAAAGACATTGAGTTATACAGTCATAGAGTCACACAGCACGGAAACAGACTCATTGGTCCAACTCTTCCAGGCTGACCAAGTTACCAAATTAATTTAGTCCCATTTTCCTGCATTTGCCTCATAGCCTTCTAAACCTTTCCTATTGTACCTGTCCAAATGTCTTTTAAATATTGTAACTGCACCTGCATCTACCACTTCCTCTGGCAGTCCATTCCACATTAGAACCACACACTGTGTGAAAAAGTTAGCCCTCAATCTTTTTTAATTCTTTCTCCTGTCACCTTAAAATTACACCCTCTAGTTTTGAATTCCCCAACCACAGGGAAAAGTCCTTTGCTATTCACCTTATCTATACCCCTCATGATTTCATAAACATCTATAATGTCATCTCTCAACCTCCTAAGCTCCAGTGAAAAATGGCCCAGCTTATCCAGACTCTCCTTTTAACTCAAGCCCTCCAGTCCCAGTAGCATCCTTGTTAATCTTTTCTGTATCCTCTCCAATTTAATAATATCCTTCAGATAACAGGGTGATCAGAAATGCACACAATACTCCAAAAGTGGCCTCAGCAACTCTTGTACAACCTCAACATAATGTCTCAACTTCTTTACTCAATGGTCTGAGCAATGAAGGCAAGTTTGGCCAAAGAAGGCCAAACGCCTTCTTTATCAATCAGTCTATCTGTGACACAACTTTCAATGAACTATGTGCCTGAACCCTATGTCTCTCTATTCTACAACACTCCCCAGGGTCCTCCCAACAACTGTATAAGTCCTGCCCTGGTTTGTCTTACCAAAATGCAACACCTCACATTTATCTAAATTAAACTCAAGTTGCTACTCTCAGCCCATTGGCCTAATTAATCAAGATCCCTTTGTAATCTTAGATAATCTCCCTTACTATCTACTTTAACACCAACTTTGTTGTCATCCACAAACTTACTAACTTTGCTTCCTATATTCTCAGCCAAACCATTCATATAACTGACAAACAACAGCGGACCCAGCAATAATTCCTGTGGAACACATCTTGTCACAGGCCTTCAATCCTAAAAGCACCATTCCACTACCACCCTTTGACTCCTACTGTCATGCCAATTCTGTATCCCATTGGCAAGTTCTCCCTGAATAATATCTGATTTAACTTTACTAACCATTCTAACATGTGGGATTGGACTAGACTGCATTTCAGGACTGATTACTTAAAGCTTACCTGCATGTTTGCAGCATCCATGCATTGCATTGCTTTGCCATGTAATGCCTATTAACACATTGACACTTTCAGTCAGAGCCCAAGGCCATCAGGGCCTTGAGGTGGTGTTTAGTGCAAACAAGTAGATAGGATGCTTCGCATGTTTATCGGTAGAGATCTGTCTGAGGTACAGAGGACATCTTGATGGACAAGACATTAACATCCGCAGTGTGTGCCAGCTGCCTCTGTTTCAAATACACTGCTTGTGTCTTCACAAAATGGTCATTTTGGAAACTGGTGGGGGCCAATCCACAGGCCAGTCAAGGGGGAGACCGCTGTTGGTCAGGGGTGAAGGTGATTTGCATCATGTCATTGCTGCTTGGAAACTGAACATTGACATCTCAATGATGCTGAAGATTGCAGTGATTATATTAAAAAAAAAGGCAAAGGCGAAGCACTTCCAAGGGTGCTGCGGGAACCATACAACATTGTTTCATCATTTGTCATCGAAGTGTAACGATGATCTGTACTAAATGCAATGAGAATTTGGATGACTGATGTGGGTCTGGAATAGGAATAATGCCAGAATGCTGATGGCACTCCCTTCTCAAGGACAATGGGTGGTTGAGTCAGCTGGTGTGGCAACTTCACCAAGTTACTGCACAGGCTGAGCCAGAAGCTGAGTGAGTGCTGGAGACATCACCATCATTATCACGGTGCAACATGTCTTACTGTATGGAGAAGTATCATCAGTTCTTGTTTACAAGGCACACCTGGCACCAGTGACTCTTCTTCGATCTAAGAACCTCTTTCACTTCTTCTGCTCCCAATGTATGTCATTTTCACTGACAGCACTGCACTCTGTTGCTGACTAATGCTGAGAGTTTGGTAAGATATGGCCAGAATACTCACCCAGCCTCATAACGTAACTCCATCAAAAATCTTCTTGCAATTTGGCCTTACCCAGAAAACCTGAGGTTCAACCTAGTAAATTAATGGCATCATGAAGAATTTGCAAAGCTGCTAGGGTAATACTTCCAAGTCGAAAAGATCATCTACTTTTCCCTTACTTCAATCCCTATGTTACCGAAAACCTCTTGTCACCTCCATGACCTCTTGTCAGCTTCGTTTCTCAAATTTTGTCCAGTTAATATCTTGAGCTCAATCCTACATAAACTGCCACTTTTCCAACAATTGCATCACGCCATAAGTTAAGTTCCTCCACTGACTCTCCCTCTTACTCAAATTGATAAACATAAAATTACCATCAAGGCTTCAAATACTGTAGAGTTATCCCTCCCTACGACAGCAGTCTCCTTCAGATCCACATATCAATACTTATGTTCTGTTCTTCTGAGACTAACCTCCTTCATATGTGTTTCCTCTGCTCCATTGTTGGTGACTGAGTCTCCAGCTATTTTGGCCAAGAATTCTGGAGTGCTCTGCTAAACTTCCACTGCCTGTTGCCTATTTTACAATTTCAGAAGTATCCTTAATATTTCACAGCATAGTGGCTCAGTGGTTAACACTGCTGCCTCACAAGGCAAGGTTATGAGTCCAATTCCATCCTTAGGTGACTGTATGGAATTTGCACATTCTTCCTGTGTCGACATGGGTTTCCTTTGGGTGCTCCAGCTTCCTCCCACAGTCCAAAGATGTGCAGGTTAGATCATTTGGCCATGCTAAATTGCCCATAGTGTCCAGGATTGTGCAAGCTAAGCGGATTAGCCATGGGAAATGCAAGGTTACAGAGGAGGGGTGAGATGCTCTTCAGAGAGTAGATGTGAACTCGATGGGCTAAATGGCCTGCTTCCACACTGTAAGAATTCTATGATGTAGTTTCCAAAATATTGTTTCAAGTTTCTTGCCCCGTTCTTGACCAGATGCTGTTTGATATCTGTTTTTACCTCTGTGAAACTTTTCTCGTTTAGTGCTTTTAAAGCGCATAATGATTTCAATGTATTGACATTCAATAGTTTTAAGCTACTGTTCTTACATTTAGCGTGACCAATTTGCTTTCACATATGTCTCATAGGTTCTGAATATCTCTTACTTGCTTACATCTTCAGCAAGATTATTAGATAACAAACTAATAAACTAATTTATAACATTAATCACATGGAATTATCCTTAAACGCTAGTCAAAACTCAAGTTTGTAACAAGGAAAATCTCATAAGATGCTACATTCTATCAACTTTCCCTTTTACCTCAGAAACCTGAACAATGACTGAAGATGGATGGAAGAAAATAGAGAGCTATGAGATGAGAATGCTATGATTAAGTTAAAACAACAGACCATAAGACAAAAGAAGAGGTATTTAAAATTGAAAAAGCAAAAAATAACTTAAGACAAGACATCCAGAAAAGAAACTGTCAGTATTTTAGCCCTCAGATCTGAAATGACCTGAAAAGTTACAGTAATTTCTTATGGAGGGCAGAGGGGAAGGCAGCAGAATGAAGGCTTGGCCTCGGCAGAATTGCATGATGGGTATCAAAAAGTGGTTACTCACGAGCTACAGTGCAAGGATGACGCAAGATTGATAAGCGTGGCACACCAGGAGAGTAGCTCTATGAAGCAGCATTTAAGGATAAGATTTTCAAAAAGTTGCAATAAATAATAAAGCATATCATTCATAAATTAATTTGGGATTTATTGCATGTGCTCTTTTGTCAGTAATTCTGTGTTACTTACAGAGGTCTTGCAGCATGAAAACAGGCCCTTCGGCCCAACTTGCCCATGCCGTTCAGTTACTTTACTGTTAAAGAAGACAAAGTAGAGTCAAGAACTAAGTGAACTGTAGAACAGAACCAAACGTCTGAGTGACCTGCTCTTGTTGACATGTAGAGGTAGAATCACTGTAGTCCGATTGGATCACAGTGCTACGCTTTCATCAGAGAGAGAGAGAGAGAGAGATGGTTGATGTGGATTTAACCTGAGGCAAGGGGAGAGGTTGAAAAACAGAGCCCTTCATGGCAACCGTAGCTAGTGTGAGAACTGAGCCCATACCATTGGCAACATGCTGCATTCAAAACCAACCATCCAGACAACTGAGCTAACCAGCCCACATAGTCGTAGGCCTTTGGCTAGTGACTTTACTTTCCAAATACCATGTTCCAATATTTTTAAATAGCTTTTTTCTCTGCATCTTTGCAACTCCATATGTTTTCTTTATTATGTTTGTCTAGTACAGGAAGTCAGATCAGATTTTAGGATTGGCATCTCTGAGGCTGTACTGTAGGAAAATTTTGGGAACAGCTCCAAGGCTCCATGATAAAGGGCCAATTTTTACTCACAGTTCAATGGGATGGGAAGGGAGTGAATGAATTTTGTACAGTGAGATTCAGTACCTCGAAGGCCTGATTCTTTTCTCTGTCTAGAAATTCATTGCAATAGGAGGGGAGTGAGTATTTAAGAGACCCCACACATGATATGGTCACATCCATCAATACAATACTGACCAGAGACCAATAAGTGAAGGAAAAAGCTCATCGTTCATTCGGAAGGCTGGGATGAAGAAATGGGACCAGGATGTAGCCTCCATGTCCAGAAAGTTCCTAAACTTTGGCATGGGGCTTGCCCAATCACATTTAGGCCCAATGAGTAAAATAATATCGTCACAAAATAATTTAAGTTTAAACACACTTATTTTTCTGTGCTTACATTTAGTGTGAGCTTTTACAATTACTATCCCACCATTTATTTTTATTGTGGTGACTATTCGCACCTCCCTATTCCTGCTTAGCAATTTAAGGTTAGCCCCACCCCTCAAAAGCCTTTGTGCTGCCCAGATTTTCACTCTAGGATTGGACCACATCTGAAACATAAAAAGAGGTGTCTGTCTATCTTTTCTCCCAACCTCATTTCCTAACATTGACCAGTAGAGTTCCATTTGAATCGATCCACACTTATGAGCAAAATACTGCAGTAGTTTTCCATTGCTTTCTGCAGGATAGCAGACCAAGGGACTCTCATAGAGTTTTAGAGTCATAGAGGCATAAAGCTTTTCAGTCCAACTCATCTATGTTGGCCAAATTTCCCAAACTAAACTAATCCCACTTGCCTGTGTTTGGTCCAAATCACTCTAAACCTTTCCTATTCATGTACCTGTCCAAATGTCTTTTAAATGTTCTAACAGTACCTGAATCTATCACTTCCTCTGGCATTTCTTTCCACATATGAACCACCCTTTGTGTTAAAAAGTTGCCCTAATGGTTCCTTTTAAACCTTCCTCCTCTCACCTTAAAAACATGCCCCCTAGTTTTGAACTCCCCCACCTCAGTGAAAAGACATTTGCTACTAACCTTGTTTATGTCCCTCATAATTTTATAAACCTCTATGAGATCACACTTCAACCTTCAACTTATTGTCTGTCATCAAATGCTTTGGAAGAATTACAGGCTGACAATCAATCTATTTGGCCATGTTACAATTGCACCTTGCATGGCCAACAAGTCCTGGCATGAGACTTGAAATTAAACTTCTGGCCCAGAGATAGGGATGCTAACAGCTAATGAAAGATTAACCAAAAAGTCACACATTAGTGAAAGATTTATTCTATTTTGTCTTATTAGGTGGATTTGGGGTCACTACTTTAAATACTTAACATGCACAAACATTTCTTGAGAGGGTCTTTTAATAAATCTCTCAACTGACCTTTATTCTAAGGATAAAACTTGAACAAAGACATAAATAAACTTAAACATTTCCTCCAGTTCATCTGTCGACAGCACAAATTTCAATGATGAGTCATTCATCCCACAAGTTTCCTCCCACTCTCTTCAAATTTCTAGTCTGGATTTGTTAATGCTGATATTATTGGTCATTTTACTTTTTTTATTGATTTGGCCTTATGCAGTTTTTACTGAGTGCTTCTTCAAGGAAACAAAAAAACAAAAGTTGGTCATTCTGTGTCTTGAGCCAGTTCTATAACTTAATTTGTTCAGGGCAGTTCTATAAGTTTTGACGGCCTTTCTATAATAAAAGTCAACAAATTTCAGTCTTGAAAATTTCAACTGAGCCTGTTGTTATGGTCAGTTAACTCAGTTTTTTGGACAGTTGGCTGATAATGATAAATAAACTGAACTGTGGGTTCAATTTCCAGAATGGCTGAGTTGCCACAAAGCTCTCTCCTTATCAACCTTCCCCACCACCATCTGTGATAAAGTATCCTCAGGTTAAACTGTCACTAGTTGTCCTGCTGAAATGTGATAGTAGCCCTATGGTCTACAAATCTTTCATGAATTTACATGTTATGATTAAAAAAAACTCCTGATTTCCACAGTCATTTCTGTGAAGAAAAGCTTTCTGACTTTTTTAAAAAATTATTCATTTTGTGGGATGTGGGGATTTTTGTCTGGCCAGCATTTATAGCCCGTCCGTAGTTGGCCTTGAAAAGGTGGTGGTGAGCTTTCTTCTTGAACTGCTGCAGTCCACCTGCTGTGGGTTGACCCACAATAACATCATGGAGGGAATTCCAGGACTTTGACCCAGTGACAGTGAAAGAACGGCAATATATTTCCAAGTCAGAATAACAAGTGGCTTGGAGGGGAACTTGAAAGTGGTCACATTCCCACGTATCTTCTGCCCTTGTCCTCCTAGATGGAAGTGGTTGTGGGTTTAGAAGGTGCTGTCTGAGGATCTTTGGTGAATCTCTGCAGTGTATCTTGTAGAGAGTACACACTGCTGCTGCTGAGTGTCGGTGATGGAGGGAGAGAATGCTTGTGGATGCAATGCCAATCAAGTGGGCTACTTTGTCCTGGATGATGTCAAGTTTCTTGAGTGTTGTTGGGGCTGCACTCATCTAGACAAGTGAGGAGTATTCCATCACACTCCTGACTTGTGCCTTGTAGATGGTGGACAGGATTTGAGGAGGTGAGTTACTCACCGCGATATTCTCAGCCTCTGACCTGCTCTTGTAACCTCTGCACTTACGTGGTGAGTCTAGTTGCATCATCGATCAATGATAATTCCCAGACTGTTGATAATGGGGGAGATAATAGGTACTGCAGATGCTGGAGAATCCGAGATAACAAGGTGTGGAGCTGGATGAACACAGCAGGCCAAGCAGCATCATAGGAGCAGGAAAGCTTGACGTTTCTGATGAAGGGTCTAGGCCCGAAACGTCAAGC
>JAHRHZ010000073.1:7566484-7616057 GCA_024137785.1 Ginglymostoma cirratum | reverse complement strand
CTTGACGTTTCTGATGAAGGGTCTAGGCCCGAAACGTCAAGCTTTCCTGCTCCTATGATGCTGCTTGGCCTGCTGTGTTCATCCAGCCCCACACCTTGTTATCTATGTTGATAATGGGGGATTCAGTGATGGTAACACCATTGAATGTCCAGGGACGGTGGTTAGATTGTCTCATATTGGTGATGGTCATAGCCTGATATTTGTGTGGCGCGAATGTCACTTGCCACTTGTCAGCCCAAGTCTGGATATTGTCCAGATCTTGTTGCACTTGGACATGGACTGCTTCAGTATTGGAGGAATCACAAATGGTGATGAACATTGTGCAATCATCAGCGAACATCCCCACTCCTGGCCTTATGATGGAGGGAAGGTCATTGATTAAGCAACTGAAGATGGTTGGGCCTAGGACACTACCCTGAGGAACTCCTGCAGAGATGTCCTGGAGCTGAGATGATTGACCTCCTACAACCAGAGCCATCTTCCTCTGTGTCAGGTACGACTCCAACCACTGGAGGGTTTGCCTCCTGACACCCATTGATTCCAGTTTTGTTCAGGCTCCTTGATGCCACACTCGGTCAAATGCAGCCTTGATGTAAGGGCTGTCATTCTCACCTCACCTCTGGAATTCAGCTGTTTTGCCGATGTTTGAACCAAGGCTGTAATGAAGTCAGGAGCTGAGTGGCCCTGGCGGAACCCAAACTGGGCATCACTGAGCAGGTTATTGCTGAGCAGGTTCTGCTTGAAGGCATTGTTGATGACACCTTCCATCACCGATAATCAAAAGTAGACTGATGGAGTGGTAATTGGCTGGTTCAATTTTTCCTGCTTTTTATGCACAAGAAAATACTTGGGCAATTTTCCACATTGTTGGGTAGATGCCAGTGTTGTAACTGACCTGGAACAGCTTGGCTAGGGGAGCGGCAAGTTCTGGAGCAAAGTCGTCAGGTCTATTGCTGAAATGTTATCAGGGCCTATATCCTTTGCAGTATCCAATCCCTCTAACTGTTTCTTGATATCATGTGGAGTGAATTAAATTAGCTGAAGACTGCTATCTGTCATTGCTGGGGACCACTGGAGGAGGCCGAGATGGATCATTCACTCAGTCTTGAGTTGCTAGATCTGTTCGAAATCTGTCCCATTAAGCACAGTGATAGTGCCACACAACACAACGGAGGTTATTCTCAATATGAAGGCAGGACTTCGTCTCCACAAGGACCGTGTGATGGTCACTCTTACCAATACTGTCATGGACAGATGCAACTGCAGCTGGCAGATTAGTAAGGATGAGGTCAAGTATGTTTTTCCCTTTTGTTGGTTCCCTCACAACCTGTTGCATACCCAGTCTAGCAGCTATGCCCTTTAGGACCTGACCAGCTCGATCAGTGGTACTGCTGCCTAGCCACCCTTGGTGGTGGACTCCTGAAACATTCACTTTGTCTTTGGGGAGTGACAGGCAATATCCACAGAAGGCCCGACTTAAGACACCATTGCAGAATGCAAAAAGCCCAGCAAAGAAAAGGCACAATGCCTCCTATACCTCAACAAGGATAAGAAAGTTCATACCATTGGATGGCTGAAAATGAGGTTCTACTGCCTGGTCCATTCTACTGGCGCATTTCATTATGAAACACATGGCGTCTCCAGGATCACTTGGTTTCTTGTGGCCTGCACAAACTAATGCAACAAGATGTTGAGGATATTGCAGATGGGAAGATTGAGCAGCCAGGTTCCTCTTCAATTGAGGAAAAAGTGAAATCGCTGATGTTCGTGAAGATTTGGAGCGGGCAACTACAGGTGGAGCAACATGGCAGACAGACTCATAAACTTCTCGTTTTATCCAGGTTACAACCAGAATGAATCTCCCACAAGATCTCTTGATCTCCTCATGAAATGTCATTAGCAGATCTAGAGACTGCAAGTTCTTCACAAAGAGCCAAACTGATGCTGCTGTATGGTGGGGATTGGAATTCTATGTGGTTGCAACTTAAATATGGCATGGATCTTCAACCTCATGAGGTAACATTGTGTTCCAGGGACTTCCTACCAATCCTCATGGAACAATTGGCTAGTTCCCGTCCCTCTGCATATCTAAATGTCCAGTTCTTATGCGGTCGAAGTGGAATTTCCACACTTTTCTTGTTCCACAATCAGGACCCTCTGTCAGAGATAGAAATGCAGATTGCCTCAGGGTCAATCAAAACAGCTTGAGAGTTGATTAAGAGTTTTTTTACGAGCTGAGTTATATAGCTAATTCTCTCAGTGCAGTTAGAAAGAAGTGGGCACGGGGGAATGCTTTATTTCCCTCTCCAACTCTATTTTAATTTAGTCTCTTCTCTCTCTCCCTTCCTGCCGCTCACTTTGATTTTGATGTCAGAATTGCCCTTAACAGGCTTTACCATTGGTCACAAGGGTGCTTTCCTGGTGGTGGGGAAAACGTATATGTTATAAAGTTTGTTCACAAGTGTCTTTTTTTCTGTCTCACTAAATAAAAATGTAAAATGTACATATGTGATTTGGAAGAAAAGAAAATAAAGGACACTATTTGGCTCTAGCAAAAAAAAATGTTGAACTGAAGCCCACTTGAAAAAAAGCAGATTAAACTAATAAAAGGCTGTGTTTGTTTTTATCTGTCGCCTGAAAACAGCAGTGCCCAGACTTGGTGTAGTTCACCAGTTGGTAAAGATTCAGGTGCGCGGTGGTCCTGTGCAGACCCCTCGCCGACAAAATTCCACATCGGGCCCACGTGCCAGAATTTCCCTTACGAGCCTTTGCTCTGCAATCTGAACCACTTCTTGGAAATTTTCTCCACATCCATGGGACCCCTCCAACTTTCCATCCGACCATGGGCAAGTTGGTTGTGGGAGATTGCGCCCTCTATCTGTTATATTCTTTTGGTTGCACTTCAGCCCAAGGATCCTGATCTTTGAGCATTCTCTGCAGAGGGGACCAAGCAAGTTGGAGGACCTCCTCATGGGTCTGCTTCTTGGCATAAATAAAGTTGGCATCAACAGGTCCAGAAAGTGTGCCATTGAAGACCTCATAATTCCCATCACAACATCTGTGCCTGGGTATCCTTGGTGATGGAGCATGCAGTGTCCACAAGGTATGCTTGAAACTTTCGAGAGAGGAACTGTGGCGACTAGGGTGCATTATTTCCCCTATGCGTTGGCGTTGAGAATCTTGCTTTTCTCGCTCGATAATCATGATCTAGATTTTGGTGTGCAAGGGGCAATTTCAATGTTTGCAAATGAAACAAAACTTGTAAGAATTGTAAACTATAAGGAAGACAACGTTGAGCTTCAAAACAACATAGACAAGTCAACTGAATGGGTGGATACATAGCAGATGGGGTCTAGTGCAATGAAATGTGGGGTAATGTATTTGGAAGAACATTGAAAGATAATACCCTAATAGGAGGCATTTTTATAAAGAGAGTGACAGAGCAGTGTGTCCCAGTTTTACTGATCACTGAAAGTGATAGGTCAGGTTGAGACAGCAACTAATAAGGCATGCAGTACCCTCAGCTTTATTAACAGGGCATAGGGATAAGGCAATGTGGAACTTGTATAAGACACTTGCTGAACTTCAGCTGGAGCATTGTGTACAATTAGGGGTACAACAAAATAGGAAAGATGTGAGTGCACTGGATAAAATGCAGAAGCGATTTACAAAATTTGTTTCAGGAATGAGAAATTTCATGAGGATTAGGGTTAGATTTCTCCTTGAGGAGAAAGAGGCTGAGAAGGGTTCTGGAAGAGGTCTTCAAAATCATGAGAGGGTCTGGACAGAGGAGATAGGCAGAAACTGTCCCAAACTGTATAAGGATTAAGAACCAAATTTCAACTAATTTGCAAAAGAAATAAATGTGAAGGGGGGAACCCATTTTCACTTTGGTATTGAATGCACTGCCTGGAAGTGTAAAAGTAACAAGTTCAATTGAGGCATTTTAGAGCGCATTGGATGGTTATTTGGATAAAAATAATGTGCGAAGGCTTGGAAAAGAAGTAAGATGTTGACAATGGGTAATGATACTCATTTGATGAGCTGGTTCAGAGTCGTTGGGCTCAACGACCTCTTTCTCTGACGTAAGACTTCTGTGTATTTGTTAGACTGTCCCAATGGACAGTGGTTGTAATTTGATTAATTGAGTTTCTTGTTAATTTAGTGATGAGTCACTTTCAAAAAGAGATCTTCTTTTCTAATGAAAGTGTGGCATCTGGGCAAGGAAAGGGTCTGGAAGGAAAATGTGGAGTGTAGCATTTCTGCTCAAGTGTCAATTTACAATAAAATCATTGCAACTCTCTGAAAGCTGCTAAATTCAACATATGAACATTAGTTTGTTTAAATACCCTTGATGTGAGAAGTGTCATTTCCAATTCAATGTAGATTTATTTTTGCTAATAATATCCAGAATGAACCTTAATAAAAACCCTTTCTAGAAATCACTATTAACATCATCGTTAGATATTTTCTTGATGTGCGGTAGAGAATTCTAAAGCTTCACGGGTAGTAATGACCTGATTGGAGGTAGCATGGATTTGCAAATTGGAAAGCATGTTTGGTGGACATGTTGAAGATTTTTCAGGATGTTACTAACAAATTTGATAAAGGGAAGTTGATGGACAAAGAATACTTCAATTTTCAAGAAGTTTTTTGTTAGGGGCCCCAAAGAATTAAAATGCATAAGATAGAGGTAATGTAGTGGTATGGATTATTGATTGGCTAACAGTCAAAAAACAGAAATTGGAAATAAATCATGTATTTTCGTGTTGGCAGGCTGTGCCTAGTTGGGAGTTCCACCAGGGCCCCAGCTATTCACAGTATATATTATTGATTGGAATGTGATGACCAATCGTAATATTTTCAAATTCGTGGATGACAGAAAGCATCATGTCAATGTGTAGTCTGAGGAAAATGTAAAATGACATCAGAAGGATTTGAATGGACTTAGTGAATGGGTAAGAACATGACAGATGGAATATAATATAGAAAAATGAGGTTATTCAGTTTGGTAGAAGGAACAGACATGAAGAGTACTTCTTAAATGGTAAGAAGTTGGAAAGTATAGATGTACAAAGGTTCTCTTTGTCAATAAATCACTTAACACTGACATACAGATTCAGCAAGCTACTGGGAATGTTAATAGAATGTTAACAACTATTGTAAGTGGATTTTAATACAGAAATACTCAAGACTTTCATCAATTGTAGAGGAGCATGGTGAGTCTTCACTTGGAGTTTTGCTTTCCTTACCTTAGAAAAGAGAACAATTGCCAAGGAGAGAATGTGACAAGTGACTGTCAGAAATTAAAAAAAGTGCAAGGGAAAGTCAGCAGGTCTGGCAGTATCAGTGGGAGAGAAACAGTATTAACTTCTTGAGTCCTGTATGATTCTTCTACAGAGCTGAAATTTTACCAGTGTTAGCCACACTAGGTAATGAGAAACCGTTCAAATTGGCTATTGATGCTAGTGACAGTGGTGTGAGGACTGGTTTACTGCAAAGTGATACAATGGATTTGAACAGCATATCAGTTATTTTTCAAAGAAGCTGACTACAGGTCTGCAGAAGTGAAAAAGGAGACATTAAATCTTGTGATGGCTCTACATCATTTTGAAATATACATCTGTAGCAAACTGGAAGAAAAGTATCTGTATGGGCCACAATTCTTTGATGGCTTTAGACCTACAATTCTTTTCTTAGAGATTAATTCGTCAACTGTACAATTTAAAAATTAATCATGCGCCTGGAAAAGGAAATATTAGAGAGGAAACTTTATCAAGAGCATAGTTGAAGGATACTAAGTGATGAGGTACCATTGGGCTTATATAAATTATAGTTGCTTTGTAACTCATTGAGTGTTTAATATCAGTATGTTGCTTACTGTTACTGTGACATAGAAATAATGTTAAAATAGTTTTTAATAAGTAATAAAAATGTTTTTGCACGTTTATCATTTACATCCATTTTATATCCTGATCTTGCTTTCACCTTCATTAACTTCATTTGTCTTTTACTCTGAGCACACTCAGAATGTGTTCCAGTTGCTCGTCCCCTTCCCGCAAAGGCATTAAAACTACCATTTTCTAGTCCCTTCCGGTTCTGAAAAAGAGTCCATCAGACTCAAGACATTAGCTCTATTTCTCTCTCCACTGATGCTGCCAGACCTCTGAGCTTCTCCAGATTTTAGGTATTTCCAGCATCTGCAGTAATTTGCTTTAATTTGAGTTTAATTCACGATCACTTCTCTACTGGATATGCCCATCTTGCAGAAGTTCCGCTTTGGTCTCCAATAAGATTTCTGCTTCAATCTTCTGGCCTGTTCACCTTCATTGATTACTCCCTCTTAATAATTGATCATGTCAAAACTCATTTTCAGAGCCACATCTCCTTCCTCGGTGACTGAATCAAGTTCTGCCTTACCCATCATGGATTCCAACTGAAGTTCATCCTTCTTGTTTCGAATCCACCCAGGATTACAGGTATTTCTGATACAAATAACACTCCTCAGATCGCTGCTGCCATGTGTATTAAGGTCCACACTCAGTACCATGCTCTGTCACCTGCACACTTTCAACCCTCTCTCTCAATCAGCACCACCTCACACTATCTGAAAGCTGTCCCTGTCCCCAGTTCCATTTCATTCTTAATCTCATTCGATGCTTTAACAAGAAAATGTTCTCTTCTTTTTAGGTGTTAAGAAGGCGAGTTCCATAAATTCACAGATACTGATGCCGCTTTGGCTTCTTCCTTTCCTCCTCTTCCTACCAACACTATTCCTTCTTCTAATTTTATCTTCTACTGCATATTCACTTTTGCTTCTGACCTTCCCCTCTCTGATGCTGAACAATCCATGCTGAATGAAGTACTTCATTTTATTCTTCTATGCCCCAACTCAATGGGTTTCTGGCAGGCTATGATATTGATCTCTTCTTCCGTCGTCTTCAATCCTTTGCCCATTTCTTTGGATAGAAGGCCTCTTCCTGTCACACAGACCCTTTCACCTTCTCCAATACTTCCCTCCACCCGGACCCTCCCCTCTGGCTTTTTACCAGTACTTGATCTCTTCATTTGAGAACAGTTGACACAACATTGGTTACCTTAATATCTCTGCTTCCCTCACTAATTCTAGCCTATCTCCTTCTGAACATGCTGCGCTCATTCCATCAGGTATATCCCTGATTTTGAGATCGTAAAAACTGCTGATGCTGGAGTCAGAGACAACACAGTGTGGAGCTGGAGGAGCACAGCAGGCCTGGCAGCATCAGAGGAGCAGGAAAGCTGACGTTTCGGATCGGGACCCTACTTCAGAAAACCTGAAATGTCAGCTTTCCTGCTCCTCTGATGCTGCCTGGGCTGCTGCGTTCCTCCAGCTACACACTGTGTTATCCCTGATTTTATTGTCAAACCTGCCCATCAGGAAAGTGTGTTTCTGTCTGGCACACTAACTTCAACCTTGTAGAGGCTGAATGCCAACTTTCAGACACTTCTTCCTATGTCCCCCTGGACAATGACCGCACCACTGAACATCAAGTTGTTGTTTCCAGAATTGTCACTGATCTCTTCTCCTCTCAACATCACCCCTCCATAGCTTCCCATTTCATAGAAGCAGATACTAGTAACCAGGACCATATGTGGGCATTTAGCCCTTCAAGGCTGCTTCATCATTCAGTATGTTCCTGGCTGATCAATTATCTCAGTGCCACATTCCTCCTTTCTCCCCATATCCTGGATGCCTTTAAAATCTTAAAAAAAATCAATCACTTTCTTGAATATATTCATGACTTGGCCCCCACAGCCTTCTGTGGTAGAGAATTCCACAGGTTTACTAATCTTTGAGTGAAGAAATTTTTTTTTCTCATTTCAGTCCCAAACAATCCTGAATTGTCACCTCAATGGGGAGCCTTTCTACCTTGGTAGAAATCTTGGGCACAAAAAAAACACATTTTCATGGGGTCAGGATTGGGGATGGTTTGTATTTTGCACCTGTCTGCTTTTTTGTAGCCTTCAATCAGGTCACTTTCCATTCTTTGAAACTGAGGAGAATACAGGTCCAATTTGTCGATATCATCTTCATCGGAATTTCCTGTCTTTCAGGGACAAGTCTGGTGAACTTTTAAATAAAATACTGCTGATGCTGAAACTCTGAAAAGGAATGTTGGAGGTACCTGAGTGGAAAGTGGCATTATTAGAATAGATTGATGGTAAGAAATAAGTAGAAGAATTGAATAAAATCCTTTCAAGAAACAGAGTATGGGGAAGTGTAGTTGAGGTAACAGTGGGGTTCAGTTGACTTGTAATGGATGTTGGTGGACAGCCTATCCTCAGAAGTGGAAACAGTGAAGTCAACGAAGGGAAGGGAAGAATCAGAGATGGACCAAGTGAAGATGAGAGATGGGTGGATGGAAATTGGAAGCAAAATTGCTGAATTTTTCCAATTACAAATGAGAACAGGAAGCAGCATTATGAATGCATCAGAGAAAGAGGTGCATTTGGGAGTCCAAGTCAGACTGGAACAAGGAGTATTCCAAACCCTGACAAAGAAACAGATATAGTAGGTCACCATGACCACGCCTTTGACTTGGAGAAAGTGAGACGAAGGATAATGGAAAAGCTGCTCAAGGTGATAAAGAGCTCAGCCAGATGAAGGGGTATAGTGGTATATGAGACAAAACAGAAATTGCTGGAGAAACTGAACAGATTTGATAGCATCTGTGGAGAGAAAGCATTTCAAATCCTAGTGAAATAAAAATAAAAAGTCTTGAAAATATTCAGTCATTCAGACAGCATCTATAGTGAGTGAAACAGAGTTGACATTTCAGTTCGATGACCTTTTATCAAAACTAAGTTCTGACCAGAAGTCTGTTATCATGTGAGTTGTTGGTTGGCAAAACACTGGTAGATGCAACCAGACGATATACCATATCAATGACTAAAGCTCATCTAAACAGAATTACTGAGCTTCTCATCCTGCCCCCTGAATCTCGGATACAAAATTAATGCTTGCTGAACAACAAGGTATTTCATTGTGGGGCTGGGTGTGTGGTCGTGGTGGGGGAGGGTATATAGATTGG
This sequence comes from Ginglymostoma cirratum, assembly GCA_024137785.1. NCBI lineage: Eukaryota > Metazoa > Chordata > Chondrichthyes > Orectolobiformes > Ginglymostomatidae > Ginglymostoma > Ginglymostoma cirratum. The sequence goes on along the minus strand of JAHRHZ010000073.1, from coordinate 7,606,986 downwards.
GGAAATTTGAGCAAACCTGATATCTCAGATTATATTCTTGGAGCTCAGAGCTGAACTGTTGTTCTGACAGAAGTTTCCAGTGTACTTCCAGTAGCGTTTCCCATTGCTGCTCCTGATCTTCTTCTCAATGTTGTTCACATTTCCAGTGGAACTTGTTTCGTCCATACCCAGAGAGCTGCAAAATCATGTATGCAGTATTGGAAAGTCAATCCTCTCATGAGATGTTATATGCAACTGAGTTTTTTTTAAAAATCGGGAAATTTCAAGACTGTTCTGACTAAAGGTCATAAACATAAAATGTTACCTCAGTTTCTCTCCACTGATGTTATTCAGCTTGCTGAATATTTCCTGCTATTTTTGTTTTTATTTCAAGACTACCTTAACTTAAAAATTCAATGTTTGGCAAACTTGTTGCCGTTATTAAAAGCCACTCATTTTTAAGCTATTATGTGTGTTCCCTCGTGAGATGTGGTATTATTAATTGTCCAGTAATACTTGTTTTTGCCTAACAGTTTGTACTGACCACCGAGCGGCCTATGCTTTACGTTAACATATTGTTGTTTGAAGACCATGTGTCAGCATTTCTGAGCTTGGGGTCATTAATCGTAAATTCAAGGTGAGTTGCTTGGGGAAGTAATTTTGATTAGAAACAGATTTTGCTTTGGGAAAAATTATTTATTTTCATTATAACAAGCATTCAGTCAAGTTCTTCCATGTAATATGTATAAAAGGAGACGTTGCTAAATTCATGCTTTTCTGCTCCACTGCTGAAGCTAGCATTCAGTATAGTTAGTTCTGACTCTATTCTGGTATGCTGTGGCACAACATAATTTGTCTTTTTATCTTGCTTTGCATTATTTTTGGAAACATGAATACATGTGCACTCATGCTTGTACATATGTAGACATAAATACAAACACACAGTCCTAGCAAAGTGTGAGCCCAATCATTGTTCTATAAGATATCCAGATTCTTGTGCTATTTTATCGCAAAAGGGAGGGATTTCTTTTATATTTTGAATCGAGAAGGTAAGCCCAATGAGGATATTGAGAGATGCTGGATCACGTCAGTCACTGATGCCAACTGATGATATTATTTATCCTCCTGGGGGATTAATTAGGAAGAAAATATTAATTGGACATGGTCCTGGAGGATACAAACCAGTTTGCTATACAGGGTGGATTAAAAAATACTTGATAAATGGAGAAGTTATAATTGGAGTAGTATTAGACTAATACCTAGAATGAGTGGATTGCCTTTTGAGTAAAGACTAGACAGGTTAGGCCTGTATACTCTGGGGTTTAGAGGGGTCAGAGGTGATTTAATTGAAACATACAGAATCCTGAGCAAATTTCACTGGTTGGATGTTGAAAGCATGGTTCCACCTGTGGAAGAAGGTGCAGACTGCAGAGAACATATAGAGCATGAAACAGTACAGCACAGAAAAAGGCCCTTTGCCCAACCATGTCTGCACCAACCATGAAGCCATTCTAAACTCATCCCATCTGCCTGCACATGGTCCCGATCCCTCTATTCACTGTTTGTTCATGTGTCTGTCTAAATCTTAAACATTGCTATCATATCTGCTCCTACCACCTGTCATGGCAGTGCATTCCAGATACCTATCATCTTCTGTGTAAGAAAAACTTGTATTACTCATCTCCTTTAAACTTTTGCCCTTCTCACCATAAACTTAAGCCCCCTAGTATTTGATATTTCCACCCTGAGGAAAAAGACTCTGACCATCCACACTGTCCATGCCTGTCATAATTTTATGTACATCTCTCAGGTTGCCTCCGATGGTCTAGCACACTATATTCTAAATGAGGCCGAACTAAAGTTTATATAGCTGCAACATGACTTGCCAATATTTATACTCAATCCCCCAACTGATGAAAGCAAGAATGCCATACAATTTCTTTACCACTTTATCCACTTGTGTTGCCACATTCAGCAAGCTATGTACTTGCTCCCTAAGATTCTCTGTACAGCAATGCTCCTAAGAGTCCTGTCATTCACTATATACTTTCCTCTTGCATTTGACTTCCCAAAATACATCACTTCACACATGTCTGGATTAAACTCCATCTGTCATCTATCCATCCAACTTTCCAAGTGATCTATATTCTGCTGTATCCTTTGGCAACCTTCCCCAGTTCTACAATTCCATCACTTTTTGTGTCATCTGCAAATTTACTAATCAGATCTCCTATATTTTCATGCAAATAAATTGTACAGATTATAAAAAAGGATGGTTTCAACATTGATCCTTGCAGAACACCACTGGTCACAAACGTCCATTCAAAAAAAAAACAACCCTCCACAATTACCCCCCGTCCATTATGATGAAGCCAATGCTGCATTCAACTTATCAACCCACAGTGGATCCCACGTGACTTAATCTTCTATACAAGCCTACTATGAGGCACCTGATCAGATGCTTTAGTAAAGTCCATATAGACACATTTGCTACCCTACCTTCATCAGTCACCTTCATCACCTCCTCAAAAAACTCAACCAAATTTGTGAGACATGACCTCCCCTGCACAAAGCCATAGTGACTATCATAAAAAAATCCATTATTTTCCAAAGCAAATAAATCCTATCACTAATAATCTTCTCTAATAATTTCCCTACCACTGATATAATGCTCACTGGCCTATAATTTCCATAATTATCCCTGTTGCCCTTTCTAAACAAAGGAACAACATTGGCTATTCATCAGTTTTCTGGGATCTTGTGGATAAAGAGGATACAAAGATCTCTGTCAAGGCCTCAGCAATATCCTCCCTTGCTGCCCTCAGTATCCTGAATTAGATTCCATCCGGCCCTGGGGACTTAGCTACGTCAACGTTTTTCAAGACACCCAGTACCACCTCCTTCTTATTATCGACATGCCCTAGAGTATCAACGTACCACTCCCTAATGTTACCATCGTCCATGCTTTTCTCCTTGGTGAATACCAACATGAAGTATTCATTAAAGACTTCGCTCACTTCCTCTGGTTCCCCACATAAATACCTTCCCTTTTCCTTGCGTGAACCTACCCTTTTTCTAGCTAATCTCTTGCTCCTAATATATGTAGAAGATGCCTTGGGATTCTCCTTAATCTTACTTGCCAATGACATATCATTGCCCCTTTTAGCCCTCCTTGTTTAATTTCTTTCCTGGTTCCATTATATTCCTCGAGGACCTTGCCTGATTCCAGTGTCCTAAACCTTACATATGCTTCCTTTTTTATTTTTGACTGAACTATAATATTTCTTGTCACCTTGGGTTTCTGAATATTGCCATCTTTTGTCCTGCACACTACTCAAGAGAGCTAAGAATGCAGTTGCAACTGGATGCCACCAGCACAAAAGACTGTATGTATACGTCTGTGTTTGTAGGAGGAGGGGGCAGAATCGGAGTAAGATAAGAAAATGTAAACAGCTAATTGTTGGAATGAAAGGGAGGTATAGTGTGAAGAGTTATTAGCTGCTATGCAATTGTAGAGAGTGTGTCATGAGTGAGATCAAATGTTGTCAAATCATTTGGAACTGGTACCTGATGGAAGAATATTCTAATGGAATTCTGCTAAAGTTTATCCTGTAAATAAGGTATATATTCACTAAATGTTGATTAGTTTGCACTAACATGGTTTCCAGCCCTTTCCTACCAGGGGGACCCGAGCCTGTTTGTAATATTTATACATTTACAAAGAATTTCATTACTTGTTTTTAAGTATCCACAAATAGATTGTCAAACAATGAAACACAACTGACAAAACGTTCTGACCCATATGTGTTTTCAGCTGGATTTGTCCTAACAATAGACAGAAATGCTTTCTTGTGTGATTTTGGTAATTTTGGAAAAATCTGTTCACTGTTCTCTGCTATATAATTGAGAGTCAATTTAACCATTTTCATTGGTGGATCATTGTTTTTGCTGACACAAATGGAAGCATTTCATCGAATGAAATAAGCATCAAATTCTACTGTGAATGATTACAAACCAGAAATGACCCTCTTAAGCCTAATAAATAGACCTTTGAAGGTTTTGTCTGAAAATCCTGATTGACAACTTGTTAAAACTGGGCCTTAACCCAAATACACAGTGAGGAAGCTCGGAAGTTTAACTGAGGGCAAGTCTCTTTGATAGCATCAAAAAGTGTCACATGGTACATTATTGACAACTAGACAAAGCCATCAGGGTACTATACATTTTTTATTTGTATTAAGTAGATAGTAAAGGGAAAATAAAATTCTTGAATTAGCCCAGATGGACAGCAAAATCTTCAAACATTATTAATAAGAGAGAAGAGAGACCAACAGATTTTATAGGTAGAGATAGTTAGAACTGCAGATGCTGGAATCAGAGATAACACAGTGTGGGGCTGGAGGATCACAGCAGGACAGGCAGCATCAGAGGAGCAGGAGAGTTGACGTTTGGGGTCATCCCAGATTTTATAGGTAAATTTCTTAAAGTGAGTGTGATTTCCATATGGTTTCAGATTCGATCTATGGGTAAAAATATTCGGTGCAGTTGATTGATTTAGGTACAAAGACAGACCATCCAGATCCATATAGAAAATAGTTCACCAATACTCTTACACTTTGCCCATCAAACATGCTAAGACACACTCATCAATATGTAGATCATTCCTTTATTATAATATCCATTGAATTTGTTTTTCAAAAGATCTGTGTCCCAAAATTTGTTCATGCTGTCAAAATCTCAAAGCGAGATTGCAGATGTGGTTTTTAGGTCATCATTGATTTGCTTTAATTTCTGCAATGTCGAAATTTTGTAGTTGCCGCCTCTTTAGGATGAATCCCAACAATTCTCTGAAAGCAAATTATTTGGTATGCATTGAAACATTTTTTTCTCTCTCATTAACACTGAATGAATAGATAATTTAGTAACTAAATTTATAAGCTAGAGAGGGTTCAGAAGAGATTTACCAGGATGTTGCCGGGTATGGAAGGTTTGATTATAAAGGAAGGTTGGATAGACCTTTTTCACTGGAGCATAGGAAGTTGAGAGGTGACCTCATAGAGGTTCATAAAATCATGAGAGATATAGATAGGGTTAATGGTAGGTGTCTTTACCTTTGGATGGGGGAGTTTCAAGACTAGGGAGCATATTTTTAAGGTGAGAGGAGAGATGCTCAAAAAAGACATGAGGGGCAAAATTTTTTTACACAGAGGGTGGTTCACATGTGGAATAAACTTCCTGAGGAAGTGGTAGATGTAGGCACAGTTACAACGTTTAATATTTTGGAAAGGCAAATCAGGGAAGGACTTATACAGTGAATGGTAAGGTCCTGGGGAGTGTTGCTGAGCAAAGAGACCTTGGAGTTCAGGCTCATAGTTCCTTGAAAGTGGAGTCGCAGGTAGGTAGGATAGTGAAGAAAGTGTTTGGTAAGCTTGCCTTTATTGGTCAGTGCATTGAGTATAGGAGTTGGGAGGTCATTTTGCATCTGTAGCTTATAAATTTATCTACTAAATTATCGATTCAGTCAGTGTTAACTAGAGAGAAAAAAATGTTTCAATGCATACCAAATAATGTGCACTCGGATAAATGTTGATTTTCATCCTAAGGCCACTTTTGGAATACTGCATGCAATTCTGGTCTCCCTGCTATAGGAAAGATGCTGTGAAACTTGAGGGGTTCAGGAAAAAATTACAAGGATGTTGCCAGGGTTGGAGGAATCCAGCTGTAGGGAGAGGTTGAATAAACTGGGGCTATTTTCCCCGGAGTGTTGGAGGCTGAGGGATGATCTTATAGAAGTTTATAAAATCATGAGGGACGTGGATAGGGTAAATAGACAGGCTCGCTTCCCTGGTTGGGGTGGTGGGGGTTGGAGAGGGGTGTCCAAAAGTAGAGGGCATAAGATTCAGGTGAGAGGGCAAAGATTTGAAAGGGACCTAAGGGGCAATATTTTCACACAGAGGGTGCTGTGTGTATGGAATGAGGTTCCAGAGGAAGTGGTAGAGGGGAGTACAGTTACAAAATTTAAAAGGCATCTGATGGTATATGAATAGAAAGGGTTTAGAGGGATATGGGAAAAATGCTGGCAAATAGGAGTAGATTAACTTAGAAGATCTGTTCAGAATGGATGATTTGGACCAAAGTGTTTGTTTCCATGCTGTTTATCTCTATGACTCTATGTACATGGATAAGGAAGGTTTGCAGGGATCTGGGGCAAGAGTAGTTTAGTTTGGAATTATTTTTGGCATGGACTGGTTGGACTGAAAGGTCTGTTTCTGTGCTGTATGACGCTATAACTGTATGACTCTGAGTCCAAAAGTTGATTGAACAAGCAGAAGAACCAACTACGACTGAATAATTAATTCCTATGAAATTTTAGGGCCTAATTTATACATAATTAATCTTTTACAATTTTCAGGACATAGCACATCAATCTGAAATATAAACCGGTGGCTCATAAACTTTTATTCTGAAGAAGTTTTTATTTTGTAGTCTTATCATTAAGTTTTAATACTTGAGCTCAGATTTATGCAATTACCACTTGAGCTTTGTTTTGGTAGTTTACAGTAATAATTAAATTCCTTCACATAATTACAACCTTGAAATCTCTTCTCAAATGTCAGCTCAATGTATGAAAATCATCGCTCTGCAATTTTGGATGTGTGTTGTTAAAATTTTGTCATGTAGCATAAAATAATTTTTGATATTGTTCATTCCCTTGAAACAGCGTCAAGTTGTAGCTGATATAATGCCATTGATTTTCAACTCGTTAAGATTGCTGAATTTTTTTTTGTCTTTCTCATACTTCCATCCTCCACAGCAGCATTTACTAACATTGTTTACTCATTTGTTGCACTCCGGGAAACCTTCAGCCCCCTACTTACAAATTGTTCAGGAAGTGTCTCCAACTGCTTGCATTAAGGGCAAAGTGTATGAACTTAAGGAGTTGCATTAGAGTATCACCTGCTGCTTGTCAAGCTCAGATGTTACAGAGAATTACACACATCTAGAGCAGCTCATTTATCCACATAAATGCTTGCCGTTGGGTTATAGAAGTGCAGATACACAGAAAATAGGAGCAGCAGGCCCTCTGAGCCTGCTCCATCATTCAATATGATCATGGCTGATTACCCACCTCAGTATCCTGTTCTTGCTTTCCCCCACCCCTATTCCCTGTGATCACTTTTGCTCTAACCTATATGTAACCCCTTCTTGAAAACATTTTGTGCTTTGGCCTCAGCTGCTTTCTGTGGCAGAGGACTCCACTGGCTCATGATTGCCTGGGTGAAGAATTTACTATAGAATCCCTACAGTGTGGAAACAGGCTCTTTGGCCCAACAAGTCCACACCGACCCTCACAGTATCCCACCCAGACCTATCTCCCTATAACCCCACCTAATCTGCACATCCCTGGACACTACAGGCAATTTAGCATGGCCAATTCACCTAGCCTGCACATCTTTGGATTGTGGGAGGAAACCCATGCAGATACAGGGAGAATGTGCAAACATCACACAGACAGTCGCCCAAAGGTGGAATCAAACCCGGGTCCCTGGTACTGAGACGCTAAATGCCACCATGCCTCCCCTAATATAAAGTTTCTCATCATCACAGTCTTTAATAGTCTTTCCCGTATCCTTAAACTGTGACCCCGGTTCTGGACTCCCTGACCATCCTTCCTGCATTTACCCTGTTTAGTCCCATTAGAATTTCGAGGGTTTCTATAATACTCCCTGTCATTCTTCTCAACTTTAGTGAGTATGGTCCGAATGAATTCAGTCTCTCTTCATACGTCAGTCCTGCCATCCCAGGGATCAACCTAGGAGACCTCTGTTCCACTCCGTCCATAGCTGGCACATCCTTCCTAAGATCAGGAGACCAAAAATGCACACGATGCTCCAGGTGTGGTCTAGCCAAAACCCTATACAATTACAGTGAGATATCCCTGCTCCTGTACGCGAACTCTCTCGCTATGAAGGCCAACATACCATTTGCCTTTATCATCGCCTGCTGCACCTGCATGCTTACTTTCAACCTACTTGCAGTCATTCCTCTGTATCTGCAGAGGGTTCCATTCCTAAGAACGCCTTTGAATGCTGAAATTCGTGAATGTTGAGCTTGTTTAAAAATAAGTTAAAAGTTGCAGATACGTGAGTTTTGCCCACAAATGTTGAATTATAATATTACTTATTTTTGACCTGGATAGGTGAATTCACGAGTCACGATCATGCAGATACAGAGGATTTACTGTATTGTAATCATATATCTCATGAAAAAAGAAACACTCAAGATTTCCTACATCGTAGATGCCACATGTCAAGTCATCGACTACATGCCCCACCATAAACAAGCGGCTTATTAAAATGTAAATAAAGTAAACAAGTGATTTAACACCTTACTTATAAACTTATCCAAATGGATTCAAATTGTGCTCCTTCTAAGGGCAAATTTTACATTCTCCTAACCGTTTGTGCTCTAGTGACCTCTTGCTACTCAACATTCGTCTCTCATTAACTTGACTCAAAATTATAGCCCCACTGCCATAGAAAAAAAACCTTGCTAATGCACTAACAACTAAGTATCATATTTACACAATTATTTTTCCAACCTATTACTAGCTTAGAACATCATAAGCCATCAAATGAACGGGTTAACTTGTTCCCATTTTGGAATCAAATTGATTTTACATCAAAATACAGAAAACTAAGCAAAACAAAAACTCTTCTTCATCTGCTCCCTTACAGACAAAACTTTAAATTTTCCTGGAATTCTACATCCACCAAATTCCCATTTCTTTCAGCACTTTCTTTGCCTTCCTAAAGACTCAGCAATGCAGGAACATTTAATCATCCTTCCTAGCACTTTTAAAAAAAAAATTTTCTTCAAACAGGACAAGGGGAAACGGTTCTTCGGGCTGCAATGCAATTATAGAACTGAGCTAGCATTGTTCGAGAGATGTGGAATAAACAACGATTATTCGTTAACGAGGTACATTTGTGATGATGCAGTGAGAAATTTCTCTATGCCCCATGTCGAGAAACCTTTGTCAAACTCAACAAAATTGATGCAGCTTAAATACCATAAGATTCAGCTTTCTTTAATAAATTGCTTCACTTGAAAAGGTTATAATATTGTGTTATTTAGTCTCAGAGAGAAATGCTTGTCTTTAAATCTAGGGTAATAACATTAGATTAACTTTCTACAGGTTAATTTGCGAGTTAACTACATGAACTGTGGAACCCAAGATTTTCCAGTTGGTAAGGACCCTTTTGAAGATAGAGAAGTCTGTCAGATGTTTGAAATCAGCACTGAGATTGTTTTAAGGCCTGACCAAAAGACAAATAATTATACTGTCAAAAGTTATTGCAGTGTTTATGAATGTGTGAAATAAACATTGTAGCCTTTTAGTGTCGATCAATAACTTCAATATTCCATTTCCGTACCTTTCCAGTCAGTCAATACTGAGCAGATCACAGACTTGGTAGTTACTGTGAATTTCATTTAACAGTTTCAGCTCCATGTGACATTTTCCAGTAGCTCAACAGTAAACAGTAAGTACCAGAGGGCTAAATCCTATCTTTCACAAATGAAATCTCAAATGAAATCACCTCTAGCATTTCAGATGCTTTACACTGCCAACAATAGAGACGAACACTGTAACATTCTTGTCTTGACACTGTGATAATACCAGGCTTTAAGAAGCTTTATCTTTTTAATGCCAGGCTTTATCCTTTTTTTTATGAAGAAAGGTTGAAACAGAGAGGTCAAGTGATCTCCTCAAATCAAATTAAGTAAGCAGCTTGTGAGGCCTTGGGGTTTCTTCTTAAAGTCAGAACAATAGAAGTAGCCTGAATCGGTGGGGTCAAGAGCCCACAGAACCAGGATTTTTAGTCTCAGCTTTCAGCAGTTGCTGGGATCTTGAAGCTGGATGTGGAAACTCTTATTCCTCTTGCTGTTACAGCCAATAGCTGGGGGTTCTCCTCCTGCTGCTAGAATTGCATATGAGACAATCTGTTTTACTGAATTGGCCTTTGTCAACAGTGTGTTTTTGGGATGTTACTATATTTGAACAGTTAATTAGTAGTGGTTAATGTATATGTATATTTCATACATATGTACTATTTTGTTAAGCATTTTGATAGAGTTACCAATGACAATCCTGTTTATATCTGTCAGCCGTGACTCCTTGATTGGACCAGATTAACAGCCCTAATCAGGGAACTCATATTCTATGAGGTCCACCTGGCTGACCTCTTTCCAATCACGGTTAACAAAGGCAGTCGAGGAGAGTATCCAATCAAAAACTAAGGCATTCCAAACCTGTTGGGATGGCATGCCTGCTGACACTAACAATCCGATGATAGTTTTCAATTGCAGATACTTACCTTTGATTTTATGAAGCTGATTTTTATAAGTTGAGTAAACTTTCACTTTATGGAAGTTTGCATAACCGTTAAGAAGAATATCTATTCAAAAGCTGAGGCCTACAAAGCAGCAAAAAACTAATAGGTGGCCAGAGATTTAGGATTTTATTTTTAACTAGCAACTGATGACTAAAGAACTAATAAAGAGGGAGAAAAATTGATTGAGTGTAAATTGGCAAGAAATATTAAGTCACCTTCTAGCTTCATGGAAGGTTTCCACGGGTATGTAAAACAGCATAAGGGTAGCAAAATGAGTGTGTGACCCTTGAACGATGTGACTGGAAAATTAATTACAGGGAACAGGGAAATGGCAGATGATTTAAACCAGTATTTTGCATTGTTATACAGAGTGGAGAACACTGTAAACCTCCCAAGGATATCAGATAAGCAAGATGCAAAATGTGAGGAAGGATCTTGTAAAAGTATTTATCACAAAATATCACAAGGGACAAATTATTTTACAAACTAAAGGCACTAAAGGAAGACAGTTGCCAGATCCAGATGGCCTATATCTGAGGGGTTTAAAGGAAGTGGCTCCAGAGAGAAATTTAAAATATTTCAGAACTCAATAAGCTTTGGGAAGATTCACTGAATTGGGAAATAACAATATGATAGTCCTGAACAAGAAGGTAGGGAGACAGAAAGCAGGAAACCATAGGCTGGTTGGCCTAATACATGCCATTGATAAAATGCTAGAGTCCGTTAGTAAGGAAGAAATGGCAGGACATTTAGAAAAGACTAACACAGTTGAACAGACGCATCATGATTCTGTGAAAGGGAAATCATAATGGATAAATTTGTTAGAGTTCTTTAAGGATATACAAGCAGCATTAATAAAATGAACTGGTAGATGTAGTTTATTTTCAAAAGGCATTCAATAAAGTGCCATATAAAAGGTTATTATGCAAGACAGAAGTTCATGGGGGTTAATGGTATGAGCATGGACTGATGATTGGTTAACGCACAGGAACAGAAAGTCAGGATAAATAGGTCTTTTTCAGGTTGGAAAGACATAACTGATGAAGTGTCACAAGGATCTGTCTTGGACCTCAATTATTTGCTTTCTATGTAAATGACTTAACAAGGGGGATAGAGTGTAATGTATCCAAATTTATAGATGATACAAAAATAAGTCTGGGTGCATGTTGCAGTGAGGGCAAAAGGAATTTGCAAGGGATGTAGGTAGGTAGATGGAGTAGGCAAAAAAACTTGGCCAAAGCAGTTTAATGTAGGGAAGAGTGAGATCATGCACTTTGCTAGGAAGAATCAAACAGCAGATTATTGTTTAAATGGAGAGAAACGTCAAAAACGCACAGAGGCACTTTGCTATTCTTGCGCATGAAACACAAAACTTTTAAGATGCTGATGCAAAAAGTAATTAAGAAGGCAAATGGAATTTACTATGAGGGGGTTGGAGTTTAAAGATGGGGAATTCTTGTCACAATTGTGCAGGGTATTGGTCAGATCACACCTGGAGTACTGTGTGCCGTTTTAGCTCCTGTATTTAAGAGACAATACATTACCGATAGAGGCCATTCAAAACAGATTGACGAGGCTGAGTCTTGGGCTGAAGGGATTGACTTGGTGAGAATGGCTAAACACAGTAAATCTTTATTCATTTGAGTTAAGAGGGAGATGACCTTATGTGAACATATAAGATTCTGAGGAGGCTTCACAGCTATATTTCACAAAGGTGTTTCCACTAGTAGGGAAATCTCAAACTAGAACATAGAACATTACAGCGCAGTACAGGCCCTTTGGCCCTCGATGTTGCGCCGACCTGTGAAACCAATCTGAAGCCCATTTAACCTACACTATTCCATTATCATCCATATGTTTATCCAACGACCATTTAAATGCCCTTAAAGTTGGCGAGTCTACTACTGTTGCAGGCAGGGCATTCCACGCCCTTACTACTCTCTGAGTAAAGAACCCACCTCTGACATCTGTCCTATATCTATCACCCCTCAATTTAAAGCTATGTCCCCTCGTCCTAACCATCACCATCCAAGGAAAAAGGCTCTCACTGTCCACCCTATCTAATCCTTTGATCATCTTGTATGTCTCTATTAAGTCACCTCTTAACCTTCTTCTCTCTAACGAAAGCAGCCTCAAGTCCCTCAGCCTTTCCTCATAAGACCTTCCCTCCATACCAGGCAACATCCTGATAAAACTCCTCTGCACCCTTTCCAATGCTGCCACATCCTTTCTATAATGCGGCGACCAGAATTGTATGCAATACTCCAAGTGCGGCCGCACCAGAGTTTTGTACAACTGCAACATGACCTCATGGCTCCAAAACTCAATCCCTCTACCAATAAAACCTAACACACCGTATGCCTTCTTAACAACCCTATCAACCTGGGTGGCAACTTTCAGGGATCTATACACATGGACACCGAGATCCCTCTGCTCGTCCACACTACCAAGAATCTTACCATTAGCCCAGTACTCTGTATTCCTGTTACTCCTTCCAAAGTGAATCACCTCACACTTTTCTGCATTAAACTCCATTTGCCACCTCTCAGCCCAGCTCTGCAGCTTAGCTATGTCCCTGCTATCCTTTCCTCTACATCTCTGGAACTTTTCGGAGGCCTATAGAAAACTCCCAAAAGGGTGACCTCTCCTTTCCTGTTTCTAACCTCAGCCCATACTACCTCAGTAGACAAGTCCTCATCAAACGTCCTTTCTACCACCATAAACTGTCCTTGACTAACAATGCTACACCTCCCCCTCTTTTACCACCATCCCTGATCTTACTGAAACATCTAAACCCCGGAACCTACACCAACCATTTCTGCCACTGCTCTATCCATGTCTCCGAAATGGCCACAACATCGAAGTCCCAGGTACCAACCCAAACACTTCAAACCACCTTCCTGCCTGCCGGTACACTCCTGCGACCTTGAAACCTTATTCATGACCTCACTACTCTCAACCGCCCAAATATATTATCTCACTTACTCAGCCGTCCCGTAAGCACTCCTGCTCAGCGCACGCTCCGCCTATTCACAAGGTAAATTTTTAAAGGATTAGCTTACCTTCCCAGGCTGCCCTCCTACTTCCTTCCGGACTCCCGCTGCTGAAACAACTGAAAGGCTGCAGTCACGCGAGGTAAGACTTTTATAATCAAAAAGCTTACCTTCCCAGGCTGCCCTCGCGCCTCCTTCCGGACTCCCGCCGTTGAAACAACAAACTAAGTACAGAGTAAGGGGGCATTAATTTGAATTTAGATCTGAAGGAAGTTCTTCCCCCAGAAATTAATTAATGTCTATTAGTCTTCACCACAGAGAATTGTGGAGGGTGGATCACTGAAGATATTTAAAGAGGAGGTGGATCGATTTTTGAAATGTCAAAGAGATGAGGGCTTTGACAGCTGGCATGAAAGGGGAATTGAGACCTGGGGCTAGTCAGCCATGATGTTAGTGAACATTGGGACAGGAATGGCCCATTCCAGCTCCTATTTCTTATGTTCTCTGCATGGCCCCATCAACAGGGCTCTCAGATCTCTGTCAGCAAAGTGGGCCACCAATTTCCCGTGATCTATCTTGTCAGGGCAAGTGTCACAAACTGTACTGAGCAGGTCTGGACTGACAGTGCTTGACTAGACACACAAGAGCCTTTCACAGGCCCCATATTCAGGGTCCTAGAATATCTGGCATTTGCATGTACTTTGGCAACAATAAACAGGAGAGTTGGGCTCGTATCAGGTAAAAATGGCACTGTGGGGTGTTGTAATTACTTACTAAGTGTGTTTTGGACAATAGCACAAGAAAATTCACTTGACTCTACTGTTTATGGAGAGAAACTGCCCACAAAACTTGACAAAAATGATATTTTGACAAAACACAGTGAGATTTAGCCCATTATTTCTTTCCTTCCCTGCATAAACATGTAAGATGATGTAAAGATAAACCAAAAATAAGCAACACTTTTAAATTAGTGAAAATTATACAATCTCATTGAAAGCAAGGTGAACAGATAGAAAATAGACAATTTTTTTGATATGAAAATTATATTTTACATCAACATTATGGACGTATACTAACAGAAGAATATCTGGCTTATGGATTTTGGGTAGACCGTTTACTGGACAGATCCTCAATATATTAATATTTTGGACCAAGATGGGCAGCATTCTGTTCTGTCATTGGATTCTATAAGGGGGTAGATGGCCATTCAGATGGTGACAGTGAAAATCTATCTCATTTCTTCATTGGAAGGAGACATGAATACACCACGGCTTTGCCGTAGGATAAACGTAATGCATTGAAGAATCTCTCACGACATACATATAAGCCCAGCACCAAACAGCAAATAACAATATTGAATTTCTGTCATTTTCATCTTTGGAGTTTCTGCCAGACCATGAAAGGTATCATATAAGTACCTTGCAATCCCGTGCCACATGTTTCATTTCATACTATTATCTAATTTCAATTCTGGACCCTTTTACACTTTGTTAATTTGATTGCTGTAGTTCGTTCGATTTCTCAGCATTTTTAAATATTAGCTCTCTTGGTATTGATAGTTCCCCCTTTTTAATGGCTTTCTGTTGTTAATATGTTGTTTCAATGTAAAGAGTATGTGTTTTTTGACTCTGTTACCAATATATACCTGACTGAGGCATTTATTTTTTAATCTAGTTAGTGCTGGCAATTTCTACTGATTTTTATTTCTTACGTAATATTTAGACACAGAATACTTTCGTATGGTGATGTAGAAAACATTTCTAAAATTAAATTATAGAATCTTAAATTCCTCCTGGCCAATTCTCACACAACATGCATCATACAATCTGTTGTGATTTACACTGTTGCAAAAAAAACTGTTGAATTTTACATTTCAATGTAATACTAATGACTATTAAATTGATTCAGACTTCTGTATCTAAATTTAAGGAAACGTTGGGAGTAAATTCTATTATCACTAACAAGTGAGGCTGCAAGGGCAGTATTTTTTCAATGTTTTCTTCATGTTACAGTATTCTCACTTAAAGCAGCACTAAATTCATCATCAGACGTCTATGTAAATTAGGTGACACTGCTATTACCAGGGAGTAGAAATTTATTTCAGAAAATGATGTTCAGCTGCTCTTCCGGAAGCAGCAGCGGCAGCAAAAATAAAGTCCTGGAGGGACTGATGACATTTTACTTTCCATGTCTTTTTTTTCACATTGCTGACTTCACCTTTAGAAATTGAAGATGGTCTGAGGCCAGGAAATGAAAGCTGTGATGTGACTTTTTAAAAATTATACACTAATTTCTCTGTTGCTTTTGATGTTTTAAAACTTGCCACACAATGTAAAATGGGCAGATTTTTCTGCATATTGTAGAAACATTTCACATAGAAATGATTATCTAATGTGGTGTGGCATAAAATTCAAGATAACAAGGCGTGGGGCTGGATGAACACAGCAGGCCAAGCAGCATCATAGGAGCAGGAAAACTTGACGTTTCGGGCCTAGACCCTTCATCAGAAATGGGGGAGGGGAAGAGGGTTCTGAAATAAATAGGGAGAGAGGGGGAGGCGGATAGAGGATGGATAGAGGAGAGGATAGGTGGAGAGGAGGCAGACAAGTCGAAGAGGCGGGGATGGAGCCAGTATCTCTGGCATAAAATTCATCTGGATTTAAATAAGTTAATTTTTTAAAACAAAAGTAGGACTTGAGTGGTCAGATTCAATAGGTTGCTGTGAGCTCATAATTATAAACGAACCTATCTTGATTATTCTCATGGCTATGGCAGTCATTGGCTGTTAATAGCAGTCTGAGTATTTTTTATGTAGGGGATGTGCTTACACTACACACGATCTAGAATATTGGAACATAGGAATTAGAAACAGCAGTAGGCCTTCAGCCCTCTGAAAGTGCTCTCTCATTCAACTAGATCATGGTTGTGGTCTCAGCACCAATTTTCTCTCTGCCTCCCTTAATCCTTGACTTCTCTATCTACCAAACTCAACCTCGAATAGATTCAATGACTCAACGTTTGCTGTGACAGAAAAGAAATTTCCTCAAACCCATCTGAAAATGAAACTTCTTATTCTTAAACTGTGTACCCAGGCTCTAGTCTCTCCTACAAGGGAAACATTATCTCAGAATTCCCCCATGCCCAGTCTCCTCAAGATCTTTTATGTTGGAATTAGATCACCTCTCATTCTTCTGAGCTCCAATGGGTACTGGTTCAATCAGTCTACATTTTTTTTTTGATAAGCCATTTAATTCATGCAATAGTCAAACATACGGATGTAACATTTGAGCACGTGCAGCATAAAGAAGACATAGCAAAACTGGAATCAGTGGGAATCAGAGGCAAGCTTTGCTGGTTGGAATCATATCTGGCACATGGGATGATATTTGCAGATGTTGGGAGTCAGTCATCTCAGTTCCAAGACATCTGTGTAGAGTTCCTCAGAGTGGTGTCCTAGGGTCAACTGTCTTCAGCTGCTTCAAAAATGACCTTATCTCCATCATAAGATCAGAAGTGGAGATGTTTGCTGATGTTTACACAATGGTGACAATGCACCATTCACAATTCCTCAGGTATCGAAACAGTCCAGATTCAAATACAGCAAGATCTGGACAACATCCAGGCTTCAGGCTGACAAGTAGCAAGTCATATTCGTGGCACTCAAATGCCAGGCAACGACCATCTCTATGGCAATATGTAGTCCAGTTCCAATGCCTTTTTTTCAAACTCAGTGAACTGTCGCTGACTTTTATCCCTTGTATAATTTTCAGAAATATGTCAATAACTGGAAGTTTCAGTTTCCATCTTATATATGTGTCAATTTTGACTCAGATTGACACTTTTTTTAATGTTACTTTCATATGCTTGGCTCAATCTTGTCAGGTGATTACAAAGCCCATTTTTGTGCCAGTATTTGTCCCTACAAAAACCAATTTTACATGACGAAACATCTTGGGTATTAAAATCAGATGCTGGAAGTTGAATATCAAGAGTCCATGTTTATCCTTTTCATGATGAAGACATTAGCCACTCGAGATTTCAAGTGTTCAAAGGGTTCAAACTGTTTTCAGGAATCATGGAATTTATTTAACATGCTAAAGATTGTAGCAGACTTTTAGAACATTATTTCATTTCAACATGGCTCTGAGATCTGCCCATGGTAGATAATGGATAAGTTGGCATAAGGCATTTAAGGGACAAGGGAGATAGATGTTGTACTCAAACTCTGGAACAATGCACATTCCTCTCAGCAGGCTTGTGGATTACAGCTCTTATTACTGAAGGCATCATGTCCACTCACGAGCACTGAATACTCGATCTTCCCAAGTTACTTACCCTTCTTGGCCTCACTGGGTCACATTACCAACCCTCCTTGCTCTGCATCATCATCAATGCCTTTACATTCCACTTCCATCATGCTCAATCTCTCCATTTGTGCCTTAAAACTGTCTCAGAGAGACCGGGCCAAGTGGGGTAAAGACTGGTGAATGTGTGGCGAACATTAGAATCCTTACTCCATACGAGAAGAAAATGCTGGCTTTTGCTTCAGTAGAACATGCTAAGATCTCACTGAGAAATGATACCAGTGAGCTTCATTGTGCAATGCTGAGGCTGCTCTTCCATTAATGTCAATGGCAACTCATTCTTATCCTGAACAAACTTTTAGTTCTTTTTCACAACTAGTCTGCTCTTTCCTCTTATTCTGGTGGTAACCAGCAAGCGACTGCAAGAAAGAAGTCAGTACTGCCTACTGTTAGCTGAAATTCCACCTCTGAGGGCAAGGCAATCAAACCCCCAGAGAATGCACCAACTACACCCTGTGTAGTCTGGAGACTTTCACCTGTACAATCTCCTGATTCCTTGACTGCAGATCTCATCAGACATCAGGCATCCCTGAACTGTCACATGGATAACTGCAGCCCAGTTATTGTATAATACTATGACTATAAGCAATGTGCAAGCCTGCCCTCCATATGCCATTCATACAGACAGCCATCCTAAGACTAAAAGACAGAATCAGTGATGATTCCCCATGTCTCTGGAAGCATCCTTTGATTCCACCTTTCAGCTTTTCAAAGGAATGTATTGCCATTAAAGACTGGGAGGTGTACAGGATGTACAAAGTGTTCACACTCATGTTAAATGCCGACTGACAGGATGCTGAAGCACTTCAGGGCAATTTAGCAGCCTACACAAACTCTGAAACATTGAAGACTAACTGATGCAGAGCACCTATGGAACGGGACTACTGTACATATCTGACGGACACTGAGTACACTGTAACTGGGTCTCCATGGTGGTTGTCCACCTGTCCAAGGACGCAGCTAGCCACTTATATGCTGGAGCCACCATGGAACATTGGTAGACTCCTCCATCTTTCAATCCAATTCTCTGACTATCTCTCTGGACCTGTCCAATGTCCCTGAGTGCCTCTGGGCATTTTGTTAAACTCATTAATGGCAGAGACATTGGGACCATCTTCTGCCTGGGACTGAGCAGGTGCCTGGTCTCTGGTAGATCTCTGAGTGTCTGAGACCTGGCCATTTCTGCCTTGACAGACTGTAGAGATATGTCATTGTGCTTACCAGGCTGTGTTCCCAGGTCTAACGGAGAAAGAGAAAGCACTGAGGTGAAAAGAATGTGTCTCAGGATTTCTGTCAACCTGTTGCCTAGCGCAATGAACCACATGCAAATCATTCAGATTTCATGTGTTGACTGAAGCTTTAAAAGCCACCTAACCTCTGTACCAAGCCAGATACTGTCCTGTCTGAGTGACTAATGCTTTCTTCTGAAAGACAGGTAGAGAAGACGCATGAAGTGCAGGCACTTTAAGGTGAAATCAATGCCACACACAAAGATTAAAAAAAAACATTTATTCCGCAAGAGAAAAAGTCAGGAAGTGTATGAATGACGTGCAGTATGGAATGACCAGTAGCTGTTGGCCATATAACCAACAGAAAGCAACACAATGAAAGCAAGTCCAAACTCAATTTATTTTTCCTGCAAGTGGTGGTCACCATGACAGCTCCCAGGGTATCACGTGCACATCTCCAATGTTTTAAAAAATTCACTGACGGGATGAGAGTGTCGCTGGTTGGCCGCATTTATTGCCCGTCCCTCGTTGCCCTTGATAAAGTGGTAGTGAGCTGCCTTTTTGAACCGTTGTAGTTCATGTGCTGTAAGTCAACATGTGATGCTCTGAGGGAGGGAATTCCAGGATTTTTTTCAGTCATACTGAAGAAAAGGTGATATATTTCCAAGTCAGGCTGGTGAGTGGCTTGGAGGGGACTTTGCAGATGGTGGTGTGGCTACCCTTGCCCTTCTCGATGGAAGTGGTCCTGGGAAAGTGCTGTCTGAGCATCTTTGGTGAATGTCAGCAGTACATGTTGTAGACAGTACACACTGCTACTACTGGGCATTGGCGGTTGAGGGAGTGGATGCTTATGGATGCAGTGCCGATCAAGCGGGCTGCTTTGCCCTGGATGATGTCAAGCTTCTTGCGTGTTTTTGGAGTTGCACTCATCCAGGCAATTGGACAGTGTTCCATCGCACTCCTGACTTGTGCCTTGTAGATCGTGGACAAGGTGTAGGGAGTCAGCAGGTGAATTACTTATCGTAGTATTCGTAATGTCTGATCTGCTTTCGTAGCCACTGTATTTGTATGATGAGTGCACTTAAATTTCTGGTTAGTGGTAACACCAGAATGTTGATAGTGAGGCATTCACCGATGGTAACACCATTTAATGTCAAGAAGTGGTGGTTAACTTGTATTTTATGGGAGATGGTCATAGCCTGGCATTTACGTAGCATGAATGTTTCTTGCTACTTGTCACTCAAGCCTGAGTATTTTCCAAACCTTGTTGAATTTGAACATGGATTGCTTCAGTAGCTGAACAGTTGTGAATGGTGCTGAACATTGAACAATCATTGGCGAACATCTCCATTTCTGACCTTATAATGGAGGTAAGGTCATTGATGAAGCAGCTGAAGATGGTTGGGCTAAGGACATTATCCTGAGAAACTCCTGCAGAAGTGTTCTGGAGTTGAGATGACTGATCTCCAACAACCGTAACTACCTTCCTACATGATGGATATGACTCTAACTAGCGGAGCAGTTTTCCCTATTCCTATTGACTCCAGTCTTGCTAGGCTCTTTGATGCCACACTTGGTTGAATGCAGCCTCGATATTAAGGGCTGTCACTCTCACCTCATCTCTGGAATTCAAATCTTTTGTCCATGTTTGAATCAAGGTTGTAACGAGCTGAGTGGCTCTGGAGGCATCACTGAGCAGATTGTTCCTGAGCAGATACTGCTTGATAACTCTGTTGATGATATATTCCATCATTTTACTGATGACTGAGAGTCCACTGCGTTCAATATGTCCTGCTTTCTTTTGCACAGGATATACCTGAGTGATTTTCCTCATTGTCAGGTAGATGCCAGTGTTGTGGCTGGACTGGAACTGCTTGGCCAGGGGAATGACGAGTTCTGGAGCACAAGTCTTCATTAATTTTGCTCTATTGTTGCCAGGGCCCAAAGCCTTTGCGATATCCAGTGTCTCCAACTGTTTCTTGATATCATGTGGACTGAATTGATTTGGTTGAAAAATGGACCTGTTATGCTGTGGGCAACTGGAGGAGTCCAAGTTGGATCATCCACTTGGCACTTCTGGCTGAAGATTGCTGCAAATGCTTCAGCGTTGTCTTTTGCATGGATGTTTTGGACTCCTCCATCATTGGGGATAGGGATATTTGTGGAGCCTCCA
This sequence comes from Ginglymostoma cirratum, assembly GCA_024137785.1. Classification (NCBI taxonomy): domain Eukaryota; kingdom Metazoa; phylum Chordata; class Chondrichthyes; order Orectolobiformes; family Ginglymostomatidae; genus Ginglymostoma; species Ginglymostoma cirratum. The sequence goes on along the minus strand of JAHRHZ010000073.1, from coordinate 7,585,851 downwards.
CCTCCAGTGAGTTATTTAATTGTCCATCACCATTCACGAGTGGATGTGACAGGACTGGGGAGCTTAGAAGTGATCCATTGGTTGTGGGATCACTTAGTTTTGTTTATCACTTTCTGATTATGACATTTGACACCCAAGTAGTCCTGCTTGGTGCTGGTTCACCAAGTCGACACCTCATCTTCAGGTATGCTTGGTGCTGCTCCTAGCATGCCCACCTACTCTCTCCATTGAACAGGGTTGATCCCCAGACTTGAAGGTAATGGTTGAGTGGGGGATATGCCGGGCCAATAGGTTACAGATTGTGCTGGAATACAATTCTGCTGCTGATGATGGCTAACAGCGCCTCATGGATGCCCAGTCTTGAGTTGCTAGATCTGTGCAAAGTCTGTCCTATTTAGCACCATGATAGTGCTACGCAACACAGTGGAAGTCATTCTCAATGTGAAGATGGGACTTTGTCTCCACAAGGACAATGTGGTGGTCACTCTTGCCAATACTGCCGTCAACAGATGCGTCAGCAGCTGGAAGATTAGTAAGGAGGAGGTCAAGTATATTTTTCTGTCATGTTGGTTCCCTCACCACCTGCCACAGACCTAGTCTAGTAGATATGTCCTTTAGGACCTGACCAACTCGATCAGTAGCACTGTTGCCAAGCCACTCTTGGTAATGAGCATGGAAATTGCCCACCCAGAGTACATTTTGTGCCCTTGCCCCCTTCAGTGCTTCTTCCAAATGTTGCTCAACATGCAGGAGTGCTGTTTCACCAGCTGAGAGAGGGCAGTATGGGATAATCAGCAGGGGGTTTCCTTGTTCATCTTTAACCTGAAGCTGTGAAGACTTCATGGAGTTCGGAGTCAATGAGGGCAACTTCCTCTCGACTGTATATCACAGTGTCACCACCTCTGCTGGGTCTGTCTTGCCATTGGGATATACCCAGGGATGGTGATAGTGGTGTGTGGAACAGTGTCTGTAAAGTATGATTCGGTCAGTATGATTGTGTCAGGCTGTTGCTTGACTAGTCTGTAAGATAGCTCTCCCAATTTTGGCACTAGCCCCCAGATGTTAGCATGGAGGACTTTTCATTGTCAACAGGGCTTTGTCTGCTGTTGTCTTTTATGGTGCCTAGGTCAGTGTCAACTGTCTGTCCAGTTTCATTTGTTTAGAATTCCTACAGTGTGGAAACAGGCCCTTTGGACCAACAAGTCCGCACCAAACCTCGGAGCATCCCACCCAGACCCAACCCCCATAACCCAACTAATCTACACATCCCTGAACACTATGGGCAATTTAACATGGCCAATCCACCCTAACCTGCACGTCTTTGGAGTCGGGGAGGAAGTCGGAGTACCCGGAGGAAACCCATGCAGACACGAGGAGAATGTGCAAACACCACACAGTCGCCCAAGGCTGGAATTGAACCCAGGTCCCAGGCACTGTGAGGCAGCAGTGCTAAACACTATGCCACCCTGCCACGATGTTTGTTGAGACTTCATAGCAATTGATATAACTGAGTGGCTTGCTAGTCCATTTCAGAGGGCAAGCGTGGGTCTGGAGTCACCTGTAGGTCAGACCAGGTAAGGATAGCAGTTTCCTTCCCTAAAGGATATCAATGAACCAGATGGATTTTTCTGACAATCAAACATTGGATTCATGGTCATTGTTAGACACTTAATTCCAGATATTTATTGAAATTAAATTCTACCATCTGCTGTGGTGGGTTTTGAGCCAGAAGATTACCTGGGTCTTTACACTGTCCAGGGATAATACCACCAGATCATTGATTCCCCATAAAAGAAACCTGCTTAAGCCTAAGGTATAAATGTCACTCTTCTCCTCACTTTCCACTCCAACAGTTTCTGCATTCAAGTCACACTCTACCATTTCCACTACCTCTAGCAGGTTGTCACCACCAAACACACCTTCTTGTCCCCTCCACTGTCCGCATTCCACAGGTGCCATTTCCTTCATGACACCCTGGTTCACTCCTCCATCACCCTTAACTTCACTTCCTCACTTCCCCCCAGCACATTCCCATGCAACTGCAGAAAATGTAACACTTGCCGATTCACCTCTGCCCCTCCTTTCTCACTGTCCAAGGACCCAAACACATCTTCTGGATGAAGCAGCATTTTAATTGCCCTCCTTTCATTTTTGAGACCAAATGCAGAATGGGTAACCAGTTTGTGGAACATCTGCATGCTGCCGATAGAAATGATCCTGATTGTCGTGTTGCTTACCATTTCAATTGGGCCATCTACCTGTTGTTTCTTCTAGATGTCATATTGCCATATTAGGGGGTAGGCTTAATAGGAACACAGCATAAACCAGTTAGATGGTAACCACTATAAGCCATGTTGACATCTGGAGACATGAGGAACTGAACAGCCACCTTTCAGTGGTGTGCTCTTCTATAACTCTAATCTATGTGCACCAGGGTGAGTTGACTCCAGGTTTAAAAAAATAACAGAAGTTGCTGGAAAAGCTCAGCAGGTCTGGTGGAATCCGTGAAGAAAATATCTGAGTTAGCGTCTGGGGTCTGGTGACCCTTCCTCAGAACTGTTCTTTCTGTTCTGACTCCAGGGTTATGTGGACTGGCCATACTAAATTGCCTGTATCGTCCAGGAATGTCCAGATGAGGTAGCCATGGGAAATGCAGGGTTACAAGGATAGGGTAGGTCTAGTTGGGATGCTCTTCAGAGGGCTGGTGTGGACTTAATGGGATGTACGACCTGCTTTCGCACTGTAAGGATTCTATAATTCTGTGACTTTAGTGGCAAGTGGATAGGGGCTTGGGTTCTTTTGGCTAAAAGGTCATCTTGTACACAAGACATATCAAAAATGAATGATTTGTGGCCAAAAATCAGAGGTCAACTTTTAATGTGAAACCTACTAGTACCCAAATATATATATTTGACAAGTCTTATATCCTTGGTAGAGAGAAGTGGCATCTTGTGCATGCAAAGCTATCTCAAAGCACAACTCACCTTCCTGCATCTTGTGTTTGTTAGCAAGCGTAACAGTTACCAAGCACATATCCATGAAGATAGGATCGTTTAGCAGTACACAGGTAATATTTCACAGATCTCAAATTTGTTTCAGTCCCTCTGCCTAATAACTGTCAAGCAAAGATAGCCATCTTGCTGTGTGACAATTATGTACTTAGCATAAATCAGCAAACTGCGAAGCACTGTTATGATAATGCAACACACATTTATACGTTTTGTGTAACTTCACGTCTATCCATTTGGCATATTTTCAAAACAGTCAATCACTGTGGGTGAATGAAAGACACCAAAACAAATCGGGATAAAACAGTTCCACAATCAGTAGTTATGTGCCAATTGTGTCTTCTACGTTAATGCACTAAAAGGTTTTCAAATTCTGAATCATTAAGCAGAAGGAAATCAAGACAGTATGCTGTGGAATGTCTGCAGTGCTGTCTGCGCAGAATGTGTGGTAATGGATCTAGCCTTTTTGGTAAGTTGTAACAGAAAATTTTAAAGCCTGCAACAGTTAGATCGCACAATTACTATTGCAGAAAGTAGAAAGTTCTGCAGCAATTTCCTACAAATTAAAATTGTACACTTCAACAAGGCAGTTTCATGAAGAAAAGAAAATCTGCTTCCTATCCTTAGAAACAGAGTTGTACATTCTGTCCAACTCGTGGGTCCATGTGCCTCTGGGATTTGCCCTTGACAGTCTATCCTCTGGCAAAATATACTTTCTGAGTTGAGCTAAGAGCCAAAGCACAGTTCACCACAGGAAATTCCAACATGTATTATCTCAAACATTCTGAAACCTTGGCCAATATGATGGGATAATATATTTCAATGTCCCACGTGGCAGTGCTTAATATGAAAAAGGGGACAAAGGAGCAATGGAGTCGAAATCTGCAAAACAAAAATTGTTTATTCTGATACATGAACAAAAGCCACGAGAGGAGGTTAGTGATTTTAGTAATACAAAAAAAAATGAAAATATTAAATTTAATAAGTTGTTTTGTCAGGTATGAAGGTCACAGGTCAAATGGAAAATCATTGTCTCAATATGTACTTTAGCTCTCTCATGCTTCACAGATGTAGTCTGGGCTTTGAAACACAGTTGCTGAATGTTGTGTGGTCCCACTGCAGATTAAATGTGCAATTCTTTCTACATTTCTACATTAAATTTCCTAAAACCTCGTATTGTGTGAATTATAGGAAGTAAGATATGTCATGCATTGTTAATACAAGCTTCACTGATGTAAATAGTACAAGTCAAATTACCCATCAATGCAGAACACCTCTTAAAAGTGGGGGACTATCTTCAGCCAGACATTCCAAGTGGTTGGTTATCTTAGCCTCTTTGTGAGATCCCCAGCAATACAGATGCCAATCTTCAAACAATTTGATTCACTCCACAAAATACTACAAAAGCTTTGAGCACCGACAATATTCCAGCAGGAGTAGTTCTTGAGCTCCAAAACTGCACCCTTCGACAATTTGCAGTACAATACTGGCCTCTATCAAAGAATGTGGAAAATTGCTGATGTGTGACTTGTACACAAACTGCAAGAGAAATCCAACTCAGCCAACTGTTGCCCCGTCAGTTTGCTCTCAATCATTTGCACAGCAATGGAAGGTGTCATCGACATTGTTATCCCAGTAATAACCTTCTCATCGGGATTTGCCAGATCCAGTTCCCTCCTAATATAAATGCAAAGTACTGTGAATGCTGGAGATCTGAAACAAAAATAAAAACTCAGCAGGCACTTAGTATTCTGAAGAGTCGCATTAGATTCAAAATGTTAGCTCTGTTTCTCTCGCTGCAAACCTGTTGAGTTTTTCCAGCACCTTCTGTTTTATTATTGTTGCCTCCAAAGGTGATAAACCTCCTGAAATGGCCAGGAGTCTTCTGGAATTGACATTGGTTGACTATTAAAAGCTATCCCAAAAATAAAGCAAATAAATTAATGTATACAATAGATGGTACACATGGAGCTCTTACATTGAAAAATGATGATCTGGTGGTGCTCTTGGCATCATGATGACATAAAACATAAACCGGTACAGATCATTTATGTGTCCTGCACTTATAAACAGTATTTCTTGGCATTCTTTTTTTCCCAGTCAAATAGGTTAAAGCTCTCATGTGTAATTGCAGAAAAGAATATGTTTTTTTTAAAAACTTGCCTCTCGACTGAAGGGAACACCACTAATCTGTTTTGATCTCAGTAAATATTTTGGTGTACACTGTGATCCCATTGCTCAAAACACGTCAAGATCTCAGCAGACAAGCTACAGGAATAGCTGTGGAAGTGACTCTGATTAATGAAATGGTGAGAGTTATGTCTCTGAGTACTGGCTTGCTTAGCATGTGGCTCAAAGTGCTGCTTAGCAGCTGCCCAGGCCTATGGGCTGAGTGCTATATTAGTCAGGGAACAACTGATGATTCTGCCTGAAGCAGGCACAGGATGCAAAACCGTGGAACCAGGAATAGAGTGAAGGCACTTGGTTTGCTCCCCTCAGGCATGGGTCCAGTTTGCAACAATGTTATAACCAAGAACAGCAAATTTCACAATGCCAGGCCTGCTATCAGTGTAACTATTCATAGGGGCAAATACCAGGGCCCTCAGTGGCCAGAGAGTGGAACGTGAAATGTTCACTTCGCAGTGTCTGATGAACGAGTGTTTGGGAGATGTTCCTTCAGGAATCACGGTGCATGCATGTAAGGCAAGGAGAGAGAGAGACCAGGGCCTGAGCCATGGAGGTGTTGGGATTCTAAGCAGTAAGCTGATTGTCGTTTCAGCAGTCATTTGGGGCTTTTGACTTTGTAATCATTCCACTCCCCTTCCCCTTTTTGATGGGTTCAAGTGATGCTTCTGCTTTACATGGCAGTAACATAGAACATAGAACATAGAACAATACAGCACAGAACAGGCCCTTCGGCCCTCAATGTTGCGCCGCCCTGTGAACTAATCCAAGCCCATCCCCCTACACTATCCCAACATCATCCATATGCTTATCCAAGGACTGTTTAAATGCCCCTAATGTGGCTGAGTTAACTACATTGGCAGGCAGGGCATTCCACGCCCTCACCACTCTCTGAGTAAAGAACCTGCCTCTGACATCTGTCTTAAATCTATCACTCCTCAATTTGCAGCTATGCCCCCTCGTACTAGCCGACGTCATCATCCTAGGAAAAAGACTCTCACTGTCCACCCTATCTAATCCTCTGATCATTTTGTAGGTCTCTATTAAATCCCCTCTTAGCCTTCTTCTCTCCAATGAGAACAGACCCAAGTCCCTCAGTCTTTCCTCATAAGACCTTCGCTCCAGACCAGGCAACATCCTCTGACATCTTCCTGAGAATAACCAACTGGAGTTGGCAACACTGTTTGACACAAATTTTCATTACAGCCATGGTCCAAACATGAATAGAGAAGTTGAATTTCAAGAAGCGAGGTTATCATGACTGCCTTTAACATCAAGGTGTGGACTTTGCCTACAGCAGGGTATTTGTACTTGATATCACAATGCTTACAGTAGCTCCAGTAACATAAGAACTAAACCTGGGTAATGCAGTATTGAAGGAAACACCATTTAATACAGCTCCTGATCATATATTTCAATCACAGGCTCTTCACTTTCTGGGTTAACATTAAGTTATTTGGTTATCAGCGTGTCATTCCTCAAGTGGTCCAAGTTGAGATGGAAACTGAAGCCTTTATTCCCTCAGGCCACATGTTATTATATGGTGATGAAAGCTTGAGCATGTCTCTTAGAGGAGTACTGATATACTAATAGTGAGACATAATGCATCATCCCTATTTTATCAAAGATAAAAAAAATTCCAAACAGATATAAATGGTTTTACATTGGCATGCTTTGTTATTTCAATAATTAAACAAACAGGAAAAACAAAGTTCTCAGGATTGGCAATTCAAACTTGAATGTACCGCTTTTTGGTGGTTTGAAACTCATTCACATTGGGTGATTGTATACTTATCTGGAGACACAAATGTTGTTCCTGAATGTCTAGTTGCTGGTTGTTGTCACTCTGCATCACTGCACAATCATCATTGTCAGAGTGTCCTTCCTCACTTTCTTCATGCATGATTGGTGTGTTGTGCATTATTCTGAGCTAGCTTCTGTTCCTTCGTAATGCAGCATCATGATCAGTAATCACTTTGTATGATCTTGGCTGATTTCATGTTCCAGAAACCTTGCTGGTATCTAAGCGCTTACATTTGGATTTCTGACCTCCACTTTCTACTGGGTGCACAGATGTGGTAATTCTCCACCTGCTGGAATGTCATGTCTCTCTTTCATTTTCATTTATTTGTGAAGAAGAATGTTCTATGTTTCAAAACGTTTGGACAATTGGTTGCTAGGCAAAATCATTCATAATTGCTCTCTGAGCACGAATTGTGCTGGTAATGATAATCCCTTCTTTGTTAGTATTGCACAAAAATGCAGCAACGCAATGTGAAAATGTTGCTAGGTATTAATGATCATATTTGATTTGATAATATGTCACACGTTCCGCAAGATTGATTGAGTGAGGATTGTCAGGGGACAATGTAATGTGGGTCACTCATCACAGTGCACATGTCCAAAAATGGAATGCCAATGAACTGTGGTTTTGTCAGACACTGTCACGGTCATCTGACATTCCTGACATCCACTCTCCTGCATTTTCTCCATAGCCTGATTATCCTACTGATCAAGAATCTATCTATCTCAGCCTTAAATATGCACATAGGCTCTACCTCAACAGCTCTCTGAGGCAAGGAGTTCCAAAGTTTCTCAACCATTTGAGAGCAGAAATTGCTTCTTATCTCAGTCTTAAATTGGCATTCCTTTATTCTGAGAATATGCTTTCTGGTCCGAAACTCTCCCATAAAGGGAAAATTTCAGTATTTGCCCTGCAAAGCCCCTTAAGAATCCTATAGGTCACTGTCATTGCTGAACCATTGATATCTACTAGGTAGAAGATTTGGAAAGCCATAATGAGCTTGAGTATTGTCACTCCTGGAATATTCTGTCAATGTCAATGATCTATTATATGCTGTAAGGTGCTCTCTCCAAAGTAATACCATGGAAGTCTCTTGCTGGGGTACCTGCTCTTTAGGAAACATGACTGTAATATGTTATCACCAGATTCTATGCTAATTTTAGCTTTTAATATGTGTCGGTCACCACACAATAGTATCCCAAAATTGGATCCATGGGCACCAGAGATAACAAGGTGTAGAGCTGGATGAACACAGCAGGCCAAGCAGCATCATCGGAGCAGGAAATCTTGACGTTTCGGGCCTAGACCCTTCATCAGAAATAGGGGAGGGGAAGATGTATCTGAAATAAATAGGGAGAGAGGGGGAGGTGGATAGAAGATGGATAGAGGAGAAGATAGGTGGAGAGGAGACAGACAAGTCAAAGATGTGGGGATGGAGCCAGTAAAGGTGAGTGTAGGTGGGGAGGTAGGGGGGAGATAGGTCAGTCCAGGGAGAACAAGCAGGTCAAGGGGGGCGGGATGAGGTTAGTAGGTAGGAGATGGGGGTGCGGCTTGAGGTAGGAGGAGGGGATAGGTGAGAGGAAGAACAGGTTAGGGAGGCGGGGACGAGCTGGGCTGGTTTTGGGATGTGGTAGGGGGAGGGGAGATTTTGAAGCTTGTGAAATCCACATTGATATCATTGGGCTGCAGGGTTCCCAGGCTGAATATGAGTTGCAGTTCCTGCAGCCTTCGGGTGGCATCACTGTGGCATTGCAGGAGGCCAAGGATGGACATGTCATCTGAGGAATGGGAGGGGGAGTTGAAATGATTCGCGACTGGGAGGTGCAGTTGTTTGTTGTGAACTGAGCGCAGGTGTTCTGCAAAGCGGTCCCCAAGCCTCCACTTAGTTTCCCCGATGTAGAGGAGGCCACAACGGGTCCAGCGGATGCAGTATACCACATTGGCAGATGTGCAGGTGAACATCTGCTTGATGTGGAAAGTCTTCTTGGGGCCTGGGATGGGGGTGAGGGAGGAGGTGTGGGGGCAATTGTAGCACTTCCTGCGGTTGCAGTGAAAAGTGCTGGGTGTGGTGGGGCTGGAGGGGAGTGTGGAGCGGAGAAGGGAGTCATGGAGAGAGTGGTCCCTCCGGAAAGCAGACAAGGGTGGGGAGGGAAAGATGTCTTTGGTGGTGGGGTCGGATTGCAGATGGAGGAAGTGTCGGAGGATGATGCGTTGGATCCGGAGGTGGGTGGGGTGGTACGTGAGGTCAAGGGGGATTCTTTTTTGGTTGTTATTGTGGGGACAGGGTGTGAGGGATGAGTTGCGGGAAATGCGGGAGACACAGTCGAGGGCATTCTCGACCACTGTGGGGGGATGTTGTGGTCCTTGAAGTACGAGGACATCTGCGATGTACAGGAGTAGAATACCTCATCCTGGGAGCAGATGCGGCGGAGGCAAAGGAATTGGGAATAGGGGATGGAACTTTTGCAGGAAGGTGGGTGGGAGGAGGTGTATTCTAGGTAGCTGTGGGAGTCGGTGGGCTTGAAATGGATATCGGTTTCTAGGTGGTTACCCGAGATGGAGACAGAGAGGTCCAGGAAGGTGAGAAAGGTGTTAGAGATGGTCCAGGTCAACTTAAGGTTGGGGTGGAAGGTGTTGGTGAAGTGGATGAACTGTTCGAGCTCCTCATGGGGGCACGAGGCGGCGCCAATACAGTCATCAATGTAACGGAGGAAGAGGTGGGGGTTAGGGCCAGTGTAGCTTTGGAAGAGGGATTGTTTTACGTAACCTACAAAGAGGCAGGCATAGCTTGGGCCCATTCAGGTACCCATGGCCACCCCCTTTGTCTGTAGGAAGTGGGAGGAGTTGAAAGAGAACTTGTTGAGGGTGAGGACGAGTTCGGCTAAGTGGATGAGGGTGTCAGTGGAAGGCGACTGGTCAGGCCTGTGGGACAGGAAGAAGCAGAGGGCCTTTAGGCCATCCGCGTGGGGAATGCAGGTGTATAGCGACTGGACGTCCATAGTGAAAATGAGGTGTTGGGGACCAGGGAATTGGAAGTTCTGGAGGAGGTGGAAGGCGTGGGTGGTCTCACTGACGTAGGTAGGGAGTTCCTGGACCAAGGGGGAGAAAATGGAGTCTAGGTAGGTGGAGATAAGTTCAGTGGGGCAGGAGCAGGTGGAGACAATGGAGACAATAGGACTACCAGGGCATTCAGGTTTGTGGATTTTGGGAAGGAGATAGAAATGGGAGGTGCGGGTTTGGGGAGCGATGAGGTTGGAGGCTGTGGGTGGGAGGTCACCTGTGGTTATGAGGTTGTGGATGGTTTGGGAGATGATGGTTTGGTGCTCGGGGGTGGGGTCATGATCCGGGGGCGGTAGGAGGAGGTGTCGGAGAGTTGGCGCCTGACCTCAGCGATGTAGAGGTCAGTGCGCCATACTACAACTGCACCTCCCTTTTTCGCGGGTTTTATGGTGAGGTTGGGATTGGAGCGGAGGGACCGGACTGCTGCACGTTCTGCGGGGGAGAGTATGGAGCGGGTGAGAGGGTGGAAAGATTGAGGCGATTGACACCAACAGTGCGTAACTTTCATCCATTAACATCGGCATCTGATACTTAGCAACTCCTCAGGATCTTCATGATATCTTTCAGAATCACTTGCTTAAGAAGCACGCCCTTGTATTGGAAGGTGCACTGGAAGCTAGCGTTGAATGACTGCTGTAGGAACAGCAGCCTACATGCAAATGCAAGCGTCCGGCACGTGGATTGAACAAAGCTGCATCTAGGGGTGATAGCTTGTAGTGTTAATGCTTTCTTGTTTAGTGCCTACTTACCTGCTCACAGAATCCATGCCTTCCCTTGCCATGCCATGCCTGTTGGTACCATGATGCTTTAATGAAAGCCTAAACGTTATCAGTACCGCTGTGTTGACATACTCTTTTGCATGGGCACAGAGGCAAGCTGCTTTATGCTTGTCAGTTAAGATCTATCTTCTAGGGAGTAATTTGCTGTATGGCACACCAAGATAACAATCTAACACCTACAACATGTGCCAGTTGCTTGTGTAGCATATGCACTGCACGTGTGTTCAACCAAATGGCCTGATTGGAAAGTGGGTGATGACTCAATCCAGTCAAGGGTGGTCTGCTGCCTGCTATTGGTCTGGGGATACTGGAAACATCAGTCACAGGTGCAGTCTAGACACAGTGCAGGGGCTTAGCAGGGTCAGTTGTCCGCTGAGACTGGTCACAGTCAGGGAATATGTATGACTACAATGCAGCTAGTAGGCAATGGTTAGTGCTGTAGGACCAGCACAAGCAGTTAAGGGAATTGTGTATCAGCAGTCTGGGAGATGCAAAGTGATCAGGGGTCTGGTCAGTCACATCTAGGGGTTGCTTGTCAAAATCACTCAGAGTCTGGTGTAACTACAGTCCTGGAATTCTGTATGTTGATCTGTGAAAAGGGTGCAAAGTGAGACTGGTGGAGCAAAAGGAGGCTGATTACCAAAAGGAGATGGGGCACTCAAGGCTGTTGGGGGAAGAAGAGATATGTGTTGAAGTGGGATTCACATCTGTTGGACATCCCAGGACATTGAAGGGACAAATACATTAACTATCTGTTTGCAAACTGTAGATACATTCACAATAAACATACTTAGAGTTCAAACGTTAAGCATGACTTTGTGGCTGCTATGCCACGGTGTTGCCAGTGAAGGGCAACACTGGCTTACCAACACTTGACTGGTTATACTGCAATTTTTTAAAGATGGTGCAATTACCATGCACCCTGGTTTTTTTGGCAGATGTTCAGTGAGTGGTAAGTTGTTCTGAAAACAGCAGGTTGTGGGACAGGGTCAGATTTCAGAGAAAGGGATGTCATAGAGGTGTAGTAGGTCATTACTGAGGGAAATTTGGTAAGATATGGTGAGAGATTTTGTTAGTTCTCATGTTGAAAAAAAACCTTCAAGAAACTTGTCAAAACTAATACTTAGCCAAAAAATGGACAATTCAGATAGCAGATTGTGTCAATTTTAAATCAGATTTTTTTTTTCCCTTTGCTCATTCACAGGATGAGGGTGTTGCTGGCTAGGCAGCATTTATTGCCCATCCCAGTTGCCCAGAGGACAGTTAAAAGTCAACCACATTGCTGTGAGTCTGGAGTCACATATAGGCCAGACCAGGTAAGGATGGCAGTTTCCTTCCCTAAAGGACATTAGTGAACCAGATGAATTGTCCCTGACAATCATCAATGGATTTATGGTTATCATCAGATTCTAAATTCCTGATATTTATTGAATTCAAATTCCACCATCTTCTGTGGCAGGATTCAAACCCAGGTCCCCAGAACATTATCCAGGTCTCTGGCATAACAGTCCAGCGGTAACACCACCATCACCTCCCCTTATGTAATTAGCGTTCATTCAAATTATGTAACATATTGTACAAAGTATATAACAATAAAATGAGTAATATTACATAGTGTTACGTATAATAATTGAACATGATAAATGTTCTAAGCTACACTGTGTTAGCTCCACTCAGGGTGCCCTGTAGTTCAGAGCAAGGATTTGCTGATCTGTAGTCAAAGTTCTAGGGTGTGAATGACACCTTGACAGTGCAGTGGGACATCCAAATTGTACAAAGCAAAATCAAAGCACAACCAGGTTACACTGAATAGAACGACCATGATCTGCATGCCTGAAAAAGCAACAAACCCAAGCATTGGGAGCCATTTTAGAATTCAGCAACAGAGGACAAAAAATTTGATCATAACGGGGAACATAAAGTACGAGAGTCAAATCACTGCGAACATAGAAACTAACCATGAAAACTTCTAAAAAAGCATGAAGAGGTAAGTATTAGTAAAGCCAAATGTGAATCCCTTACAGTCAGAAGCCAGGGAAATCATAGAATCATAAAGTATAGAAGGGGATCTTTGGCCTGTCGGGTCTATACTCCCAAAGCTACATTAAATCTACACTAGTCCCACTCTCCAGCATTTGGTGCATAGCCTTGAATGTTACGACATTTCAAATGCTCATCCAAGTACTTTTTAATGGTTGTGAGGTTATCTACCTCAACTACCCTCCCAGATAGTGTATCCCAGACACCCACCAGCCTTTGGTTAAAGGGATTTTCCTTAACTTCCCTCTAAACCTCCTGCCTTTCACCTTAAAAATATACCCTCTCCTTCTTGACCCTTGAACTAAGAGGAACATCCGCTTTCTATTGACCCTGTCCATACCTCTCACAATCATATACACCTCTATAAGGTCCCCCCTCAATGTTCTCTGCTCCAAAGAAAACAACCCAAGCTTATCCAGACTCTCTTCATAGTAGAACTGTTCCATCACAGGCAGTCTCCTGGTGAATCTCTTTTGCACTCTCTCCAGTGCAATCACATGCTTCCTACTGTGTGATGACTGGAACTGCACACAGTACTCCAGCTGTGACCTAAACAAAGCCCTGTACAGCTCCAACATAACCTCCCTATTCTTATAATCTATGCATTGAGTGATAAAGACAAGTGTACCTCATCTCTTCTTAACTACCCTGCTAATTTGTCCGGTTATGTTCAGGGATTTGTGGACAAGCACCCCAAGGTTCCTCTGTTCCTCTGAACATCCTCACATCCTGTCATTCTTTGAGTACTCCCTTGTCTTGTTACTACTTCCCAAGTGTATCACCTTACACTTATCAGAGTTATATTCCATCTTCCACTGATCTAACAATTTGACCAATCCATTTATAGCCTCCCGTAACATAAGACCTGCTTCCACACTGTCAACCACCTGGCCAATCACCACTTCATCCACAAGCTTACTTATCATTCCCCCCACATTCTCATCTATATCACTTATATATGTATAACAAACAATAAGGAACCCAGCACTGATCCCTGAAGCATACTACTAGACACAGGACTTCAGTCAGACAAACAGCCTTTCACCAGCAACCTAACTGGGGAACAAAGAAATTACAGAAGAATTGAACACATATTTTGATTCTGTATTCTCAAAAGAGTGCACAAATAACCTGTCAGAAATTTTAGGGAACCAAGGGTCAAGTAAGGGGGTAAAATTGAAGGAAATCTCTGTTAGTAAGAAAATAGTGCTGGGGAAATCATTGGGGTAAAGACTAACAAATCACCAGGGCCTAATAACCAATATCTACATTTGAGAATGTAACTAGTATAATAGATATCAGAGAATCTGTGGATGTGGTGTATTTGGATTTTCAGAAAGCTTTTAATAAGGTTCTTGATAAGTCATCAGGAGACAACATTACAGTTCATGGATTGAGAACTACTTGACAGACAGGAAACAGAGTGGAAATAAATTGGCCATTTTCTGAGTTGTAGGAGGTGACTAGTGATATATAGCATGAATCAGCTTTTGGGCCCCTGATATTCAGAATATATAAAAATGACTTGGATGAGGGAACCAAATGCAGCATTTCCGAGTTAGCAGATGACATAAAACTTCAGGAATTGTGAGTAGTGAGGAGGATGCAAGGAGGCTTCAAGACAATATTCAAGTTGTATTGCAGTTATGCAGAGCTTTGGTGAGACCAAACCTAATGTATTGCAAACAGGTCCCTAGCCTAATGCTGTGGATGGCAGGGCTGTTCAAAGAGGAGAGATTGGTTCAATTAGGCCTATGTTCAATAAAATTTGGGAGGATGAGAGGAAATCTGATTAAAAGTTCTACCAGAGCTGGACAAACCATCTACAGGAATGATGATTTTCCCTGTTGGGGAGTCTAGAACCAGGAAACCCATCTCAGGATACAGGGAAGAATATTTAGGACCAAGATGAGGAAAGGTTTCTTCACTCAAAGAGTAGTGAGTCTGTGGAATTCTCTACCATAGAAGACTGTGGAGGTCAAGTCACTGAGTATATTCAGAAAAGAGATAAGTAAACATTTAGATTTTAAAGGCATCAATATGTATGGTGAGAAAGCAGTAATGTGGCATGGAGATAGAGGATCAGCCATAATTATATTGAATTTTGAAGTAGGTTCAAAGGGTTGAATAGCCCACTTCTGTTCCTAGTTTTTATGTCTCACTGCTTTAGGATTCCCTGATGCAACAGACCTGTGCTTTGCATGATCACAAAAATAAATAATAACAAAATCAGTTAAAATTTAGAATAGAACCAATTGTGTCACTCTTTTCAGTTTAATCAGAATTATAAAATTATTTTGCCATTACATGTTTATCAAAAGAAAGAGCTCTTTCTTATTAACAGTGTCATAGAAATTGAAACTAATTAAATTAAAGTTATTGCAGAAACTGATAATAATTCAGTGCCTAACTGAATTAAGAAAGCAAATGTGATGTTGTCCTTTATTGTGAGTTATGTTTGAGAAAGGACATACTGGCAACGGGAGGGAGGGCAAAGGAAGCTCACTAGGTTGATTCTGGAGTTGAGAGGGTTGATTTATGAGGAGAGATTGAGTAGACTGGGATTGTACTCATTGGAATTTGAAGTGAACAGATAAAATAGGAGCAGAGAGGATGTTTCCACTGGTGGTTGAAACTAGAACTAGGAGACATAGCCTTAAAATAAAGGGAAACAAATTTTTAGGGCTGAGTTGAGGAGGAACTTTTTCTCTCTCAGGGTTGTGAATCTGTGGAATTCCCTGCCCAGTGAAGCAGTTGAGTCTACCTCATTGAATGTTTTTAAGGCAAAGATTGATAAATTTTTGAACAGTAAAGGAATTAAGGGTTATGGTGAGTGGGTGGATAAGTGGAGTTGAGTCCATGAGAAGGTCAGCCATGATCTTATTAAAAGGCAGAGTAGGCTTGATGGGCCAGATGGCCTCCTCCTGTTCCCATTTCTAATGTTCTTATGTTCTAACATGGCATTGTTGAGTATAGTAGTTGTGCATAAACATATTTTAAGAATTTTACAAGAAAATCATTTAGAAATGTTTAAAAATATGAAAACGATCAATATAGATAAACAGGCAGCAAGGAGACATAAGTTCAGGCTAAGTGTGAAAGTATAAAGTGGAAGGGTAAAATGTGTATATTCATGGAAGATACAAATTGACTACACTCTTACACATGATATTCAATGTCAATTTTAGACAATTGGACAGGCATTAAAAATATATAACATATATACAGTCAAAAACTATATAAATTGGATTAAAGTGTATTGTAGTGTTGTGGAATTAGCATGAGAAAAGATATCATGGGTTAATATTACTTCGTTCTTCTATGCTAACTTTTTTTCTGATTCTATGCTTGTAGTTGCTACGAATTTGAAGCTATCTTTTTGTATTTGGATAAGTTCCATGAACATAAGGTTAACTACTGTCAACTACAATTGAATCTGACACCCATAACATAGTGTTCTGAATAATAATTCATAGGTTTACTTCACTGTAGTAAAGTTATTTATCACATTTTCTTTAACTTCCATATTTTTTAAGCATCAGTACCTTTACAATTTCTGATAGGTGCAAAAACAAGCAGTTGCCATGGCACAGTATGGATTCCAGGATCAGGGAATATCATGTGACTCCCACAGCACCAAATGTACAGTGCAGTGAAACCTCCTCCGAACATTAAAATACATCAGCGTATTTAAATTCAGGACATATCAGTTTACCAGCACTGTTTATCTTATGCAGTATTCATTTCATAAATTCTATTAGGTATGCAAATGAAAAGAAATGGAAACAATTATTATATTTACAAAAAAAAATGAAAGACCTTAATAACATAATGCAGTGAAACTATAAGTCTCAAATAACACAGTAGTTGGGAGGCAGTAGTCTGAAAAAATTATTTTACTTTGTTTCAGTGACATAAATAATTCAGGAATATTTTCTATAGACATGTTAAAAATTTATATATTTATGAAAAATATATATTTCTTAATTTAGTATTTCTATTCCTGATATTGTTGTAATCATAACTAGAAGCTGGGGATCACTTGGATAAGGGTACTTATATTTCAATAGAGCACCTTTTCATATTTAAAAGAAATTCCACGGCAGGCTACCATTTAAATTGCATGCAATTCTCTTTTGTGTCCACTTACTTATCCTGCAGCGTTTTTATTTTAATTTATCTGAGAAATATTTACAGCTAACTAATACAATGATTCCAATGAAAGAATTACTGTGTTGTAAAATCTATTACGCAAGCTGTCCTGAATAAATATCATTGCTATTTAAGATTCTTGTCCTAATATAAAATATTGCTGCCATGGCACATCAATTTTTTAAAATTTTTATGCTTATTGACTTTTGAAAAACGTATTTCAGACATTTAAAGAAAAGCGCACTGTCTTCAAAAGCACACCAAGATAC
The DNA here is from genome assembly GCA_024137785.1 of Ginglymostoma cirratum. NCBI lineage: Eukaryota > Metazoa > Chordata > Chondrichthyes > Orectolobiformes > Ginglymostomatidae > Ginglymostoma > Ginglymostoma cirratum. Next base: position 7,568,555 of record JAHRHZ010000073.1, on the reverse strand, counting down.
AGAGATTGAAGACTTTCCATATGTAGACTTCATATTGATGGAAGGAAATTACAATGACTATACAAAAAAAATACAAATATCTATGTTTGTTTTTCATAATGATTGCATTATTGATATTTTACAGGTCATGATTGTTTCCATGCCTAAAACCTGAGCCCAGCGATAAACAGTCACTGTTTGGGATTTTGACCAGGATGCCCCCTTATTTGGCATGATCCCTACTGGTTAAGGGCAACAAGCAAACTCCAAAACTGAAAGGCCAAACACAGCCCTTTCAGTTTCAGAGAAACAGTAGCGTGCCATGGATTGAGAGAGTGTTTTAACATACATGCAGAATTTATAGGGCCCTGAATGATGTGGACAATGGTGAGATTTGTGGCAGAATTGTGAATGAAGTTCAGCAAGGTTTATCCTCGCTGGAAGTCAATACATCTTTTATCAAACTTCTGGGCACCAAAGTGAGACTTTTGCCAGGAAGGCAATGGATTGGCTTTTCAGTGGGGTTATTGCTATTAACTGCCCTATTACCTGCACATCTCAGCTCATTAATGATGATTCAGGGAATAGCAAGATTTGATTTCTAGCACGTTAACCCAGTGAGTTGAAACAGTATGAAATATGAATGTTCTTGCAACAGTCAGAGAGATGCTTTCTCTTTTATTTTCAAACCAGCAATATTTCAGTTTAATTGGTCTGCTGAAGACCAAAATACAAGGCCATTGCCTGTTCAAATTGCAAGATTGACTACTGCTGATTGGCATGAAGGAATTGTAATGCAGTGTTTCCGACATACATTTACCAGTCAATTCCCTTGTGACGTATCAATTTCAAATTCTTCTGCCCTTCCAGATGTGCGTCATTCATTCAATGTACCCAGAGGAATATACTTACAATATGAGCTTTAAAACTCTGAAAATGGGAAGAATGTAGATTCAACAAATTTAGGCTTAGACAAATTTTCTTATTTAAATTTTCTAAAGTATTGTGCTGATATTTTTTCTGAACTCAGAAAATTCCGAGTTGATAGCAAACACATTGTAGTTCTCTTCTTGCCCCAGCCTCCATTTGCCACACCACCCTTCCTTCACTTCTCGAGGTCTTTGATTCCACAGGATTATTGATGCTTTTAAGGATACTTGTGTCAGTTTTGGCGATTTTAGTTATGGCCAGTAAAGTAAAAGAGAGCTAATTCAGAAGATTGGAACTATTTGCCAATTTTTTCACCCACTTGAAGTCATTATGCATTCCCAGATTAGGCATCAAATAATCTAAAATGATGTGTACTAATGTGAACTTTCCATTTATCATCCTTACCTTCCAGTTGTGTGAGAATGCCAATTTATGCCTAATCATTTACTGGTGATTTGGAGACAGTTGGAACCAGCATGTGATAAACTGTTCTTATAGCTGATGAGCAAGGAAACATTCAACCGTGAACTGCAGCACAACAGACTTGGCTCAGTGGTAGCAGACAGGTCTAAATCAGAATTGCTTCATTTTGGCCCTGCATCAATCGATGGGCTGAACAGCCCACTGAAGGTATGGAAGAGAGGCTAGAATAAAAAGGTTGCTCTGATTTAGTCACAGTGCCACTATATTTTTTTTTGACAAAGTGCTTCCTGATTTCACTTTTAAGTGAAATAATTTTAAAATTATTCCCCCTTGTTCTAAATTACCTCATGAGAAGAATTAGCTGCTCTGCATACATTCTATTAAATTATTTGATATTTTAAATATCTCGCTTAGATCATATGTCAACTTGGGCTCTTATGACATCAACATGACCACTGCCGATACATAACAGTTGTGTTTGAAGCCATAAGCTTGACGTTTTTTTTCCTGGGCAGTCTGCTGCAGGTTAATTGAATAACTCAATATACATATCAAAATATAACAAAACACTGTGGATGTTAGAAATTTGAAGCAAAACCAGAAAGTGCTGTTGAAACTCAGCTGTGAAGGAGGGTCACTGGACATGAAACGTTAACTCTGCTTTCTCTACACAGATGCTGCCAGACCTGCTGTGTTTCTTCAGAAATTTGTGTTTTTGTTTCAATATACATACCAATGG
>JAHRHZ010000073.1:7534520-7566084 GCA_024137785.1 Ginglymostoma cirratum | reverse complement strand
CCTTCATCAGAAATTTCTGATGAAGGGTCTAGGCCCGAAACGTCAAGCTTTCCTGCTCCTATGATGCTGCTTGGCCTGCTGTGTTCATCCAGCCCCACACCTTGTTATCTCAGGTGCATATAATACCCTCTGATACTTGCAAGCTGCGGGGTGATCCTTTGCTAACATAAACACCCAACTCACGTGATGCACATTCCTGCATTAGGCAAGTGTTTATTAGGCATCCCTTTGTCAAAGACCTCAGCAAGCGGCAGAGTGTCATCATCAGCAAGAATGGGGCACCATGTTCTGTTCATCATTTTCATCATAGAGTCCCTACAGTGTGGAAAAAGTCCTTCAGCTCAACAAGTCCACACTGACCGTCAGAGCATCACACCCAGACCCATCCCCCTATAGCCCACCTAATCTACACATCCCTGAACATTACGGGCAATTTAGCATGGCCAATCCATGTAGCCGGCACATCTTTGGACTGTGTGAGGAAACCAGAGGAAACCCATGCAGACACAGGGAGAATGTGCAAACTCCACACAGACAGTCGCCCAATCGTGGGATCGAACCTGGGTTCCTGGCACTGTGAGGCAGCAGTGCTAACCACTGAGCCACTGTGCTGCCTATAATTATCACAGAATCCCTACAGTGTGGAAATAGGCCCTTCGGCACAACAAATCCACACCAACCCTCAGTGCATCCCACCCAGACCCATCATAAAGACAGTTGCCTGAGGGTGGAATCGAACCCAGATCCCTGGTGCTGTGAGGCAGCAGTGCTAACCACGGAGCCACTGTGCTGTCCCATAGTTTGCACCTGACGAAGGAGCGGCACTCAAATAAGCCTGTTGGACTATAACCTGGTGTCGTGTGATTTTTGACTTTGTCCACCCCAGACCAACAGCAGCACCTCCACATCATGGCTGTTCCTGGTTGAAAACAAGAACAAAAACTACATGACCCAATGTTGCCTTAAGGTTTTCCCTGAACTCTAGTAAAACTTATGTGCAGAGTCTTCTCTAGGCACCAGGGATGTTTCACAGACAGCTGGTGAGACATCCGCGTTGCCTCTACGGGCAAGCACACAAGCCAATTGCACAATGGCAAGACCTCCAAGAGGTCTTCCATGGAATCATGACCTCCTGTGGCAGAGGTCTGATCTAGATAGAGTTGCTGGCCAATTAGAAGCTGACAGCTCTAGCTCTCAGCAGTAACACGGACAATGCCATGGCTGGTGCCACAAGAGCAATCTGGAGTACCAGGATCATGGGGGACCAACAACAAAGATTAATGATGGGGCAGACTTTTGTGAGAATCAAGGTTTGAAGCAAGGGCAAAAGGATGGGTCGGGGTGGGCTTACCTTTGTTCAATGCCTAGTGCCTGGATCAGGCACTGAATGATATTGTCCCCCTTCCCCACGCCCTATTCTCCTCAGAGTGATAACTTGCTTCCATAGCAGCAATGCATTGAGACATTGCAGCTCAGCTAATCCAAGTAGCAGCAGAGGATGAGGATCTTAAGTGGTCCTTAATTGACCAATTAAAGTCCTCAACTAGTGGCAGGCGAGGAATGTTGACCGTGGCCTTCCTGCCCAGAATGTATAAGAAATTCTCATGGAACTAGAGTATTTGAATGTGGCACTGCCCCAACTAATTGAAAGCTCGTCCCACCTCCTAACCAGCCGACTCCAAGAGCAAATTATTCTACATATATCTCAAAGGTATGATATCAAACAGTGATCCTCTGAAGACATGTAGCACAACATGCTTGGGTAATAAGTCATACACTGAAAAGAAACAATGTGCTTCCAAAAATCGTTTTATTAACTGCATTATGTTTATCTGTTGAATTAGAGAGAACTCACACACTTCGAAGACTTCATATTTAATTATAGTTGTACACTAGAATAGTGGTGGAAGGATGTTTAATGTGTTTGCCTAAAAATTCCCTTTCTGTTACTTGCTTTGATAAAATAAAACCTTTGGTAAATCAGGTAAAACATTTCAGATCAATGTATTTGCGTGTTCTTGGAGTAGCTTCAGAATTTCCAATCATTAGAATAATTTTCAGATCCATTTTAAATGAATGATGTAATAGGAATAAAGTATGTTACAGATCATTCAAAACAGCCCAAGTTACTGTGGCATCTTTTACCTACATTTTATAGTCTCTGCTTGTGAATGCTCTGGCTTTATTTTCATTGCATGGCTGACCAGGATCGTTTGCCATTGGTACCAACTGCCAATAGCATGTGATGTAAGGACAGTTTGATGCTCAGCTTTGGACCACATTATGAGCACATCTTCCTTGGAAATCAAATTGCCGAGTGAGACTCAAACTAGGAGCTTCTGATTCACTGCCTGGTATGCTTTCCACCGTTCCATACCATATGACCTCAGGGACAGAGGACTGGATTGTAAACAAGCAAAGGAAAGAAAGAAACAACTTGTACTAATATAGCACTTTTTTTGTAATGTCCCAGGGAGTTTTAGAGCTAGTAAAATGTTGTTGATGTGTAATCACTAGGGAACTTAGGCAAAAGCATCAGCTATTGCAAGTCAATTTCCTTTGGATAGCAAATACTTGAATGAACTTGTTTTGTTCTATCCCTCGGGTACACCCGTGAAGTCCATGGTGTCCACTTCCTTGATGGACAATGGCAGCTAAAACATGGAAGCATCATCACCTTCAAGCCTCACACCAGTCCGTCTTGACATTACGTTGGGCACTTTCAAGGAACCAAAATCACAGAACTTACTACCTCGCAGCACTGTTGGAGTAAATTAACTACATGGATTACAATAATGGTTTGGAATAATCCTTGAGGTTTCGTCACATTACTTGCACCATTAAACCAACCTGCTCTGTCCCACTAATCCACAGCCTCAACTTCTGTCATTTATGGACAAGCTTCCAACTCAAATTGAAAAACTAAACGGATTTTAATAACCTGTTTAGGTGATGTTAGGTTATATGTCAAAAAGCCTTTTTATCCATACACCAATAATTTTGTAATTAATAATAGTTTAATATAAATTAAAATATTGTGTATTTTTTCCTGAGTTCTTATGATCTTTTTTCTAATTACTTATATCCTGAAGATGATGTTTCAGTTCCTGGAGACTCCAGGACATTCCTGGAGATTTGGTAACCCTATCTGAAAATGTGTGACTAGGAAAGGAACTGGAAATTATCATTCTTCCAATACATGTGGGTATGTCTACCTCAGTTTCTGAGGAGACAGACTCCAACAACCAGAACCAGGTTCCTGTGTGGTTGATGTGATAAAAACCAATGGAGAATTTCTCTTGATTCTCACTGACTTCAGCTTTGTTAGCTGTGACACCCTGGGAAATCGTGCCTTGATGTCAAGAGCAGTCACCCATATTTCACCTCTTTTGCCTATGCTTGGATGAAGACTGTAATGAGGTCAAGTACTTAGTGGCATTGTCATAACCCAGACTGAGCATCAGTGAGCAGATTGATTGGTGAATAAGTAACAAAAACAGAAATTACTGGAAAAACTCAGCAGCATCTGTGGATACAAAGCAGAATTAACATTTTGGGACCCTTCTCGTGAAGTCAGTGAATAAGTGCCCCTCGCTGAGACTTTCAGTGTTGTAGATTGAAGGATTAAACATACTATTCTCTGACCACATCTACTGAGCATGTGTGAGAAGAACAGTGTCATTGAGATGTCAGATCACATGGGACTGAGACCTGAAGACATGAACAAAACTTTGCTGTCCTTTGCTCCTATACATGTTTGTAGGCAATAAATAGCAACAGTTTGAACTCGTATTTTGGTTAGCCCTTCACATGTTTCAAGCTCCCTGGGGCTCTTAATAATATTTGTACAAATAAATCCTCCCATCACTTCGCTGATGATGAAGAGCCCCGTTGTGATGGTAATGGAATGATTGTTTTGGTCCCATTCTTTTTGACACCCACATCTAAGTAATTTTCCACCTGTTATGAGGAAGGGTCACTGAACCCAAAACGTTCACTCCGATAATGTCAGACCTGCCGAGCCTTTTCAGCAATTTCTGTTTTTGTTTCTGATTTCCAGCATCTATAGCTCTTTCGGTTTTTAATTTTCAAGATTGTTGGGTAGAAGGCAACATTGGAGATATAATGCAACAGCTTGGCCAGTGCTTCAGCTAGTTCAGGAGCACAATTCTTTAATAGTAAAGAAGGAATGCTGTCAGGGTCCATGGCCCTTAGGGATGATAAATGCATGTCAGCATTATAGACAGCACTAATTTTAATGAAGGACAAAAAAAAGCAGCCAAGTCTAAATCATTGATGGTCAACTTAATGAGATTCTTCTATATGTCGAAACATTGCAATATAACATGACTATGACACAATATTTTGCACTTTCCAATGGATTTCAACTTTATTTCACTTCTTTTCTGATAGGGGAGTGTAAAGCGTATTGCAAATCTTGTGTGGCCTCATTTGTTAACTTGCTTGAGAGGAATGATCCCTCTGCTGATAGTCTAAAGTCAGTTTCAATTTGAGTTAAATGGAGTCGAAACTGGGAACTTTGCCAACAGCAAGAAAAGTACAAGCACTGCACTATGTCTTCCTCACAAACAAAACAGTTTATTTTACAGATTTTAAAAAATTAACACATGGATCACTAAAGACTGTTCTCCACCTCAATTACGAAGATTAGTAACATCTGTTCTCTTATCAGAATGTATTGTGGGTGACGAGTATAAACTGAATATAAATTGTGCAACAGAGGTGTGCTATGAATGATGAACCAGTAGACAGCAGTAAGTTCTGCTTCTTTAATGCTGGAAATAGAGTTTTTTTGTTATAAACTGGAAATACAGGTAAGCATGAAGAGCAACTTTTTTCTGTTTGTGGTATGTGATAAGAAACTTGTAGTTTTTTTAATATTTGGAATTGTTACCTAGTTAGTTTTTAAATGGTACAATTTGGGAAATGACTTCTTGATCAACAACAGTGAAAAAAAATGCTGAAATTTTGTTTTGAAATTTGAATGAAATTATAGGTTGTTCCAAATTGATGATTTAATTCACTGGAATTTGGATTGGAGTTAATTCACAAGAAATACCTCACCCAATGGAGAAAGAGATTTTCAAGCTTATAATTGTGGAATTTAATCAAAATCACACAGTTGGCAAAAATGGTGACTTACCTATTACATCATTATTTCTGTTATTTGGATGCTAGGAATACCTAGATAAAAATTCAATGGGCCTAGCACAGACCAACAAGGCAAATTCCATACATGGCACATAAAAAAGCATTTTGGATTATGTGCAATATGGTCACATGCTAAGCATGCCAAATTAAATCTAATTAGTTGTACAGAAATATCTTCAAATCTTAAACATTTTGCAATTGAAGTTGAAAATTAAGAGTGCATGTTTGAGGATAAAATCTGTCAATTACAAGAAAAATCCTTTTTATTTCAAGAAGCCAACAACCTCCTCTTGACATTCAGTGGTGAGAGGAGATGCAGGGCAAATTATTTTTTACAAAGATGGTGGTTCATGTGTGGAATGACTTCCTGACCAAGTGGTGGATGTGGGTACAATTACTATATTTAAAAGATATTTGGATAAGTACATGAATAGGAAAGGTTTGGAAGGATATGGGTCAGGAGTAGGCAGGTGATTCTAGTTTAGTTTGGGATTGTATTTAGCATGGACTAGTGAGACTGAAGGGTCTGTTTCTGTGATGTATGACTCTGTAACGATACATCTCTTCCTGCAGTGCAGGTGTCATGGTTGAAAATGTGGAAAATTCTTTACTGAAGATTATTTGGGACTCCTTTTAGTTTGTTAGAATACAATAAATTTATTCTGTAAGTTGTAAAGGATACCTAAATTAGTTAAATATATTTGCATGTTGTATAACGTATTGAAACAAGATACAACAGAATGCCAACTATAAACATATTTCTACAATAGATATTTATTTGAAAGAGATGTAGCAAAACTGAAGTGATCTGTCTCAGGTATGGTATCTTATTTCATTTTCTTGGAGTCACAGTACAATCAGAATTCAAATTAATTGTTATCACCAAGCTAAGGAGAAAGTAGACTAAAGTGTGATGAGTGAATTATATATTAGTATGCATCTCTATATTAAAGTCTAAGTACAGAGCTTTTACACTATGCACTCCAGCACAATATTTGCAGTGAGTTTTTGGATAAGTATTCATTTCATGCAAGCAATTAACTTTCCAAAGTGTTTGAAATACAGTGAGGGTTTCCCAATGTGGGGTTAAGTCATTCAGTTCAATGCATTTTCCCCATCCTGAAGTTACTTTTTAAGTCATATTTGATTGAAAACTCAAGGTCTGGCAGCAACTGCACAGAGAAAACTGGGTTAGCATTTTGAGTCCAGTGACCGACCTGAAGTAGGGTGACTGGATTCAAAGTGTTAAATGTTTTCTCTCCACAGATGCTGCCAGACCTCTTCAGTTTCTCCAGCAATTTCTGTTTTTGTTTCAGATCTCCAGCAACTGCAGTTCTTTGTTTTTTTTTGATCAAATAAGGGTTGATTCTGAACTGCAGTAGAGACAGGAGTAATGTGAAGCAGTGTTGAACTCTGTAATATTGCAAGGAGTAAACAAATATGTCTCCATTTGGATTTAATGCTGCATTAAAGAAGCATCCCTATTAGTTTTTTTTTGAGGAGAATAAGGAAGTTGCTAAAAAGTATATGGCCTATAATTCTGTGCAGATTCTCTGCCAAAAATAGTTGCTTATGCTTTTTCCCTGGCGTTCTCCCACTGAAGTTATCATTGGACATTGGCTCTGAAATTTATTACACCTATTGTCTATGCTAAATATTATCCTTATCAATTTGTCATTTGACTTATAGCCTTAAATGTATCCTGATGAATTTAAGAACAAAAGAAATAGGACCAGGAGTAAGTCATTTGGGCCATCAAGCCTGCTCCATCATTCAATAAGATTATGGCAAGTCTGATTGTAGCTTTAACTGCACTTTCCTGCTGACCACAGCTTCACCCCTTTCTCCTGTAACTTTTGAATATCCTGTCGATGAAAAATTATTTCACTCAGCCTAGAGAATATTTAATAACCCAGTGCCACTGCTCTCTGGAGGTCGTAAATTCCAATGATTAATGACACTCCAAGGGAACAATTTCCTCCTCATCTGCAGTGCATATTCTAGGTGTAGGTAAAGTGTACAGTGACTCTCCAAACTTTCAATGTAGTGACCCTATCCTGCATAGGTTTACCTAAACAGTGGTTAGGAAGACCACTTACTGATTTGTAAGGGGAAAAAGCCTCCAGTTCAATTATAGCTCTGCTCTCTGAGGGGGAAAAGACACTGGCTGAGCTGTCAATATGGAGGCATGCATTGAATTTTGGTTCAGCATGTTTTGAGAAGTATTTATATCAAATCAACAATGTTCAACTTACCTAGAGGAAGGCCAGAGATGGTGCAGCTTGCCACATTCCACCAAGTACTAACAGCACAAACTCGTTGTTCTGTAGTCACTCGTGTTATTCCTGCACTGGGTTCTTCAGTCAGAAGATGACCACAGAATGCAGTTAAATAATTTACAGCTTGAGCATACTTCAAAGAGCAAGAGGGAGGTTATTTGAATATACAAGGTGGCATCTAATAGGGGTCCAGGTGATTTGGGCTGGGTCAAGAAATGTGGCAGAATCAAGCAAAGCCTATCTCGTGGTCATCTCCCTTCAAATTTCATGCTTTTCACAAATGGTGTGGTGGGATTCTCACTGGGCAGTGGGAAGAAGTCAAATAATAGGGTTATTGCTCAGTGAATGCCACAACTCCCCTCATTAATATTCAGCCTCTCATCTTACCAACTCACCAAATAAGCTAGATGCCAGTAAAACCAGATAATGAAAGTAGAGCAGGTGCCTGATAAATTCAGCTCACAGCACAACCTTCATGTTGGAAACTGTGCAATAACATCTCAGGGTACACTGCATGGACACAGGCCACATGCACCTCTGAAGTTGGCATCTGCCAGGTGAGAATATCTAAGAACCCTCATGGCACATCTCCGATACAGTGACTTCTGCACTCAAATGCAGTTTCTTAGCTGACAATAGCAGCCAAGATTGTAATGCTGCAGCAAAGACACTGTTCAGGGGCATGTATTCAGCCCTGGGACTGGGCCAGGGTTGTGTCTCCAGACTCTGTGCTTGCTCAATCACTCTGCGCCTACAGATGTTCACAGCATCCCTGACCTGCTTTCCATTTTTGTGTGTCACCCCTCAGCTAGAGATACAGGCTCGTGTTACTGCAGGCTTAACATGCACTTTAATACAACCACAAAGTCTCAAAGCTTGTCGTAGTAGCAGCTAGCCTTTGCCATGACAAGGAAGATAGTCTTCCCTCAGGGGATCAAGGCACAGTAGAGGAAGGGCAGCCTCTGATACAGGTCCATATTTATTTGGTGTGGTCAGAATCAGGGTTGTCTCCTCAGGTATGGGGAGCTGAACAATAGGCAACATATTCTTTCTGCCCTCTTGTAGACTGTTTCTTCATGGAAGAGAAAGAGGCAAGTATTACAGGAGATAAAAGTGGGTCACAGCTAACACTGTCAGTGCTGACCGAGTGCAGAGGTGTTCGTGGTGTTAGGGGCTGGCATAGGTGGGAATGAGTGAGGGCCATGTTGCAGGAAATAGAAATATTGTTAGAGCATGGCTCTTTGTGGGTGGTGGGTACAGGAGGGAGGATATAGTGAGTGTGAGGTAGCAGAGAAGATGGTGACACATACTCTGGCAAAGTGGAGAAGGACCTTGAACTTCTTCCTACTGCCCTGGACATTCCTCCAGACAGCTGAGATTGCATTGACCTGGGTGGCAACTTTGGATCAGGCTGGCATGATGTAGTGTGTTGTCCTCCACAGCCAAATCTAGACAGAAGGTTCATCAAGGTCCCTGCCCACAAAGCAGGGCACCAATTTCCTCATCTGTCATGTCTGGGGCAAATGTCGGGAGCTGTGGACTGGCAGTGCTTATGGGTGCTTAAAGATGGCGCCGGTGCAAGGGATGCTGGTGTTTTGGTGGGAGTGGTTGTTTTTTTGTTTTGAACAGTGTGTGGTAAAATGTAGTGCAAATAGGAGATGCTACAGGGGCAGTGTAGGTAATTAATAATACAAATTTGTTGAGCTAAAACATGAAAACTTGCTCATGGTGAAAGTCCCTGCAAAACCTTGCCGTACCCCAAACCTTGGCAGAAAAAGTCAGTCATAGAGGTCTACTGCACATGAAGAGGCCATTTGGCCCATTAAGTATGTGCCAGTCAAACACCTAACTATTTTAATGCCACTTTCCCACATTTGGCCCATAGCCTTGTATGCCTTGGCATCACAAGTGCACATCTAAATACTTAAATGTTGCGTGGGTCTCTGTCTCTACTACCCTTACAGGCAGTGAGTTCCCACCACTCAGTGACTCTTATTTTATTTTACTCCCATCCCTTTTAAACGTTTTCCCCTTTATTTTTAATCTATGCCTCTGGTCAGCGATCTGCCCACATAGGGGAAAAGTTTCTTACATCTCAATCATGTCTTGCCTCCGAGTCCTCCGCTACAAAGAAAACAACTCTGAAGGGTTGCTGGGTCTGACGTGTTAATTCTGGTTTTTTTCTTCACAGATGCTGCCAGACCTGCTGAACTTTTTGTTTTTGTTCCTGATTTACAGCATCCGCAGTTCTTTCAGCTTTTTACCCAGTCTATCGAATTTCTCTTCAAAATTAAATCTCTCCAGCATAGTCAACATCGTTATAAATCTCCTTTGCATCCCCTCAAATGCAATCTCATCCTTCCTAAAATGTGGATTCCAGAGCCGCACACCACACACTGAACATAAGATTCAGTCAGTGGTCTCTAAAATAAGGGGAAAATTTGTGCGACTCCCACCCCCCCCAACTCTGTCACCTAAAATAAAAAGACAAACACCAACTTCCCATAACTTTCTCAGCAAATTTGATCATAAGAGTAGACTTTATGAACTTGTGCTTTTTATGTGAAGTTTTGTGCACCAGACCAGAACACATATTGGTTCTCAGTGCTGACTTAAGGAAAATCAGCCAATGCTTTTCTTCAAAATGTCATTTAATGAATGTTGATTGAAAATTTTTATACTTGGTTATCAAAAAAAAGACAGGATTTCGTTTGACTCTGGTGCCTGTTACTTGTTTTCTTAGCCCATTTAATTATATAGAATAACAACTCTCATTATCCAGGATTATACCTAAAAGTTGTTACTTTTCGCACAACTACTGTCCAACTCCTTGCAAAGGAAGAGGCAAATAAGAAGGTTGAAATACAGTTTGAAAACTTTTCATGGATGTCGAGTTGCTAACATTTAAAATTTGTTGCTATCATGTTAATAAGTATAGGGACACTATTGCCAATTTTACTGGAACATTACTTCTGTGTGAAAAGTACCATTAGAACTTGACAAAATTGCCTGAAGAGTTTGAAAGCCTGGAAAATTTCTTTAGGGTCCCATATGAAATCTAAATCTCTTTTTTGAGAAGCCACTCAGCAATTAAGCCAAGGTAAACAAAACTGAACAACATGTAAACTGCATCCAGTAGATCACTCACAGCTGTATTCATTTATGTGGTAAACCACTAAAAATCCTCTCCTGAAGACCGAGTATGACGTTGGCGAGGATGATCAGTAGAATTTGAGACTCCCTTTTCATCTGTGGTTAGCCTACTGTTTGCTTTCACTCACAGTAGTAAATATGTGGAGAAGGTACAGTCGAGGGGGAAAAAAAAACATAGTTAATGCTGTATTTATTAGCACTTTATCTTTTTTCTCATTGACATGCAACAAGCTTGAGGACAACATACAAATACAAGGCAAATATTTATTACGCACAGCAAATTAGCCTCTTTGCCACATTTGTCAGGAAAAATTTGAATTATTAAAAATATCGTCACTTGAAATTTCTCCATCTTCCCGCAAACACTTGGGAAAGCAAACTGGATATTTTTTAACAGTCCAGCTGTTCACCTTAACAAAGAAGGAATTGAATTCTTTCTCACACCTTTGAAAATGTTCTGAAATGTCTCCCAGTCATTATTTTTTTGGAAAGTGCATTCACTGATCACAGAAATAAACAATTGGATAACTTATGGCCAGAAATGCCCTACTATATACATTAAGACTGATGCTTGGTTAAACTGCTCTGACAGTATTTGTTGAAGAATAAATATTAGAACAGGATGACTCTTCAGTTGTTCAACTGATGCTATGGGAGACATGTAGACAAAACCACAATTAAAGGTATCAACCAAAAGAAAAGAACATAAGCCAACCTTCTCTAATTTAGTGCCACTCCAAAATAACATATACTTAAATGTATGAAACGAAGCTTGAGTTTAATAAATTCATAATTATGAAGGAAACACATTGTCATGAATCATGGCTGAGCCATAAGTAGCCACAACATGAGGCAGATAAATGTATTAGAATTTGGAGCACACTAACTGTATCTCGTCCTTTGAGGGTTGAGTATACTCTTCCAGACATTGCCAATCGTCCTTTGTTGGTATTGCTCTGACAAATTAGTTGATATTTTGCAATAGATGCAGTTAATATGCCTATGACATGACAGGGCCTGCCATCCAAATGACCCTGCTCATGGACTTAAGAAGAGCTATAATGTTGATTATAAGATCAGGTGCAATATCTGCTCCAGTATCATCGAAAAGTTGAGGACAGAAACATAGTCCTTGAAACTTGAGTCCTAAATCAGAGAAAGGAATTGCTGTTTTTAGTAATGGTTCTTAAAGGGTTAATGCTGAAAACTGCATTACATTTCACCCAATCTAATGGGGTTATAAGGACTTGAATGGGGAAAGTCTGAACAGATCTGGGTTTCGAGGAAGGCATACCATCTAAGTCGGAGATAGCAAGAACTACAGGTGCTGGAATCAGTCAACACAGTGTGGAGCTGGAGGAACACTGCAGGTCAGGCAGTATTAGAGAAGTAGGAAAGTTGACTCTTCTATTCGAGATCCTCCTTCAGAACTGAAGCAGGGTCCCAACCCAAAACGTTGACTTTCCTGCTCCTCCGATGCTGCCTGACCTGCTGTGTTCCTCCAGCTCCACACTGTGTTGATACCATTTAAGTCATCTTTATGGCAATGTCTAGCTTGCTTACATACCTTGCACTTGATTGCTATCATGCCACAAACTATACCTTGTTTAAGACATGAGCTTCTTTTCATTACACTAACTGATAGTTTCCTGCTACCTCTTTAGACCAAACAGGTCCTGTAGACCTAATGATAAAATGGGATGGGGTGACTACTATCTACCCAAACACATGTTGATGGTTGTTGGTATGGCATTCTTATATGACAGGAATTGCAATATGTAATTACCCATATTGATCACAGGCAGCACACATGCATCATGCTGCTTACTCATTACCATGATTGTAGCATGTAGCTATTGCTAAGAACACTGAAGTTACAGGACAATAACTGGTGCACAGTCATGAGAAGCTGGCAGGAGTTCAAGCTAACCTGTATTAGTTAACATAAATGTGAGATTTTATTTTAGTTATGATAAGTTCCAAAAGTTGGTGGGGAGAGCAGGAAAAGCATTGGAAAATAGTGCAATTGAGGAGAGATCCAGCTTCAAGGTCACATTTGCAGCATTGGAGGCATTGGTGTAGGAAGTGGAGAGGAGGAGAGATCCTTTTACTAATAGAACTTCATGTGAACATGCAAAGATAGTGGGAAAGGCCAGGCATCATGATCAGTGTCAGTAGACCTGAGAGCTGGTTGGAGTGTCATGCAAAGAACAACAAATAACAGGCATGGTGAAAGTAAATGAAAACATGTAGAATGATTTGCATTGCTCAAAACTCCACCCCTTTACAAACCAATTAATAATCTCTATCAACCATGAACCATGCTTCCCAATCCTAGCTTCACTTCATGCTCACTGACTTCATATTTCTATTAGCCTCATGTCCAAATTTCTCAGCTTGCATACAATGCCAGCCATTCAACCGCAATAGGTAACACATGACACCACATTTATTGACACATTTCTATCTCTTTTTCAGAACAAAGGGGCACATAATTTAGGGTGACATGATGACTCTGTGGTTAGCACTGCTGCATCATAGCTCCAGGGACACGGGTTCAATTCCACCCTCGGGCAGCTGTATGGGGTTTGCACCCTCTGTGTGGATTTCCTATGGGTACTTCAATTTCCTCCCACACTTTCCATCACACATATACAGGGTGGTTAAAAAGGCTTCTGGCATGCTTGCTTTCATTGCTCAGTCCTTTGAGTATAGGATTGGGAAGTCATGTTAAGGTTGTACAAGATAATGGTGAGGCCTCTTCTGGAATACTGTGTCCAGTTCTGATCACCCATTTATAAGAAGGATATTATTAAGCAGGAGGGTTCAGAAGAGATTCAGCAGGACTTTCACGGGAATGGAAAGTTTGAGTTATAAGGAAAGGCTGGGTAGGCTGGGGCTTTTTTCACTGGAGCATTGGAGGTTGAGAGATGATCGGATTGAAGTTCATAAAATAATGAGGGCTATTGATAGAGTTAGTGACAGTTGTCTTTTCCCTAGGATGGGGGATTTCAAGACTAGCGGGGGCCACATTTTTAAGGTGAGAGGCAAGAGATTTAAAACAGACATGAGGGGCAAATTCTTTACAGACAGTGGTTTGCGTGTGGAATGAACTTCCTGAGGAAGTGGTGGATGTGGGTACAATTACATTTAAAAGACATTTGGATAAGTACATGAATAGGAAAGGTTTGGAAAGAGATGGGCCAAGAGCAGGAAGGCGGGACCTGTTTAGTTTGGTATTATGTTCGGCATGGACTGGTTGGACGAAAGGGTTTGTTTCCATGCTGTAAGACTCTATGACTCGCTGACACTATGAGCAGGTTAGGTGGATTGGCCATGTTAAATTGCCCATAGTGTCCAGGGATGTGCAGGCTGGGGGAATTAGCCATGGAAAATGCAGGGTTATAGTACAAGGTGTGGGTCTAGAGAGAGATAGGTCTGATGGGCCAAATGGCCTGATTTCCCCCCCCCCTGTAGGGGTTCTATAATTCTATGGTACGCTCACAGCACAATGTGGGCAAGGTTGCATGTCCTTCTATCGATAGATGAGAGGTTATCAACATTATCAGAGTGGCCATGACCAAGTCAGAGCCAGTGACCGTACTGAAAATGTCGAAGGTGATAATAGGCCCAAAACTAATCATCCTTTTCCCAACTTAATTCCTGTTTAATCCACAAGCATGAGAAACCACAACGATGAGAATTTTAAGTCTCAGATAATTCTGGATTCACTGTAGATTTGGATTAGCAAAGAATGATTTGAAATAAATCCAGAAACATTGTAAATCGTGTAATAATAAATTTTGCTTCGAGTAAAAATGCTTTTGCTTTATCGATTTTTACCAAAAGCAATTACAATCAATTCTCCACAGTGCCTGAGTCCTTTGGAGATTGGAAATCTGAAATTCCCTAATGATATATTTTAATTATTCACTGAATTATCAGAAGCATGTTTTATGAAAGAAATTAATGATTATTGTGAGCTGAAACTGACACAAGAATTTTCAATTGTTTAAGGTCTGCACAGAACAGAAATGGCTACCTTGAACATTATTACTATTCGGTGTCAAGCCACTTTGTTTACTTTTGTGCAGAAGCTGGCATTCTAATACTGACACTGAGATTTAAATATTTTGCCAAGTTGTCGAGACTTAACCAAAAGAACTGTGGATGCTGTAAATCGATAACAAAAACAAAGTTGCTGGAAAAGCTCAGCAGGGGGTCTGGCAGCATCTGTGGAGGAGAAAACAGAGTTAATGTTTCGGGTCCGGTGACCCTTCCTCAGAACTGATGGTGGCTGGGAAAATGTCAGTTTATATGCAGAAAATAGGGAGGTGGGTGGGGTAGGGAGTAAACGATAGGATAGGGCCCAAAGAGAGAAAGACAGCTGGACAGACAGAGGAGTTGCTAACAATCAGGCTGGGAGGGTGAATAGTTGTTAATGGGGACTGTTAGTGACTAACAACAGGGGGTGTGTAGTGGCAGGCTATGTGGTAACAAGGCCTGGGGTGGGGGACTGGGACATGGGAGAGTTTAGGCCCTAAAATTATTGAACTCAATATTGAGTCAAAAATTGTTTTGGGCACCCAGATCTGGAAGACTCACCTCAGCTTCTGGCAGATTTATTTTCCCTACTAAGAGCAATAAGACAGTATGTGACTGAGACATGAGGGAAACCAGAACTCCGTTATGGCCATTTTTACTCAATGCTGAGTTCACACAGGCACCATTTTTACTGCAGAGAAGATGCTATCCTGCAGGGTGTGAATGTTTAATTTTGAAGTAGATGTAAATTATCATAAACAATGACTAAGTGCTTTGGGACTGTCAAGTTATCAAGTTGCTTAAATTTAAAAATGTTTAAGGAATAATCTTCTGTTGTCTATAAATTGTAAAAGAAAATCTGTGCGTGGTAGTTTCAATAGCTGTTTTTTGACATTTTTGCAGTTTTAATTGCTTCTACAACATATTATTGTCATTAGTGAAAGGTTATACATTAGTGAAAGTTTTCTTTAAATCTCTGACATTAAAGCATTCCCTCACTTTCAAGGGCACAGGGTTACATGAGTTTACAGTCAAAAGCACTAAGTCGAGTACGGGCTATAAAAGAACATTGGGGTGGGGGGGAGTGGCTCATCAGCTAGTATGAAGTTGGCATAAGGAGAATAATGGTTCAGGGGGTTGAGTGGGGGAGCATGAGTTAGCTTTAAATTAGTGCAGGGGCTACAAGAAGCAATGGAAAGCAAGTTGCAAATGTTGGCGTGAGCTGGCTGTAACTTGGTGTGGGGCTGTGAGGGATTCAGGGATTGGAGAGAGCAGGGGTTGGCATGAGTTTGCATGGGGACTGATGAGGAGGGTGAGGGGTGGGACCCAGAGGACCTAATGTCAATAAAACAGTTGCAATTAAATCCTGGAGAACTGAAGCAGGTCTTTTAACCAGCCTTTTTGGGAAGTCAGTGGGGAGGGCCTCTGTGACCTTCCACTGATCTACACATCTGCCTTGAGAGCAAACTCCAGGCCTGAGACTGACACTGCAAGCGTGCTAGAAACTGTCCACTTAGAGTCATTGAGTCCAACAGCACAGAGACAGGCCCTTTGGCCCAAACTGGTCCAAGTTGACCAAAATGATCATCCACGCTAAATCCATTTCCCTGCACTTGGCCCACGTTCTTCCAAATCTTTCATATCCATGTATTTGTCCAAATGCCTTTTAAATGTTGTTAACGTACCCACCTCAACCACTACTGCTGGCAGTTCATTTCATATATGTACCACTCTGTCTCTTTCAAAAAAAAATAGTTTCCCCTCAGGTTCCCATGTATTCTTTCCCCTCTTACCTTACACTGATGTCCTCGACTCCCCAACCCTGGGAAAAGTACTGAGTACGTTCACCCTATCCATGCCTCTCATGATCTTATACACTTCTATAAGACACCCCCCCCCCTCCGTCTCATATGCTCTAAAGAGAAAGGTCCTGGCTTGTCCCACCTCCCCCTATAACTCAGTCCCCTGAGTCCTGTCAACATCTTTGTAAATTTCTTCTGCACTCTTTCCAGTTTAATAAAATCCTTCCTGTAACAAGGTGACTAAAACTGAACACAATACTCCAATTGCAGCCTCACCAATGTCTTGTACAACTGTAAAATAACTTCCCCACTTCTGTACCCAATGCCCTGACTGATGAAGGCCAGTGGGCCAAAAGCCTTCTTCACTGCCCTGTCTACCTGTGACTCCACTTTCAGAGAACTGTGCACCTGAACTCCAAGGTCCCTCTGTTCCACTACACATGTTAACACCCTACCACTTACCATGAAACTCTCACCATGATTTGACTTTCCAAAGTGAAACATCTCACACTTATCTATATTAAAGTGCATTTTCCATTTCTTGTCCCATTTCCCCAGATGATCAAGAGCCCGCTGCAACTTCTGAACCTTTCTCACTGCCCATGATACCTCCCATTTTAGTGTCATCCATAGACTTGTGGATTATGCCTTGTACATTCTCATCTAAATCATTGATATAGATAACAAACAGCAATGGGCCCAGCACTGACCACTGTTAACAGCACTAGTCACAAGCCTTTAGTCCGACAAGCATCCTTCCACTATTACCCTCTGCTTCTTACCATCAAGCCAATTTTGTTTCCAGTTTACCAGCTCTCCCTGGATTCCATGCAATCTAATATTCCAGAACAGCCTACCACATGAAACCTTACCAAAAGCCTGACTGAAATCCATTTGGACTACACTTACATCTGTGCCTTCCTCAACCTCCCTGGTCACTCCTTCAAAGAACTCTAACAAAATTGTGAGGCATGATCTCCCACGCGCAAAGCCATGCTGACTCCGCCTAATCAAACCTTGTCTTTCCAAATGCATATATATTTTATCCCCCAGAGTCTTCTCTATTAAACTACTTACCACAGATGTTTAAGCTTACTGGTCCATAGTTCCCAGGTTTTTCTTCGCAACCCTTCTTGAATGCAGGCACAATAT
Source organism: Ginglymostoma cirratum (assembly GCA_024137785.1). Classification (NCBI taxonomy): domain Eukaryota; kingdom Metazoa; phylum Chordata; class Chondrichthyes; order Orectolobiformes; family Ginglymostomatidae; genus Ginglymostoma; species Ginglymostoma cirratum. The sequence goes on along the minus strand of JAHRHZ010000073.1, from coordinate 7,548,482 downwards.
TCACTACCATCAGACTCCAGGACCTCACCCTTGGCTAACAATGCTGCAAATATATCAGCCAGGGACCCCCAATTTCTTCTCTAGCCTCTTGCAGGATTCTTGGATATATCTGGTCAGGACCAGGAGATTTATCTACCTTCGCACATTCTACTATGTCCAACACCTCCTCATCTGTGATATGGACTGTCCCCAAGATTTCACCACGAGCTTATCCAAGTTCCCAAGTCGTCTTGTCTTTCTCCATGGTAAACACACAGGAGGAATATAAACACAACCAGGCAGTAAATATTGAAATAACTCCAGCAGTGTGGCAGCAGCTGTGGAGAGAGGCAGAGTTAATGTTTCAGGTTGCTGATCTTTATTAGGAAGGGGTACAGATTACTGGACCTTCTGATACCGATTTTAGGCTTAAACGTTCTATTGAAAGAAGTGGCATTTTGAAAGCTGCCATCCTAAATAGTCAAAGCCAAGGATGTTCTGTTCCTAATATCCAGGTCAGTACAGATTGGAATAATATTAATATACAATATTTGAAAATGCAGCTTTGAACAAAAGACACACCTAGCAAATAGTTTTCCAATATTGTCATGTTTAACACAGGAAAAAGTTTTTTTTCTGTGGATGTATACTTCAAATTTAAAATACTTCATGAAGAAATAACTAGTCTGATGGTTCAAATAGTGATCTTCGAATAAGTAGTACTTCCACTTAATAAATTCCATGCTGAATGGAGTTATTGAGTAGGGCCTTCCTGTCACTATTAATGAATCCCAAGTCAAAGGTCCACTCAGGGCAGTGGGTGATTACATTATGCAGCATTCTGCTGACTAAAGCCCATCAAATGTGGGCAGAATTAACCTTTAGAGCCATGTTTCTGCTCTTATATGTAAAATGTACTGAAGTTTAAAGTGGTTGTTTACCAGTGAATCACAATACCTCAATGCAACTTCTAACTAAGCCCTAAAGTTAACCTTGTAGGATTATAACAGTTTGTCACAAATACCACAGTAACATCTGGCAAGGGTGTCTCTATTCATTCATAATAAGCATATCAAAGGTCTGCTGTACCCACAAACAACACTGACTGTTCTAGTCCTGCCTAGAAAGATTTTATCTTTCAGTTGAGTTTTTCTAAAACTGCTCACCTTGGAAAAGCAGTGCCAGTATAAAAAGATGTTCCATGATCTTGAAGATAATGCAAATTGATCATATTCACTCATAATGGTATCCACAAGTTCACACAGCAATTTACCATACTGCTGGATGATGCTTCTCACAATACATCTGTGAAATGAACAATCTTTTCATATAGTTAACATAAAATTCTAGAGGAAACCAGTCAAGGCTGTAGAAACATCTTTATCAAGATAAAGGTAAAATAACAATTGGATCTGAAGTACTTAGTTCTTTAAAACTACAGACTTGTTGTTACCAGTTTCAGAAGTAGCATTGCATTGCCGAATTAAATAAATCAATTCACATGAGTTTGCGACACTATTAATATGCAGTGCAGATTTAAGGGATCTACTTCATGGTGAAGTGTCTTTGCATGTTTCCCAGGATATGCAAATGTTTCAGCATCTAATGACTTATTATAGGCAGACAGCTCAGCTGGTTCCTTGGATTGTGCGCTTGTCCATGTATTTTCCCACTGTTGTTACATCGCTGCTTTTTAGAATCCCCTCTGGGGGATGTGATGGCCAAATGGTGGTATTGCCAGACTATAATGAACAAAAGAGATGAAGAACTAAGAACAGTAAGAGACCATTTAACCCCTTGCACCTGCTCAGGCACAACAGGAACATCCTCTTAGCATCTATCCTGAACAAGGGCACACTTTCCACACCCATTGATGCTTTTAGTGTCTTGAAATCTATTTTTCTTTAGTATACCCAGTGTTTTGGCCTCCAAGGTCTTGAATGGTAGAGAATTCCATAAGATTGTCACCCTCTAAGTGAAAACTTTGCTTATCATTTCATTCTTGAAGGGTTTATCCTGCATCCTGAGATTGTCATCCCTTGTTCTAGATGCCTAGCCAGGGGAAATATCATCTCTACAGATAGGCTTTCCAGCCTTGTCAAAATTTTATATGTTTCACTTAAATATTTTCTCATTTTAAAACCATAAGACCAAAAGATATAGAAACAGAATTAGGCCATTTGGCCCATCAAGTCTATTCAGCCTTTCAATCATAGTTAACATGTTTCTCAACCCCATTCTCCTCCCTTCTCCCCATAACACTTCATCCCCTTGCCAATCAAGAACTATCTCTAACTCAAATATAATCAATGACTTGGCCTCCTCAGCCATCTGCAGCAATGAGTGATTAACCAGATTAATCACTCTCTGGCTGAAGAAATGCCTCCCCATCTCAATTCTAAAGGTTCGTCCCTTCACTCTGAGGCTGTGCCCTCAGGTCCTAGTCTCCCATACTAGTGGAAACATATTCTGCACGTCCACTCTATCCAGGCGTTTCAGGATTCTGTAAGTTTCAATCAGATCCCCCTCATCATTCTAAACTTCATCGAGTAAAGACCCAGAGATGTCAGCCACTCCTTATAAGACAAGCCCTTCTTCATTGGGACCACTCCTGTAAACCCCCTTTGAAGGCCAGCACATCCTTTCTTAAGCAAGCAGTCCTAAACATTGAATATCCTTGAATATTCAATTCCCAGACAAGGTCATTCTGTAGACCTGTCTGTAATCGTAATTGTAACATAACCATTTACAAGTTTGCTCTGTTAATTTGACTTACTGAAAATGTTTCTCACATTTCCACACACTATCTGCAAATGCCCCTGCATAGATACTGGTCCTAATCCTGCTGGGATGCAACTGATCTAGGTTGTACAAGTTCCAGCTTCCCTAGAATTCCGCCCCAAAGTCTTAGAAATCTAAATCTCTCCCTCCTTCAATGTCTCTCCTGCCTACATTCATTTGGTCTATTCTCCTAATCTTGGTCCTGAAAGTAAACCTGAAATTCTGATTTCAATTTATTTTCAATCTTCCTATATTCTGTTTGCAAGGCTTATCCACCTTTTAAACAATGTCAGTGTCCCTTGATGCCAGTAGTCTGCAGAAACCTGTGAATTTCTACCTTGAACATGCTGAATGATTGAGTTTTCACAGCCCTCTGGGAAAGCAAATTCAAAAGACTCACCACCCTTTGATTGAAGAAATGTCTTGTCCTCAGTCTTAATGATTTACCTGAGTTTATTTCTCTTGTTTTACACTGACCATCTGGAGGAGTATCTGTATCCCCCCTCGTCACACCCTGAAAGAATTTTGTAAGTTTAATAAAACTGATATTTTCTGAAACTTCAGGGAATTAAGATCTAGCTTCCTGAACCATACCTGATAATGAAATATTGCCAGCACAGAGATGAGTTTTGGAGAACTTCTGCTGCACTTCCTCTTTGGAAATATTATGCCACCCCACCTCCTTACCTGTCTTCTATCCTCCTTGTTCAGCCACTTGCCACCCTATCCCCACACTCCTTATCCACGTGGCACTGTCTCTTCATACACTGTCAGCACTATCTTTTTACCCACTTACCTTAAACACTTAGTCTTCTGCCTATAACTTCTCAAAGAAACTTCAAGACATTTAAACTCTACTTATCAGAATACGATATTGAGGGCAATAAAAAAAGGCATGAATGGCTTCCATGACAAAGAATCAATCATAAGGATTATCTAACAAGTTCTTTCCCCTAAAGAAAATCAGTTTGCTGTGTGCCTAATTAAGTAAAAAAGCAAGATCACTCTGGGATAGTAGGAACTGCAGATGCTGGAGAATCTGAGATAACAAGGTGTAGAGCTGTATGAACACAGCAGGCCAAGCAGCATTAGAAAAGCAGGAAGGCTGACGTTTCGGGCCTAGACCCTTAAGAAGGGTCTAGGCCCAAAATGTCAGCCTCCTTGCTTCTCTGATGTTGCTTGGCCTGCTGTGTTCATCCAGCTCTACACCTTGTTATCCAAGATCACTCTGGGCACAGGTCTATTGCAAAGATTTTGAGGCAGAAGGGACAATTTCCAGCTTTTCTCCCCTCCTCCTCCTATCCATGGGACAGACAATTGCTTGGTCTGACAAAGTTTTGAGGGCAGCTGAGATGAAACAAATTGAATCTTATTGGTTATTAACTTACCCTGGGGCAGTCTTCCTGAATAGCAGACCAACAGCTAGGAAAGCCTTGTAATCTTATTTAAATCTTAGCCAGGAATCAAACACTTGTTGAGTTCCTGGACCAGTTAACAGCTCAGAACAGGCGGGAGTCACGATAATAATGAGCTGGTGCAACTGCCCTCAAGAAATTGCTGCTGCTTAGCTGCAGGAAAATCGCACTCAATTTTACAGCACAGAAGGAGCCCACAACATTTTCCATAAGTGATAATAGTTTAGGTGAGTTCACCTGCTGTTTCCCACTTTAAACTTCTTATTTTAAGATGACACCACTACTTACCTTTTTGTGTTTGTACATCAGCTCGCATGCAATGCAACATCCTTAAAGTTCTGTCTGTGTAGCCAGTGACATCCACATCCCATGAATGAAGGAAAAGAAAATTTTTCATAACTGTCTGTTAACTAGGTTGAAGTTTATTCAACTTTTCTCTATTTAGTCATCAATGGGACATCGGCATCACTGACTGACTAGGCCAGCATTTATTGCCCATCCTTAATTGCCCAGAGAGCAGCTAAGAATCACTCTTATTCCTGTGGATCTGGAGATACGTGTAGGCCAAATCAGAAGAGACAGCAGATTTCCTTGCCAAAAGAGAATTTGTGAATCAGATGATTCTGTCCAACAATGACTCCATTGTCATCATTAAACTCTTTATCTAAGGTGCTCCAGATTTGCCACAATGGGATTGTAATCTAGGTCCCCAGAACAATACCTGGGTCTCCTAATTTAACGGCTTAATGCTAATGCCACGAGGCCATCAGCTCCACCTGAGTGAAGGTAAGTTATTGACCCAGATGAATGGAAAGAAATGGAGAATAGGGCTAAAGGAAAGGCTTTCTAATTGGCGCAATGTGATTGGTCATGATCTGCAAAGGTTTATGGTGAAGCTTAAACTATTGACAATATTTATTCATGACTTAGATGATGGAATTGAAAACCACATATTCAAGTTTTCTAGTGATGCAGGGGTAAGACCCAATGTAAGTAGCTTAGAGGGAATAATTAAAACAGAGATGCACAGTCAAAGTGAAGAGGCAAAAAGTGAAAAATGGAGTTCAATATAGGCAAGTATAAGGTCAGCTACTTTGGACCTAAAGGATAGATCAAAAAAGCCTAATCAGAAATCTAGCCACACTTCCTTGCATTATGAACTGCCACAGAGGAAAAGCCCTCTATACAAGGGTTGTATTGAACTTTATCTGCAAACTAATGCCTGCATCTAGGACTTCCTTCAGTTTCATGGTGGAGTGCCACTTAAAAACTTAAAGAACTGAAGCAATGTCACTGGGCTGGAAATGTTAACTGTTTTCTCCCCACAGATGCTACCAGAGCTGGTGAATTCACCAGGAATTTCTGATTTTTGATTTATTTAACTTGATTTGATTTATTATTGTCACATGTATCTAGGTACAGTGAAAAGTTTTGTCATGTGTGCAGTACAGGCAGATCATACCATACAAAGTGCATAGTGGTAAAAGAAGAAAGGGAGGAATACAATGTTACGGCTATATAGAAGGTGCACAAAGAGTGAGGTCAACATTAAATTTGAGTGGTTTGTTCAAAAATCTGCTAACAGCGGGGAAGAAGCTGTTCTTGAATCTGTTGGTCCATGTCTTTTAGCTTTTGTATCTTCTGCTTGACAGAAGAAGTTGAAAGAGATTATAACCAGTGTTTTAGGGGTCTTTGATTATGTTGGCTGCCTTTTTGAGACATACAGATGGGGTAAATTGATGGAAGGTTGGCTTGGGTGATGGATTGGGCTGTGTTCACAAACCTGTAGTTTCTTATGGTTCTGGGCAGAGCAGTTGCCATACCAAGCTGAGATATATCAGGATATAATGCTGTCCAGGGGACATTTATAAAAATTAGGAAGAGTCTTTGCGGATGTGCCAAATTTCCTTAGCCTCCTGAGGAAGTAGGTGTTGTTGTACTTTCTTGATCATTTTTCTTTGTTTCAAATTAGTGGCATCTGCAGTTCTTAGTTTCATTTAAGTTCTAACAGCATCTGAGAATCAGCTAAGACCTGGAACTGTGTAAACCAAATTAGAATTGATTAACACTTGAGATTTTTGTTTCCTTTCTGTCCCGTTAATAATGGCCCGTAGCCAGCTGAACATTGAAATGCATACTTTCCTGAATTTTAGCAACACTAAATTCTGACAGTCTTGTGTGTTGTTCTCTTCATCTGTCTAGCTGGGATATGAGTAAAAACCTTATTTTTAAATAAATTTTCCTGTCAAACAGTTTGGCAGGAAAACATAAGCCATTGCAAAATAAAATGAACCTCCCTCCAAACATTTTGAAGACATTAAGTAGGTGGTTTATGAGAAACATGAAATTCATTTGAATTTTTATTTTATCATAAATGGCCACAGAATGACCACATTCAGGAACCACCATCACTAATTGCAATTTTGAGTAGAAGCAGAGTGACTGGAAAGAACAGAGTATGGAAATATCAGCCCAAAACAACAGTCCCGTGTGTCTGTAGGACTCTAGTATTGCTTTCTGAATGAGCCAATTAAAAATCTGCACATAGTTTGGCATCAACTTTACACATTTGGAAAAAAAGTGAAGCAACAGCTCTTTCTCATGCAACAGGAAGTCCCAAAGCAGGCTTGCACTAAACATTTGGAGTGTCAGATGATGAGGAATGTGCTTGTTTTAGAAATTTCACGGAGAACCATAATACACAAAGGATAACAAGTCACAAAAAGGATACTAAGATGATAGCACTTCCGGATTATAATTTCGCACACCTTTTTACATTATATTTATCCTCATATGTGCATATTACTCCTTCTAGCACAGCTTTGACTGGGGATTTGCAAACCCCTTGTTGTAACAATTACAAAAGTATTTCTTCCATTAAATAAATCCTGCTGGCAAGCACACGGTTTGACTTAACTAAACATTGTATGAAAAAGAAATTGAATTTTCATATCGACAGTCCATTTATTCAGCGAGTATAGCAGTCTGGCAACTGACAGAAATTCTGAAAGAAAAATGTAACTTTATATGGAAATTGTTTGCAGATATTCATTTGTCCATAATATATTGGCTGCCTTGCCAACAGCAAGTGACCGTCACATCTTCTGCAACTTGCATTCATTTTATTTGTTTGAGCCATTAAACACATCGCATGAAACATAAGGCTGAATCATTCCCTCCCTGTGTGGTGTGAGTAATGTGAGAAAATGTGAAGAGAATGGAAAAAAAGCAGATTCTTGGATGCTGAGAATTCCATTATTTCAATAATCCTTGAGATTATATGTTCTGGAATTCAGAAGAACAAGGGGAGACCTTGTAGAAACTTATAATTATAAATCTTCTCATCAATCCTTAAATGCAACTTCAGAATCTTCCCATCGAGTGGTAACAAACTTATTTCTATGTATTTGCATCTCATTTAGAGCAAGAGGCTTAGTCGGGGCAGAATTTTTAAAGTGCATCTAAGTGCGTTTCTTGAAACAGTCTGTAGATAGTCCAACTGGAGGAAGTCCCACACTGAACCTTGTATTGACTAATGAGCTGACCAGGTGAACGACCTTTCAATAGGAGGGCATTTTGGAAACAGTGTTCACAACGCCTTATGTTTTAAGATAGCTATGAATAAGGATAAGTCAGAGCCTTTCAGGAAGTTAGTAAATTGGGGCAAGGAAAATTGTCAGTCTTAGGCAGCAGCTAGGCAGTGTTGATTGAGAGGAGCTATTATCAGGCAAGTCCACATTTGGCACGAGGGAGTTGTTTAAAGATCTACTGTTCAGAGTTCAGGATCAGCATATTCCAATAAGGAGGACAAGAAAGGATGACAAGGTAAGGGACTCTCGGATAATGGTGAAATCTGTGAATTTTTTCAAAAGGGAGAAAGAAGCATATGTAAGGTTGGAAGCTAAAATTGGACATGGCCCATGAGGAATATAAAGAAAGCTGGAAAGAACTCAAGCAGGGAATTAGGAGAGCATAAAGGGGCCATGAAATGACCTTGGCAAGGAGGGTTAAAGAGAATCCCAAAGCATTCTATAGATAAATTAAAAACAAGACGATAACTAGGGAGAAGATAGGACCACTCAAGGATAAAGGAAGGAACTTGTGCTTGAAGGCAGAAAGTATGGGCGAGATCCTAAATGAGTACTTTGCATTGGTATTCACTCAGGAGAAGGATATGGAGGATTGCGAGATTAGTGTTAGAGCATGCTATTATGCTAGGGCATTTTGAGATCAAGAAAAGAGTGGTGTTGGGTCTTTTGAAGGGCATTAATTTGGAAAAAATCCTCAGGGAACAATGGTATCTACCCCAGATTATTGAGCGAGGCAAGAGAGGAGATTGCTGAGGCCTCGATCAGGATCTTTGTATCCTCGCTAGCCACTGGAGAGGTCCCAGATGACTGGACAGTAGCTAATGTTCTTCCTCGATTCAAGAAGGGAAATAAGGATAATCCAGGAAACTATAGGCCAGTGAGTCTTACATCAGTAGTTGGGAAGCTATTGGAGAGAATTCTTAGGGATAAGATTTACGTGCATTTGGAAAGGCATGGCCTAATAAGGGACAGTCAACATGGCTTTATCTGGGGCAGGTCAAATCTTCCTAATTTGATTGAATTTTTCGAGGAAGTGCCAAAGGTGATGGGTGAGGGTAGAGCAGTGGATGTTGTCTAAATGCATTTTAGTAAGGCTTTCGACAAGGTCCCTCATGGTAGGCTCATCCAGAAGATTAAGATGCATGGGATCCACAGTGACTTGGCCGCGTGGATTCACAATTGACTTGCCCATAGAAGGCAGAGAGTAGTGGTGCAAGGGTGTTTTTCAGGCTGGAGGTCCATGACTAAAAGTGTTGCAGTTGTGGATAGTGTAGAAGGTTGTCAAAGGATACAGCCGGATATTGATCAGTTGCAGATATTGTCAGAGAACTATCCGATGGAGTTTAATCTGTGTAAGTGTGAGGTGCTGCACTTTGGGAGATCAAGTGTTAAAGAAAAGTATACAGTTACTGACAGGACACTGAACAGTGTTTTATGTGCAGAGGGATCTCAGGGTTCAAATCCATAACTCCCTGAAAGTGGGAACACAAGTAGGGTAGTAAAGAAGGCGTGAGGCATGCTTGCCTTTATTGGTAGAGTAATTGAGTATGAGTGTAAAGATACCATGTTGCAGCTTTATAAGACTTTGGTTAGGCCACACTTTGGTTAGTATTGTGTTCAATTCTGATCACTACATTACAAGAAGGCCGTGGAGGCTTTGGAGGGATTGCAAATGCGGTTTACCAGGATGCTGCCTACATTAGAGAACATGAGCTATAAGGAGAGGCTAGAAAAACTCTGGTTGTTTTCTCGAGTGGCAGAGGCTGAGGGGAGACTTGATAAAAGTCTGTAAAATTATGAGATGCATAGACAGGGTTGACAGTCAGAATCTTTTTCCCAGAGTTGAAATGGCTAATACTAGAGGGGCCTGCATTTAAGGTGAGAAGGGAAAATTCAAAGGAGATGTGAGGGGCAGGTTTCTTACAGAGCAGTAGGAGTCTAGAATATGCTGCCAGAGGTGGTGGTGGAGGCAAATATCCCTCAGGGACTTTTAGATAAGTGCATGAATATGAAAGAAATGAGGGATATGGGCCAAGGGCATGCAGAAGAAATTAGTTTAATTTGGCTTCATGTTCAGCACAACATTTGTGTGCCGACGGGTCCATTCCTATTCTGTACAGTTCTATGTTGTATGTGTAACTTGCGTCCCATCTCACTTTACTTATGTGCCACTTCCAATTCTCTTTTCTGCTGAAAAAAACTAGATGATACAAATTCTGCTCATGTAGCTCAGTGTGCTCTGGCAGCTGCAGATTGCCCAGTGTTGTGCTGATCATCATGCAACTGTTTCTTCATACTAATATACTTTCATGCTCCATGATCACCATTCTAACAACATAGAAACTATGGACAGGAGCAAGCTTTTCTGTCCTTTAAACTGCTCCACCATTCATTGTGATCATGGCAGATCATGCAACTCAATAGCCTGTTCCTGCTTTTCCTTATATCCATTGATCCCTTTAACCCCAAGTGTTATATCCAACTCCTTCTTCAAATCATACAAAGTTTTGACCTTGATTGTTTTCTGAGGTAGCAAATTTCACAAGCTCATCATGCTCTAGGTGAAGAAATTTCCCTCATCTCAGTCCCAGGTGATTTTTCCCTGTGTTCTTAGACCCTGAGTTTTGGACTCCCCCATCATTTAGGAAGATCATTTCCATAGCTACCCTATTTAGTTCTTTAGAATGTTATAAGTTTCTATAAAATTTCTCATCATTCTTCTGAACTCCAGTGAATATGATCCTAACCAATTCAACTTCTTTCATACATCAATTCTGCTATCTCAGGAATGAGTCTGGTAAACCTTCACTGCGCTTCTTTTATGGCAAGAATATCCTACCTTAGATACGGAGACCAAAATTGCACACTATACTTCAGGTGTAGTCTCACCAAAAGCCTGTACCATTGCAGCAAGACGTTCCTGCTCCTCTACTCGAATCCACTTGCTATGAAGGTCATTGGTATCAATTGGAATCATGAGAAAACTCTCCCCTAGTTTTGTCATACCTGGAACACAGAAAGATGATTATAGTTGTTGGAGGTCAGTCACGTCGGCTCCAAGATATATCAGCATAATGACCTTTGGCCAACCATCTTCAGCTGCTTCATCAAAGATCTTGCCTCCATGATCAGGGCAGAAGTGGAGATGTTCACCAAGGATTGCACAATGTTTCGCACCATTCATGACTCTTCAGATATTGAAGCAAGCCATGATCAAATGCAACAAGACCTGGACAACATCCAGGCTTGGGCTGACAAGTGGCAAGTAACAATTGCACCACACAAATGCCAGGCAATGAACATCTCCAATAAGAGACAGCCTAACTACTCCCCTTTGATACTCAATGGCATTCCCATCACTGAATCCCCCACTATTAATATTCTGGGCATTACCATTGACCAGAAATTCAACTGAACTTGCTACACAAGCACAGTCGCTATAAGAGCAGGTCAGAGGCAAGGAACATTGCTTCAGTCCTATCTCCCTAAAGCCCTTCCACCATCTATAATGCACAAGTCAGGAGTGTGAAAGGATACTCCCCACTTGCTGGATGGATGCACCTTTAACAATACCCAAGAAGCTTGTAACTATCTGGGACAAAGCAGCCCCCTTGACCGACAACACGTCCACAACATCCACTCCCTCAACCACCAATGCTCAGTAGCAGCCATGTGTACTATCTATAAGATACACTGCAGATATTCACCAAAGATCCTTAGCCAGCATGTTCTAAATCCACAACCACTTCCATCCAGAAGGAACAAGGGCAGCAGCTACATGGGAACACCATGACTTGCAAGTTCTCCTCCAAGCCACTCCCCATCCTGAATGGCTAAAATATATTGCCGTTCCTTCACTGTCACTCCGTCAAAATCCTGGAAACCACTTGCTAATGGCATTTTGGATCTACCTTTAGAGACTACAGCAGTACAAGAAGGCAGCGTACCACCACCTCCTGGGCAACTACAGATGGGCAACGAACACTGGGCAGCCAGCAACTGCTGAGTGAATTAGTGTGTGAATTAGTGATTGAGTGAATTTAAAGAAAATACCATTTGCGTCTTTACCATCTGCTGCATCCGCATGCTTGAGCGACTGTTGTATGAAGATACCCAGATCTTGTTATACATTCCCTTCTTTCAATTCATAGCCAAATACAAACTGGTATTCCTGTTTTTGTGCTCAAAGTGGCTAACAACTTTTGTACATGTTATCCTGCATCTGCCATACATTCGCTCACTCATTTAACCTGTCCAAATAATATTAAAAGCATCTCTGAATTCCCCTCACAGCTCACCCTCCCATCCAGTTTTATGTCATCTGTAAATGTGGAAATATGTGTAGTTTCATCAGCCAAATCATTAACATATATAGGAATAGTCGAGGTCCTGCCACTACAGTGCCTCACTAGTCACTGCCTGCCATTAGGAAAAAGACACATTTTTGCTACTTTTCATTTTCTGTTTGCCAAAAAATTTTTTTATTCATTTCAATACATGACCCCAAAACCTGTGTGCTTTAATTTTACCCACTAATCTCTCACCTTACCAAAAGCCGCCTTAAAGTCCAAATTAACCACATCCACTGTTGTTTTTCTCTGATTCATTTATATGCCTTTTCCTTGGATCTAATGTACTAATGTACCTTGTAAGCCATGTTCAGGCCACCTTTCTCTTTTTAATTTTACATCAGACAGTAATGCACAATTCTGAAAAATCGTCACTAGTTCTGAAATGTTAATTCTGCTTTCTTTCCACATAGATGCTACTAGACCTGTTGTGTTTTTTGAGCAATTTCTGTCGTTGTTTCTGAAGAACAAACCATTGTTGCAGTTCACCCGTGTGCTCTTTGACTATTTGCCATTGCCTTTCCACAATCCTCTTTTAAGTAACGTTTCCCAATTTAGCAAAGCTGACTCATGTCTCATACCATCATAACTTCCTTCTTTGAGATTCAGGACTCTAGTTTCAGAATGAACATCACTCTCCATCTTGATAATCATATTATGGTTGCACATTCACGAGGGGCTTTGCACAACTAGATTGCCAATTATTCCTTTCTCATTACACAATTTCCAGTCTAGGATAGTCTGTTCACCAGTTGATTCCTCAATACACTGGTCCAGAAAACTATACATTCCAGAAATTCCAACTCTACAGTACTGTTACTAATTTGATTTACCCAATCCATACACAGATTAAAGTCACCCATAATTGCAGATGTTCCTTTATTTCCAGTTTCATGCCATTCCCAATATCATCCCTACAGTTTGGGGGTCTATATGCAATTCCCACTAATGATTTTTGCCCCTTGGTGTTTTTCAGCTCAAACCATACAGCTTGAACATTGTCAGAGCTAATTCCTTCTTTGCTATCGTGTTCCTTTCCTTTTTAAACTGCAATGCAACTACACCACCTTCTCCTTTTTGTCTGTTCTTCCTAAATACTAAATATACCAGATACAATTGGCTGTCATGTAAGTGATGAATAGTGGACATTGTTTGGACAACACAAACTTTCTGCTGTACAGGTATGTTGATTTTTCTTTTGCGATTTCCCAATAATGCAATTTTCTGTAGCACGAGGTCACACAAGAATGCACCTATCACATTATAGAACTGCCTGTAATCAGTTTGCATTCATGTTCACCCTGCAGTCATGTCTACATAATCCCGACTATGTCTTATCTGTTTGTGTAATTAACTCATACACTTTTACTGTGAATGCTTCTGGCAATAAGGCTTATCTTTTTCACTTTACTTGTCACATTCCCATTATTTTTCACTCTGGCCCTGTTTAATCTTTAATTTCTCTGCCAATTACGTTTCTTATTCCCCTTTCTGTTTTTTTCGTTCTGATCCTTGGTTCCTCTTCCTTTAACTCCTTGCAGAGGTTTCCAAAGCCCTGTTATTTCAGTTGAAAGCCACCCCAACCACTCGATCAAATACTTCCCTTAGGGCATCAGTCTGGGTCCTCCCCAGCTGTAAACTGACCAGTTTGTACTTGTCCAACATCCCCCAGAACCAGTCCCAGTGTTGCAGGAATCTGAAAACTTCCCTTCACACCTTCTCTTCAATCACATGTTCATCTCAAATATCCTGCTAATCCGAGATAAGGTGTGGGGCTGGATGAACACAGCAGGCCAAGCAGCAGCATAGGAGCAGGAAAGCTTGACGTTTCGGGCCTAGACCCTTCAG
>JAHRHZ010000073.1:7489415-7534120 GCA_024137785.1 Ginglymostoma cirratum | reverse complement strand
TCGGGCCTAGACCCTTCATCAGAAATTTCTGAAGGGTCTAGGCCCGAAACGTCAAGCTTTCCTGCTCCTATGATGCTGCTTGGCCTGCTGTGTTCATCCAGCCCCACACCTTGTTATCTCGGATTCTCCAGCATCTGCAGTACCTTTTATCTCTCCTGCTAATCCTACTCTGACTGCCATGTGGCATCCTGAGATCATTGCCTTTGAAATCCTCAACCCTTAGTTCACATAAGTCAACATTGACAAGCCATCAGCCTCACCAGATCATTACACTTGCCCTTAGTCCAGCTCACAAACCATTTCATCCCTTCAAATCTTTACTTTGGAGCTCAGAGACATCCAGGACTTGCATGTTTCTGCCAGGGTGCTTTGCATGCAAAGACAAACGTGCTTCTATCTAGACTAGATGCATCTTATGAGTCTTTGCTTGCTTAGCACTGACACTTACTTTGAGGCTGCTAGCCTCTGTATAATTTATAATGCTTTCCCAGTGCACACTCACTGACTCATGGACAGACTATTTTTTAGCACACAGCATCTTTACTGCTCATTTACAGGCTGCTGGTCTCTGAGGCTTGTATTGCATTTTAGCACTGAAGGAAGAGAAAGGCAGCCGGTTCCAGTGAGAGCACTAAACATTCGAGAGGATGGATGTGTTGTTGTGCAATACTATGCTGCATCAGTGTCACACCTGCAGCATGTGTTAACAGTTTACACAGCAAACACACTGTATGTACTTCAAGCAAATGACCACGTGTGAAAGTCAAAGGGAAGCAGTCCATAGTGGAGTGAAGGGTGACTAAAGTCAGTTAGGGAGTATTGTAACACACTGTCAATGAGCTAGCACAATTCCATTCCATGGGATTGGCCACAGTCACTCAGGCACTTGTTCTGACCAGAGTCCGGGGATTGGCCTATTGTCAGTCTGTCGGCCAATTATAAACTGTCTAGGAATCTCAGATAAAATACAAACATAAGTACATACAAAGTAGTGCAGAATAGGCCATTCAGCCCCATTGATTTATTTCCTCCATTCAAAAACATTGTGGCCGTTTAATTTGTGAGAAAAGAGTCTTTACTGTTCATTTGGCCTGCTGGCCTCTGACTTGCATTGCTTTTCAACATAGAGAAACAAAATTATGACTAATGTCAAATTTGAATTCCCACCTACTCCGATAACCTTTCAACCTCTTGCTTAACAATAATCCACCTCTACCTCTAAAATAAACAAGGACTTTGCTTCCATCATCTTTTCATGAACAGAGTTCCAAAGACTCACGACCCTCAGAATTTTTGTTTTTGTTTTGCCTATGTTTAAAAGGTGGGATCGCTGATTTTTAAACTGTGATCCTTCGTTCTAGATTTTGCCAGAAACATTCTCACCACATCTACCCTGTCAAGACCCTTCAGGATTACATCTGTTTTAGTTAATTGCCACTCTGCAAGAGCTCACTGATTGGAGAATATGCAAGGCTTTGCAATATACTGAGATGGTCCAGGCTGAATAAGAACAACATTGAAAGGAATATTTGCAGAAGGCCTGGCAGAAAGATCCAGACCAGAGGACAGGATGTGACTATCACATGGAAGACATCACACAAAAGAAAAGAGAAGCATGAATGACACAGAAAACAGACTTCAACTGTAAGAAGTTGAAATGCTTTGCGTGGAACTGTTCAGCAAGAAAGAGGCAAGACAGGCCTATAATAGTGACTGTTGGAGAGATGTCACACTAACCCATATAACACCGTGACATTGTTTGGAAAGTGGCTCAAGATGGTGACCCAAAGATGATGTCCTTGAAGGAAAAATTGAAGTTATTCCTCCAGAGAAGATAAATCAACTTGAGAGCCCAATGAAATGGGAAGAATGAAGCTTAGAAGTTCCAAATCAGACACTATCAATATTTATTCATCTCAGCAGAAGGAGCTGATGTGTTGTCTTCTTAAATCACTATACTCCACATCAGCAGCATTCTTAGATTCACAGAAGTGTTCTGGTGCAGAAGGGCGTCATTCTGCCCATTATGTCCACACATTCTTCAAATGATCATCATTTCTACTGTCAATCTCTTGCATTTCCCCATAGCTTTGAATGCATTTCTATCCAAATTATCATCCAACACCCTCTTGAAAGCTTTAGGGAGAGATGTTGATCCAACAATAATGATGGAAAGGTGATATCATTTGAAGTCAGGATGGTGCGTGATTGGAGATGTGTTGGAGTTTCTCGTGCATTGTCTTTCCAAGTGATAAAATTCTCTGATTTCAAAAAGGTCAATAAAGAAACCTTGTTTAGATGCTGCAGAACACTGAAGATGGTACAACCTGCTGCTATAATCATCTAGGTAAGTGGAAAGTTATCCATCATACTTTATCCAGATTTGTCACTAGTTGATTGTGGATAGGGTTTTGGGAGCCGGCTGATGAGGCAAGAATGGTTACAGCATAGAAAGAGGTCATTCATCACTGTGTCCATGTTAGCTCTCTGTAAGGGAAATTAGTCAAGTAATATTACCTTGCCTTTTCCTCAATCCTGAAAATTATTCCTTTTTCAATAAATAATCCAATTCCCTTCTGACTGCGATGATTGATTGGCCCTGCCTTCACAGCACTGTCAGACTGTGCATGTCAGATCTCAACAGCTCAAAACAGAGGTTTACCCAATGCCATCATTGCTTCATTTGCCAATGATTTTAAATCTGTACTGTCTAGTTCTCAAATTTTCCTCTAATGGTAATAGTTTCTCCTTACCAACACTGTACCGAACCCTGATGAGTTGAATTTTTAAAGTAAATTACTCTCCACCTTCTCCTGTTCAAGGATGACTTCCATAATCTATTTCCAAGACTAAAGTGCTTCATCCTGAAAGCACTCTCTGGAATCTTAACAATGCCCTCTCTTATGCTTTCATATCGTTCTTACAGTATGGTGCTCTGAAATTGTTGTAATGCTTCGGTTGAGGCAAAACTAGTATGTAATCCAAGTGCGTATAAATTTTCTACTTTTCTTACTCTGTCCTTAAAGAGAGGATGACATACCCTTTATTAAACGTTTTCTCAACTTATCCATCACATTCAATATTTTGTGCACATATAGCCCTAGTTTCCTTTTCTCCTCCACACCCTTTAGAATTGTATCCTTTATTTCACCTTGTCTCTCTATATTCTTCCCAATAAAATGAACCACTTCACACTTCTTCTATTAAATTTTATCTGCACTGCTCTCTCCATTCCAACTGACTTTTCTACTGTCTTTATTTAAAGCTTGACACCATTCTCCATATAGTTCACAATGTTGCCAAGCTTTAGTTTATCTGAAAATATTGAAATCATGCTCCATGTACCAAAGTATAGTTAATTACCTTATATCAGTAAAGTGATGGAAAGTGTCATCAACCAAGCTAGCAAGCAGCAGTTGTTTATCAATACCCTGCTCACTGATACTCGGTTTGGGTTCTGCCAGGGCCACTCAGCTCCTTACTGCATTACAGCCTTTGTTCAAACATGGGAAAAAAGAGCTAAATTCCAGAGGTGTTGTGAAGGTGACTACCCCTGACATCAAAGCCACATTTAACCAAGTGTGGCAGCAAAGAGCTTTAGCAAAACTAGAGTCAATGGGAAAGTCATATCTAGCGTAGAGGAATTTTGGTTGTCGGAGATCAGTCATCATTTCTCCAGAGCATCTCTGCAGGAATTCATCAATGTAGTGCCCTGGGCCCAACAGTCGATAGCTGCTTTATCAATGGTCTTCCCTTCATCAGAAGTGGGGATGTTTGCAGTGCTCAGCACCATTTTTCTGATATTAAAGCAGTCTCTGTCCAAATGTAGCAAGACCTAGGCAATATCCAAGTTTGGGCTGACAAGTGGCAAGTAATATTCATGCCACACAACTGCCAACAAAATAGAATCTAAACACTACAGTTTTACATTCAATGGCATTACCATCACTGAATCACCCACGATCAATAGCCTGGAGATTATAACCAGCTAGAAACTGAACTGGACTACACACATACATACTACATCTATAAGAACAAGAAGGGGGCCCTGTAGTAACTTATCTTTTTATTCATTCATGGAATGAGGTCATTGCCGGCTAGGCAGCATTTATTGCCCAAAGGCAGTTCACAGTCAATCACATTACTGTGGGTCTGGAGTCACATGTGGGCCAGACCAGGTAAGGATGGCAGTTTCCTTCCCGAAAGGGCATTCATGAACTTGACAATCAACAATGGATTCACAGTCATCATTAGATTCTTAATTCCAGACATTTATTGAATTCAAATTCCATGATCTGCCATTGCAGGATTCAAACCCAGGTCTCCAGAATGTTATCTGAGTGTCTGGATTAACAGTCCAGTGAT
Organism: Ginglymostoma cirratum; assembly: GCA_024137785.1. NCBI lineage: Eukaryota > Metazoa > Chordata > Chondrichthyes > Orectolobiformes > Ginglymostomatidae > Ginglymostoma > Ginglymostoma cirratum. The sequence goes on along the minus strand of JAHRHZ010000073.1, from coordinate 7,529,755 downwards.
AATACCACTAGGCCCTCACCTCTCCTGACTCCCTAAAGCCTATCCATCATCTAAAAGGCACAAATCAGGAGTGTAACTCTCCACCTTTCAGGATAAATGCAGTTCTAACAACAACCCAGAAGTTTGACACCATCTAAGACAAAGCACTTGATTGGCACCACATCTACAAACATTCACTCCCTTGACCACCAACACACATTAGCAATGGCATGTACCATCTATAACATGCAGTGTGGAAATACACAAAAGCTCCCAGCCTCATCTCCCACCACAACAACCTAGAAGGATAAGGGCAGCAGTTATATGGGAACACTACAATGTGTAATTTCCTCTCCAAGCCGTTTAATAGCCTGACTTGGAAATATATCACCATCCCTTCAGAGTCAATGCATCAAAACCCTGGTACTCCTTCCCTAAAGACATTATGGGTTTACCTAAAGCAAATAGGCTGCAATAGTTCTAGAAAGCAACTCACCAGCACTTTCTCAAAAAAAACTAAGGATAGGCAATGAATGTTGGCCCAGGCAACGATGCCCATATCTTATGAATGAATTAATGAAAAGGAAAGGGCCAGCAGTCTTAAATGCAATCTCAGAGGAATTCAGCTCCAAACCTCTCTCCAGTATGAAAACAATCTTTCATCAGGGTCAGGGAGAAAAATCACTAGCCCTGATTGCTTCTCTTGTTTTCAAGCTCCTTATGTCTCCCCTCCCCCATCACATTAGAGCCGTCATTAGCTTGTCTTGAGTACCCTGAGTTTTGAGACCACTACAATAGTGAAAAACAGAAGGAGGCCATACACTCCTTTTGAAGATAAATTGAGTCAGTCCTACCACTGCCCCCTCCTGTTCTTCTGCTTTCCTTTTCCTCCATCTATTTAACTTCTCTTGAATAATTTGAAGTATGAACACCAGTTTCAATTCTTATCCTCCTCAGACTCAAGGAAGGAGCATGTTCCAATGTTTGTCATAGATTAAAGTCCCTACACTATGAGGAAAGGCCATTCAGCCCAATAAGTCTGGCTGGCACACCAACCTCACCCTATTCCTGTAACCCTGCATTTCCCACAGTTAATCCACCTAACCTACACATCCCTGGACATATGAGCAATTTAGCATGGCCAGTTCACCTAACCTGCACATCTTTACTCTGGGGGAAGAAATCAGATTATCCAGAGGAAGCCTACGCAGACATGGGGAGAATGTGCAAACTCCCCACAGTCGCTCAAGGGTGGAATTGATCCTCAGTCCCTGGTGTCATGAGGTAGTAGTGCTAACTATTGAGCCACCATGCTGCCCTTTTGTGTTAATGCTTTAACTGTGGTCCTTTAAATCTGAGTCATTTGATTATTGACTCTTGAGACATTGGAAACAGTTTCTATTAATTTTATCTTAACCCCCCCCCCACCCCCCGCTTAACATCATACATCTCCATCAAATTCCCTCAGATTTCATGACGTTTAGGAGATCAAACTTAACTTCTCTGTATGCCTCACCCATACATCCATTCTAGTAAATCTCTTCAGCACCATCTACAAAGTCCCCATTATGATGTACAGATTTCGATAGGATAGGATTCAACTATTTTATATCAATTCAGCAAAATTTAATCATTTTTGTACTCAATACCTCCATCTATAAAGTCCATCAGAAGCTCAATTATCAGTACGATATATTTTAAAAGTATGGTTTTATCAGACAATTGCACACAACTTCATAGAATCCCAACAGTGTGGAAGCAAGTCATTGGGCACATCAAGTCCACACTGATCCTCTGAAGAGCATCCCACCCAGACCCAACCATCCCCCAACTCAGCTGCAAATCTATGTATGTAACCCCACATTTCCTATGACTAATCCACCTAACCTGAACATCTTTGGACTGTGAAGGAAACTGGAGCACCTGAAGGAAACCCATGCAAACAATGCACAAACTCCACACAGACAGTTGCCTGAGGGTGGTATCAAACTTGCATCCCTGGTGCTGCATGCCACTTGTTTATTTATATGATGTAACCAGCTCCACTTCTTTGAAATTTGCCCTATGTCAAACAATAGTTTTTTATGAACTCTGGAGACTTTTTCGAGGGCTACTTTATAAAATTTGGAGGATCCTTTTTGCTTTTTGGAGCACTCCTTTCACATTCTCACTAATTAATTTATCTTGTGATGTAAATCTTCTATGTTTGACTAAACATATGGGGTATTTGGACTTAACCAGAAGCAGCATTAGAAGATCTTATCAATTACCAAGTCTCCGTTAAACCTAAAGCCACATCACACAAGGATAGTATTAACTTCCAAGACACAACTGTAGATAGATTAGTACAAGATACAAAAAAAATTTCTTTAAACACATCTTCTGTAGAATGTTGAGGTCATAGCTAATGCATTTCCCCATTCCACATACAGAAATTTGGTTCATTTCATCCAGGCAGGTGCCACCTTGTTTACGACATCTCATCTCTTAATCTCAGACATGCATTTAACAATTGACAGAGCTGGTCACAACAGCATCCACTTTGTTTCCCCCCCAAGCAGTAGCTTCGTTTCTTATGAAGCCTTGAGTTATAGATTCCATATTTATTTTGGAGGAATTCATTACCTAAGAGATTTTGTTTTCCTGGCTCTCAAGTAACTGAGTACTTAATCATTGACAGGTTTTAAACTGTTCTCCCTCATTTCCAGCCTCCTCCTCCTTCCTCCTACCACATTGCAGTTACCTCTTTCCATATGCAGCCTCCTCTACCTCTTCATTCCCCCTTGCAGCTTTGTCTTTTCTCTCAGTCTTAGCAGTCTCTTCTTTCCACCCTCGATTTTTCAGGTTTCTCCTTAATCTGCCACTCCATTCAGCAGCCTCCTGCTCCCATTCCACCCTTTACAGCCTTTTCCCATACAACTGTGCGATCTACTCCGTCATTCTCTACTTCCAGCAGGCAACAGCCCCCACCAAATTCACTTGGTAACCTCTGAAATCAGGAGTCACATTCCCCAAATCCTGGTACTGTGCTGGCAGAAATCCCAGCAATTTGCTCAATGGCCCCACTTCCCAGGCAATGGTCTAATGATATTATAGCTGGACTGTTCATCTAAGGACTCAGAGAATGTTCTGGGGACCTGGGTTTGAATCACGTCATGGCAGATGGTGGGATATGAATTCCGAGTCTAATGGAGTAAATCTTTCCAATGTGCATCAATGGCAGCTTGTAAGAGCAGGAGTGATTGTTAGCTGGCAATGTGGTGGAAAGAAACTGGATCCTCAACCGTCAATTTCCACAGCTTCCAGCTACACCATATATATAAACATGAATATTGCCACAGTAACCTGGTACTGCGGTTTAGTTGTTTCAGATGATTCCATGGCTAGGGTACACCAGGCAAGTGCTAAAAGCACTGAGTTCAATCCCTGATCCGGCTGGAGGGGATTTGGAATGTAGCTCCTTGCCCTACCAAAGGTGGAGATCGTAGAACTAGGGATCAAACGTGTCTTAGGACAATGAACTGAAGAGGAAAATTATTTCTAAAAACTTATCCAGCACCGAATTAAACTAACTGGCCTATATATTGGGTTTAATTTCCACCATTTTTGCATACAGAGGTAACATCTGCAGTTCTCCAGTTCTTATATTTTGCTCCCAGTAACATTTATGCATGTTACTGGGAATAAAATGGTCATTGCTGCATTTTGTTAATTTTGTACCTATCTTCCTAAATTCTGACTGCAGTGCTATATCCCTGATTCATTCCGTCCGTCCGTCCGTCCATCCGTCCATCCGAAATCCTATGTACCACAACCTCTGGTTGCAGAATCCCCGAACCCCGATCCGCCCCTTTAACCATAGGATCTATATGGCTGGTCCAATTATGTTCCTGACTAATGGTGACTCCGAAATTCAATGATACCAGTGAATATGGCTATACTTTCTCTTGCTGATGGTCATCACTTCCTGACAATTGTGTAATGCAAACATTACCTGTCACCAGTGTTCCCCGTGTCCTGCTGCATGCAGGCACCCACCGCCTCAATATGTGAGGAGTAGCACATGTTACTGAACAATATATGATCATCAGCAAACAATCTCACTTCTGATCTAATGTTGGAGGGAAGATCATTGATAAAGCAGCGAAAAATAATTGGGTTGTGGACACTGCTTTGAGGGCCTCCTGCAGAGGGGACCTTGGTTTGATAGGATTGTCCTCCAACATTCATAATTATCTCCCATGTGCTCTCCAAATCATGGAGTATTTTCTCAATGTTTTCAAATGACTTTAGTTTTGTTCTGGCTCCTTAATGCCAGTCTCATCCAAAAGCTGCCTTTGATGTCAATGTCAGTCACTTTCACCCTGTCTGTAGAATTCTGCTCTTTTGGCCATGCTTGGATCAAGGCTATAATATTTTCTTAAATCAAATAGTCCTTGCTGAACTCAATCGAAACACCTAAGACACTTAACTGTCCTTTGAAATGGCCTACTAAGCCATTCAGTTGAATCAAAACCACTACAAAATCTAACAAAATGATTGAATCTGAATAGGGTGACTCAGCAGCAACCAAGGCACCAGAAATGACAAGGCCCACTCCAGCCCTGGCACCTGACAAAGTCCTCCTTACCAATTTTGTGGGATTTGGGTCAAAATTGGGAAAGCTGTCCCACAAACTATTCAAACACCACCCTGACATAATCATACTTATGGAATCATACCATACAGGCAATGCCTAAGACACCACAGTCACCAGAGATGGCCAGGTAGTGGTATACAGATTAGACAGAATTGCCTTGGGTGTCTTAACATGGAATCCAAACCTGATGTCATCAAATCAAACATGGGCAAGGAGACTTCCTGCAATTGACCATCTCCATCCCTCCTTCAACTGATAAATCAGTACTTCTTCATGTAAAACACCATTCCTGAGTATGGTGAACATACTCTAGTGGGGGATCTTAATGTCCTTCATCAAAAGTGGCTCTGTAACAACTCTACAGACCAAGCTGACGCGTCGAAAGGACACAGTTGCCTGATTGTTCTTTCACCTGCAGATGCCAACAAGAGGGAAAAACCTATTTGACTTCATGCTTACCAATCTACCTTTTGCAGCTGGGTCTATCCATGTCAGTAATGGTAGGAGTGATTACCCCACAGTCATTGCAGAGACAAAGTTCTGCCTTCACATTCAGGATAGCCTCCAATGTGTTGTGTGACACTACTGCTTTGTTAAATGGGACAGTCTATCTAACAATGCAAGATTAGGAATCCATAGGCACTATGGGCCATCAACGACAACAGAATTGCATTCAACCACAATCTGTAGCCTCATTGCCCATCATATCCTCCACTCAAATATCACCAACACCAGGCTTACCTAAAAATGAGGTGTCAACTTGGTGAAGCTACAACACGGGATCACTTGTGTGCCAAACTAGAGAAATAGTGTGCAACAGACAAAAATAAACAATCCCACAATTAATAGATCAGATCTGAGTTTTACAGTCCTGCCACATCCAGTTATAATTCTTCGTTATATATTAAATAACTAAGAGGAGGATGAGGCTCCAGAAGTATCCCCAGTCTCAATAATTGGGGAGTCAAGCACATCAGAGTGAAAAAATGAGGCTGAAGTTTTTGCAACACTCTTCAGTCAGAAGTTCCAAATATCCATCTCAGCCTTCTACAGAGATCCCTAGCACAATGGATGCCAGACTTCAGCCAACTCCATGTATTATCAAGAAATGTTGAAGGCTTTAGAAATAGCAAAGGCGAGAGGCCCTGACAACACTCTGGCAATAGTACTGAAAACTGATTCTCCTGAACATGTGCACCTCCATTCTAACTGTTTGAATACAGCTACAACACTGGAAACCACCCAAAAATATGGAAACTTGCCCAGATAAGCTTTGTGCAAATAAAAACTTGATAAATCTAACATGGCTAAACTACCATTCTATCAGTCTACTCACTAACATCAGCAAAGTGATTGAAGGGCTTACTGATGCTCAGTTTGGATTCCACCAGTGCCACTCAAGTACTGATTACATTACAGCTTTGGACAAACATCAACAAAGTATTTGAACTCCAGAAGTGAGGTGATCTTAAGTACCTGGCCACATTTGACCAAGTATAGCACCAAGGAGACCTAGTATAAAGAGAGTCAATGGAAATCACTTCAAGGTAATACCTGAGTACAACCAACTTCAGCTGCTTCATTGATGATTTTCCCTTCATCATAAGGTCAGAAGTGATGATGTTTGCTGATGACTACACAATTTAAAGAATCATTCACATCTCCTCAGATACTGACATAGTCCATTTCTAAATGCAACAAGACCTGGACAAAATCCAGGTTTGAGCTTGTATGTAGCAAGTAACATTTGCATTACAAAAGTGCCAGTCAATGATCTTCATAGATGCTAGAGAATCTAAGCATAGCCCCTTTGTATCAATGCAATTGCTATCATTGACTACCCACTGTCAATACCCTGGGGATTACCATTGACTAGAAACAAAATTAGACTAGACAAATAAATACTGCGTCTACAAGAAAGGGTCAGAGATTAGGAATTCGCGGCATGTACCTCACCTCCTGTCTCCTTAATGCCTGTCCACCATTTACAAGGCACAAGTCAAGGGTGTGATGAAATAATCTCCACTTGACTGAATGGATTCAGCTTCAGTAACGAGCAAAATGTTCAAATCATTTCAAGAACAAGGCATCCCACTTGCATGGCACCTTAATTGCCTTCAATATTCACTCCCTTCACCACTGATGCATGATGGCAACAGAGTGTAATATGAAAAGACGTACTGCATTAACTTTTCAAGGTTCCTCCAACAGCAGCTTCCAAACCTATGATCTCTACCGGCTACAAAGACAAAATCTGCAGACACATGAGAAGACCATTACCTGCCGGTTTGCCTACAAGCCATACAACATCCTGACTTGGAACAATATCATATTTCTTCGCTGTTACAGATCAAAATCTTGGAATTCCCTTCCTAACAGCATTATATGTAGTCAAAAGCCAATCTCAATTGGGCTGCATGGTGGCTCAGAGGTTAGCACTGCTGCCTCACAGCACCAGGGACCCGCGTTTTTTCCCTATCCTCAGGTGACTGTGTGGGTGGAGTTTGCACATTCTTCCCGTGTCTGCGTGGGTTTCCTTTGGTTGCTCAGGTTTCCTCCCACAGTCCAAAGATGTGCAGGCTAGGTGGCTGTGCTAAATTGCCCTTTGTGTTCAGGGATGTGTAGATTAGGTGGGTTATAGGGGGATGGGTCTGGGTGGGATGCTCTGTGGGTTGGTGTGGACTTGTTGGACCAAAGGGCCTGTTTCCACACTGCAGGGATTCTATGATAAGTCTACACACACTCCAGGGACTACAATGATTCAAGAAGGCAGCTCATGGCCAGTTTCTTCAGGGCAATCAGAGGTGGACAATAAATGTTATACCAATGAAGCTCACAACTCATGAACAAATCAAATAAAAGATGGGTGGAGTAATAACTTGGCTAGGTTCAGTTTGTCTTGTTATTCTATAGACAGGACAAAGCTTGATAATTTTCCACACGTTGGATGGATATTATAGCATAAAGTTAATGCATGTTAATAACATGACGTCCAAGCAGTCGCATGGTGTTAAGACTCTTGTCAAGAATCACACAATCACAGAATCACAGAAGTGCTGTGGTGCAGAAAGAGGCCATTTGACCCATCATGCCTGTACTGGCTCATCAATAGAGCACCACAGCCTAGTGCCAGTCTCTTACTTTTTCCCCAGACCCTTGCACATCATTTTTATTATTTAAATAATCATCCAATGTCCTTTTCAATGCAAGGATAAATGGAATAACCTGTACTAGAAATGGATTACAAAGATTAGTAAATACTAAATACAATGTTTGTTGGATTTTCCAAGAGTCAGACAATAAGGTATGGTCTTAAGTAAGCACATGTCTTGAGGATACAGTGAAAAGTGATTTGTCACCACAATCGGGTGCCATTTTGAGCTACAATAAGGAAAAAAGAAATTATTTAAATAAGAGTTCATCTTCTGTTTAATTTGGATCTCAAGTATGGCTCCAGGGTTTTTGCATGGTGCCTGCATGGTGTTCCAGTCCTCAAGGAGTCCCAGTTGGGGAACAGCATAGGCGATGCCGATGCCCCAGAAGACCCCAGCTCTGCTGCTGCTGCTGCCACACTGACACCACCAGGAGACCCTGCTCCAGGTACGGCACCGCCAAGAATCCTGGCTGTGGTCACTGCCACCGCCAAGAGTCCACTCTGGGCACCACTGCAGCCAAGAGTCTAGGTTCCAGGCTTATCAGCTCTGAGTCCAGGCTCAGGGGACTGCCACTGCCACATTTGTTGCCAGGAGATCTAGTCTATGCTGCCAATGTTGTAGTCATCACCCTGCCCACACTGCTCTGGCCTCAAAGATGAAGAAGAAAGGAAGCAGAAAAGAAAAAAGATGAAAAGCACATTGAGAAAACAACACTGCTGGGTTGGAGCTGACAGGGTCCAATGAGCCCAAACACAATTACTGTGTCGGCGCTATGTTGGAGCTTGGAGCTTGACGAACTGAGGGTTCTATCTATAAAGACAGCTCAACCAGTTGACAGCATTGTAACTATTCTGAAATATTTGGGGAATGGTATGGCTAGTTCAAAAGCAGAGGTCTTTACCACAATGCTGGAATATCCTAAGGGACCAAACCCAATAGCTGCTTTTTGATATCACATGGAGTAAATAATATTGGTTAAAAACTGAGGTTAAACAAGGTAACCCCACTCCCAGCACACTTTGACAAGGTGAGTGGCATTGTCTCAGTCAGGTACATTCCATGCTGGTCACATTAATTTTCAGACCTAAGTGATTCAGAGAGAAAAGGCTTTGTGCTCCTTTCCCAGGCATAAGCAATCTTTTGTAATCGGTAACTTCTACCCACTTCAGCCCCTGACTGAACGTTACCCAAAGTGCCGTGAACTCCAATGATGAATCAAATGGAATTCCAAAATCACTAGGATTTCAATAGGAAATCTTCAAGATAGAATAATTACAACCCTTTTCACGCATTTTAAAGACTCCAAAGGTTCAGAAACTCTTTCGTACACATATCGAGACAGCACCTAATTCTCCATATAACCCTTGGGCACATTCTTAATCAGACTTTCACAAGTGCTTCTTAAGTTGCAAGACTCTTGTGGCACAGTAGCAGTGTCCCTGTCGTTGTTGTAGTTACTAAAGCATTGGTTCAAGTCCCATCTATTCTAGAATTGCATAATAACATCTCAAATCCAGTTCATTAAAAACATTTGCTCTATTTTCAAGCTGTCATTTGATCCAGTACGAGATATTTCATTTCTGAAGTAATTTCTTAAAGCTCCAGCTCTGTGGAGAAAAGAAAAATAATTGCTAGATTTGACTAAGCTTTCTTAATTTCATATTTGTTCTTTTCTTTTACTCACACGTACTAACATGCACGGAACATTTCTTCAGTAATTTATAACGTCCAGAGATATGTGTACTCATTTTATTACCTGTAAATATAGGTATTATGTCTTTCAATTAAGCGCAATTCAATTTCAGTATATGTTAAATATTGAATTATTTTGCTGAATAATTTGCGCTGCACTATTTACATAATTTCTTATGTGAAATAACAACTCACTCACCACTATTTTGTGGTACTTTTCTGCATGTAACATCCTTAACAGGAATTTTGGTTGATGATAATTCACCTGTTAAAAGGCGTACCTATGTCTATGTGGTGTGAATCAACAAATAGAGCCTACCCTCTACTTGTTGTAAACTTCAGCACATCAAGTGCCTTTCTGTCCTTGCCCTAATATCTCTTCAAGAAGGCAGCTCACCACTAACTTCTCAAGGGCAACCACAGATGGGCAATAAATGCTGGCCAGCCAGTGATGCCCATGCACAACAAGTGAAGAGAAAAGTCACATTGTGGTGCATTTTCCCCAATGCACCCAATTGGTTGTTGTGTTTTGAAATTTGCAACTAGTTTCCTAACTGCTTGAAATATTACAGGACTTTTATTTCCTCTTTTAATTTTAACAGTATGTTAAACTGAAAATACAGTGAGATTCATGCTTGCATTCTCTGCCGGAATAATTGCACAAATCTAGCAGAATTTTGTTCTTATTTTGCTACTTTCTGACACAATTTCATGTCATTTCTAAATCTAAATGTTCATCTTTTAATAAGGCTGTCAAGATCACTTCTTAATATCATTGGCAGCAGAGGTCCAAGGACTGACCTCAAGACACTGTTTAAATCGCAAATGTCTAAACATAATCATAAACAATAATTACTATTGTTTATGTTCTATTATTTAACCCATTTTAAAATCAGCTTTACAATATCCTGCATTCAATTTTACCGAAATAGTCTGTAGGAGATCATTTCAAAATGGTTGCTAAAAATACCTGCATGTCGAACATCCGCTACGTTATCAGCTTGCAACAATTCTGCTAGATCCTCAGGCTACTTAGACATGTTTCCAGAGCTTGATCTGTTTTATCTCAAAAAGACGTACATTCATGGTAATAACATATCCCAATATGCTTCACAGCAACATTATCAAATACAAATTCACATCAAGCCACATGGGAGATATTAGGGCAAATAACCAAAACATTGATCTGAGGTTTTAAGGAGGAGAGAGAGGTAGCGATGTTTAGGCAAGGATTTTCAGAAGTTAGGGCCTTGGCATCTAAAAACACAACTATCAATAATGAAGTGATTTCTTTTCATTAATTTATAGGGTGTGGGCATCGCAGGCTAGATCAGCATTTATTGCCCATTCCTAATTGCCCAGAGGGCAGGTAAGAGTTAACCACATTGCTGTGGGCCTGGAGTCATATGTATGCCGCACCAAGTAAGGAAGGTCGTTTCCCTCCCTAAAGGACATTAATGAACCAAATGAGTTTTTCTGATAATTGATCATGGATTCATGGTCAGATTTTTAGAAATTTGATGCTACCATCTGCTATGGTGGGATTGGAAAGCATAATTCCAAGAACATTACTTTTGGGTGCCTGGATTAACAGCCCAGCAAAAATACCACCAGGCCATCATCTCTCTGAATTCAAACCAGGAATGAACAAGAGGTAAGAATTGGGAGAGTACAGGGGTTTCAGACAGTTTCAGGGGAGCAAATAGCTCTACAATACCGTGTAGAGATTTGAATCAAGGATGAGAATTATAAAATGGAAATTCTACCAGACCAGGAGCTGATTTAGGTCAATGAACTCAGGGTGTAAAATGAACAGAACTTTGAGTAAGTTAGGATGGGGACAGAAGGTTTTTCACTTGCGTAATGTGGACAATAGTTTACAAGAATATAGTCTGAACTTGAATAGTTAAGGATCATATACTTTGAAATGTCTTTATTTCCTTAATTATTTATCTTGTTTCATATCAGAAACTAACATCCTCTATTTTTCATAATTATTTTGCTATCTTTAAATGGGGATACTAGCTATTTTTAGGTATCTGTGACTGTCTGGTTTCAGATGTGCTTGAAAATGCTCAGATATGGGTTTCATATCTACCTTCCTTCCTGAACGGTTTTTGGATGCAGTCCAGCTGATATTATTGATCCATGGATATCTTTGCACATTTTTATGATCCTTTCGTTAAGAATCACTAACACAAACATTACTGTTTCTCCTATTCTTTCAATCGTCAGGTTAAAAATATCACAATCTTCTGCAACAGAAGTATTCAAGGAAGAAAAAAATACATTGGATACTTTCACCATTTATACACTGTCATTATCTCATATCATATCCAACCTATTAGTTCTTTACTGCACTCTCCACTGCACTCATATCAAGAAGCTGATCTCTCAGTTGTTCAATCTATGCCACTTGCAATTTAGTTTTCTAATTTTTTTTCACTCCCATGTCATTTGTCTGATAGTTTTTCATCAGTTTATGCATATTTTCTAAATTAATTTCTTTTTCTTTCCCAGACTTCCACGCATAAAAGCACATTTGGCACCACGCCAGTGGTGTCGGGACATAACCAAGAAGTCTTTTTTTTTCAATTAGTGGAAAACATATGTTAAAGGATGCATGAAAACACACCGAAATAAGAAGCATCGTCATACCTTTTCTCCTGATTTTTGGCCTTCTTTCTATTTGTTTGTGGGTGTGGGCATTACTTGATAGGCCAACATTTATTGCCCCTCAGTACTTACCCTGCAGAACACAATAGTAAGCTGCCTTCATGAACTGCGGCAGTCTGTGGGTACTGTCAGAAAGGGGATTTCAGAATTTTCACCTAATGACAGTGAAAGAACAGCAATAAAGTTATGTCAGGATAATCATAGAATCCATACAGTGCAGAGGCAGGCCATTCAACTCATTGAGTCTAGACCAAGCCACCGAAGAACATCCCACCCAGCCCCTCTGTTTGCAACCTTGTATTTCCCATGGCTAAGCCACCTAGGCTGCACAGCCTGGGCAATTTAGCACAGCCAATTCACCTAAACTGCGCATCTTTGGACAATGGGAGGAAACTAGAGTACCTGGAGGAAACCTATACAGGCACAGGGAGAATGTGCAAACTCCACACAGACAATTGCCCAAGGGTGGAATCAAATGTAGATCCCAAGCACTCCAAGGCAATAGTGCCAGCCACTGAGGCCACTGTGCTGTCCCAGATTTATTACTTGGATGGGAACATGCAGTTGTGGTGTTCCCATTCATCTGTAGCCATTATCCTTACAGGTGATAGAATTTGCCGGTTTGGACTGAGCTGCTGAAAAGTCTGGGTGAGTTACTAAAATGCATTCTAAAAAGATAAACACTGCCACCATTGAATGAAAGTTGACATGATAGATGGGTGCCAATTAAGCGGGCTTCTTTGTCCTGAATAGTGTCAAACTTCTTGACCGTTGTTGAACCTGCATTATTCAGACAAATGGAGATGATTCCCTCACACTCCTGCCTTGAAGCTTGTATATGGTACACAGGTATGAGAGACACAGGCGTTACTCACTGCAGAATTCCCATCCTCTATACTGCTCTTGTAGCTCCAGCATTTTTATGTCTGATCCAGTTCAGTTTCTGGTCAATTGTAGCCCCTAGGATGTATATTGTGGGGGATTCAGTGATGTTAATGCCATTGACAATCAATGAATGAGAGTCAGATTCTCCTTTGTTGAAGATGGTCATTGCTTTGTATTTGTATGCTGGGACTTACTTGCCACCTATCATCCCAAGGACAAATGTTATCCATGTCTCATTGCATTTAAATATGGACTGTTTCAATATTGAGGAGTCACAAATGGTATTGACCATTGTGCAGAGATACTGTAGAGTTAAGATAATGATTAAACTTCAAGAACCACAACCATATTTCTTTGCGCTAGTTTTGACTTCCCCTGAGTCCCATTGATTCCAACTTTTCTGGGGTTCCTTGATGCCATACTTGGTCAAATGCTTCCTTGATGTTAAAGGCAGTCACTCTCACCTCACTTCTTGAATTCACCTCATTTGTCCATGTTTGAGCTGAGGCTGTAATGAGGTTAGGGGTTGAGTGGCCCTGGGTGGCAAAATGAGCCTCAATGAGTAAGATATTTATTTATAAGGCCATCTTAATGGCACTGGCAAAATCCCCTTCCATCATTTTGCTGACTTGCTTAGGAAGAAGCAAGATAGATCATCCGCTTGGAACTCTAGCTGAAGATAGATATGACCTCTCACGTTGTCCACCCCAGTACAACATGGACATCTCCACATCATAACTAGAAAACAGTTTAGCCTATTCCAATTTGTGGCAAAGTAACTCATGGCCAAAGCAACTAGGCCCAATATAAAATTAGCTAAACAGTTTCTGCAAACAAGACCTGATGGAATGCAAACGGGCCAAGGTTACCATGAGTCAGAAGCAAACAAAGGATCAGTCCAGAACCTGTTTTGCATGTTGAACAATCAGATAGTTTTTATGACTGCAATGTATTAAGAAGTACTCGGCTAGGATAACAGAGAGAGGTATAATGTTTGTGTATTCTTCAGTTTCAGCCAGATCTCTTGGCACCATAGTGTAATCATATCATGGAAAGGGGATGGGTACACCTAGGATGGCTGGCTTACCTTCATCGGGTGTTGTGACCACGGCCCTGTGACTCCATTGGCTGAAGTCAGACAACATTCAGAAGGGTTGAGGAAGAGAGTGATAAGAAGGGACATCTGCTGACTATTCCTGCAGTGAAGACTCAATGCGGGACTAACCTACATACTAAGAAGACCCTGAGTGCCCTGTAGACAGAGATCAGTGAATTGTATCCAGCAGCCCAATCAAGTTCACCAGAGCGGATATTAGATGTGTTTTCCAGGCAGTCAGCCTAGTTTGGGAAAAGTTAACTTAATTTGTGTCAGAGTTGTTTTCTTTAACTTGTGAATGTTTTAATAAAAGCAAAATTGAACTGCTGTCCTTTTTGTGTCTCAAACAGTAGGAGCACCTAGGTAAACACATTTTATGAGTAATAAACTGGTCAAGGTATCTGTATAGAATATTTCACAGGCAGCAAAATTATCGCAAGAGGGTAAAGTATCTAAAATGTTGACAAATGGGTTATGATAGCTGTTTGTGATGGTTGTTGTGCAACGTCTATAGGAGTGGTATCTTCCACAAATAGATGCTACCATCAAGCAAAAAGAATATTCCGTCTACTGCAATGCAGCAACATTTTGTATGAAATTATGTGCTGTTGCAATTTGGAATGTATGGTCCAGCACCTGGCTGATCATATCAAATAGCATGTTATTTTTTCATTGTTCGTATTAGGCAGAGTATAAACCATAATCAATTATTTGGTACTTAAAAAGCTAATAACAAAATGTCTACTGTCACATATGATTCTACAATCAGACAGCACATAATGACCAATTATGAGTGCGCCAAAAGTTACACCAACAATTAATTAAAATAATCAGCCAAGCTTATAATATTCATTTATGTTCGTTAGAAATGGCATACACATTCACACACATACAAATATTGGTTTCGTGCAAATAAAACAAATATGGTGAGTCCTTGCACCTTTTTTGAATTTCATGCAAGCTTGGGGAGCCAATAGTTCTCTGCTAATTCCTTCATGGTAAATCAACATCTATATGCTAACCGGTCAGCACCTATTTTTCCCCATTTTATAAGCTGTTTTGATTATTTCTAGTTTTTGCCTTAATCAGTGAAACACCATAGGCTTTGCCATCAACTTTCACCTTTCAGAAATATTCAAGAACTGGAATAGTGAAGGCATGCTTTAGGCATCTGGCTCAGTTTGAAATGCTCTTCAACATAGTACTGGCAAGACCACTGATGGATCCTGCATGCTGAATAACTCGACTTCAGAAGGAAAATTCTCATGAGAGAGAACAGAGAAATAAGATGTTTACAGAGATTAAAAACAATCAGCAACATAAGGGCAAAAAAAATCGCAAGTCATTGCCTGCCAGAAAGCACAATTTAATACAAGAGACATATGCTTGTTTCTAAATTAGTCCTTCTACATGTTCTGTCTTTCCCATCATAAATATGCTATCATCTATAAAACTCTGCATGCTGTAACTCATCCTGTTCCAACTTATTCCAATCCATTTGAATGTTGTCAAAATGTTGTCTACAATACACAGTGCTACCATCATTCTACTTACAATCGTGGTGTGCCTTTGCAACTGCTTATTCCTATTGTGCTTCCCTCAGTAGCATTGTGCAGATTGGCTGCCACTTCTGCTTATTTAACAGCACTAGCTGCCCTTGAAAAGCAATTTATTAGTTGTGAAACACTTCAGGACACTCAAGGCGAGCATGAATCCTTTTATCTACAGAATAGGTTCTATTTCATAGGTGTGCATCTTATCTCATGATCAAATTATGCAAATACATACCCCCAACCAGAAAACACTCATGACTTCTGTATTTTGTGGAAACCTAGATAGTGCCATCATCATTTGAAGTGGCAGCAGAACTGAACAGAATGCTCCTTGGGACTCAAGAAATTCTCTGCATCCCAGATTCAGTCTTCACTCACCCTAACGACAGATACAAATGTTCTAAAAAGCCACTGCTACCTACCTACCGCCCCTTCTGCCACCTTTGGACCCCCTTTTGCAGTACTTATTGCCATGGCATATCTAGATTTCACAAGGAAGACTTTTATTTCTCTTTCCCTTTTTGTCTTCGTAATTGAAACAGCAAAAGTTTCAGTTGCAGTATGTCATTCACACTTCATCGTAAGCTAAGTTCCCTACAATCAGAGCTCAAGTGACTCCCTCTCCACTAGCCAACGTGTGCAGGATATTTTTCAAAAGGAGGACAATGACATGGGGTCAGCTGAGCAAGCAATACGAATTGTGTACGAATCACAATGGTCCTACAACTGTCAGAGGTTTTGCCCTGACACCAAGTTATCGTACGTTATTAAGTACACTCTGTTAGAGCTGTTTTAAATCTTATACTGAAACCAAGCATAACTCTTTCTATTCCACAAACTTTAAGCTCTCTCTTTTTATTTTTATTGGCTCCACATCTCCACATATCAATGGCCTGGCCCTTTAGTAAGTTTTATATATATATATACATATATATATATATATAAACAGTTAAAGTGCCAGAGGGACTATTTAATTAACTAATCATTTAAAACACTCAGGCTATGTTGCTTGTTCCATCACAAACTTGAATTAAGTAGAACGGCTTGACCACATATTCTACTAGACCCACGCTACATAGTTCAACTATTAAAATCGCCTCTTTCCTCCTGAGGAGTAAAAGTCTGCCTGCTTGCTATGTCTGTGAACTCCAACAGTGCCCTTGAGTGTAAGCAGAAATTAAATCTACTGAGACTTTCAATGTCTAACGTCTTTCTAATGTCTTTCAAGCTGAAAAAATACGAAAAAAACACTACATTTTATAATAAATGTAATAATTTATTGAAAATAAAGAACTGCTAGCATTTCACAACAAACCTTGTTCTCTGAGCATTCTTTTCATTTTAGCATATTATTATTTTTATCCTAACTGTTCAGAAAGATTACCCAGGCCTTCTATGCATTCAAAATATGAGTATTGTAACATCCAAATCAGGACCCTTTAAGAGATTTCAAGTCCGTGTATTCTACGGGAACTCAGTCTCTTTTATGTTACTTTGTGGTCATTTTTACTCTGTATATTCAGAGTCTCAACGCCTTTAAGTTACTAGGGGAATGCAGATCAGCTATCAGAAGTATGCAAAAAGATGCAAAAAACTTCCTATTTGTGAAACTGAAGTAAAATCTATGTTAAAAATGATCATTTCACATGTCAACATTTTTAAGAATTCATTCAGGGAATGTAGGCATTGCTGTCTTGGCCAACATTTAGCGCCCATCACAAGGTGACTTTGACACAGTGGTGGCAATTAGACTTCTTGAACCACTGCAGTCCATTTGCTGTAGGTAGACCCAAAATATTGTCAATGGTAATTCATGGGATGTGAATACTGGGGGACTCAGCAATAGCAGTGCCATTAAATGTCAAAGGTTGATTGTCAGATTCTCTCTCACTGGAGATAACACTTGTTTGGTGCAACTAGTGAACCCAAGCCTGGATATTGTCCAAGTCTTCTGCATTTGTACAAAAATATTTTCAGTATCTGAGTAGACAATAGTGCTGAACGTTGTGTAATCCTCAACGAACATCCCTACTTCTGTTCTTATGATTGATGAAGCACTCGAAGATGGCTCACGCTGGGACTCTACCCTGAAGAGCTCCTACAGGAAAGTCCTGACACTAAGATGACTGACCTTCAACAACCACAGTCACCTTTTGTTGTGCTAGGTACAACTCACATCAACCAAGTGCTTTCTCCCTTATCTCATTGTCTTTAGTTTTGCTTGTGTCCTTTGATGCCACACTGTGTCCTGGAAGTCAAGGGCAGATGCTCTCACCTCACGTCTGGAAGTCAGCTCTTTTGGTTATGTTTGAAATAAGACTGTAAATGAGGTCGGGAGCTGAGTGAACCTGACAAGACTCAATCTGGATGCAAGTGAGCAGATTATAACTTGATAAGTACCGTTTGACAGCACTGTTGGCATCATCTTCCATCACTTCACTGATGATCAAGAGTAGACTCATGAGGTGGCAATTGGTTGTGTTGGAGTTGACTGTAATCTGTGCGTTGGATATACCCAGGCAGTTTTCCAAATTGTCAGGTAAATGTCAATGCTGTAGCTATACTGGAACAGCTTGACTAGGGCCACAACAAATTCTTGAGCAGAATTCTTCAGTACTGTTGCTGGAAAGTTGGACGGGACTCATAACCTTTGCAGTATCCAATACCTTCACACTTTTGTTGCCATCATGCAAAGTGATTCAGCTGAAGACAGGCATCTATGAAGCTGGGTTCCTACGTTTCCTGTAATTTTTCCTGCCGCTGTGCAAACCTTCAAGATCCTTGCACAGCAGCAATATCTAGAACCTGAAGTCAATGCATCAGCTGGCCTATCAGCATGCATGGGTCCTCTGGGAGACTGTGTAGCTACACTGTTAGAGTGACTGTTTCTGGGGAAGAGGATGAGAATAATCATCCATTCTGCCCTTTGCTTGAAGATTGTTGCAAATGCTTCAGTCTTATTCACTGATGTGTTGGGTGTCCCCATCATTGAGGATGCGAATAGCTAAGGAGTCTCCTCCTATAGTGAGTTTAGCACTCACAAATGGATATGACAAGGCTGCAGACTTTAGATCAGATCTGCTGTTTATGAAATCACTTAACCTTGTCTATTACTTGATGCTTAGGCTGCTTGTGGCACACAAAATGTCCTGTTTCATATTTTTACAAGGTTCACACTGCACTTTGAGGTATGCCTGGTGCTGCTCCTGGCATACCTTCCTGCACTCTTTATTTCAAATTATTAAACGGGGAAAACTTTATTAAAGATAAATGTAATTGGTGAAACTCGTAATAGAACTACCAGCATGTTTTTTGCAAATAATCAGTTATAAATATGTTAGCTTTCATCATTCAATTAAATGGGCTTTTAACAAATTTGAAACAAGCCAAAGCAAGGCTGTTTTGGAAACTCAGTAAAAAGAAACAAGTTAGAACACAAAGATTCAAATTGACTTGTGTTTGTAGGCATTCTCAGCCCATGACTGAAAGATAGTGGTATGTATATTGAAATTCATGTTTTTTTTGCAATGTCTGAAAGTTTGTATCAGTAGAAATTAAATGAAAATTCCTTGTTATTGATCTGTATTTACTATCGCTGTCTATCTCTGTAAATCTCTTCCAAAACACTCTGGGATGCCTGTAATCGTGTAACATTGGCCACTTGTTCAATACTGATTTTGTTCACTCCTTTAATGATATATATGTGTGGGCTCAAGCTTCTGAAGTACCCTTGCTAAACGTCTGTGCTTCCCTACCTAATGTTTTTCCTTTAAGACACCCTTTAAAACCCATATCTATGACCGTACAATCTTGTTATGTGGCTCAGTGTCAGATTTTGCTTTCTGATGTTTCTGTGAAGCACCTTAGGATATCTTGTTATTGCAAAAGTGCCAGATAAATATGTTGTTGTTTTTGTATTGTGAAGAATTTTAACCATTATGTGATGAGTATCTCTTCCCCAAATGGGTGATGATCAGCCTCATTTTACTTTAGATATGTTCTATGATCTCCCTGACGGATGAGGTACTTCATCTTTGGTTTTGAAGTGAGAATTATCATAAAATAAGTCATCCTTGTGCATTTTGACGATGACTCACTGCCAATGGAACAGCTGTAATGAAAATTGTTGTGTGGCCAACAATCAACTTTATATGGGTTGAAAGTTGTATAGCAGACAGTTAAAATTGCAAAAGTTGCAATTAAAACAATCATACTCAAATGCCAAGTTTAATAAAGAATTCTTATACTTACACTTTCTCAAATGTTCTAAGCCACCACAAAATTGTCATCAATCATACCCCAATCTTCACTGAGTTTCATTATTATCATTTTTATCAGAATTTATCAACATTCCAGGTCAGTGAAGTCAATTATCCAAGTAGGTTGCTAAAAGATCAGTTCCTTCAGCACTAATGGGACAAAAAAAACATTCAGCTAAGGATTCCCTTTGGTCTACGTTATTCTAATGAGTTTTCTCTGAAATTGTTGAACGGACTTCAAAGGGTCAGCCATGATTGTTGCAAAAGGAGCTGGTGGACAAACTATTTAGTGGATGTTAAGAATCTGAGACTTAATCCTCACAATAGTGGCTGTTTATACCCTATCCCCTTTTAAAATATGAGGGAATAGATCGTCTGCCTTCTGAGTCTTGAAAGTATTTAAAACATCATTTTAAATATTCCTTATGTTAATTATTCATCTATAAATGTTTATTAAAGAGACAAATTATGGTGATGGCTCCAGTAAATCCAAATGAGTAAGAAAAATAAATTTGAAACAATAGGAAGATAGTTAAGATTATTCACGTAATGAAATTTAAAAGATTCTCCCAATTGAAAATTGGAAACTTTCACGAAAACTGTAAGGGCTGTAAATGGATTCACCTCAGCCTTCAAGATTGATGTTGGCAAACATGTAACATTGAGTTAATAGTGTAGAACATTGCTTATATTTTCCAGTTTATAATACAAATTCTTTTCATATATTTCAGGATGACTCAAATCATCCAAAATTTATACAGAAGGATTGTCGAACCAGATAATATACCCACTAGGATTTATGATATTATTTATTGAATGACTGATCTGAATTATCACTTCCAGCTGAAATCAGCAGGCAATGCACATTTATTTAAGGCTGATATAAAAGTCTGGTTTTGTAACTTCAGGTAACGCTGACATGAAAGCGAATCTTATTAGGGTGAAACCCATACCTCCTCCTTTTTCAGTCACTGCTGTGATCTGTTGAATATCTGAATAAAAGTACTTTTATAGTGTAAGTAGAGAAAATATAAAAATATATGCTGTGACAGCTCTCTGAAAAACTAATCATCAGCTTTAGAGATTTCAATTCCAAATCAGCAGGGAAGATTGAAACGCGAACTGCACTTGAGGCACTGAAATATATCTGGTGGGGGTGAATGGAATCCTGACAGATCCTGACAACTGGAAACACAAATTTATGACAGAACAGATTGGAGAGGGAAAGAAGGATTTGGCGCCAAATGGTTACCTTTACTGTGATGAACATTGTATACAAACTTTATTAATTAAGTTTAAAGTCCATTAGCTATGGTGAGATTTGAAATTATTTTCCAAGACCTTCAGACTGGTCTTCTGGCTTGCTAGCTAAGTGATGTGATCACTACACCATAATCTCAACTACCTACGGGACTTTGTCAAAAGTCTCATTAAAATGCATGAAGACGACAGCAAATGACTCTAACCCTCAACAACCATCTAGTGTTTGATAGATCCTCATTATAGCTCAGCGTGGTGATTTGCTGGTAGATTGGCTGTTACCATTGTAAACATAGAAGCAGCAGTGGGTCATTTGCGCCCTCAATCCTGTTCTGCCATTGGTTATGATCATGGCTGATCATTGAGATGAATATACCAACCCCAACCTCCCCCCAGTATCCCTCGATCCCTTTAACCACAAGAGCTATATCCGTAGCTACACTGGTCCTAAACCCCACCTCTTCCTCCGTTACATCAATGACTGTATCGGCGCCTCCTCGTGCTCCCACAAGGAGCTCGAACAGTTCATCCACTTCACCAACATCTTCCACACCAACCCTAAGTTCACCTGGACCATCTCTGATACCTCTCCCAACTTCCTGGACCTCTCTGTTTCCATCTCTGGCAACCACCTGGAAACCAACATCCATTTCAAGTCTACCAACTCCCACAGCTACCTAGAATATGCCTCCTCCCACCAACGTTCCTGCAAAAATGCCATCCCCAATTCCCAATTCCTTTGCCTCCACCGCATCTGCTCCCAGGATGAGGCATTCCACTCCCGTACATCTCAGATGTCCTTGTTTTTCAAGGACTGCAACTTACCTCCTCAGTGGCCGAGAACACCCTCGACCGTGTCTCCCGCATTCCCCGCAACTCATCCTTCACACCCCCTCCCTGCAATAATAGAAAAACAGAATCTCCCTCATCCTCACTTACCACCCCACCAACCTCCGGATCCAACGCATCGTCCTCCGACACTTCTGCCATCTGCAATCCGACTGGACCACCAAAGACATTTTTCCCTCCCCACCCTTATCTGCTTTCCAGAGGGACAACTCTCTCCGCGACTCCCTTGTCTGTTCCACACTCCCCTCCAGCCCCACCACACCCGGCACTTTTCCCTGCAACCGCAGGAAGTGCTACACCTGCCCCTACACCTCCCCCCCCACCCCAATCCCAGGCCCCAAGAAGACCTTCCACATAAAGCAGATGTTCACCTGCACATCTGCCAATGTGGTATACCGTATCCACTGTTCTAGATGTGGCCTCCTCTACATCAGGGAAACCAAGCAGAGGTGTGGGGACTGCTTTGCAGAATACCTATGCTCGGTTCGCAACAAACAACTTCACCTCCCAGTCGCGAACCATTTCAACTCCCCCTCCCACTCCTTGGACGACATGTCCATCCTGGGGCTCCTACATTGCCACAATGAAGCCACCCGAAGGCTGCAGGTACAGCATCTCATATTTCGCTTGTGAACCCTGCAGCCCAAGGGTATCAATGTGGACTTCACAAGCTTCAAAATCTCCCCTCCCCCAACCGCATTCCAAAACCAGCCCAGCTCGTCCCCACCTCCCTAAACATTCCTCCCACCTCAAGCCCCACCCCCATCTCCTATCTATTAGCCTCATCCCGTCCTCTTGACCTGTCCGTCCTCCCTGGACTGACCTATCCCCTCCCGAACTCCCCATCTACACTCACCTTTACTGGCTCCACCCCCGCCTCTTTGACTTGTCTGTCTCCTCTCCACCTATCTTCTCCTTTATCCATTTTCTATCTGCCTCCCCCCTCTCCCTATTTATTTCAGAACCCCGTTCCCCTCCCCCATTTCTGGAAAAGGGTCTAGGCCTGAAATGTCAGCCTTCCTGCTCCTCTGATGCTGCTTGGCCTGCTGTGTTCATCCAGCTCTACACCTTGTTATCTCAGCTACATCTACCTCCTTCTTGATGTTATGGATCAGACCAAACCCACTCAAAACATGTCAAGGAGAAAGCCTAGACCCTAACTTTTTCTTATTTTAAAGGCAAATGCCAGACGTTGCCTTCTGTGTGCAATTCAACTGGTCAAACTATCAGGCTTGAAGCAAAACACACTTTATTCGTATACTGTAATTAATATACAGACAAAATAAAACTAAAAGAATTGGTTTAACTGTAACTCTGTTGGGATAACTAACAGGACGATAGATTATTTAACTACTAAACAGCGACTGTTCCAATATGGTAACATCTTATAAGCATACCCTTGGCATAGGAAAATTCAGTAAAGTAGATTGTCTCACATCCAATTCTAGCAGCAGGAAGAGAATCCCAGCTTTTAGCTGTAACTGAGAGAGGAATAAAAGCTTCGACATCCAGCTTTCAGATCCCAGCAACTGCAAAGCTACAACTAAAAATCCGAGCGCTGTTCGAGCTTGACACCCAGACATTCTAATATTATTCTCTTCTATTATTCCAAATTTAAGAAAAAATATCCCTAAGGCCTCGCAAGCTGTTTATTTTGTTGGCTTTGAGCAGACCACTCGTTATCTCTGTCTCAACCTTTCTTCATCAAAAGAGGACAAAATACAGCTCTTTAAGCAACAGTATCGTCATGTTTTGTGGTAGTGAATTCCACAGGCTCACCACACTCTGTGTGAAGAAATCTCTCTTCATCTTAGTCCTAAAAGTTTTACCCCTTATCCTAAAACTATAACTCACTGGTTCTGGACTCCATGGTCATTGGAAGCATCCTTCCTGCATCTAACTTGTCTAGACTTGATGTGGAGGTGATGGTGTTGGACTGGGGTGGACAAGGTCAGAAATCACACGACACCAGGTTATAGTCCAATGGGTTTATTTGAAAACACAAGCTTTCGGAGCCTCAATCTTTCTTCAGGTGTTAGTGAGAGAGGTAGAATCAGACACAGAATTTATAAGTAAAAGATTAATGGTTCACACCATTGATGAGGATGTACTAAATAAATTTAAGACACTGTTAAATCTTTAAGCCGTTAGAAGGTTTTAACTGATTGATATGTATATTTAAATCCCTGAATTCCTTTCAAGTCATGGTCCTGAGAGAATTAAAGGTTTTATCAAAGTAAAGAAGAGGTGACATTTCAGGTCAGGCAATGCATGTTAGGTGTGAGGCCTTGTCCAGAATCTGTTCATGTTTTAGTTTGGAGTCAGACTGGTTTTATTTCTAAAGTAGGAATTTATAAAACACCATCTTGACTGACTGTCCAGAAATCGTGTGCTTTTTGAACAAAACAAAATGTATCTGCAAATATAAATTCACGACATAGATTTGTGTGTGTGTGGAGTTGGGGTGGAGGGAAAGTGTGAGTGTGGGAGAGAGAGAGAGAGAGTGTGTGTGTGTGTGTATGTGAGGGAGAGAAAGTGTGCATGTGTGTGAGGGAGTGAGAATGTGTGTGTGTGCGCGTAAGGGAAAGAGAGTGTGTGTGGGAGAGAAAGAGTGGGTGTGTTTGTGTGTGAGAGTGTATAATGTGGAGGGGTGACCTGTAGTGCGACATGAACTCAAGAACATGGTTGAGGCCGTCCTCGTGGGTACTGAACTTGGCTATCAGCCTCTGCTCGGCAACTCTGCGTTGTTGTGTATCCCCAAGCCCGCCTTGGAGGACGTTTACTCAAAGATCTGAGACCAAATATCCTTGACCGCAGCAATCTTAATTCACCGATGGAGTGAATTTATATTTGTTTTCAAATCAACCTGGTGATATAGCCTGGTGTCGTGTGATTTCTGACCTTGTCTAGACTTGTTAGAATTTTATAGATTTCTATGAGATTCCCCCTCATTCTTCTAAACCCCAGTGAATACAGCCCTAACTGACTTAATCTCTCCTCATAAGTCAGCCCTGCTATCCAAGGAGTCAATTTGGTTAACCTTCTCTGCACTCTGTAACAAGAATACCCTTCCTCAGATTAGGAGACCAAAACTGCGTGTAATATTCTAGGTATAACCTCAGCAACGCCCTGTATAACTGCAGCTAGACATTTTTATTTCTGTACTAGAATCCACTCACTATGAAGGCCAACATACTGTTTGCCTTCTTTGATAACTGCTGTTCCTGAGCACTTACTTTCAGCGACTCGTGCACGAGGACACACAGGTCTTGTTGAACATTCCCCTGTCTCAATTTATAGCCATTCAAATAATAATTCACCTCCCTACGTTTGCTACCAAGGTGGATTTATCCACATTATACTGCATTTGCCATGCATTTACTCACTCACTCACTCAGACTGTCCAAAGCACACTGCAATGTCTCTTTATCCTTCTCACAGCTTTTATCCTTTCAATCAATTTTGTGCCATCTGCAAATTTTGAGATATAACATTTAGTTCCCTTGTCACAATCATTAACACATATTGTGAACAGCTGGGATCTTTATACTGATTCAGGAAAAGACTCATTTATTCTGACTCTTTGCTTCCCGTCTGCCAACCAATTGTCTTTCCATTCCAATTATTGCTCCCAATCTGATGTATTCTCATTTTTCACGTGAATCTCTTACTGGGAGTTTGTTGGAAGCCTTCTGAAAGTTTATATAATCTTATCTAAATAATTTGGATGTGAACCTAGGAGGTATGGTTAGTAAGTTTGCAGAAGACACTAAAATTTGAGGTGTAATCTTCAGAGTACAACAGGATCTTGATCAGATGGGCCAACGGGTCAAAGTGTGGCAGATGGAATCTAATTTAGATAAATGTGAGGTGCTGCATTTTGGAAAGGCAAATCAGGACAGAACTTATACACTTAATGGTAAGATCCTGGGGAGTGTTGCTGAGCAAAGATGCCTTGGAGTCCAAGTACAAATTTCTTTGAAATTAGAGTCATAGGTAGACAGGATAGTGAAGAAGGCATTTGGTATACTTGTCTTTATTGCTCAGGGCATTTAATATAGGAGTTGAGAGGTCATGTTGCAGCTGTACAGGATATTGGTTAGGCCACTATTGGAATACTGTGGGCAGTTCTGGTTTCCCTGCTATAGGAAGGATATTGTGAAACTTGAAAGGGTTCAGAAAAGATTTGCAAGGATGTTGCCAGGGTTGGAGAGATTGTGCTATAGGGAGAGGCTGAATAGGCTGGGGTTATTTTCACTGGAGCATCGGAGGCTGAGAGATGACCTTGTAGAGATTTATAAAATCATGAGGGACATGGATAAGATGAATAGACAAGGTCTTTTCCCCAGGCTAGGGGAGTCCAAAACTAGAGGGCATAGGTTTAAGGTGAGTGAAGAAAGATTTAAAAGGGACCTAAGGGACAACTTTTTCATGCAGAGGGTGATGCGTGTGTGGAACCAGCTGCCAGAGGAAGTGATGGAGGCTGGTACAATGACAACGTTTAAAAGGCATCTGGATGGGTATATGAATAGGAAGGGTTTAGGCGGATATGGCCTAAATGCTGGCAAATGGGACTAGATTAATTTAGGATATCTGGTTGGCATGGACGATTTGGACCAAAGGGTCTGTTTCCATGCTGTACAACTATATGGCTCACTCACTCTAAGTTCAAATAAACCACATCCTTTGGCGGCCCCAATCAACTCTACTAGGTACGTCCTCAATGAATTCCACTAGTTTTGTCAATCATATTTCCCCTTTTGCAAATTGTTGTAGACTGTACCTAATTCTATGACTGTTTTCTAAGTGCTGTGCTATTAAATACTTGACAATTGTCTCCAGCATCTTCCCCACAACTGATGTCAGGCTTACTGGTCTATAATTCCCTGTTTTCTCTCGAATTTCCTTTTTAAATAGCTCCAAATGATATTTAGCTAGCAACAGGTTTTTGAAGTTGTGACCAATAGTTGATCACGAAGACTACCAGCTTCACAACAACAATCTGATTGGCACCCAGGTATCAAACAGCTTATGCACAATAATGAAAGAAGTCTTTGGACTGATGCAAGAGACAGATGTTGTGTCTTTCTGTACAGCAAAATACCTAAAACCTGAAGACAGCTAATTTATTTTCTGTCACCAGCTGCTATAAGCTGTGACCTTTTATCAGTAACTAAGATGCCACTAATTGCAACTTTAATAAATATTTTGTGTTCTTTTATTTGCTATACGAAATTAGTCCTTCTCTGAATCCCCTGCCTTTAACAGATTTCCCTGGATGCTTTGTGCCATCTACAAAGCTGATAACAATTCCATTGCTTTACAGCCTTTTCATGGATGAGCCTATGGTTCAATCAATTCTTTGTCTTTAGCATGATAGCTCTTGTGTTTTTCCTGCAGCTTCATTAATTTCCTAGCTTTTGTCTTCCATTATCATTTGTCTGCTCATGTTCCTAAATTATCCCTTTATCACTTTAATTCTTGATCATCAACAATCCCGAGTTTGTGACCTTGTTCTAAATTTACTTCTATAGTTCTTGCTTTCCATTTCAATAGCCGTGCCTCATGGTCTCCTTAGAGATGACACTTGATCTGGACTAAAAGTATTTTGTTTATTTCTGCCTCTTCCAGTCTGCAATTGTGCCACCCTAAAAAAGATTTTCCAGAGATTTCAACTTTACTCGCAGAGCTTCCAAAGTCTATTCCTATTCAGTTGAACTACAGTCTGGGACAATACTTGGGATGATCAAATTACCAGCACCCGATTAATCTGTAACTATCTAAATGTGAATTGGGCTCCAGCTGTATGCAATAACTAGCTCACACTTGCCTATGTGTGTCTCTTACCGGAAATGCACTTTACAATTGACTGCTGATTCTGCCTTTAGACTCTTGCTATGACACTCTTTACTGTGCTGTTATGGAAAGTTCAATTCTACCAGCTGTTGCCTGTCCCATGTGCAGCCTTTCTGCAGCTGTATCTGAAGATTCTTTAGCCTATCACTGATTGTTCCTTCGCTGTAAGATAAAGCAATGCATGCTGCTGGCACTATGTTGTCTGATGGATCCTCATCACAACTAAACATTGCAGTAATAGACATTGTTTGTAGGAAAATGCTTGGAGGCCTTGATGTTGGGTTTTGGTTCTCCAAGGTCCACAACTGTTCCTCTTCCAACTAAATGTGACATCGTCATATTGAGTATGCTTGATAGACTTTTCAGCATTAACCTTTCAGACATTTACACCTGATACAATCGCCTCCCTCGCAAAAATATCCTTCTAGTCAGTCAGGCATAACCTCCCCTTAACAAATCCATATTGACTATTCTTAATTTATGCCTTGTTAAATGATAATTAATATAATTAGAAATTTTTCCAATAACTTTTCCAATACCAAGGCTAGGCTGACTAGCCTATAATTTTTTGGTCTATTCTTTCTTCCCTTTTTAAGCAAGGACTTAATGTTAGCAGTCCTTGACTCATCTGGGACCATGCATGATTACAGAGTGGAACAGAAAATGATGACCAGGCAATGATGTCCTTCTTTTGCTCGTCTTAGCAGCTTGGGATATATCTCATTGGAGTCTGATGAGTTACTTACTTTTAAAGATATTAAACCCTTTAATATTTACTTTTTCCACTTTGTTTGTGTCAAAGCAATTCCTTCTTCTTTACTAATCGTTAAGAGCCATACCTACATCTTTTACATTTACATTCAAGCTGCCTAATTCATCTCCAGTCAGTCCCACTCTTCTCTTAGTTATTCTCTTGCTCTTTATATCTTTATGTAACAGTGATAGTCAATTTATCAAAGGTCAACTGTCCTCTGTTGTGTATCATGAAGACCATCAAAATGGAAATCTCCTTAGTTTCAGTCACATCCGGGCCAAGGCAAAGCAGAATTTGGTAAGCATTAATGGCCTGCACTATGTGAATTTTTTTTATTCATTCATTCATGGGATGTTGGCATCACTAGCTAGGGCAGCATTTATTGCCCATCCCTAATCGCCCAGAGAGCGATTAAGAGTCAACCACATCGCTGTAAATCTGGTGTCACATGTAGGCCAGACCAGGTAAAGGTGGCAGTTTCTTTCCCTAAAGGACATTATTCTATTCATCACTGGACTGTCAATCCAGAGACCCATGTAATGGTCTGGGCACCTGGGTTCAAAACCCACCATGGCAGATACCACTAGGCCATTGCTTCCCTTGTATGCCTGTAATGCATTGCTCATTCTGCACCAGATTTGCAAGCCACTCTGTATCTCTACAATTGTGCATAAAAGAGACTTGACCTATCCTTGAATGATGGTCTGTCAAATATTCCATCTCCTATATGTTATGAAGGACAGACTAAGGAATACGTTGAGCAGTCCCTAACTTCTCAAAAATGGCCACCATTGTTAATTAAACTTTATCAGCTTTACCATGTCAGCCGACTACAAACTGTGGTGGTGAACTTTTCAGGTTAAAAAAGGACCGTGTGAGTCAAAAATGTTCAGGTATACAGAGAAGCTGTTGTGACATGACTCCTCTTCTGCCATTGGATCTGTTCGGTCTATATAAGAGCACCAGAGAAATTTGACAAGCAATGCCTTCACCATACTTTCTGGATACAGTGCAAGAACCATTGAACAAAAGTTTCGGCTCTACACAAAATATTTTCAAACATTAGGCAAAACTCCATGCTGAACTGCCATTGACATTAATGACTGAGAGGAGCTTATTACTGATTATTAATGCTCTTGAGACCCAGGTTGGAATCCCACCACGGCAGATGGTGAAATTTGAATTCAAAAGAAAAAGAAATTTGGGGTTAAGAATCTGCCCTATCATCCAATAGGATCTGACACTCATCACATCCAGTTTCTTGCCAATATGGCTGATCTGTTTATTCTCTGAATTTCACATTCCTATCTCATAACCATTGATGGCCTTGCCTAAAAAAAAATCTTTATTTGCTTCCACTTTAAAAGTATCCAAACATCCTGCCTCAATTGCCTTCCGCAAGCTTAGTTGACTGGAGAACTCACTTGTGTTGCAGAGAGAAGTTAACAGTATGGGTTCAGTTTCTGCACTGGCTGAGGTTACCAAGAAAATGTCACATTCTCAACCTGAGCCCTTGCCTAAAATGTGGTGACGCTCAGGTTAAACCACCACCAATCCACTCTTTGTAATGAGAGACTGGCACCTTGGTGTATACTTTATTTCTACTGACTTCTGATACAGATAATTCCAAAGTTGCACAATCCTTTCAGAGAAAATAGTTCTTGTCATCTACGCCCTAAAAGGGTGACCATTAATTTTAAAGCAGTGCCCCTTGTTCTGGATGCATCTTCAAGAGGAAACATACTGTCATGTCCACTTTGTTAAGGATTCAGGGACTTGTAAAATTCAATCAAATCACCCATAAACATTAAATATTCAAAAATTCTATTGAAAACAAACCCAGCCGGTCCAATCCCTTCTCATTAGACAAGCTGCTTATTCCAGATATCAATCCAGTAACCCTTCTGTGAACTGCGTCCAATGAATTCAGACACTTCTTTAAAGAAAAAGGCCAAAAGTGCACACAGTATTCAAGGTGTGGTCTCGCTGGTGCCCTGTATAACTGATTTATAACATTTATGCTCAATTCCTTTCATAATGCACAATAAAAATGTAGTCTTTCCTGCCACATGACTTGCAAATTTGTTTGAAAGCTGTGTATTCATGCATACAAAAGGCTAAATGTTCTACATGACTTGTTAACTTTTTGGTGTTCTAGTGATTGTGTCAACTACCAACTTTGTGCTCAGGATCTATAAACCTTCATTGCTCTGTGAGGATCACTTTGTCATTATGTTCACTGTTGAGTAGTTCTTTGACAATTTAAGTCTTTGCTTTGTCTAGTAAATCTTTCTGGTAAGCTCCCATGTGGATATATGTGACCATTAACTCAACACTTCGATTTGTTAGCTCCCTATCTGAGAAATCACATTGTGAGTCCTTTACTCTACATCTGCTCGCAAAGTTTCTATGGATTCCAAAGGCTTCTGATGAAGTGACATGAATTCAAGTTGCTGATTATTGAAGTTTTATCTAACTCTGAATTGATCTTTGAACACAGTCTATTTCTGTTAGGGATAACAAGGTGTGGAGCTGGATGAACACAGCAGGCCAAGCAGCATCAGAGGAGCAGGAAAGTTGACGTTTTGGGCCTGGACCCTTCTTCAGAAATGGGGGAAGGGGGCTCTGAAATAAATAAATAGAGGACAGGCAATGATAGAAGATGGATAGAGGAGCAGATAGGTGGGAGAGAAGATGGACAAGTCAAGGATGAAGCTAGTAAAGGTGACTGTAGGTAGGAAGTGGGCATGGGGGTTGGTCAGTGAGGTGGGAGGGAAGACGGAGACTGCTTTGTGGACCACCTACGTTCAGTTTGTGACAAATGATAACACCTCCCAGTTGCGAACCACTTCAACTCCCCCTCTCACTCCCTGGACGACATCTCCATCCTGGGCCTCCTCCAGTGTCACAACGATGCCACCCGGAAACTGGAGGAACAGCACCTCATATTTCGCCTTGGGAGCCTACAACCCAATGGTCTCAATGTGGACTTTACAAGCTTCAATATCTCCCCAGCCCCAACCTCATCCCAGGACCAGGATTCCTGTCTCATCCCCGCCTCCTTGACCTGTCCATCTTCTCTCTCACCTATCTGCTCCACTATCCACCTTCTATCTCTGCCCCACCCCTCGATTTATTTCAGAGCCCCCTTCCCCTCCCCCACTTCCGAAGAATGGTCCAGACCCAAAACGTCAGCTTTCCTGCTCCTCTGATGCTGCCTGGCCTGCTGTGTTCCTCCAGCTCTACAACTTGTTATCTCAAACTCCAGCATTGGCAGTTCCTACTATCTCTATTTCTGTTAGGGATCTTTGAGCTCATTGACTGTTAATCCCCATGTGTTAAGTCTGCAATGACCATCATGCCAAATTGCTGAACAAATCTTTATAGTTTGCTTTTCTGTGTCAGACACACCTGACCTAGAAACCTGGCAGCATCCCACTGGGTTCTCAGTGATATGAGCTGTGGTGAGATTTGTGCTAGAACTGGATGAGGACTCTGCTGAGACTAATCTCAATGTGGGCAACATCTTGCTTCATCTTTTATACTTTTGCCGAGCACGTTTTTGTAAGGCAGTGGTGAATTGTCAGTTGAAGTGGATTATTGTTTATTAAATCCTTTGTTAAAGGCACAACTCACCTCATTAATATTCAACTTTCTCTCTTACCAAATGTGCAAAACAAGCTAGGCATCAAGGCATTTCAACGTGAATCAAAGTGGGTACTTGGCGACTTCAGCTCACTGCTGGCTGCAAACAGCCTCCATATTACGAAGCAGCAAACACAGGGCACTATTCTAGGGTGGCAGTCACCTGCACCCATCATCCATACACATTGGCATCCAACATTTGCCAAACTCTCACAGGCACCATGGCACCTCTTAAATCTACTTCTACTCCACTTAGGAAGCACAGACTTCCATTGCAGCAGGGAAAGGCACCCAGCTCAGGGTTTGGACTAGGCTACATCTCAGAGCTGATCTCTGGATCTCTTCTGAGGAAGGATCACCGGACTCGAAATGTTAACTCTATTTTCTCTCCACCAGCTCTGAGTTTTTCCAGCAATTTCTGATTTTGCTTGTTCTCTTCACACTTGCACACTTAGAGCCTAGCTGCTTGCTCGCAGCATCCATGCATTGCCTTGCCATTGTCATATCTGTTAGTATGTTGAAAATTCAGCCAGAGCCAAACGTTATCAGTATTGCTGCATTGACATGTTCCTTTGTGTGGACAAATAGAGAGGCTGCTTGTCATGATCATCAGGAGGAATCTTAGAGCCAGGGCTCATCTTGATGTAAGACACACAGAGACTTCAGCATGTACTGGCTGCCAGTGCAGCAAATAACAACAATAACACAAAAGGAGGCAAAATGCTGGCCAAAAGCTTTCCACGACTTGAAGAATTTCCAAGGATGCAGTGGCACAAAGGGAACATCCCTGCATCTTATGTCATCTATGTATGATAAAGGTCTCTGATGAATGCAGCGGAAAGTGGAATGGTTGATGTGGCTCTAGGCTGGGAGGGGGTGTTAGAGTGCATCGGCCACTACCTTTTAGATTTAATGTGTTGGTCACTCAGCCGGCACAGCGCCTTCAACAATATAATGTACGTGCTGCAAACAGAGCCACGATTGTGCAGGCAACAGGGATGCTGAATATGCAGTTCTGCAAAGTTCCAAGGTTGCCTCCAGTATAATCCAGACG
This sequence comes from Ginglymostoma cirratum, assembly GCA_024137785.1. NCBI lineage: Eukaryota > Metazoa > Chordata > Chondrichthyes > Orectolobiformes > Ginglymostomatidae > Ginglymostoma > Ginglymostoma cirratum. The sequence goes on along the minus strand of JAHRHZ010000073.1, from coordinate 7,496,403 downwards.
GAATGTGGTACTTCATCCTGGAGCACAGTGCTCTGTACAATTGGAGCAGGCAATGACATGATGTGATAAATCCTGGAGAGCTGGTGAGTGGGAGGGGTGTGTGGAATGGGATGAGGATGGTAAGCTGGAGGAAAATCTCCTTAAGGCTGACAGAGCCTCGCTGCATTGGATGCTTTGCAGCAGACAGATCTCAAAGGACCCCTGGTTTCAGTTGATGCTGACTGGGCACAGCAGATCATCATGGAATGTCAAGGTCAAAATGCCAGCATTGACAAACTGCAGGCTTTATTTATTTTCTTTGTGGTCCCTTTTGTTGGCTGTCGATAAAAGCTCATGTTTGGATTTATCTGAATACTTTCCTGTATGTGATGTTCCCCTACTGGACAATGACAAGATATTGGTGATAACTGAGCATTGGAGAAGAGCAGCAGGCATAGAGAGGCTTTTCAAATGGAATGAGTACGGACAGGTAAAGTATTTGACCTGGTAGACGATCGGGTCAAAGAATGGGGTTGCAAATGCAAGGAAGTGGCAGCCATGCCAAACATGTGATGGGAGTAACATTACTTTGTGGCTGCTGTGCCATGACATTGCTGTTAATGGACAATGCCAGATTGTCAATACTTGTCTTGGTGCCCATCTCAAGGATACAATGGGCACAAAGGCTGCAGTTGTTTTGGTGGATATCTGCTGAATGACGAGTTGTTCTGGGAATGGTGTCTGTTAAGATTGGGCTATAATTGGACATGAGGGATGACATAAGGGTCAGTAACTAGTAACTGAGACACATTTGGTAAGATGCAATGAGAAATCTTAGCGAATCAAGGCAACAGTCTTTTCAAAAAACTTGATGCAACGCACATTTAGCCAAAAAAAGCCCCGTAAGATTAGTTCCATAGTTCTGAAGGATGTTTAAAGATTTAAAATTTTGCTAGTTGAGTCTGCTGAGTCCCAACTTAAATTAGCGCTTTATGTGGATATTCCAACTATGCACCTTCAGCCTTTGCTTGCTTATTAGTAATCCACCACAGTAACTTTCCCTTCTCACATGGGTTAAACTGGCCTTTCATTTGATGGTTCTCTGCTCACCAAACAAAGTGTATTTTTTACACTTTCCAATGTTGTAACAAAGGTATTGAGTGTTGTCTCATGCACGTTAGCATAATTTAAGATTTTTGACAATGCACTCTACTTGTAGACTAACTTGAGTGCTAACTGTTCAGGCACAATAGGCTTCAACAGCACAATGTTTTCCACTGCTGTTCAAGATATCATGTTAACAGTAAATGTCCAATAATCAATAACTTATTGGGGATTGATCAACTCTGTGGTTAGTTGTTAAAAACACACTGCAAATTCAGAAGCAGATACTATAGAAATCAATTAACTTCTAAGGTGTGTAGCTTGCAAACCAGTAGGAGAGTCTTGACATTGTATACACATAGTACATTGACTCCGTAAATGTGAATTCTTTTAAAGTTTGGTAAACATAGAACACTCACTGGTTCATGTCATTAGGATTAATCCAGAGAATACTATCTTTATGATGCAGCTTTCCAATCTTTCTTCTGGCTCTCTAAAATCTGCATGTAGGACCGCATTCTTCTTTCTACTTAAGTCTTCTTTCTACTCATAGAGGCCGCAGTCTCTGACTGTTCACATCCCTGCCTTGGAATGCTTTGTCAATGACTTCAGGGAGGCAGCATACATTTTTGATTACCACCTACAGCTGTAGAAATGCCCACCTTCCCCTATTGAATAACCTGACAGGATTCCTGATTATCCTCCTCCCACATTGGAAAACTGTCTTCCATGACATTGTGGCCTTGTCCCAGCTGAGCCTTCCCAGAAGAACTGTAACTCTCCCTAGCGCACAGAACCAAACGCTGGTTTTGGAGAAAGATGGACTCAATCCTACATGACTCAGTTGGTCCTCTTTCATTGTGTGGTGGTTACACATTCCCTCTCTGCCGATAGATCGTGTTGTTGTGTTACTGTCAGCGCTGGGGCTGCAACGCAGTGGGTATGCACTGAAAGCAGAAGCTGGAGCCCCCTCACTCCCCCGCCCAGCTGACAACACTTCCTATCATTGTCCAGGACACAGGACGTGTTATGGAGTCCTCACTTAGCACATGGTGTAATTTTGACGGGGTTAGGCTACCCAGGCAGACAGGAAAATCCCAGGAGTCATTTCACTTGATAAACATTGTTTTGTTTTGGAAGACAATGACATTGTGGGTTGCACTGGGGAACGCAGCATTGGGTGATCCAGTTATACAAGAGTGTGAAGAGTGAGAGTCTAGGGGAAATAGCGGTGGATAACTCAATGGTGAATAGAATAGAACAGCAATATTTGTCACATGTATTTTTACAAAACAAGTGAAAAGTTTCATAGATAATAGGAACTGCAGATGCTGGAGAATCCGAGATAACAAGGTGTGGAGCTAGATGAACACAGCAGGCCAAGCAGCATCATAGGAGCAGGAAAGCTTGACATTTCGGGCCTAGACCCTAGGCCCAAAACGTCAAGCTTTCCTGCTCCTATGATGCTGCTTGGCCTGCTGTGTTCATCCAGTTCCACACCTTGTTATCTTGAAAAGTTTCATAAGTTGTCATACCATGGCACCTAAATTAATGACAGAGTTCAGGAATAAAAAGGGGGCAGTCACTTTACTGGCATTGTATTATAGATCCTCAAATGCTCAGTGGACAATAGAAGAGTGATATGTAGACAATTCACTGAGGTGTGTAATTTTAATGACTAATAATATTAATAATTCGGGGACTTCAACTTTCTGAATATTTATTGGAAAAGTCGTAATGTAAAGGGTTTAGAGGGGGATAGATTTCTTGAAATGTTTTTAGCAGAGCTTTTTACGTCAACACATAGAAGGTCCAGGAAAGGACAGTGCACAGCTGAATCCCATTCTGGGGAGTGAAGCTGGATAGCTGTTTAAGGTGGAAATGGGGAAGCATTTTAGTGATGGCGGCTGCAGAACCATGCAAGTTAAGTTTAAATATGGAAAAGAAAAAAAATGGTCTGTAAGAAAAAGCTTTGGATTGGGGGAAGGCAGGATCTGGCCAAGGAGGACTGGAATCAGCTTCTTGTGGGAAAATCTACATCAGAACAGTGGGGAATGGAGCGGGGGACGGTAGGGGGATAGGGGGTCTTCAAGAAGGTACAAGGGGGAATGTGTGAAATGTAGGAGCAATAATCCCAGAGAAATCTGGATGTCTCGGAAAAAAGGAAAGGGGAGGCTTTCAGCAGAGACAAAGGGAGGAAATCAACAGAGCTTTAGTGGAGTACAGAAAGTGCGGGGAGGGGTTTAAGAAACCAAGTAGGACAGCAAAGAGGGAGCATGAGAAAACACTAGTGAATAAAATCAGGAGGAATAACAAGATACTCTGTAAGTATATTAAGGGAAGAGGATAACCAGGGAATGAGTAGGGACGAAGGGAGCAATCTTTGCTTCAAGGATACAGGTGCAGAATTTGGAAAGGGATCTGTGAGGCTTTTGAACAGATTAACGTAGGGAGTGAAGAGGTATTGGAGATTTTGGCAGGCTTAAAAGTGGACCAATCTCCAGGTCTGGATAAGTTTTATCCCAAGATAAAAGGTACTGCAGATGCTGGAGAATCTGAGATAACCCATTTCTGATGAAGGGTTTAGGCCCGAAACGTCAAGTTTTCCTGCTCCTATGAAGTTTTATCCCAAGTTGCTTTTGGAGGTGACGGTAGAAATTTCAGAGAAAATACAGTTTTTAATTCCTCTATGGCCTCAGGGGAGCTGCTAGAGGGTTGGAGGAAAGATAATATAGTTCCACTTTTCAAAAAGTATGGTAGAGATAAGCCAAGGAATTACAGACAAGTGACTCTCACATCAGTGTTGGGAAAACTATTGGAAATAATTCTGAAGGAGAAAATTAATCTCCAGTTAGAAAGGCAATCTTTTATTGGGATTGTCAGCATGGTGTTATCGGAGGAAGGTTATGTCCAATAAATTTGGTAGAATTTTTCAAGGAAGCAATCAAGTTTGTAGATGAGGGTAGTGCAGTTGATGTAGTTCATTTGGATTTCAGCAAAGCCTTTAACAAGGTTCCATATGGGAGAATGATGAAGAAGATAAAAGCACATAGACTCAGGGTAACTGGCAAGAACTTAAGAATATAAGAAATAGGAGCAGTTGTAGGCAATCTGGCTTGTCGAACCTGCTCCACCATTCAAAAAAATCATGGCTCATCTTTACATGGACTCAGCTCCACTTACCTGCCCGCTCCTTAATCCCATCACTATTCAAAAATCTATCTATCATTCCCTTAAAAACATTCAACGAGGTAGCTTCCACTGCTTCGGTGAGCAGAGAATTCTACGGATTCACGATCCTTTGACAGAAGTAGTTCTTCCTCAACTCAATCTTAAATCTGCTCCCCCTTAATTTGGGGCTGTGCTCTCTAGTTCTAGTTTCACCCTCCAAGAGAAATAACCTCCCTGCTTCTATCTTATCTACTCCTTTCATAATTTCACATGTTTCTATAACCCTCATTTTTCTAAACTCCAATGTGTATAGTCCCAGTCTACTCAATTTCTCCTCATTAGTCAACCCTCTCAAATCTGGAATCAATTTAGTGAGCCTCCTCTGCACTCTCTCCAGTGCCTGTACATCCTTTCTCAGGTAAGGAGACCAAAACAGTACACAGTACTCCAGGTGTGGCCTCACCAGCCTCTATACAGCTGCAGCATAATCTCCTTATTTTTAAATCCAACCCTCGAGCAATAAGAGACAATATTTCATTTGTTTTCTTAATTACCTGCTGCACCTGCAAACCAACTTTTTGTGATTCATGCACAAGGACATCTGTGTCCCTCTGTACATGCTGCAATGTTTCACCATTTAAATAATAGTCCATTTTGCTGTTATTCCTACTAAAATGGATGGCCTCACATTTACAAATATTGTACTCTATCTGCCAGACCCTTGCACAAGATGGATCCAAAGTTGGCTCAGTGATTGGAGACAGAGGATAGTGGTAGAATGTTGCAGTGTGACTGAAGGTTAATGTCCAGTGGTGTACCACAAGGATCAATACTGGGTCTCTTATTGTCCATGATATAAATCAATGATATAGATGAAAACGTTGGTGGGTGTTTGGGTGAGAGGTAAGTTTATAAATGATACAAAGATTGGCTGGGTAATTAACAATGAGAAAGAAGGTCTTAGTTAAAACATAGATGGGTTATTCAGATGGACAGATCAGTGGGAGATGGAATTAATTCCAATGAGTATGGGTGGATGCACTTTGGAAGAAGGAACAAGATAAGTGAGTAAAAGAATAGCAAGATTCTCGGAAGCTCAGAGGAATAGAGGGGTCTTGGGGTGTTTGTCCACTAATTCCTGAAGGCAGTAGGATATGTTAATAAGGTAATTAAGAAGACGTATGGGGCTCATGTCTTAATTGTTTGGTTGGGAGGTTTATATTGGAGCTGTACAAAACTTTGGTAAGGCTAAAACTGGAGTACTATGTGCAGTTTTTGTCACCACATGGTAGGAAGGATGGGACAGTGGTGGACAGGGTGCAGAGAAGATTGACCAGGAAATTGCCTGGGATGAGCATTTTAGCTATGAAAAGAGGCTGGATAAACTTGATATAACAAGCATGGGGCTGGATGAACACAGCAGGTCAAGCAGCATCATAGGAGCAGGAAAACTTGACGTTTCGGGCCTAAACCCTTCAAACTTGAGTTGTTTTCTTTAGAGCAGACAAGGCTAAGGGCTGACCTGATTGAGGCTTCAAGCATTATGAGGGGCATAGTCAGAGTGGGTAGAAAACAGCTGTTCCCCCTACTTGAAAGGTTAATAACAATAGGGGTATAAATCTAAAGGTGAAGGGCAAAAGGTTTAGAGTGGATTTGAGGAAAAAACATTTTCACCCAGAGGGCGGTGGGAGTCTGGAATACTTCGCCTGGGAAGATGTGGGAAACCTCATAACCTTCAAAAAGTATGCGGATGATCACTTGGAATGTCATAACATTCAAGGCTATGAGCCAAGTGCTGCGATATGAGATTAGTGAAGATAGTCAGCATAGACTCAATGGCCCAAAGGGCCTCTTCTATGCTGTACGACTCTATGCCTCTTCATCCATGCCTCTACTTATTGGACACTAACTTAGCTCAGTTTAACTGAGCACACGACTTTAAAGAGAAAAATATGCCAACACTCACTAACCTATTACTAACTGCATCTTGTGTGTCACTGCTAGTTTCCTTTTCTCTTCGGATTTATCAAATGCTTATTGCTGCCTTCACTCAGGTCCAAACTTTATCATTGGCTTATTTTGCTATTATTTTATAGTTTCCAATCTTTTAATTGCTAACTGGATCTGTTTCAAATTATGGGTAGATCGAGTTAGGTGCGGTGAGGTCTGACCAACATTCATAAATAGTGCTGGCACCTGGTCTCACATCACCCCTATACCTTGATCAGTGCCTCACTGCCTGCCCTGGTTTTTCATTTTCCAGACCTCACATCCCCAACTTGGTAATTGTGATTGGCCTTCTCTTCTGCTCCAAGTGGCAATGCCTTTCACTTCCCAGTTTACAGCTGGGACCCGATGCACTGATATAAAATTCTACCCATTAAGTGAGTAGGCACAGTTGTATCGCATGAAGTTCAATAAGAGGAAATGTGAGATCTTTCACATTGGATGCCAACAAACCAAATCAACATATTTTCTTAGTGGTGAGAGGCTAGCAGATATTATTAGAATTAAGTAGTCAAAAGCACTTTATTCACATGGAAAATAGTGGAAACCTACAACATCTCCACAAAAGGCTGTGGATTCTCGGTCTGAGATTATAATTTTCAAAAATTGTTTGATTTTTGTTAGCTAAGAGTGTAAAGAAATATACACCAAATGGAGATAACAAGGTGAAGAGCTGGATGAGCATAGCAGGCCAAGCAGCATCAGAGGAGCAGGAAGGCTGACGTTT
>JAHRHZ010000073.1:7397235-7489015 GCA_024137785.1 Ginglymostoma cirratum | reverse complement strand
AGCAGGCCAAGCAGCATCAGAGGAGCAGGAAGGCTGACGTTTTGGGCCTAGACCCTTCTTCAGAAATGGCCCTTCTTTCTGAAGAAGGGTCTAGGCCCGAAACGTCAGCCTTCCTGCTCCTCTGATGCTGCTTGGCCTGCTGTGTTCATCCAGCTCTACACCTTGTTATCTCAGATTCTCCAGCATCTGCAGTTCCTACTATCTCTCGTACACCAAATGGAATTGACATATATGGTAACCATGATCTAACTGTAGGATGCATTGCCTCAAGTTGCTGTATGGCTCGGACTTGTGCTAAGTTCTCTTATCTTCCCAAATTCGTTCTTAGCTAACTGCTAGCAGGCTGTCCTATGGAAATATCTAACATCAGTTGGTCACATTGAGAATGCCAAACAATTTTCTTGCTTTGAGAATAGAAAAACTACAAAACTAGTGTTGGTTAAAAAAACATCATTGAGGAAAAATATTTTTTTCAGAGATGGTAGGAACTGCAGATGCTGGAGAATCTGAGATATAATAATATAAAAATATAATGAGTATCAGTGATAGTTGACTGCAAGTGCTTGTTAAACTAAAGTGCATTATGTATATAGTAATTTTACCAATATACTGAAGAAAACAGTAACTATTTGTTACACTACAATTAAAGATAATTCATAGTCAGGTTATAGGGTTAAAATTAAATATTCCTTCTGTAAAACTCCATATAAGTTTTACTTAACCTAATTTTGGAGGGGGAACAAATGAAAACATAACTAGCTATTATTCCCTCTAAAGTTCACTCCAATCAATTATGAATGAATAAAAACAAACATTGTGCTTCCTTACAAATCACTTCATTATGTAAAACTTTCCATAAAGAAAATACAATCGCCAGTTTGAACCTGAGAGTGATGATCTCTCTAAATAAACCCAACATACATTTGCATTAAAGTGATTTGAAAAGTAAGTGGGCAACATTTCCAATTCGCGTTACCTTGAGGTGGGCATGGTGTGTGGCAAGATACACTCCCTAACTTCTTAAAAGTAATTGTTCCTGAATAAACTTTTACTTTGGCAGGTCATCAATAATGTAGGCTATGCGAGCTACTTATTTTTTGTTCAGGTGGATGAATGCCTCTAGGTGGTCATGTATATCTGATTGGAATTTTCAAATATTTTGGCAGTTAATCGAAAGGGAACAAGGCTGTGACTAAGAAAATAACTATTGACCCAAATAAGAAAATTGTAGAATTCTGTGGATCTCAAACAGAACTACTTCCGCAGTTTTATTTTAAAATGTGTTAGAAATACTCCTGCTTGACATCGATGCATGGAAGGTAATACAATTTTGAAGCAGCAGTACAATGTTTGAGATAAGGCGGTTGTGGGAGGAAGTCTCCGTTCCAAAACCTGGAAAACGCGAACGCAATTCATGCAAGAAATTTGCACTCTCAAAGAAAGGGATGTTACCGAATGGTTTCAATTGAAGATTGTCTACCGTTTGTGAAATTCAGCGATGGCCAAATTGGTTAAGTCTGTTGTGCATCAAAATTAGATAATGAATTTGATACATCTATGTACAGCACATTGTCAGAGCATGCGCATGGTCCCTGCGCTCTTGCAATAGCTATCACAGCCAGAAGATTTAAAAGCAATTCTAATAATTTGCAAAATAAAAAGGATAGTAAAATCAAAGATATTGCCAGTGTACTTGTTGCAGTGTTCCAAAAAAAAACCTTGTTAAAGATGTCATGCTAGACCTTAGGGACAGGTGGGACTTGAACACAGGCCACTAATCTCCAAAATTGGCAACCTACAAGTGCACCACAAGAGTCAGTTGCAATGTGCAATTGTTCTGTTTTTGGTTATGGGATCTATACTCAAAGTGCTTTATTGGTTAAGGCAGGCTGTGGACTCAAAACAGTGTAAACAGTCACCACAGAAGTTCTTCAATGCTGAGCTGTGTGCATAAGTGAATACATTTTGTGATGGCTGAAATATTTTTAAATGATTGCAAATTAACCTGGTAACTACTTAAAAACAGTGTCACGTCTTCATTACTGTACAGCAGCTATAATAATCTTCCTGACAGTGATACCCTCTAGCTGATTGGGTAGCACCACCATGCTCTCACCTCTGAGTCAGAAAGTTGGGATTTCAAGTTTTCCTCCAGGGACTTGAGCATAACACCTACAGTGCTGAGGAGATGCTGCATGATGAGAAGTGCCGTCTTTTGGATCAGACATCACGCTAAGGCTTTTCTGAACTTTCAGGTTACATTCCCATGGCGCTGTGTCAAACATTCCATACTGTAGGGATATTATGAATTCAATGAACAGAGGGGGAATATCTGCTCAATGTCCTTTCCGATGTGCTCCAACAACATCATTAAAAACATATTACTTGTTCCATATCTCACTGCTGAACGTACACATTCCATTATAATTTTGATTACACTTTAGAAGTACTTCATTTAAAGTAGACCATATGGTCTATCTAAAACCATGAAAAACACTACAATTTTTTCTAGCTGTTCTTTACACAATAACTTTAAGATTTATGCGTTCAAAGGTAAGCATCATTCACAATGGCCACATTTTGAGAGCACTGCGCATATAATTTAAAATAAATAACTGAAAAATTGCGCAAACCAGCAGCTACATTTTTGATGCAGTCAAAAGTTAGTGGAAATATTACCTCTATCGTGTTCAGTAATAATATAAGTTATGAGTGGAAAGTTCAGAAACTTTTGATTTTTAGTTGCTGCTGATAGGACTGTTTCCACTGAACAGAATTGCTCCCCTGAGGATTCTCAGTGTACAGATAAAGATTCCCAGCTGGATGCTTTCATATGTCATCTTATCTGATCATGCTTCTGTGCAGTTCACAAGGGCATCCATGCTTCTGAACAGTTAATATCTTTTAACAGTGATATTTGCTTATAATTTCAAAAGCTAACCAAAAAACTCTGGTGTCAGTGAATTTATACATCCATTTCAGTTTATTTCTAATTTTTTTCATTCTGCACTGAACACAGAACAATTGTTCTACTTCAGTTGTTTAAGCCTGGATACAAAGCAACTATTCTTTTGAGTGCAATGAAATCTCTGTTTTAGCTAAAACCTGACCTGCAGTTGCTCTCGGATAGTATAATTATTTCTGCATTTCTCTTGGATGGCTTTAAGATTTCAATGCATTTCTTTCACATTTAGTTCACGCCCGAAAATGTTTTATTAGATTGCAACATTGTTTAAGAGATGATACTAAACACGATACATTTGACTCCCAGTTATATTTGTATCTTAAGAAAATGGAGGGTCTGTCATGAATGAGCTTTCCTTTTCCACCTCTGCCATTGAATGTTCTATATTCTTTCTGCAGCAGCAATTTTCTCTTACAGTCACGAGCCATTATGGTCTTGACTATTAATTTTTCTGATTGATAGAGCAACATATTAAAACAGGTATTTTTGCTTATGAAGATCTGACACTGAAGGAGTATGTCTGCATATTCAGCAGTATCTTTTCCAGATTGCCTGCCATAACTTTGATGGAAGGATCAAGGAAAACACTGGAGAAATGGCAATAAAAGGACATCCTCACAATTTCTCTCGAATTATTGCTGCACCACTGAGATTAAAGAAAGAGATCGGATAGTCTGTGCGGAAATTCCAGCAGATAATCTCTTGTGTGTCATAAGACTCCGCGAACAAATCCCATTATTTAGAGATTCATCCATCACAGATATTGTGGTAGTCAGGCTTACTAGTGCCACTAATAAAAGTTTGAATGAGTTGTGCAGCAGAAAGGAAACCACAACATAGAGTTAGCAAACCAACTTGTTTATTTGATTACTAGTAAATGAGTATGGAAGGCGGAGAGAATGAAGTCTAGATAACAAAAAACTAAAGAGTTATAGATGTATCTTGTTGGGGCATCTGTGATTTTGCTGAACGGCTGCTGAGAAACATCTGCTGTCCCTTTTTTGGAAGAACTGAAAAAGCACAAGACCATCAAACAATGAAGCCACCAGTTGGCCTACACCTGGAACCAACCCTGGGTGGATGCCTCACCTACTGAGACCTACTGGCCAGCAGCTCTTGTGCTCACCAGTGCTAATGCTATTTCAAAACACCCACTGGAATTCCAGAATGCAGGAGTGACCTGAGCCATTTGTAAGAAATGTGGTGTGACATGGGCAAAGGTTTGCGGCTGAGCATCACAGGGAAAGGGTTATAGGAAGCTTGGGCAGCAAGATCGGGGGGTGACTTATTACAGGCCTTTTTCCTTCATAATATCCAGAGGCCCCAGAGGTGACTAGCTGGCCGTACAGTTCATACTGCTGCCACCATGTACGGTGACAGGTTTGCCATCATATAGTTAATACCAGTGGATAAGGCTCCTAGCTGGTAATGAGTTAGCTGCTTAGCTGCTTCAATTGGCAGTATGGTGGGTAAGTCAACCTTGGGCCTTCCTGCTCAGTCATAATTCTGGTGGAAGTGGGAAAGCAGAAGGGTTTTGGTATGGTGCTGCCCCACCAAATTGAATGTCTCCAAAGCCTTTAAGCCCACCACAACACCTACAGAATAAACCTAAGGAGCTGAAGATGCAGATAGGCACTGAGAGCTTATTTCAACAGCTTTAATTGAAATGTGGCTTAAGAAAACAACAAGGGCTGCTACTCAACATTCCTGCCTGCGGAGTTTTCAGTCCGGAAGAGAGGAGGATGAGAAAAGGAGCTGGTATTTGTAATCAACCCTGTTCACAGATGTCATGACACACCTCCGGAACACGTGAGACTTGAACCTAGGGCTGCAGGCCCAAAGGTAGGAGCAAGGGTGGCAAGGTGATTCAGTGGTTAGCACTGCTGCCTCACAGCGCCAGGGACCCGGGTTCGATTCCAGCCTCGGGCGTCCGTCTGTGTGGAGTTTGCACGTTCTCCCCGTGTCTGCGTGTGTTTCCTCCGGGTGCCCCGGTTTCCTCCCACAGTCCAAAGATGTGCAGGTTAGGTGGATTGGCCATGCTAAATTGCCAGGAGTGTTCAGGGAGGTGTGGGTTGTTGGGGGGTGGGTCTGGGTGGGATGTTCTGAGGTTCAGTGTGGACTTGTTGGGTCAAAGGGCCTGTTCCCACACTGTAGGGATTCTATGAAGATCACCTTGCTATAAGAGCTCCTTAGAAGGGGCTTGTCATATCAATTGAACCAATAATCACAGCAGTGAGCAGGGATGACATGCTGGAGGGATCATGAAATGGATTGAACTGCAAAACAAAGAAGGGCAATCACATAATTGTGAATATGCAATAGAATGGGCTGTTTGTGGTGCAGTGGTACTGTCCCTATCCTACACCAGGAGGCCTCAATTCAAATCCCACCTGGTCCAAAGCCATACAATACCTTCTCTGAACAGGTTTATTAGGAAAATGTCTATACTACTGAGTACCCAAACAGTTGTCTGGAGATGGCAGACAAAAGTATGATAACAGGTTGCTTAGAAGTAAACTTTGCACAGTCAGGAAAGAGAGATCCCATCTGGAGTACGACAGAGTCAAAGAGAGAAATTTGGAGGCAACATGAGAATTTGATGCAGAGGGGAAGAAGTGCTTTCTACTTGCTTTTATTGGCTCATTGTTTGTAAGGTTGTTTTAAAAGGACAAAGTGAAGGCCAGGATTGGGGTACACAAGGAGTGACATCACAGGCAAACTGTAAGTTCATTAATTGGTTATAGCTACTGACTGACTATCTATTGTGGATTACTTTCAGATTGAAGGTAATTAGGGGAAATATTTACAAGTTATAAACCAAAAAAAAAACAAGACATTTTTAAAGATCAAATTAAGAGCTAAGTAAATCAAATGGAGATGCAGGGCCAGGCAATGTGTTGTACCCACATGATGTGGGAGCTGGTGGATCATACTGACCACATTTGTAACAAGTGTTGGTTGCTTGAGGAACTCTGGGTCGGAGTTGATGAGTGGAGTCTGAGATTCAAACACTGTGACACATCAGGGGGGAGGAGAGTTACTGTGACGCTTTCACACCCCTTGGATAAATTACCTCGAATTTGGTCAGTTGCCAGGGACACAGAGTGTGACAATAAGTGAGGCATGTAGAGAGAACTGAAATGTGCTCTAGTTCAAGGTACAGTGCGATTGTGAAGGAGCAGAAGGATTTGTGGGGTGAAGGTCATATGGTAAGGTATGACTAGGACAGGTAGAATATGGGAAAGAAATGGTCCATGTTTAGCAGAAGCCTGGCTTCAAGGGAGGAGGGCAGTGAATGACCACAGCCAACATTGTCACCACAAGTGTCAGCCACTGTGTGGAAAAGTGTAGAAGTACATAAATGGGTTCAATAAGGAGCAGCACGGTGTCTCTGTGGTTAGCAATGCTGCCTAGAAGTGCCAGGGACCCAGATTTCATTCTAGTCTCAGGCACCTGAGTATGTGGAGTTTTCACATTCTCTCCATGTCTGTTTGGACTTCCTCTGGGTGCTGTGGTTTCCTTCCACAGTCCAAAGATGTGCAGGCTAGGTGGTGTAGCCATGGGAAATGCAGTGTTACAGGGATAGAGTAGGGGATGGATTCGCCTTCAGAGGATTGGTTTAAGGCTCAGTAGGCCCAATGGCCTGCTTCCACACTGTAGGGTTTCTGGGATTCTATGAAGGACTTGGGGAAGTGGAAAGACTGTGGGGTTAATGGGAATGGGATTCTCTGAAGGGGATGTGGATGTCTGGGTGCTCACTGGTACCTTCAGGATGTGGCTGGAAAACAGTGGCAGAGGAGCTCCCATTGTTGGCTTCCATTGTAAGGGTTGAGGACCACAATGCTGGGCACCTATCCACACAGCTTGATTCTCTCTGCCCTCTTCTGGGCTATCTTCTTCTGGAGTGGGAGAAAGGGGGGAATGAGTGAGATCACAGTGTGTTACACAGCTGTTATTACCAGTGAATGTGGGAGGAAGGTGGAGAGATGTATTGAAGGACTGAGGAGACAGAAAAGGGACAATGCAGACATACTGATGTGGGAGATTTGGGGGGGAAATGAGAGCAAGTGAGGGAAGATGTTACATGCAATAGTGAGAATGACAGTGTGGCAAAGCCTGAAAATGGATGGACAAAGGGTGCGGTAGAAGATATAGACTGAGTGTAAAGTGGCAGAGAGAAGAGTGTGTCACGTATCCTGGTGGAGTGGAGAAGGTCATTGATAAGTTTTGTCCCTTTCAGGCTGTTCCTCCATACCCTGACCCTGGCTGACAGGGACTAGTAGTGCAGCCTTCTCTGTCAGTCCTCCACAAAGGACATGTCTCCTCTGGACCACCTAAGACAACCAGAATGCTGTCTAAGAATTGCAATATTATTTACTCTTCTCTAACATGTTCACACTTAATCCTTGAGTGATCAGGAAAGCTTCAGAATGCCAACACTAGCCCGGGGGCACAGTGGCCTTTTAAGTAAGTCACGAATGCAAGGGATGCTGGTGTTTCCCCAAAAATCCACAGCGTGGAAAGCTGTTGTAGAAATGCACGGGGTTGATGGGATAAAAATCAGACATGAAACAAGCTATAGAGGGATGATTGGTGTTTAATGATTGGGAAAAATAAAAGATAGAAACCTCACAGTGTCTCACGGTAAAAAGGCCTCCAAGAAGCACGACATAAATCAAAATTTACCAAAAAAAGACTTTGGATTCAGTCCAGCATCTAATGTACTATTTTTATTCACTCAGGGGATGTGGGCATTGCTGTCTCGATCAGCATTTATTGCCCATCTCCAGTTGCCCTTGAGAAGGTGGGAGTGAGCTGCCTTCTTGAACTGTTGCTATCCATCTGCTGTATGTAGACCCACAATGCCGTTAGGGAGGGAATTCAAAGATTTTAACCCAGCGACAGAGATATATTTCCAAGTCGGGATAATGAAGGGCTTGGAGGTGGTGGTGTTTCTATATCTCTGCTGCACTTATTCTTCTGTACCGTAATGGTTGTGGGTTTGAAAGGTACCATCTAAGGAAATTTGGTGAATTTCTTCAGTGCATCTTGTAGATTGTACACACTACAGCTACTGAGTGTCAGTGGTGAAGGAAGTGAATGTTTGTGGATGGAATGCCAATCAAGCAGGCTGCTTTGGCAGAAGGTTTCTGGATTGTTGCTGGAGTTGCATTTATTGAGATGAAGCGTATTTCATCACGTTCCAGATTTTTGGCTTGTACATGGGAAGCAAGCATTGGGAGGCAGGAGGTGAGGTGACTCGCTGCAGTATTCCCAGCCTTTGACTTATTCGTGTACTCACTGTTTTTATATGCTGAACCCAGTTCAATTTCTTGTCAATTATAAACACCAGGTTGTGAATTGGGGTTTAGTGATGGCAATGCCATTGAATTTTGGCACTTGGATTGGATTCCCTCTTTTGGGAGATGGTCATTGCTGGCAGTTGTTCAGAGCAAATGTTATTTGCCATTTGTCAGTCCAAGCCTGGATAGTGTCCAGGTCTTGTTACATTTGAAAATGTTCTGCTTCAGTATCTGAGGAGTTACGATTGGTGCCGAACATTGTGCAATCGTCAGTGAACATCCCCACCTCTGACCTTATGATATAAGAAGGTCATCGATGTAACAGCTGTAGCTGGTTAGGCCAAGGACACGTCCCTGAGGAAATCCAGCAGAAATGCCCTACAGCCAAGGTGACTGACCTCCAACAAACACGACCATTTTCCTGTATGCCAGCTACACTTCCAACCTGTGGACAGCTTACCCTCTGATACCCATTGATTCCAGTTTTGCTAGGGTTCCCTGATCTCGGTCGAATGCAGCCTTGATGTTAAGGGCTGTCACGCTCACCTCACCTCTGGAATTCAGCTCTTTTGTTCATGTTTATGTAGTGATTGTGACAAGGTCAGCCAGAACAAGAGTTCCCTGATTGGGGCTGTCAACCTGGTCCCATAAGGGGGCAATGGGTGACATATAAAAAAGAGAGTGTCAGTGATGCTGTGACTGTGGTAAGTGGCTCTGAATGAAGCAGTACTAAAGTCCAGGACTGTTCAGGGTAAGTAAAGGATGACTTGGTGATGGGATACTGGCTCTGTGGAATTATTTCAGATTGAATGAAGGCTGTAATGAGGTCAGGAGCTGAGTGGCCCTGGCAGAACCCAAACTGGGCGTCACTGAGCAGACTATTGCTGAGCAGGTGCTTCTTGATAGCACTATTGATGACACCTTCATCACTTTACTGATGATCAAGAGTAGACTGATGGGGCAGTAATTGGCTGGTTTGGTTTTGTGCTGCTTTTTTGTCTACAGGACATACCTGGGCAACTTTCTACATTGTTGGATAGATGACAGTGTTGTAACTGTACTAGAATAGTTTGTCTAGGGAGCTGCAAGTTCTGGAGCACAAGTCTTCAATACTATTGTCAGATTGTAGTCAGCACCCATATACTTTTCAGTATCCAGTGCCTCAAACTATTTCTTGATATCACGTGGAGTGAGCTGAATTGGTTGAATATTGATATCTGTGATGCTGTGGACCACTAAAGGAGGACGAGGTGGATCATCCACTTGGCACCTCTCGCAGAATATTGCTGTGAATACTTCAGCCTTATATTTTGCACTGATGTGTTAGACTCTTCCATTATTGAGGATGGGGGTATTTGTAGAGCCTCCCCCTCAATGTGTGTTGTTTAATTGTCCATCACCGTTCACAACATTACGTCGCAGGACTGCAGACCTTAATCTGTTTCATCAGTTATGAGATCGCTTAGCTCTGCCTGTCAATTGCTGCTTATGCTGTTTGGCACGCAAGTAGACCTGTGTGGTAGCTTCACTATGATACTGCCTCATCTTCAGGTATGCCTGGTACTGCTCCTGGCCTGCTCCCCTGCACTCTCCATTGAACCGGGTAATGCTAATGGTTGAGTGGGCGATATGCTGGACCATGAACTTGCACATTGTGCTGGAATACAATTCTGCTGCTGTAGATGGCCCACAGTGCCTCATGGATACCCAGTCTTGAGTTGCTAGATCTGTTCTTAGCTTATCCCATTTAGTACAGTGATAGTGCCACGCAACACAATGGAGGGTATTATCAATGTGAAGGCAGGACTACATCTCCACAAGGACTATGTGGTGGCCAGTCTTCCCAATACTGTCATGGACAGATGCCATCTGCATCTGGCGGATTGTTAAGGATAAAGTCAAGTATGTTTTTACCTGTTGTTTTCCTCACCACCTGCCACAAACACAGTCGAGCAGCTATGTGCTTTAGGGCCCGACCAGCTCGATCAGTAGTACTGCTACTGAGCCACTCTTGGCAGTAAACATTGAAATCCCCCACCCAGAGAACATCCCTTACCACCCTCAGTGTTTCCTACAAGTGTTGTTCAACATAGGGCTGATTCATCAGCTGAGGACAGTATGTGGTAATCAGCAGGAGGTTTCCTTGACCATGTTTAACATGAATTTATGAGATTTCATGGGTCCGGAGTCAATGTTGAAGGCTCAGGGGGAATTCTCTCCCAATTGTATACCATTGTCCTGCCATATCTTCTGTGCGTGTCATGCCCAGTGGGACAGGACATTTCCAGGGATGGTAATGGTGGTGTCCGGGACATTGTCTGTACGGTATGATTCCGTGAGTATGACTCTGTCAGGCTGTTGCTTGATCTTCTCTAAGACAGCTCTCCCAATTTTGGCACTAGCACCCAGATGTTTGTGATGACAGTCAACAGGGCTGTTTCTGTCGTTGTCTCTTCTGTTTCCTAGGTCGATGCCAGGTGGTCCATCAGGTTTCATATCTTTTTGTTGAGACTTTGTAGCGATTGATACAACTGAGTGGCTTGCTAGGCCGTTTCAGAGGGGAATTGAGAGTCAACCACTTTGCCGTGGGTCTAGAGTCACATGTTGGCCAGACAAGGCGATGTAATGTCCCTGAAGGATATTAGTGAGCCAGATGGATTTTTTTTCAACGATCGTCAAATAGTTTCACGGCCTTCAGTAGATTCTTAATCCCAGACTTTTTTTTTATTGAATTCAGATTCCACCATCTTCCATGGCAGGATTTGAACCCAGAATATTAGTTGTGTTTCTGGATTAACAGTTTAGGGATAATGCCACTAGGCCATCATCTCCCCTCTTAAAATGGGTTATATACAGTAATCGAGCACCTGACAGCAATCATCAATTTGCAAATGCACTCAGCACAGGTCTTATGGATGGTTCAGCAACTCCCATACACGTCAATGAGACAATGGTTCGTTAAACTTCACAGGAGATTATGATTTTTCAATTTTGCTGATCTGGTTTTGAAAGCCCCTCTCAACAACAGCTCTGTCATTGAATGCCTAGTTCCAGTTGATCACCCACTTGTCCTATGTTTACACTCCCCTTGACTCCAAAACTGACTCCAATACTGATTGACTGGCAATATTCCAGCATTTTGACAATGGCTAGTTTCACAAAAGTTGTAAACTTCCCCTGAGTTTTTGCTGACCTCTAATCTTACTCTATTGTATGAAACAAATGCTGCCTGTAGCTTTTCAATTGCCACTGTCATAGCCATACTGAAGTATTATTAATGCTCACAGACTTACTCTGAGCCACTTGAGGCTTCTCCCAACACAAATTCTTCCCACTTTCACAGCTTCCCAGGCCTATTTTCTGAGTTCTGACTCAAAGTTCTCGCTACCTACTACTTCCTAGAACTTCACCTAAGTTTGTTCCAGCAGCTCAGAGCTATTCAAATGATTAACTCTATCACTGCGGGACAGCGACAAATTGACATCCTAACATGAAGTCGGGACCTATCTCAATTTCTTTCTCCAGCTTCGTCTCAACCCCTGGAATTGCTTTTCAGTGACCCCCAAAGTGTCCTGAGTGAACTGTACAAACCCTTGCAATAAGCTCCATTTCTATCACAAGACAGAATTAAATGTTGCCACCTGATAATCTTGGAACTCTGTGTCCTCTGAATGTTACAAAGTTGGTTTTTTACAGAAAGAAAACAGTGGCTTTCAATATAAAGAATATGCACAGAAAGAAAAACTCTCACAATGTGTCCAAGCAACGTTGCTGCAATCACTTAATGAAGATTGATATACAGGGATGTATACGTAAAGTGAGATTGCTGGGATGGAAAATCAGAAAGATAAAATTTAAATAATTCAGAAGCAATACAAGGCCTTATCAGCTTTGTTTCTCATTAAAGTGCCCTCTGTTAATATTGGATTTTAAGCATTTTACTATAAATTAATTTCTGTTATTAAGCAATTAGCAACCAGCTCATTCTTTGTCAAAGTGATTAACCATCAGTGCAGATTTTGCTCTCTATCTTGCAGAACATGGGAGAAATTTCAGTCCCTCTGCTTATCGATAATTCTTAGGGGATGGATGCTAATTTTCTAAGTGTGATTGGCTGGTGAAAGTGCAGAGCTTGGAATATATTCAGCATTCTTATCGTTTTGAGGTTAACAATTTTACTGAGCTTTCACATGACCATGTCAGGTTAGATCAAGGTTTGAATTAAATTTGGAATTTTGACAATGTGTGAAATATTGAGCTAAACAATGTCTTCATAACTGATTCATATCACAACACATGATGTTTAGCCAATACTTCATAATGTTCTAGTAACAGCAATTCTCTGTGGATCAGCATGAATGGATTGTATGGCGTATGCATGTGATTACCATGGTGATATGTGTAGTGTAAAGGTTACGTCTGACTATGTGATAAGTTAATGAGGCTCAATATACGTCATCACAGGAACTGATGCAATGTTACATGACCTTGGTCTTTCTTACAGCCTAGCGGCAAGATGAAGCTAAAGTAAGATTTTTTTTAAAAAATTAAAATTAATGCTTTCGTCACTGCAACAAACTCTACTCCTTAGCAGCACAATGAGCCCTAGTACAGCATAACATGACGAAAGGCAATCAGGACTGGTCCCCTAACAAATACCTGGCCCATTCTTCCTACATTTTTGTGAAAATTAATCATTTGTTTAATAATTAATTTTTAACAATTAGCCCTGCTCAAAAAGAGGTACATTTTGCTGATTTTGCCTTTCGCTTTCAGGCTCTGAGAATTTATAATGATCGAGACCGGAGTCTCTTGCAGTCTCATTTTACGTGCAGTCTGCTTCGGACGTAGCAACAACAAAACTCAGCTTGACTGACAGCTCATTCTTGAGAAAAATGGTTGCTGCACATTGCTGGCAAACTAGATTATATAACAGCAGATGATTCCTAAGGGTTAGAAAATCACCTTGTTTATCATGTGCATTGTGACAAGCACCCAGTACATCAACTTAATTATTGACAATGAATGACTGTAAGGCTGCTGAGTTTCAAAGGATTTTTGTTAGCAGAAAATTACAGGACTGAATTGATTTGCAGAATTGCTGCAAGGGTCTGTTTAAGATGATGAGGTTTGGCTGACTCTGTTCGTTAGTTGTCCTGCTTTACAATTGCCGTCCACTAATTTTTTGTTGCAGAGATGCAATAATTCCTCATAATTAATTTCTCGTAGGTGGAAATTAATTTTTCAATGAGCTAGAATAATTCTGTGTGTAAATTCACACACTCACGTGTAAAGACGCTTTGTTCCGTACATGGAAAGATACACTCCAATCTTGCATGACAGGAGTGTTTGATAAATATTGGTAATACAACACAGATGGATGCCATTCAGCCCATTGTAGGTATGCTGACTTTTTGAAGGAACTATCCAATTAATTTCACTCTCTCACTCCTTACCAACAGGTCCTGAAAACTTAACATTTTTTTGTAAGTATATATCAATTCCTGTTTTAAAAGTTACAACTGAAACTGCCTCTTTTTTAGGCTGCGCTTTACAGATCAGGAGAACACATGCATAGAAATATATCTTCATTATCTCGTGGGGAATCATTGAATACCAAATTTATAATGAGTACAAAACAGCTGCGCCCTCAACTCATAAGTATATTATGGACGTCTTAGACATAAGCATAATGCATTAGGGATCTGCAAGAAGTAGACCAGTGCAACGCTGTTGTATTACCATAATTAATGGTTTTCATCAGTAATTTTGCAATTGTTCACAGCAGTAGGTACACAATGAATGTCACAGTTTTATATTGCATCCTTCAAAAATGCAGATATTACCAAAGATCACTTAAAGAAAGCTTGCTTGCACAGTGCTAACTAATGCCCTAGTTGTTTTGCATAATAATGCCAGAGCAATCAAATTCAGCCTGATTTCACCTCTAAAGCACTTAGCAACCTCTGGAACTGGATTTTTAAATTAGTGTGGAGGCCAAATTAGATTTGGGAAGCCATGCGTTTGGCATTGCCGGCTTCTGAGTTGCTTGCTGCCGTTTCTCAGCAGGCAGCCAACTGAATCAATTATTGGCAACTATGAAGCTTGTTGAGGCACTGTTCTGTACCAACTGGGATTTCTTGTTAGCAATGGTGGGTAGACTATGGCTTAGACCATACCAACAGGGTGGGATCACAACAGGGAACTGTGGGAGGAGGGTTTGATGCTAGTGACGGATCACATGATGCTAGCACTCCTTCTGCTCATTATTATTACTGCTTCAAAGTCATCAGCAGATCAACTGGTCCTACTTGAGCTGGTGGGCCAGCTGATCACTGGGTACTTCCCTTCCATTCATTGACCCTCCAGTGTTAGAGAGCCTGCCTTTTTTCCAATGATTATACAGACAGCTTGCTCTCTGGCCTTTAATTGACAACAGCTTGGAAAATCCAGAGGGCATATGTAAATTACCCATTCAGTGTTGGGACTCGGAATTTACTGCTATTTGCATTTTTCAAACCCCAATTGAAAGTGCAGTCCCTGATGTCAACATCACCACAGCAAAACCAGAAATCCAGAAATTGTTGACTTTCAATCTGCTCTATCATCGTGCTCTCCATGGACAGCAATTGGAATTCAGTGAACTGCTAAAAATCTGGTCCTTCATGCTGTTAGCCTTGGTGTAAAAAAGCCTTTGAAATGTTACACCTCATTGGATTATTTCTGGATGAGGTGTAATTGATTTTATAACAAAATCCAGAACTATCTTGAAAAATCCATTTTACCTTTGCAGAACGTCGAATTGCTCTAATATATTAGAAAGATCTATTCTTTATAAAGTTAATGATGTTTCAACTTCTACCTTACTCCCATGTCCCAGTCGTTTAGCTTATTTTCTGTAAATTTAATTAAACATGTCGGAGAACCAGTGCATTTTTAAAAATTAATTTATAGGATGATGACATAACTGTCTAGGCCAGCATTTATTGCCTTGAGGGCAGCTAAGAGTCAATCACATTGCTGGAGTCACATGTAGGTCAGACCAGGTAAGGATGGCAGTTTCCTTTCCCTAAAGGACACTAGTGAATCAGATGGGTTTTTCCCAACAAGCAATTCACAGTCATCATTAAACTCTTAATTCCACTTATTTTTTAATTGAATTCAAATTCCATCATCTGCTGTGGCAGGATTCGAACCTAGGTCCCCTAAACTTTATGGGGCTCTCTGAATTAACAGCCCAGCAATAACACCACTATGCCATCACCCCTGCTTTGTTCTTGATTTGCTGGTAATGAAAGTTGTTTTCAATCCGATTGGCAGTTAACGTGCTGATTGTATTACTGTTGCTGGACGCATGGCGATCGGCTTAACTAGGTGTCAGATTCAATTTAATATTGAGGAAATACGTGCCTCTGGAAACTTTAGATCTTCTTGATTAATGGCATGCTGTTATTTTGCTGCTGACTGCTAAATTCAACCCATTATAAACTTTTGAACTTT
This sequence comes from Ginglymostoma cirratum, assembly GCA_024137785.1. NCBI lineage: Eukaryota > Metazoa > Chordata > Chondrichthyes > Orectolobiformes > Ginglymostomatidae > Ginglymostoma > Ginglymostoma cirratum. The sequence goes on along the minus strand of JAHRHZ010000073.1, from coordinate 7,473,247 downwards.
ACATGCAAATTATTCTGGATGCTATTAAGTATCTAGCCCGACTCTAGTATGGTTGTTCAAACTTTTAAATAAACTTTTGGCATTAATAAATGCAACTCAGACTAAAAGCCTAGATTTTTAAATTCATATCTATCAAAAGCCTCACGTAAAAGAAAATTACTGGAAGATGAATGCTAACTTGCAGCAGGTTTCTGGACATCTGGATACACACTGAATTCATTAACTTGGGACAACTATATAGGCCACTCAATCTGAGATACTTAGGGTCAAAAGTCAAACAACAAATCAGACAAGAATTAGGATTGTTTGACTGAAAATCACTTTACCTTCAACCTCCAGAAGGTTAAGTATGATGGATCATAGAATCCCTACAGTGTGGAAGCAGATTTGGCACATTGAGTCCACACCAACCCTCTGGGCAGCATCCCACCCAGATCTATCCCCTTACCCTATCCCTGTAACCATGCATTTCCCACAGCTAACCCGCACATCTTTGGACTATGGGAAGAAATCAGAGCACACAGAGCAAACCTACAAAGACATTGGAATAATGTGCAAACCCCACACAGACAGTCATTCAAGGCTGGAATCAAACTTTGGTCCCTGGCACTGTGAGGCAGCAGTGCTAACCACTGTGCCACTCATAGATTTTTCTGTCCTGACTATGTAAATTTAAAAAATGGATACCACGTTGAGTTTTTAGAGGAGTTGTTGTCAAAAACACATATCCAATTATACAAATAATTATATGAATTAGGTAATACGCAACAAATTATCTGCTAATAAACAAAATTTTGTTTCCTTGGGATCAGTATAATGCACAAGGCATTGTGAGCTAACTTCCCAGTCCTTTTTACAGATGGATCTTTGTCCACACATCTTTGTGCAGATTACAATAAGATTTGGAACATCTTTGAAGGCACCACTATTGTCTTCTCATTGGCATTTATGTTCTCGTCTGACACATGAAGGTCCTGAGTGAGTATTGCCAGAACTTGTGCACTTTATGTACCACAAGTAATGGTCCTGTGTAGTTCCAAACTGTAAGAGGTAAAATATAAAGAAAGAAAGCCAAAGAAAACCTGAGAAAGACAGAAAATAGATTTCCAAGGAGACCAGGATGAAAGTAGCATCTCTAATGCATGAGTCAGAGTGTGGTCAATCCAGGTTGTTTGGACTATATCTCTATTGTTCCAGTGCGGCAAAGATGCCACATCTTCTCCACATCAGTACACAGATGAGATACATAAGGGAAATTGGTAATGCTAGACTGCCTCAATGAGTCAATTGAATTGAAAACTGGACAAAAGTGTGCCGTAGCCACAACTTAATTTCTCCCGCCCTCATGGATGAAATTCTGAAAAGACAGTCTTGATAACATTGCCCACTCCGATGGACAGGAGGCCCACTACAGAAGAGGATGTAGGCTCATCTGTCTTTCCCTGTTGATTGCAGAAAGAATAACACAAAAAAGTCAAGGATGTAATTTTAACTTGGTTATGGTATAAAACGCAAGGATCTGAATCTCATGTTTTACTAGCTAAGTCCAAGTTGCATTGAGCTTTTTGGAGGAACTTCCTCCAGAAGACCTAACACATTTGGTCAACATATCTTAGTAAACACGCCTCATTAGTTACCCACTCTGCACCTATAATGGCTTCCAAGTCAGTGTCCAGACCGCTCTTACTATGCAGTGGACCCATAACAAATCACCAATTAACATTGTATCAGAGATAATAGGAACGGCAGATGCTGGGAAGGTGTAGAGCTGGATGAACACAGCAGGCCAAGCAGCATCAGAGGAGCAAGAAAGCTTGACGTTTCGGGCCTATCATCAGAAATGGGGGAGGGAAGGGGATTCTGAAATAAATAGGGAGAGAGAGGGAGGCGGATAGAAGGCGGATAGAAGATGGATAGAGGAGAAGATAGGTGGAGGGGATACAGACAAGTCAAAGAGGTGGGGATGGAGCCAGGAAAGGTGAGTGCAGGTGGGGAGGTAAGGAGGAGACAGGTCAGTCCAGGGAGGACTGACAGGTCAAGGGGGCGGGATGAGGTTAGTAGGTAGGAAATGGGGGTGTGGCTTGAGGTGGGAGGAGGTGAGAGGAAGAACAGGTTAGGGAGGCGGAAATGAGCTGGGCCGGTTTTGGGATACGGTAGGAGGAGGGGAGATTTTGAAGCTTGTGAGATCCACATTGATACCATTGGGCTGCTGGGTTCCCAAGCTGAATATGAGTGGCTGTACTGCAGTCTTCGGGTGGCATCATTGTGGCACTGCAGGAGGCCCAGGATGGACATATCATCTGAGGAAAGGGAAGGGGAGTTGAAATGGTTCGCGACTGGAAGGTGCAGTTGTTTACTGCGAACCGAGCGCAGGTGTTCTGCAAAGCGGTCCCCAAGCTTCCGCTTGGTTGCGCCGATGTAGAGGAGGCCACAATGGGTCCAGCAGATGCAGTATACCACATTAGCAGATGTGCAGGTGAACATCTGCTTGATGTGGAAAGTCTTCTTGGGGCCTGGGATTGGGGTGAAGGAGGAGGTGTGGGGGCAGGTGTAGCACTTCCTGCGGTTGCAGGGAAAAGTGCCAGGTGTGGTGGGGCTGGAGGGGAGTGTGGAGTGGACAAGGGAGTCACGGAGAGAGTTGTCCCTCCGGAAAGCAGACAAGGGTGGGGAGGGAAAAATATCTTTGGTGGTGGGGTCGGATTGCAGATGGCGGAAGTGTCGGAGGATGATGCATTGGATCCAGAGGTTGGTGGGGAGGTTTTCACCTGGACCATCTCTAACACCTCTCTTACCTTCCTGGACCTCTCTGTCTCCATCTCGGGCAACCACCTAGAAGCTGATATCCATTTCAAGCCCACCAACTCCCACAGCTACCTGGAATACACCTCCTCCCACCCACCCTCCTGCAAAAATGCCATCCCCTATTCCCAATTCCTTCGCGTCTGCCGCATCTGCTCCCAGGATGAGCCATTCCACTCCTGTACATCTCAGGTGTCCTCGTTCTTCAAGGATCGCAACTTCCCCCGGCAGTGGTCGAGAATGCCCTCAACCGTGTCTCCTGCATTTCCCGCAACTCATCCCTCACACCCCATCCCCGCAAGGACAACCAAAACAGAATCCCCCTCGTCCTCACATACCACCCCACCAACCTCCGGAGCCAATGCATCATCCTCCGACACTTCCGCCATCTGCAATCCGACCCCACCACCAAAGACATTTTTCCCTCCCCACCCTTGTCTGCTTTCCGGAGGGACCACTCCCTCCGCGACTCCCTTGTCCGCACCACACTCCCCTCCAGCCCCACCATACCCGGCACTTTTCCCTGCAACCGCAGGAAGTGCTACACCTGCCCCCACACCTCCTCCCTCACCCGCATCCCAGGCCCCAAGAAAACTTTCCACATCAAGCAGATGTTCACCTGCACATCTGCTAATGTGGTATACTGCATCCGCTGTACCCGTTGTGGCCTCCTCTACATCGGGGCAACCAAGCGGAAGCTTGGGGACCACTTTGCAGAACACCTGCGCTCGGTTCGCAATAAACAACTGCACCTCCCAGTCGCGAACCATTTCAACTCCCCTTCCCATTCCTCAGATGACATGTCCATCCTGGGCCTCCTGCAGTGCCACAACGATGCCACCCGAAGGCGTGGTGAAGGTGATAGCGAGGCAAAGAACAGGGAGAGATATCAGCTGAACACATGGCTGCAGGGATGGTGCAGGAGGGAGGGTTTCAGGTATATGGATAGCTGGGGCTCATTCTGGGGAAGGTGGGACCTCTACAAACAGGACGGTCTTCACTTGAACCAGAGGGGTACTAATATCCTGGGTAGGAAATATGCTAGTGCCATTCGGGTGGATTTAAACTAGCTCAGCAGAGGCATGGGAACTTGTGGTGTAGTTCCAGTACACAGGAGGATGACAGTAGGGAGGACATGGACAGTATTTCACCATCACAGGAGTGTGCTGGCAGACAGCAAGCTGGTTTGAAGTGTGTCTACTTCAATGCCAGGAGTATCCGGAATAAGATAGGTGAGCTTGCAGCATGGATAGGTACCTGGGACTACAATGTTGTGGCCATTTCGGAGACATGGATAGAGCAAGGTCAGGAATGGATGTTGCAGGTTCCAGGGTTTAGATCTTTCATAAAGATCAGGGAAGGTGGTAAAAGAAGGGGAGGTGTGGCTTTGTTAGTCAAGGACAGTATAAAGGTGGCTGAAAGAACTTTTGACGAGGACTCGTCTACTGAGGTGGTATGGGCTGAGGTCAGAAACAGGAGAGGAGAGGTCACACTGCTGGGAGTTTTTTATAGGCCTCCGCAAAGTTCCAGGGATGTGGAGGAGAGGATCGGCAGAATGATTCTGGGCAGGAATGAAAGGAACAGGGTGGTCATTATGGGAGACTTTAACTTCCCCAACATTGACTGGAAATGCTATAACTCTAGTACGTCAGATGGATTGGTTTTTGTCCAATGTGTGCAGGAGGGTTTCCTGACACAGTATGTCGAAGGGCCGACAAGAGGGGAGGCCACACTGGATCTGGTACTTGGTAATGAACCAGGCCAGGTGTTTGATTTAGTGGTAAGTGAGCACTTTGGAGAGAGTGACCATAATTCGGTTACGTTTAGTTTAGCGATGGAAAGGGATAGGAACATGACACTGGGCAAGAGTTATAGATGGGGGAAGGGCAATTACAATGCGATTAGGCAAGACTTAGGAGGGATAGAATGGGGTAGCAAAATGCAGGGGATGGGGACAATCACAATGTGGAGCTGGTTTAAGGAACAGATATTGTGTATCCTTGATAGGTATGTCCCTGTCAGGCAGGGAGGAAGTGATAAGGTAAGGGAACCTTGGTTTACAAAAGAAATTATATCTCTTTTTAAGCAGAAGAGGGAGGCTTATGTGACATTGAGACGAGATGGTTCAGATGAGGCGATGGAGAGTTACAGATTAGCTAGGAAGGATTTAAAGAGAGAGTTAAGAAGAGCAAGGAGGGGACATGAGCAGTCATCAGCAGGTAGAATTAAGGAGAACCCTAAAGCTTTCTATAGGTATGTGGGGAATAAAAGGATGACTAGGGTAAGAATAGGGCCAGTCAAAGACAGAAGTGGGAAGTTGTGTGTGGACCCTTTGGAGATCGGAGAGGTGCTAAACAAATATTTTTCATCTGTTTTCACTCGGGAAAAGGAGAATATTGTAGAGGAGAAGACTGAGATACGGGCTATTAGACTTGAAAGGATTGAGGTTAGTAAGGAGGAGGTGTTATCAATCCTAGAAGGTGTGAAGGTAGATAAATCCCCTGGGCCGGATGGGATTTTTCCGAGGATTCTCTGGGAAGCTAGGGAGGAGATGGCGGAGCCTTTGGCCTTGATCTTTGAGTCGTCATTGGCTACAGGTTTAGTACCAGATGACTGGAGGATTGCAAATGTTGTGCCCTTGCTCAAGAAGGGCAGTAGAGATGACTCAGGTAATTATAGACCAGTGAGCCTTACATCTGTTGTAGGAAAAGTTTTGGAAAGGATTATAAGAGATAGGATTTATAATCATCGAGCAAACAACAATTTGATTGGACATAGTCAACATGGATTCGTCAATGGCAGGTCATGTCTCACAAACCTCATTGAGTTTTTTGAGAAGGTGACCAAGCATGTGGCTGAGGGTAGAGCAGTTGACGGGGTGTACATGGACTTCAGTAAAGCCTTTGATAAGTTTCCACATGGTAGGCTATTGGAGAAAATGCGGAGGCATGGGATTGAGGGAGATTTAGCAGTTTGGATTAGAAACTGGCTTTCTGAAAGAAGGCAACGAGTGGTGGTTGCTGGCAAATATTCAGTCTGGAGTCCAGTTACTAGTGGTGTGCCACAAGGATCTGTTTTGGGACCACTGCTGTTTGTCATTTTTATAAATGACTTGGACGCAGACATAGGTGGATGGGTTAGTGAGTTTGCAGATGACACTAAAGTCGGTGGAGTGATGGACAGTGTGGAAGAATGTTGCAGGTTGCAGGGAGACTTGGATAAACTACAGAATTGGGCTGAAAGGTGGCAAATGGAGTTCAATGCAGATAAATGTGAGGTGATTCACTTTGGGAAGAATAATAGGAAGGCAGAATACTGGGTCAATGGAAAGATTCTTGGTAGTGTGGATGTGCAGAGGGATCTTGGTGTCCAGGTACATAGATCCCTGAAAGTTGCCACCCAGGTTGATAGTGCTGTTAAGAAGGCATACGGTGTGTTAGGTTTCATTGGTAGAGGGATTGAGTTCTGGAGCCGTGATGTCATGCTGCAACTGTACAAAATGCTAGTGCGGCCTCACTCGGAATATTGTGTACAGTTCTGGTCGCCCCATTACAGGAAGGATGTGGAAGCATTGGAAAAGGTGCAGAGGAGATTTACCAGGATGTTGCCTGGTCTGGAGCGAAGGTCTTATGAGGAAAAGCTGAGGGACTTGGGTCTGTTCTCATGGGAGAGAAGAAGGCTAAAAGGGGATTTAATAGAAACATACAAGATGATCAGAGGATTAGATAGGGTGGACAGTGAGAATCTTTTTCCTCGGATGATGACGTCGGCTAGTATGAGGGGGCATAGCTGCAAATTGAGGGGTGATAGATTTAAGACAGATGTCAGAGGCAGGTTCTTTACTCAGAGAGTGGTAAAGGCGTGGAATGCCCTGCCTGCCAATGTAGTTAACTCAGCCACATTAGGGGCATTTAAACAGTCCTTGGATAAGCATATGGATGATGTTGGGATAGTGTAGGGGGTGGGCTTAGATTAGTTCACAGGTCGGCACAACATCGAGGGCCGAAGGGCCTGTTCTGCGCTGTATTGTTCTATGTTCTATAAGGCTGCAGGAACAGCAAATCATATTCAGCTTGGGAACCCTGCAGCCCAATGGTATCAACGTGGATTTCACAAGCTTCAAAATCTCCCCTCCCCCTACCGCATCCCAAAACCAGCCCAGCTCGTCCCCGCCACACTAACCTGTTCTTCCTCTCACCTGTCCCCTCCTCCCACCTCAAGCCGCACCCCCATTTCCTACCTACTAACCTCATTCCGCCCCCTTGACCTGTCTGTCCTCCCTGGACTCACCTGACTCCTCTCTACCTCCCCACCTACACTCACCTTTCCTGGCTCCATCCCTGCAACTTTGACCAGTCTGTCTCCTCTCCACCTATCTTCTCCTCTATCCATCTTCTATCCACCTCCCCCTCTCTCCCTATTTATTTCAGAATCCCCTTCCCCTCCTCCATTTCTGATGAAGGGTCCAGGCCCGAAAAGTCAGCTTTCCTGCTCCTCTAATGCTGCCTGGACCGCTGTGTTCATCCAGCTCCACACCTTGTTATCACCAATTAACATATAGCCTGGAATTTACTGATATCCCTTGATCCCAAGCCATGTTTAAAAGCCTGAAATGCATCCAGACAAATGCTGTCAGTCTGACACTACCCTGCATGGTCTCTGGCATTTGCCCTGGACATGGAAAATAGTGGTGAATCAGTGTCCTATTTTATGGGCAGGAACCTGGATGTGCTGCTGGATGGCATGGTGCATAGGCAGAGGTTCCTCTTCTCTGAGGACGAGCTGTGGATGTCACAAGGCCAGACTATGCCAACCTGGTGCAAGCTTAAAGCACTTTCAACTCTCTGGAGGAATGCACATCACCGTAGGATGAAAGCCAATGTCCTTCTCCACTTCACCAGTGTCCTGTCACCACTACCTCTCACTTTATTTCTGCGACTGTGCTCACCTCTCACCAGATCTAATGCTGAACCACTCTTATTGCCTGAAACATTTGCCTCCTCTCACTGTCGCACACCGCAATCCCAACATCACTAATCCTGCATGCTGTCTGTGCTGCCTACTCACTTATTCATGTCACCTCCACTACTGTAGCAAAAGTAACAGCTCTGCCACACACTTTATCTCCCTTAATACCTCCTCTCTCTCTCTCTCTCTCTCTCTCTCTCATTCCAGGAAGAAAACAACACACAATAGGACTGAAAGAATTAAAGTTGGTGAAGGAGAGATGCTGCCCAAAAGTTGGCTCCTCATACCTCATATGGAGAGCACGCTAACTCTGACTGTCCCAATAGCTGGCTGGCTGACTGTCTGGCCCTGGAATCATGTTGCAGGTTGTCCTTGAGAGAAGGCTATCCCTTTGAGCATACTGAGGCCTGCTGATAACCTGTCTGTCCTAAACAGCAAGGCAAAGCTGGAGTAATATGAAGCCGATAAACTGGGCTCAGAGTGAGTTAGTGCAATGATAGTGAGTGGACAGTTTAGAGAAGTAGCCTGGTATAGTCCCTGGGTTGGGTGTGTGTCCCTGAGCACAGCGTAGTAATGATGGCTACTGGTACAGTCCGAGGTGCTGCATTGAAGTGCAAAAGCATCCTATGAAAGGATGAGAGATGTGCCATAAGGTCTCAGAAGCTGGCACATATCTAACGTTAATCTCCATGGATGTGGGGTGTGTGTGGGTGTGCTCTGGGATGTTGGTGCCCAATTTCCAACATAGGGGTCATTCAGAGCCAGCAGCGAGCCGAATTTATCAGGTTCCAGTTTGACTTCCATGCTGACTTTTCTCAATGTCTAGCTTGTTTTGGCAGATTTAGTAAGATACAGAGCCAAATCTTAACGAGGCGCACATTTGGTTTGACAGAAGTTCACAAAATGATGAACTGGCTGGATAGAGTAGATTAGGAGAAGCTGTTCCTGCTCTTTATAAAAAAAAGCATGAGGACATAGATTTAAAGTGATGTGCACAAGAAGCAAGGATGATATGAAAAAAAGTCTTCCTTTTTATGCAATGAGTAGTTAGGATGTAGAATGCACTGCCTGGAAATGTGATGTTGACGGATTTAATTGAGGCATTTAAGAGGGCATTGGATGACTATTTGGAAATATTGGGAAAAAGCAGGAGATTGGCACTGAGTCATAGAACCAGTGCAGGCACAGTGAGACCACATGGCCTCCTTCTGCATTATAATAGTTCTGTAAATCTGTGAATTTTTTGAGTTGGGCCATCAACAAGCCATTTAGCAAACAATAATGCCCCTCAATTGGCAACTCATCTCTGCTTTTCAAGAAACTTGCCGCACTGCTTGCGAAAAGCATAAAAGATGGAGCAACATGTTCCTGATGTCAAGATAGGCCTTGACAAACTTCTTGTCTGATTCAGCCACAAATCCTGCCATACCCAACTTCGCTCAGATCCCTTTGTAAGATTGCACTCGGAATGTTGGTTTGCACAGAACAGAAAGTCAAGAAAATGTCTAACAATTGCCTGAGCTGATAGCGTACATTTCACATTATTGCTGGTACTCAAAATTACCACAAAGAATTTTCTGATACTTTAGATTTTAGTTGTGAATCTTCCAAAATGCCGCTCTGGAGAAGACAAAATATATGACTGAAACGTCTGCCACTGTAATTTCACAAATTGCTGCAAGAAGTCTATTTATCTGCAAATCTGACTTTTGACATGTTTCTTGCAAAATTACAGTGGTGCATCAGGAGCAGCTCCAAGGAAATTTCTTGCAAAGTTAGAGTTCAGATAATGATGAGTGAGTGACCAGGGTTATCTGAAGTATAGCGTGTACATGTAATTAACCAACCACTTGAAAACCATTATTCTGTTTTTCTTTTTCTAATCATTACATTCACATTTACAATGGAAATTGCCAAGACAAACTTATCACACTGTAATCACACACTCCCAGCTGCGATGACACTGTGATGTCACCACTATGAGGCTATGCAATAATAGAATTACGACTTTGCATAGCTAATGTTCATTATAGGTATGGACGTGCAAATTTCAAATATAGACCGGAAAATGTTTAATGTATTTTTAATCAATGTTCTCCAACACTGGACTTGAAACAAAGAAAGGGGGAGGGTAAAGAAGGAGAAGAAGGCGGGATGACAGAGTAGATCAGAGTTGATAGATGGATGGAGGGGGGAAGCCAAAGAGGGAGATTAACCAGGAGACAGAGAGAAATTAAATAAAAATGAAGAGATTTGAAGGGGAGGAAAAGGGAAAAGTAACTTGATGCCTTGCCTCCAAACTGGCTTGGTATGTGAGCTGAAGCATCCTGGCAGGCAACAGGTTCCTGCTGCTTCAGGGCAACTAAAATTCCCTTCTTTCTCGCAGGCTGCAGCGATATTTTGCTGATTCCAAACACTTCAAAAGGTTTCCAATTTAACTATTAATAGAGAAGGTGGTTATTCAGGGCAACATCACATACGCTTCTGCCAGGGAGTAATGAGAGAATGAGAATGTGATTCCCCCGATAAAAGTCTGATACGCTCAGAATTACAGTAAATTTTGTTGACAGGAATGGAATGTTGAAAATAAAATTGCAGTGAAATTATGATGGGTTAAATTGCCTGTTCCACCCATAACAATCTGTTAAGTGGAGTTTCAAGATAGCTGAGAAAGCCACTAAGTAATTTGGTTTAAACACAGAACAAAAACAAAGTTGCTGGAAAAGCTCAGCAGGTCTGGCAGCATCTGTGGAGGAGAAAACAGAGTTAACATTTTGGGTCCGGTGACCCTTCCTCAGAACTGATGGTGGCTGGGAAAACGTCAGTTTATATGCAGAAAATAGGGAGGTGGGTGGGGTAGGGAGTAAATGATAGGATAGAGCCCAAAGAGAGAGAAAGACAGTTGGACAGACAGCGGAGTTGCTAACGATTAGGCTGGGAGGGTGAATAGTTGTTAATGGGGACTGTTAGTGACGAACAACAGGGGGTGTGTAGTGGCAGGCTATGTGGTAACAAGGCCTGGTGTGTGGGGTTGGGGGGCTGGGGCATGGGAGAGTTTAGGCCGTAAAATTATTGAACTCAATATTGAGTCCAGAGGGCTGTAGGGTCCCCAAGCGGAAAATGAGGTGCTGTTCCTCCAGCTTGCGCTGGGCTTCACTGGAACACTGTAGCGAGCCAGAGACAGAGATGTTGGCCAGGGAGCAAGGTGGTGCATTGAAGTGGCAGGCAACAGGTAGTTCAGGGTTTTTTTGTGAGCAGAACGTAGATGTTCTGCGAAGCAGTTGCCAAGTCTACGCTTTGTTTCCCCAGTGTAGAGGAGACCACATTGTGAGCAGCGAATGCAGGAGACTAGATTCTGGGAAGTGCAGGTGAAGTGTTGCTTCACCTGGAAGGTATGTTTGGGCCCTTGGATTCTGGGGAGGGAGGAGGTAAATGCGCAGGTGTTGCACCTTCACCAGTTACAGGGGAAGGTGCCGTAGGGCTGTGGGGAGGTGTTGGGGGTGAGGGAAATGTGGACCAGGGTGTCCCGGAGGGAACAGTCCCTGCGGAAGGCGGGCAAGGGAGGGGAGGGGAATATGTGCCTGGTGGTGGCATCTTGCTGGATGTGGCGGAAATAGCGTCTGATGATCTTCTGGATGTGGATGCTGGTGGAATGGTAGGTGAGGATAAGGGGAACCCTATCGCTGTTGCGGGAGGGAAGAGAAGGGGCAAGGGCAGAAGTGCGGGAGATGGGTCAGACCTGTTTTAGGGCCCTGTCGACAAGAGAGCTGGGGAATCCTCGGTTGAAGAAGAATGTGGACATTTCGGAGGCTCCCTTGTCGAAGTTGGCCTCATCTGAACATATGCGACTGAGACGGAGGAACTGAGAGAATGGGATGGTGTCTTTACAGGAAGTGGGGTGTGAGGATGTATAGTCCAGGTAGCTGTGGGAGTCTGTGGGTTTGTAATGGATATTAGTGGCCAGTCCATTCCCAGAAATGGAAACAGAAATGTCGAGGGAGGGAAGGGAGGAGTCAGACATAGACCAGGTGAAAGTGAGGGCAGGGTGGAAATTGAAGGTGAAATTGATGAAGTTTTCCAATTCTCGACAAGAGGGGGAAGGAGCACTGATGATATCGTTGATGCTGAGTTCAGCATTGAGTTCAATAATTTTAGGGCCTAAACTCTCCCATGTCCCAGCCCCCCACCCCACGCACCAGGCCTCGTTACCACATAGCCTGCCACTACACACCCCCTGTTGTTAGTCACTAACAGTCCCCATTAACAACTATTACCTTCCCAGCCTGATCGTTAGCAACTCCTCTGTCTGTCCAACTGTCTTTCTCTCTTTTTGGGCTTTATCCTATCGTTTACTCCCTAATGCACCCATTTCCCTATTTTCTGCATATAAACTGATGTTTTCCCAGCCACCATCAGTTCTGAGGAAGGGTCACCGGACCCGAAATGTTAACTCTGTTTTCTCCTCCACAGATGCTGCCAGACCTGCTGAGCTTTTCCAGCAACTTTGTTTTTGTTCCTGATTTACAGCAGTTCTTTCGGTTTTTATTAAGTAATTTGGTTTGTCTACAAAAATGCTTTATCTAAAATAAAAATGGAAACATAGGTATGCAGTAAATAAGTGAAAAAAACCGTTTGGATGAAAACTTATAGGGGCCTGAGAGATATGGTCTATGGTGGGATGTGTGGCAGAATCACACAAGAAGTTCAGGAAGGTCTGTCTAGGTATCAGACTAACTTTCTGTGGGTTTTATGCATTTACAGAACAGTGAGGAAAGTTTCTGGCCAAGCAGTGGGGGATTATTGCATGTTTAAATGCCTTGTTGATGCCACAACACACTTCATTAATATTCAGCTCCCCTCTCAACAAATGTGCCAAAAAATCCAGATGCTGAGAGCTTTCAACATGGAACTCAAATCGGATACCTGGCGATTTCAGCTCACCAAGGACATGCAAGTTGTACATGGGGTACCAACATCTCAGGACACACTCCATGGGCACTGGCAACACACGTCACATCCACAGACAACTGGCATCAATCATGTACCACCTTAGGAAAGTCCTCATGGCACATCTCTGATCCAGTTATAGGATACTTATGCACATCAAAGCTGCACCTTGGGTTGCACTGGCAACTACCATTTTAATGCGGCAGCTAGGAGTCTGTGCGTTAGTGACACACACATACAGCTCATGGGCTGGACCTGGCTACATCTCTGACTTGTTTGCTCACTATCATTGCGCTCACTCACTCTGAGCCTACCTGGGGCTTGGACAGAGTCAATCAGCTGCTTTCGTTGCTCAGAGTCAACATACCCTCCACTTCAGGAAAGTTGGGCAACCACCCCCTCCACCCATCTTAAATTCTGCTGGCTGTTGTGAGCTATTTTCCTCCTTGAATAAGAGAGAGGAAGGTATGAAGTGAAGCTAAAGGTGTACAATTGTTAGTTTTGGTGCAGGTGGAAAGGTGTTCTGAATGAATGAGTTGGCAATGCAGAAGGCATGCCTGGCTAGTGCTGTTGGAGATTGTGATGAGTGACAGTAAATGAGAGAAGATGCTGCACGCAATGATGAGAGTTGTCGAACACAGGCTTTGGTGGGAGGTGAGTACAGTCGTAGAGATAGCGTGAGAGTGTGGTGTTGGGGAGAGGATGTTGACTCTTACACTGGTGGAGTGGAGAAGGTCATTGACTTCTTCCTACATTATTGTGCATTCGTCCAAATGGCTGAGACTGCACCAATGCAGGTGGCAACATCAGAGCAGGCTAGCATCATTTGATGTTCTGGCCACCATTACTGCTCCTGGGGGGGAGAGAATGCCTCATCTCTACACCAGCCATTCCAACGGGACATCCAGTTCCTGCCTGCAAAGTGGGACACCAAATTTCCATTGTCTGTCATGTCTGAGGCAAATGGCAGGAGCCATGCAGGACAGCATCGGACTGACAGTGCATATTTAGGTGCATGCCAGCTTTTTAAAAGTGCTAGTGAATTTCAGCATATCCATTGAGTGGTGTGTTGCTCCAGAAATGAAGGATGGCAAGTAGAGTTCGAATCAGATTACAGGAGTATCATAAGGGCAGATTTGATGGTTAATGAGATGTGTTTGGTAAAGTATGATGAGAAATATTCCTAGGCATCTTGATGGCCAAAGCAGTGGTATATTCCTTGCTTTGCGTTCTGCTACTACGTGTTTCATATGTAAACATTAAAGAGTGTTCTGGTAGAAGACAATAAAACAGCTCAGTACCCTCAGTAAAAATGTCTCTTGTTGCATACACTTTCAGGAAGTGGACAAGACAATCCATCACTGCAGATTTGTCCATTATTTCACACTCAACTTCGCTTCAATTTGTTGACATTGTCAGATGACAAGAGTGCATGAGTTCTGCTAATCTGGAGCTGCTGGTCCATGACATTGGTTATGGCATCCTTCTCATGAGCTTCCTATTCTGCTAGTAGGACTGGCTGACACCATCATTATAGCCAGAATTTCTGATTGCCTGAGTTTGACTCATCGCACTTTCACTGACTATAAAGCCATGCTTGTATTATTACTCAGCATTAAGGAAACAAGAAATTAAAGCATATGCATTATTGCAAATCAACATGTTTGCGAAATTATGCTATAAGTTATTATAGGACAAAATGAATGTTATTGCTTCCACAAGTATAATTGAGAAAGCAAATTTGGACAATTATGTTCAAGATTTGGTTGCTGGCACCCCAATGCAAATCTTTTTTGATTAAATAATGTGAACTTTTTTCCCATTATTTTCCAAAGATAAATAAACCCTGTGAATTTTAGAGTTATGTCTCTCATTCATTGTATATTGTCAGGGGATACACTTATTTTGCATTTTAGCTGGTAAGCACTGTTTCTCAATGAACTGACTTATTTACTGTGATTTGTTGATGATGTTCAAAAGGAAACATCTGTGACTGAAACAATTATAGCCTTCATCTGCTTCTTGTCTTTTGTAATTTTAATGTTTCAGGCTAGCTCTGACAGTGAACCATGAATGGAATAGTTATTCCCCATTTATCCTGCACCAAGATTACAGCGGGCTGCAGCTCCAGTTATTATGTATCCTCATATCCTTTCCAGCAAAGGAAATGATGAATAGTGCACACACGGAAACAAAAAAAAACTCAGAAGTACATTTATTTATTGGCAAAGGACAGATGTGACAAGGTGCATTACTGACAGGACATTTAGTGCTGTACCATTTGTGCGCACATGATTATAATATTCTTGGCCTGTGCTGCTACAACGCATTTACAGAAACTACTGAGGTAAGGATGATAGTAATTTCATTTAAGAAATACCTTGCTGTACCTTCATCTGGCCATGAAGCTGCAATACGTAAAGATCATGTGACATTGCATCATGTCCTATGATAAAATATACTGTGTCTAATTAGCACACTACAATTAGATTTAATTCCTTATCCTACAATAATGACTTAAAAGAAACATTTTCTGCTAGACATAAAATTTCTTTAATGAACTGCCAGGCCGTTACCTAGTTCCTAACTGAGACCACTAATATTCCAACATGTGCATCAGTCCCTAATGGGAATCTTTTCTATGTTGAGAACTATTATATTAAGATGGAAATGTTTATAGATCTGCAGTATATTGGAGTAAAGTGCCAAGGACATTCCCCTGAACTTTTCTGGTAACTGGTAGATATCAATGGAATTTAATCCTATCTAGTATACAAATTTTTAGCTTCTGCCTCAGCCACAAATAAACCAATTCTACTGTGTTCCTCCTGCTCCACACTGCTTTATTTATAACCAATCCTCCTTTTATAGATATCTAATCTCTTATGGTTATTTTCAATTATTGTGTTCTGCTGCAGTTTTTTTTAAAGTTAATATGTTGATAAATAATATTTTATTCAAATAATATTGAATTACATTTTTGATGTTTCTTTACTCCTTTACATTATAGATATATTTAGTATTTCATATATTTCACATGAGTGAACTTTGGCTTACAATGCTGCTGAGTGTCAGGTTACATAAGCAGATTAACAGCAACAGAATTCTGCCTTCAATTTATTTCAATTGTTGCATTTGCCATGTCCATTGAGCATTTTTTGGGGGGGAATTATGAAAATGGAGTCACATTGCATTAAACATTTGATTTCCAAAGAGATTTACTCAGCAAAAAGAACAATTGAAAAGTAACATTGACAAAACAGATATTCTTGCAATAGTTGTTAATATTTTTGAGTAGCAGAAATGAATTAATAGTTTACAATTATTGTGATAAGCTATGATTAAAGTTTTGGAAATTTCTTTCTGTCACCATCTACAGAAACTGCTTAATTTGAATTGTTCCTTTGAAGGCTTCAGACAGACTTATTCATTTGACAAAACTTACAGAAGTTTGAGATTGAGTGACAAGAACTTGCAAGGATGTCCTTCCTTTAGTGTTGAAATGTGTTCTAAACTCCTTCACAGTCAGGTAATCAAAGGATGGATGCTGTATCTAAGAAGAAGCCACAAAACTGTACGAACTTAAAGTTTTGTCATACAGATGGCTTATAAGAAGGGTCTTGAAGGACTATGGTGAAGAGGCAAAGGTGGCAATTAATGGAAGGCCAGTTTCTGAGTAATAGAGAAAGCAGAGAGGGCATAAAAAAGTTCAAGTAAGAGGATAGGAATGTTAAACTTGTGACATTGGAGGACTGGAGCAGGATACACCATCACAGGCACAGGATGCTAAACCTGTCCTTCCTCCTCTCATTTTCACCATTGAAGACCACAAATACTCCTTTCCTTTCAAGTGAAGCTGTGACTTGTATTTCTTCCAACTCAGTTCACTGTTTTTACTGCTACCCAATGTGTTTTCCTTTACTTAAGGGAGATTAAAGGCAGCATGGATGACAGCTTTGTGGAGCAAAAACAGAAGTTGCTGGAAAGGCTCAGCAGGTCTGGAAGCATCTGTGAAGAGAAATCAGAGATAACATTTTGGGTCTGGTGACCCTTCCTCAGAACTGATGTTAGCTAAGAAAATGTTGGCTTATATGCAGAAGAGCCCCCTACCCTACACACCAGGTCTTGTTATCACATAGTCAGCCATTACATACTACCTATTGTTAGCCACTAACACTTTCCATTAACAGCTATTCACTCTCCTAGCCAAATCGTTATCCAACTGCTCTTTTCTCTGTTTGGGCTCTATCTCTACCTATTGTTTATTCCTTAACCCCTACCCCAATCCTATCTTCTGCATATAAACCAACATTTTCTTAGCTAACATCAGTTCTGAGGAAGGGTCACCAGACCCGAAATGTTTATTTGATTTCTCTTCACAGATGCTGCCAGACCTGCTGAGCTTTTCCAGCAACCTCAGTTTTTATTTCTAATTTACAATATCTGCAGTTTTTTTTGGTTTTTATTTAGCTTTGTGGAGCACCTCCATTCAGTTCACATCACATTTCACTTTAATTCTTCACCTTATTCTCCCCTGCATTCTCTTTCTCCACCTCCCAATGTGTTCTAATGAAGCTTACGTGAGCTTGAGGAAGAACGACCCATCTTTTTAACAGGTCCTCTGCAGCCTCATGTCTCAACATTACATTTCACAATTTAAGATCATAACCTCTGCTTCCATTTTTTTGATATGTTTTAGAAGGCAGCTGTCAGTGACAATTTTACATTTTCCATTTACAGCCTTTGGTATCTTACACTTTCTTCTCCACTTTTCCTGCAATGTATTACATGTTATAGAACTTTCCTGTTTTTTCCCTGTGTATGTGTGTCGGGTGCAGGTATGTCTTTTTATGGTCCATCTGTAAATGCCCTGTAATTGAAGGTAGCAACAACAGGGTAGCATAGTGGTTCCGTGATTAGCACTGCTGCCTCACAGCGCTAGGGAGCCGGGTTTAACTCCACCCTCGGGTAACTGTCTTGGTAGAGTTTGCACATTCTCCCTGTGTCTGCGTGGGTTTCCTCTGGGTGCTCCGGTTTCCTCCCACAGTCCAAGGATGTGCAGGTTAGGTGGATTGGCTTTTGGAAATGTGGTATTACAGGGATGGGGTGGGTGTGGTAGAAAGCTCTTCAGTGGGTCAGTTGTAGACTTGATGGGCTGAATGACCTGCTTCCATACTGTAGGGATTCTATGATTCTAAGTCATCTTCTTGACTCACTGCTCTTCATTTGGTGGAGGAATGCTCACCATGCTATTAGGGAAAAGAAGTTCAGGATTTCTGGATCCAGCAACACCAAAGAATTAGCGAAATAGTTAAATTGCAGATATATTTTTCTTCAACTTTTATGTAGTAGTTTGATACAACTGAAGAGTTTGCCAGGCATTTTCAAAGGTAATTACAATTCATGGGGAGATCGACCTGATAAGGATGACATAAATTTCCTTTCCTTAAGAATGCTGGTAATCCAGATGGGTTTTAATGACAATCTAATAGAATACCTACAGCGTGGAAACAGGCCATTCAGACCATAGAGTCCACACTGACCCTCTGAACAGCATCCCACCCAGACACACCTCCAGGCTAATCTAGCTAGCCTATACATTGCAGGGCACTATGGACAATTTACCATGACCAATCTATCTAACCTGCACATCTTTAGACTGTGGGAGGAAACCAGAGCACTGGAGGAAACCCACTCAGATACAGGGACAACATGCAAACTCCACACAGACAGTTGCCCAAGGATGAAATTGAACCCAGGTCCCTGGTGCTGTGAGGAAGCAGTGCTAACCACTGAGCCTTCGTGCTGCCAATGATCAGAGTGAAGGTAGACCACCAATATTTAAATTTCATCATTTGACCAATACCTGAAACTTGCATGGAATTGAATGATGTTAAATGGACAACTTTGATCTAAAATGGTTGCTGTGATCACTTGACAACCTCAGACAACCCACGTGAAATGTACAAAACTGACTGTATTGGAATGACCATTTCAGACAACAGGCTCAGAAACTCAGTGAGTTGTCAAGAAATTTACATCACTCGTTTTACTTGCACTTGCATGAAACTCCACATACAGGGAGAGGAAAGGTTTCCAGTGGAGTATTCAGTTTGAAAGCATCTTGATTGATATGGGTTAACTACACCAGTATTTTACCTACAGTTACTGAACATTTGCATAAGGAGTTCTGTCATGAAAATGTCAGATCAAATGGAAGAAGGTGATGGTAAAGCTTTGTTCCATCGTACCTATGTATGTAAGATTGGTCTTCCGGACCATGAAATTAACCCTGATCAAGTGTTGCAGAATGGTACATTCCAAGGTACAGGAATAAGTGCTGAGGGATGCTCTCAAGCTTGGGACAGCTGCCACCAAGGCACAGTGGAGAAAGACCGCCATGTAAGGTCTTTTTGCCAAATTTAAATAGGGGTCTGTTCAGCTATTGGGCCCTCCCATTGGATCAACTGTATGTAAATATAGTGTTGTACAAGTGACAAATGTCTTGGGTTTGTTTGCTGGATACAGTCAAACTCCAATGTTTGTTTGTTTTTTCATATGCTACTGTACAGAACAGAACTGCTTTTGGGACTGTGTAAAGATTTTTTATGAATAAAGTATATCTTTGAAATTAAAAAAGTTGATGTTTTCTGTTAGTCTTGTGCTCAGCTCCTACATGTCACGAGCTCCTACTGATACTCCGACGGTTGAGTCTGTAAGTGACAAAGGCAGCAGATGAAGATTTTATAGAAGTAGGAAATAAAGGTAGGAGAATGGGTAATATTTTGGTGGTGAATGTAGAGGTAGTGAGAATAGAAAGGAATTAGACCCTGTGTGTGTGACCAGTGAGTTTCAGTTCAAGACAGCAGCCAAGAAAAAGTTTGGAGTCTATCACAAGTATAGATTTTTTCACAGGCAAAGGAAAACATGAGTTAGGATTCACTGAGGAGACAATCTGAGGTATTCATGCTAATGAAACAATACAGGGTCATAGCAAATCAGTAACCTGTTCCACTTACACCTGGTTATCTTTTCCGTAGAGTCACGATTTGCTCCAAACCCATTTCCTGTGAATGCTGAAGACCAATTCCATGGCAAGGCCTTTATAATCTTTGAGTTGCCATTTAGTTAGTGTTACTATTTTACAAGATAATAACAATCTACTAATTTTGCACACAACATTACTTGTGTCATATCCCATGCAGTTATATTTTGGAAGGAAAAGAGAAGAAAAAATGTTATCTGAATGTTGGTTGGGCTCCACATTAAACCACTTTGAGATGTCAATATCAATTAGCAAGGTGTTCCCCTGGTATTGACAGCAGAATCATTTTCATCTAACTCTAGCATCTGGTATAACATAATCCTCAATTATACAGGTTAATGTTCAAAATGTTTTTAATAATGTGCTGTCTACGATGGTGGATTCATGTTAAAAATTTGGGATTTCAGCTTTGCACTAATATTAACTTTGCAGAAGTAACGTTGTGTGGTAAAGCCTGAATTTAAACAAAAAAAGAACTGTGGATGCTAGAAATCAGAAACAAAAACATAAATTGTTGGGAAAACTCAGCAGGTCTGGCAGCATCTGTGGAGAGAAATCAGAGTTAACATTTCAGGTCTAGTGACCCTTCTTCAGAACCTAAAGTCTGGATTGACTCTGCGAAGGCAAGTAGAATAAGGCTTGTTCCTCATTTTTAGCTGTTAAGCTGGACCTTAATGATACACAAGTGTAAAATTGTGTGAAATCAAATGGTCCTGCAATTGGGTGGAAAATTTAATATTATAGCTCTGATTTTGTTTGGAGGACTACCCAAATTCATACGTAGCTTTTTATATTGTAAGAATAGACACATTTTTACACATTTGTGTTTTTAAAGAAAATAATGAAGTAGTTGTTAATTCACTTATTTATGAATGGAAGGGGTTTGGGAGAAATGAATTGCTAATAGTTCAAGAAATGTCTGTCTGTTTAATCATTCATTTTCTGGAAAAAGCCATTGATAAATGAAGTTATCAATCACAAAATTTGATAACTCAAGCATGGAGTTTAAATTTTGGGGATTACTTTTCAATTAACGATAAAAGTTTTGAGATTGAAAGCCGAAGAGAAGTTGAAATGGAAGCTTTAAATTCATCAAAATAAATCAGATACAAGTGAAATAGAAGAGATGTCTACATCTAAAGGATAATGAAAATGTATTTGTGATAACTATATGGTAAGAGGCCACTCAGTTTATCCTGTGATCAGTTGCTTTTATGCAGGGTACCTGTGGAATTTTAGCGAAGCATTGCTAACTGAATGTTTATTCAGTACATATTACAGTGTCCCGGTGTTTCATAGGCCACACACAGTGTATAAATTTAAGACATCCAAAGCTCGACTGGATTAAATACTAACTGAACACAATGCAGTCAACATGTTGTTTCAAGCAATCATACATTTTTTTCAGAACATGGCACTAGAACTAATGATACAGCACTCCAGAACCCCTTCATTGTATTGGAGACTGATTTTTGAATAACTATTCAATGTCAGATGAAGTAAAGCAGCATCCAATGCAGATTATTTTCTCTGAGAGTTCGCTAAGGGTATTTTGTCAAAATATATCAAAAACTGTGCTAATGGAACTGACATGAGTGACCAAGAGAATAGAGATTATACACAAACTCCAGGAGAGAGAGGAGAGTAATCTGTTCAGTGAGGAAATCATAGTTGTTCATAGCTAATCAATGTCAATTACTGGACAGTGAAAAAGGTAGATATACAGTTGCCCCTACACCTCCCCCCTCACCTCCATCCAAGGACCCAAAAAAACCTTCCATACCCGCAAAGGTGATCTATTGCATCCGCTGCTCCCAACGTGGCCTCCTCTACATCGGTGAGACCAAGCGGAGGCTCGGAGACTGCTTTGTAGAGCACCTGCGCTCGGTTTGTGACAAATGACAACACCTTCCAGTCGCGAACCACTTCATCTCCCCCTCCCACTCCCTGGACGACATGTCCATCCTGGGCCTCCTCTAGTGTCACAATGACGGCACCTGGAAACTGGAGGAGCAGCATCTCATATTCCACCTTGGAAGCCTACAACCCAATGGTCTCAATGTGGACTTTACTAGCTTCAAAATCTCCCCACCCCTGGCCTCATCCCATGACCAACTCTCCCTCTCATTCCCGCCTCCTTGACCTGACCCAACCTGTCTGTCTTCTCTCCCCCCATCCATCCTTCCCACGTCACTGACCAATCCTCACCACTGCCTACCTGCACTCACCTATCACCATCCCACCTACCTTCCCCAGCACCACCCCTCCTCTCTCTATTTATTTCAGAGCTCCCTTCCCCCTCCCCCATTTCTGAAGGAGGGTCCTGACCTGAAGCGTCAGCTTTCTTGCTCCTCTGATGCTGCCTGGCCTGTTGCGTTCCTCCAGCTCCACACTGTGTTATCTCTGACTCCAGCATCTGCAGTTCTTACTATCTCTGCATGAGATATACAGTCAATAGTTTTAAGGATAAAAAGAAGTGAACCTCCACCTCCTTCACCTAATTCGTCACTCACCAAACTCAAGCTGCACTGAGACTTCTGCATTGATATCATTTGGAACTACACTGCGACAACTAGATTGAACCAATTTACCTAATTGATACTCAAATATTCTGGGTAGAGCACATTTACCCTGCCTAAGGCTGGAAGAAAATTACTTCACATTTTTACCTTACCTTAACTTTTAGGAGAGCCAATAGCAGTTAAATGTTACTTATTTGAAATATGTTGATACCTAAAACTCGCTATTCACCAAACTGACTCTCCTCCCCCTGTCTGCAGTAACATCAGAGAATTTTCTCTTTGCAAAACTTCACATTCTCATGCAGCTTAGATTCAGCTTTAAACTCAACACTATATTTTTATGCATTATATTTTTATTCAGTCATGGGATGTGGGCATCTCTGGCTCAGCCAGCACTTATTACCCATCTCTATTTGCCCAGATGGCAGTTAAGAGTCAACCACATTGCTGGAGTCATGAGTAGGCCACACCAGATGGTGATGGCTCATTTCCTTCCCTAAAGGACATTAGTGAACCAGACGAGTTTATTTTTCACAAAAATTGAGAATGGTTACATGGTCAACATTGGACTAGCTTTTTTACTTCCTTCTTATTTTTATTGTATTCAAGTTTCATCATCTGCAGTTTGTATTTAAACCCATATTTCCAGAACATATCTCCGAATCACTAGTCTGGTGATATCATCAATTCGCCTTGCCTTGTTTACACCATAGAGAGGATTTTAACTTGTTTGACTGGCAAAAATGGACTTGTTGCAGCCCAAAATATCATGGTGATGAATACTTACCACCTTATTCTAGCCCTGAGCCAATCCACTGCTCAGGTTTTTCATTATGATGGTTCAGTTACTCACTTACAGCAGGTGGTGTTCTCAATCAAGTATGTAAACTGGGGTATTTTGCTGTCTGTAAAACCCAGCTTTCATTTTCAGAGGATAAAGCAGAAGTAGCACACAGCAATATACTTGTTCAATATTAATGCACCTGTTGTAAGCAGCATTAACAGGTAAGTGTTTGGTTGGAGGGAGGAGAGTTTATACAGTGTTTCCTTTGGTGTAACTGGAAAGCATGTTGCTCAGGGGAGGAAGAATGTTTAGAGTACTAAGGGAGGGAAAGAATTACTTTAATCAGTGGAAGAAACCCATGTTAATGGGTCATGTAATTGCAACATTTGCAGCCAGGAATCCTTGTTCTGATGATGCTGCAATTAGTGGCTGCCACCTTCCTGCAGTTTGCTGCCATTTCTGTTTGAAGTGGTGCAATGAGAACAACCTCTCTTCTCAATGTCGGCAAGACTAAAGAACTGATTATTCACTTCAGAAGGTAAGGAGCAGACACACACCCAAATACATCAACCGAACTGGGGTTAAGAAGATAGAAAGCATCAAGTTCCGAGGAGTGGCGATAACCCACAACCTGTCCTGGAATCCCATGTAGATGCTCTAGTCAAAGAAAGCACAACAATGCCTCTTCTTTCTCAGGCAGCTCAGGAAATTTGGCATGTCCATAAGGGCTTTCACCAACTTTTATTGCACCATTGAAAGCGAAATGCCTGGGTGCATAACAGCCTGGTAAAGCAACTGCTCTGTCCAGGACCGTACAAAACTACAGAAATTTGTGCGCACAGCCCAGACCATCACAAAAGCCATGGACTCCATTTACACTGCTTGTTGCTGCAGAAAGGCTGTCAACATCATCAAAGGCCCTTCGCACCCTAACAATGCTCTCCTACAACCTCTTTCATCAGACAAAAGATACAGAAGCTTGAGCATACGCACCAGCAGGTTCAGGAACAACTTCTTCCCAGCTATGAATGGACTCTCTAACTTCAAATAATGCTGATCTTGTTAACATTGCCCTGTGCGACGTAACCTGTGTGCCTCTTTCTAAGTTTTTTCTTCACCCATGACTTGTATGTCTTTGCTTACCATGACCTGCCTACACTGCTCATAAACAAAGCTTTTCACTGTACTTAGGTACACGTGACAATAAATCAAATCAAACCAAATCAAATCTCCTTCCCATCTGAGGGCAACAGTACCTGCCTGTGTGCTCTCGCCTGCTTCACAAGCATTTCAGACACTTCTTTTTTCAGGGAACTAAGTTCCTACTGAGAGCAATGGTTGCTTCTCATACATCTGGCATGTGCAAAGTTGAATGGCAGAGGTTTTCCCTCTCTCTAAAGGAGATTTATTTCTGCTAGAAATCATTTTCTCCCATTAATAAGGTTATCACTGAAGTACGTTTCAAGTCGAATATCAGAATGATTCATACTTAGACGACATGAGGGCAGAGGCATGACAACTCACCCTACGTCTGACCAAAAAAGCAGCAGAACTTTGTACCAGGTGGTAAAGTATAGATGCCTCAAAGGACGCTGACGGAAGATTGTCATTCATGCCTTACCGAATTTAGAAACAACCTTCATTATTTTGCTTGTTTTTTTCAGGAGACCCATTGAAGGAAGCTAAATCCCCAATGGATGCGACAGCAGGCAAGTTCAGGCATTATCAGACTTCAACTCCTCTCAGTGTTTTATTTGGGAGTTTCCACCTTTCATTCACCCTTGACTCCAAGTTATATACCCATCAACCAAAATATATTTTCTTGGTACACATTAAGGAAATGTAAAAAGGCTTTGGGCTCTTGCAGGAATATGTGCATTGGAGTTAAGCAATAAAATGGTTTTAAAAATTCAGGGTTACTGCAGTAAAGTAAACTTGTTTCCATAAAATTTGAGATGAATTCAAGAAACACTGGTCAAAACTTATAGTTGCTATGTTGTTCAAATGAAAACGATAAGCATGTAAATTATTTGTGAGACTATTTGCCTCCAGCTGTACATTACTATTTCATACAGATAATCGAAAATCATTCTGTGTCTTCTTCTTTTATTTAACATGAAAGATGAGGTGAGAATGATTGTTACTGGAAAGAATCATAGAATCATACAGCACAGAATAGGCCCTTCAGCCCATCAAGCCTGAACCACTAAAAATATACTCCTACCTACACCAGTCTCATTTTCCCACACTAGGTCCATAGCTTTGACATTTCAAGTGCTCATCTAAGCATTTTTTAAAGGCTACGAGTTTCCCGCCTCAAAACACTCCCTCTGGATGAAAAAGGTTTTCCTAAAATCCCCTCTAAGCCTCCTGCCTTTCATTTTAAAATCATGTCCGCTGTTATTGACCCTTTGCTTAAGGGGGTCTACTGCTTTCTATTCATCCTACTGATGCCCCTAATAATCTTTTATGCCTCTATCAGGCCCTGCTCAAACTTGTCGCTCTAAAGAAAACAGCCCAAGGTTATACAGGCTCTTTTCATCACTAAATGTTCCATCCCAGGCAACACTCTGGTGAATCTCCTTTGCACTCTCTCCAGTGCAATCACATTGCTTCTATTGTGTGGTAACCAGAGCTGCATACAATACCCTTGCTGTCGTCTAACCAGCCTTCTCTAGAGGTCCAACATGATCTTCCCTGCTCTCATAATCTTTGCCACAACTGATAAAGCCTAGTGTATGGTCCCTTATCAACCCTATTAATCTATCCTGTTATGTCCAGGGATCTGTGGACAAGCACCCCAAGAACCCTTTTCTGAGCTTCCTAATGTCCAGCCGTTTAATGGGTAGTCCCTTGCTTTGTTCCTTCTTCCAAAGTGCATCAAATCACATTTATCAGGGTCAAATTACATCTGCTACTAACCTGCCCATCTGACCAATCTATTTATACTCTCCTGAATCTGAATACCTTCTTCCTCACTGTCAACCACCAGACCAATCTTTGTGTCATCTGCAAAATTATTTATCATTTCCCACCCAGCCCCCTTCCCCAAGCCCACATTTGCATCCACATCATTTATGAATATCACAAACAATAAGGGACTTAGCACTGATCTTTGTGGTATGCCACTGCACACTGGACTCCAGTCACACAAACAACCTTTTATCACCACTCTCTGTCTCCTGTCACTGAGTCATTTTGAACCCAACTTGCTAAGTTACCCCAAATCCAATGAGCTTTTACCTTCTTTATCAGTTTCCTATGTAGGACTTTAGAAAAGGCCTTGCTGAAATCCATTTAAACTGTTTCAATTGCCCTATCCTCATCCAACCACTTAGTTACTTGCTCAAAAGATTCCACCAGATTAGTTAGGCATGAATTCCCTCTGACAAAGCCTTGCTGACTACTCCTGATCAAACCTTACCTCTGTAAATGAAAATTAATTTTCTCTTTCACTATTTTCTCCAAGAGTTTCTGAACCACCGATGTTAGATTCACTGGTCTAGTTTCCTGGTCTACCACCACTACCCTTCTTCATATGGTAAAGTTATTTATTCTTCCAAGTATTTATGAAAATACAGTAAAATGTGTATAATTTGCCATAATTAATCCGGTGTCATTGTAATTACATAAATTATAAAAAAGTAATGCATTTAAAGTTAAGACAAATTTCATTTTTTGTTTCAATGTATTCTTGATTTCCTAAGTGGCTATGGGATGTGCCTTACTCCACAGCCACCAAAGCTGTCCCTGAGGCCACAACACCAAGGGGGAAGAACGCTGACGCAGCCCCTGCAACTGCTGACCAGACCCAAGCCGTTGCCTCTGCTGAAGCCGCTTCATCACCTCCGACACTCCAACCCCTGCCAAGGCCAGAAGACTGACCCAACTCTCGAGGATCGGGGCCCATTCCCAATTTCTGAGGACAGACGGACCATCCAAATTAACTCCCAAAGATCGAGGGATCATTCACTTCTCCGCCATCACACATGCCGCCAAAACACCTCAGGAAAAGAATCAGCCCCAATCCATTGACCTTGGAAAAGTTGCTCAAGCTGGGACCACCATTGCAACAAGGAATTGACCAGATCCACCAATCAACAAGCTCCCTGCATCCTCTTTTCATCGCCACAGCTGCAGAAAGAAGGAAAAATGAATTTGATTTGAATGAAGAAAAGCAAAATTCAAAAGAAAGGGAAGTGGCTGGTCATGCAAGAGGGAGAGGACAGGCAGGGAGCCTGAACGCTTCCTACACTGCCACCTCTGCCAGCTTGAATAGTCTGAAAATTTTCCTGCAAAGTTGAACTCCATTAGGTGACCTCCAGTCCTCTGTACCTAACTAGCCATGACCTGCCATTCGAAAAGAGACCTGTTTATTCCTATTCATTTTTTTCCTGTCTGCCAACCAGGTTTCTTTCTATCTCAATAAATTACACCAATCCCATGCACTTTAACTTTACGCATTAATATCTTGTGAGGGACTTTTTCAAAAGCCTTCTGAACGCCCAAATAAACCACATCCAATAGCTTTCCTTCATCAACTCTATTAGCTATATTCTTGAAGAATTCCAATAGGCTTGATTTCCCTTTCATGAATCCATGCTGACTTTGCCCAATCCTGCCACTTTATTGCTGAAAATAAAAGTTCATGGTGTAGTGAGTAGCACATTGGCATGGATAGAAGATTTTGCCAACAGGAAGCAAACAGTAGGAATAAATGGATCTTTTTCAGGCTTGCAAGCTGTTACAAGCATAGGGATCAGTGCTGGGGTCTCAACTCTGACAACGCATGTCAATGATATGAATGAACGGATCACAGTCATAGTATTTTAATTTGCTAATGATATACAAACAGGTAAGAAGAGGATACAAGGACCCAAGAAAGGTGTATAAGTAGTATTCTGTACTGGGCAGTTACTAGGCTCCAGTCAATAATAAAGAACATCTGAGCTCTTTGTCAACCAAACATGGAAGTTTTATTCCAAAGTTGTGCATTCTGTAAGAACCAGTAACAATTCTGAACAAACCCACAAACATAGCTCATGAGTCACCAACGTAAGTCTCCAGTGCTCAAGTGACTCACCTCCTAAAGGGACACTGTCCTAACATGACATACCACAACTACAATAAGAAAAGGATAGGTTAAGTGAGTGAAAAGGATCTGGCAAATGGAGCACGATGTGGGTAAGTGTGAAATTGTCAATTTTTACAGCAAAAATGAAAATAAGCATATTATCTAAATGGTGAGAGGTTACAGAGATCAGGGGTTCAGAGAGAAATAGGTGCCCGAGTGCAGGAAGCACAAAAGGTTGGCATGTAGATACAGCAAGTAATCAGGAAAGCTAATAGAATATGGAATAACACATTTGGAGCTGGAGGAACACAGCAGGCCAGGCAACATCAGAGGAGCAGGAAAGTTGACTTTTCAGGTTGGGACACTTATTCAAAAACGGGGGAGGGGAGACGGAGCTCAGAAATAGAGAGAGAAGGGGTGGGGCTGGGGACAGTAGGTGGGATGGTGTGAAGAGCTCAGGGCTGAAGAGATTGAGGCAAGAGGTGTGGGGGCAGCATAAAGAAGTTTAAAAGAGATGTGAGAGGCAAGTTTTTCACACAAAGTGTGGTGAGTGCCTGGAACATGCTGCTGGAGGAGGTGGTGGAAGCAGACACAATAGACGTATTCAAGAAACAACTGGACTAACACATGAATAAGAAGGGAATAGAGGGATATGGTTCCTGTAAATGAAGATAGTTTTCGTATGGAAGGGCAAAATGTATTGGTGCAGGCTTGGAGGGCCGAAGGTGCTGTTCCTGTGCTGTTTTGTTCTTTCTTTTATCTTTATCATCTTAAACTATTCAACATGCTGTTCATTTGTGCCTTATGTACTCTGAAGTAGGAAGACCTCCAAATTACTTCTGGTGTAGGTTTCTGAGCTGGAACCCGTAACGGTTGTATGCACTGATACAGTGCATTAATTTCTATACGTGGTTTCTAAATGCATCATCATCTTTTCCCCTCCTCCTTCAGGGATATTGGTCCTCTCTCACTCTTTCCAGAAGAAGTAAGGTTAATCGTACACCTTGGAACCTGCAGTAATAAATCTGAGAAAGATAGTGAGCAACATCTGTGGCTATTAAACAAAGATGTGCATGCTGAGGCTATGTGCAGCTTACAATTAAATCTTTGGAACTGAAAAAGAACCATATCAGACTTGATATATTAAATCCATCTCTCTCCACAGATGCTGCCAGACCTGCTGATCTTCTCCAGCTCTATTTTTATTTTGGATTCGTCTTCCTCACCCCCACCCCATCCTCAAACTATTGAAACTGCATCTGGCACCTGCTCACTGACAAACCTTCAACTTCTTTGCAGGCAGCTAGCTTCACAAAGTCAGTATAGCCCTGGGGGTTTCTTTGAGCTCTAATCTTTTCCAGCTGCACTAAAAACCGCTTGTGGGCTTCCTTCACCCGCACTCTCAGCTGTACTGAACTGTTCATGGTTCACATACTTTGTCCAAGCTGCCACGGCTCCCAGGACTTTCCCTGAATGCTGACCCTCAAGATTTAGCAGCACTTACTGGCTCCCAGGACTTCTCTGAGTGCTCGCTGCTCAGGCCCTACTGTGTCAGACGCTTTTCAGAATGAAGCCACCTTCTCTCCTTTTTCTTAAGTTTGGCTGGCCAGCAGCCTGAAAGTAGCAACCTCCTATTTCCTCGGCCTCTGTCTAGCTGATTAAAACTCACCCTGTCCCTTGAAATACTATTCAGTGACCCATGAACTGATATGAGTGATGTGTGTTGAAAAACTTGTCCCCAGCTGAAGATTGAACGTAGCAACCATTAGAACATTCGAACATAGTCGCCATTGGAATGCCATGTTCCCTGAATAGATTGCAAGTTCATATTGTGCAAATGAATACAATATCAGTGACTACTAAACTAGGAAAATGAATTTAATCTCAGTCCAGATACGTAAGTGCTTGGTTCTCTATTCTGTCTCTGGTTATGGGGTCGCCGCATCAGCATCCGAGGCTGCTTCTGCCTCCTCAGGTGATAATATATAGACTTGCCCATATCTTGTTATCTATCACATGCTTTTATTTCCTGGAAGAGCAAAAACAATGGTGATTGTGAGTGAGTGTGTGGACAATGAGAACAAATTGTATTTGTGTGAGTATTTGCCTAATACTTAACATGGATAAAGATGATGAATATGGCTGAGGTGTGACTACAGCCTGTGAACAATGCGATGGCCTGTGTGAATATCAATGCATGGTTTGATGGTGGATGTATTATGTTGAGGTTATGATGGTGGTGTAATTATTGAGAAATGTGTTTGTGGCCTGTGATTTTACCTTGACTGTTCATGACAAGTCAACACATTTCTGGTAGTGCCACACCACGTCTTGGGCCCAGCATTTTTGGCTGTAACTTCCAAGGCAATCTCTTGCCAAAAGTGGCGCTAGCTGTCTCCATGCCCACTTCTTTTCCTGCAAAAGGAGGACGCTCTTCATCCTGTATGACTCTATGGCTCTGTAGACCTCCTCCGCAAGAATCTCCAGTGCCACCAACAAGAAGCTGGGAAACTTTGTTTCTGAGCCTAGCTTCAATGTTGGCTTTTCTCCCAACTGGCACATTCCATACACTCAGTGGAAGTGATTGAATGAATACTGCATACATAGTTCCAGACAAATTGCATCTAATCAGCCCTTGAATGCTAAACTTGCAAGTGTCAGTTTTAATGCCTACAGGCACATTTAAATCATGATAATCATCTATTAGCCCAAAAATTGCATGATAAGTTCAAACTTTCTAACAGGCACAACACCCATTTAGGACAGGCTTTTATTCCCTTGGGCAAAATAATTTCCTTTTATATTTTACTATAATAGTTGCTGAGAATCAAACATGATGGTCATATTATTTCTGCAATAACTTTTCTGATTGTGAAAAATGTTGAAAATACTTTAACTTGCAATCAGAATACAATCCCAATACTAATTTGCATTGTAACTAGATTTGTGGTTTCATCCTGATTCATTTATTCGAGACTGTGTTGCTGCACCCATACAGAGAGAAATGAAGGCATGCATTGTGCAAATACAGATAAAGGCTGTCTTATCAAGACATGGTCGCAATTGTATTTCCCATCTGTATCTGGAGCCACATTCACATGAATGCAAGTAATGATTTTGTTCTTGTACTACCCAATAAAAAAATAATTTGTGACTGTATATCGGAATCTAATTAGATGCATCTAATTATTAGAGGTCTGGAGGGCAAGCCAAAGGTTGGTGGGAAAAACAGAAGTGGAGCATTGAGGTGCTTTCAAAAAGCAGATGGATTGGGCAGAGGCAAGGTATATTCCCTGAAAATGAGAAAGTAGGGCAAAGGAATCCACTGTTTCCTGGATGACGAAGGAGATAGAAATTATGGAAGAAAATGCATACTTATGACAGATGTCCAGTAGAAAATAGATTGGAAAACCAATCTAAATATAGAAAGTTCAGAAAGGTCACTATAAGCAATAAAAGAAGCAAAGAGGGATTATAGAAACATTTGCAGCCAAAATGAAGGGAAATAGCAAAGCCTTCTTTCAGCACATCAATATTAAAAAGGTGTCAAAAACAGGACAGATTAGGGGTCAAAAGGAGACTACACATGAAGGTAGCTGGCATGGGAGAGGTGTTAAATTAATACTTTGGATTGGTCTTTGCCTGTAAGGCAAACGTTTTGAAAATTATTCTTCCATGGCCTATAGGTATCACTGGCTGGACCAACATGTATTGCCTGTCAGGAACAAAAACAAAGTTGCTGGAAAAGCTCAGCAGGTCTGGCAGCATCTGTGAAGGAAAAAATAGAGTTAACATTTCGGGTCCGGTGACCCTTCCTCAGAACTGTATTGCCTGTCCCTAGTTGCCCTAAATAAAGAGGTGGTGAGCTGCCTTCTTGCGGCACTACAGTCCATGTGCTGTAGGTATACCCACAATGCTGTTAGGGAGGGAAATGATCTAAAAACATTGAAGGAACAGCAATATATTTACAAATGACATTGGTGGGTGATCTGGAGGGGAACTCGCAGATAGCGCTCTACCCAGGTATCTGCTGCCCTTATCCTTCTCAATGGTACTGGTCATGGATTTGCACAGTGCGACTTAAGGCGACTTGGTGAATTTCTATAGTGCATCTTGTAGGTACTACACACTACTGCTAGGAAGCGTTGGTGGTGGAGGGTGTGAATATTTGTGGATGTGGTGCAAATCAAGTGGGCTGCTTTTTCCTAGATGGTGTAAAGCTTCTTGGGTGTTGTTGGAGCTACATTTATCTGAGCAAGTGTGGAGTTTTCCATTACACTCCTGACTTGTGCTTTTGTAGATAGTGGCTCGGCTTTAGGAGTCAGGAGGTAAGTTAATCACTACCGGATTCATAGCCTCTGATGTGCTTTTGTAGTCACTGCAGTTTCTAGTCAATGTTAATCTCCAGGATGTTGATAGTAGGGGATTCAGTGATAATAATGACATTGAATCTAACTATTTTCCCTTTGCGTTCAATTTTGTTGGAAATGATTATCGTCTGGCACTTTTGTGATGTAAATGTTGCTTACCACTTGTCAGCCTGAGCGTGGATATTGTCCAGGTCTTGCTCTATTTAAGCAAGGACTGATTCAGTATCTGAGGAAGTACAAATGGTGCCGCACATGGAACAAACATAAGCAAAATCCCAACTTCTGTTCTTAAGATAGACAGAATGTCATTGATGAAGCAGCTGAAAATGGTTGGGGCTAGTACACTACCCTGAGGATCTCCTGCAGAGATATCTGGAGCTGAGATGACTGATCTCCAACAACCATAATCATCTTCCTATGTGCCAGGTATAGCTCCAACCAGACAGGATTTCCCCCCTCACTCCTGTTTCCATTGACTTCAGTTCCCAAGAAGGGCAACTGGACCTGAAACGTTTTTCTCCACAGAAGCAAGCAAAACTGCTGAATTTTTCCAGCAATTTTAGTTTCTGTTTCTGATTTCTTGCATCTGCAGTTCTTTTGCTTAATCTGGAATATTGTATACAGCTCTGATCGCTACATGTTAGCAAGGATGTGAATGCTTTGGGGAAAATGCAGAAGCGGTTTGCAAGAATGGTTTCAGGGAACATAAACGTCAGTAATGAAGATTGATGAGAGAAGGTGGAACTTTTTTTCCTTGGAGAAGAGAGGCTAAGAGGAGATCTGAAGGAAGATTTCAAGAAAAGGAAAGTTCCCAGTAGGGTAAGTAGGGATAAACTATTTGCGCTCCTAAAGAGTATCGAGACTCAGAGACCACAGATTTAAAGAATTTTTTTTGCAAAGGAAGCAAATATGAGGTGAGAAAAGCCTTTTTCACACAGTGGGTAGCTAGGGTCTGGAAGACACTGCTTGGAACATTGGTGGAGGCAGACTCAATTGAAGCATTAAGAGGCGCAAGATAACTATTTAAATAGAAACAACATGCAGGGTTACTTGGAAAAGGAAGGAGATTGACACTAAGTCAAAGTGCCCAGAGAGCCAGTGCAGACATGATGTGTCAAATGGCCTCCTCCTGTACAGTAACAATTCAGTGCTTCTGTGATTCTGAACAAATGGCATTAGATTCCTGATAACATTCACATTTTGATCACATTGATCTGCTGTTCTCCTGTAGTTCCACAGTATGTCCATATTGCTTGATAATTCGTGATAGGTCTCCATTCATGCTTTCTGATCAGTTTAACAGGTTCATTTCTCTTGAGAACTGTGTTCAGTCCTTGACAATGTGAAGTTCTGTTTAAAAGTCTAACAGGAATTGCAGTTTTGCTTTCAGTTGCCCAGGGAGTCTGATACATTAAAGTGATGATATCAGACACAACTTCTTCATGCAAAATATATTCAAAATCTGAAACTCACTTCCGCCACCCACCCCCCGCCCCACTTAAAGCTATTGACAAGTGATCATTGAAAACTTCAGAACTGTGATTAATAGATTTGTTAAAAAAGGATATTAAGGAACATGGACGCAAAAACAAATAATTGGACTTGAGTCACAAATCAGCCACAATCAATTCATTGGTGGACAAGCTCGTAGAACTGAATGGCCTAATCTTATTCCTAACTTTTTATGCCTGATCGCTAATCAATTAATTTACTGATATCCAAGCATCGCTGGCCAATTTTCCAATGTAATGAGCCTGGATGATCCGATATGTTTAGTGCACTAATTGCAAACCCTGCTTCATGATAAGATAGGAGGACAAGGTCCAGTTTCACTTGTTCATCTGAAAGGCAAAAAAAAACTTATGGAATGAATTGAAGAAGAGTACAGTGCTGCTGTGATGAACTTTACTTCTCTGAACAATACAATGAAATATTTTTCTTTCCTGTCCTTGGAATTTTGTTGAATGCTAATTGGTTGCCTACATATCAATTGTTGCTGCACTTCAAAAGTTTCAAAGCACTTTTGACCCCCGAGGGTATTCTACGCTACAGAAAAATATTAAACTTTTGCATTCATAACAGCTCCAAGGCGACGGAGAGAAAAACAATGTTGGATCTGGGTGACGGTTTGTAAGGCTGATTGATTAAAGAGTTGTTTTCTTTCAGGAGAGATACTGATGGATTTAATAGAGTACAACAGGGTCCCTTACTGCTTGTTGTGCATATTAATGATCCAGACATGAATGTAGGAGGGATGATCAATGAGTTTGCAGATGACATGAAATTTATTGGTGTGGTAAGTCACAAGGACGAAAGCCTTGGACTACAGGATGATATAGACTGGCTGGTCAGATGGGCTGAACAGTGGCAAATGGAATTTAATCCTGAAAAGTGCAAGGTGATGCATTTTGGGAGGATTCACAAGACAAGGGAGTTCATGTTGAATGTTAAGATCCAAGGAAGTGCAAGGGATCAAAGCGACCTTTGTGTATATGTCCATAGATCTTTCAAGGCAGCATGACAGATTGATAAGATGATTAAGAAGGTATATGGGATACTTGCATTTATTCATAAGGCATTGAATACAAGATCAAGGAGGTTAAGATAGAGCTGCATATAACATTAGTTAGGTCACAGTTGGAGTACTGTGTCAGTTCTAGTCACCACACAATAGGAAGGATGCGATTGCACAAGAAAGGATGCAGCGAAGATTCGAAGAACAAAGAACAGTACAGCTCATGAACAGGCCCTTTAGCCCACGAAGACTACACTGACACATGATGCCTTTCTAAACCAAAAGCTGTTTTCCTCTATGCAGTCTGTATCCCTCTATTCTCTGCCTGTTCATACATCTGTCAAGATGCCTCTTAAACATTGTTATTGTATTTGCTTCTACCACCTTCCCCTGGCAGCACATTCCATGCACTTACCAATCTCTGTGTAAAAACTTGCCTTTCACGTCTCCTTTAAACTTATCTCATCATGTCCCCTAGTAATTGACATTTCTACCCTGGGAAGAGGACTCCAAATCTCCATAATTTCAAGCCTCTCATAATTTTATAAACTTCTATCATGTCACCCCTCATCCTTCAATGTTCAAGTGAAAACAAACCAAGTTTGTTCAATCTCTCCTCATATCTAATACCCTTCAAACCATGCAATATTCTGGTAATTAATTTTTGTACCCTCTGCAAAGTCTCCACATCCTTTTTGTAATGTGGTGACCACAACTATATACAGTGTTCCAAATGTGGCCTAACTAAAGTTCCATATAGCTGCAACATGACTTGCTAATTTTTATACTCTACACCCAGACTGATGAAAGCAAGCATGCTTCCTCGACTACCTTATCCACGTGTATTGTCACTTTCAAGGAACTGAGGACACCTAGATCTCTCTGTATGTTAATGCTACTAAGGGCTCTGCCATTTACTGTATACTTCCATTGTTTTGGATCTTCTAAAATGCAACATTTTAAATTTGCCCAGATTACACTCCATCTGCCACTTCTCCACCCAAGTCTCCAACCTATCTATATCTGGCTGTATCATGTAGCAATCCTCTTCACTATCCACAGCTTCCCCAATCTTTATGTTATCTGCAAACTTACCAATCAGGCCAACTAGATTCTCCTGCAAACCATATATATATATATATATATATGTTATGAACAATAGGAGTCCCAGCACTAATCCCTGTGGACCACCACCAGTCAGAGATGTTCAGTCATAAAAATACCCTTCCACTGCTACACTCTGTCTTCTATGTCTAAGCCAGTGCTATATCCATCTGACTAGCTCACCGTGAATCCCATATGACTTCACCTATATGTCAATCTGCCATGAGGGACCTTGTGAAAGGCCTTGCTGAAGTCCATATGGACAACATCTACCACCTTGCCCTCACCAATCATCTTTGTCACTTCCTCAAAACCTCAAGCAAGTTTGTGAGACATAATCTTCCCCTCACAAAACTGTGTTGCTTATCGCTAATCAGTCCATATTTTTCCAAACGTGAGTAAATCCTGTCCCTAAGAACCTTCTCGAATAATTTCCTTACCACTGACGTAAGTCTCAAGAGCCTGTAATTTCCCAGATTATCCCTGTTGCCCTCCTTTAACAAAGGAACAACATTGGCTATTCTCCAATACTCTGGGACCTCGCTGTGACTAAAGCAGATGCAATGATTTCATATATCGCCCCAGGAATTTCCTCATCTGCCTTCCTCAGCATTCTGGGATAGATCCCATAGGTCCTGGGGACTTGTCTAGCCTAATGCTTTTTAAAACATACAAAACATCCTTTTTTATATTGACATGCCACAGCATATCAACATGCCCCTGAAGATCAAAATAGCCTTCCGAAGATTCACCATCCACGACGTCCTTCTCTTTTGTGAATACCGGTATTCATTCAGGACCTCACCCACTCCCTTTGGCTTCATGCATAAATCCCCTCCTTTGCCCTTGAGTGGACCTATCCTTTCCCTAACTACCATCTTGCTCCTTTTATGTGTATAAAATGCCTTGGGAGTTTCCTTAATCCTGTCTACCAAAAACATTTCATGGCGTCTTTTAGCCCTCTTAAATTCTCATTTAAATTATTTCTTGCAATCTTTGTATTGTTTGAGGTCTCTGACTGTCTTCAGTTTCCTAAAACTAATGGATGCCTCCTTTCTTGTTTTGACAAAGAATTCAACAGAATATTGCCTGGACTGGAGTGATTCAACTATGAAAAGAAATTAGATAGGCTGGGGTAGTAGGAACTGCAGATGCTGGAGAATCTGAGATAACAAGGTGTAGAGCTGGATGAACACAGCAGGCCAAGCCATAGGAGCAGGAAAGCTCCTATGATGAATGATTGAATGATTGAATGATTTATTGTCACATATATTTAGGGACATATAGTGAAAAGTGTTGTGGCACCACAATCCAGGGCCATTTTGAGGTACAAAAAAACAAAAGAAAGTACTGAAATTAAGTTTGTCTTTATCAGCTGGGGTCGCAATCATGGCTCCAGGACTTATGCAAGGTGTTTGCAAGATCCCTGCTCTGGGCCTACTGCAGTCAGGAGGCCCAATTCCATCATCAGTGCAGCTGATGCCTTGCCACTAATTCTAGAAATCCATGCATCGGGCCTAAAAACCTGGGAGTTCCTGTTCCGGTCACTGCTGACACCACTGCGGTCTCCTCATGATGTCAGGAAGGTAAAGGAAAGAAGAAAGAAAAAAAAGAATATGGCCAGCCTGGAGTGGACAGGCCTACTGTGCCAGTGCTGCCATCTTGAATAGCTGGGACAGTCTCTCTTCTGGTGTCACTGGGCCAGCTCTCTCCTCCATGCTGCAGCGCTCTTCTGCTCAGAGGTACAATGTTATGAAGGTCATAGACAGGGAGAAACTTTCCTCTTAGTAGCGGGGCCAATGGCTGAAGGGCACAGTTTTAAGGTAGGAAGTAGAAGATTTAGAGGAAATTTGAGGAAAATCTGTTTCACCCAGAGGATTGTGGGCATCTGGAGCTCACTGCTAGAAAGGCTTGTAGAGATAGGAAGCCCTCAAGACATTTAAGAACTATTTAAATGATCAGTTGAAATGCCATTGCATTTAACGTTATGGGCCAGTTGCTGGAAAATGCGATTATAATAGGTAGATATTGATGGCCTGCATGGACATGATGGCCTGAAAGGCTTCTTTCATGCTGTAAAATTTCCATGAGCCTATGCCTTTAAGCTTTATGAGTAGGAATATTTTTAAATTCAGAATATATTTGATTAAATGTGGTGACGCTTTTCCAGGGGTACTTGATATCAGATCGGTGCCTGTGATGCTCGTTGCAAACATTGGTATTTTTCCCAATTTTTCATATGTGCAGGTCATTGTTCAGATGTGCATATTAATACTTTCTGAAGATCTTTATTATGCTGCCATATGTAGTCTGCATACAATCTTTTTACCCCTCACCCTTCCACTCCTCTGCATCATGCAGGAAGGACAAGCCTTGACAATGCCCTGTAATCACTATGGAGTTGAAATTCCTCTCTGTACTATTTTTGGAGCACTCGTTAAATGTTTTCGTCTTAAACCTTTGTGTATGTTATCTTAATGAATAGTTAGTGACTAGGGAATATGACATGAATGCACCACAAAAATTCTATCAATTATTTCAATCCCTCTGAGAAATGCTTAGGAAGTTTTAAGCTCCTGTTATATTACTACCACTTTATTTCAGATAAAGGGAGACTTTGTGTAATGTGTAAAAGACATTACTATCCTGGCAGTAAGTCCATAGACCAGTGCAATCTGGATAAATGATTCAGTTCTGAAATGAAAGAACAGATTTAATATTGTTAGCTGCAAGACTGTTCTCTGTAAATGTGAATCAAAAACATATTCAGTATTAAAAAAGTTCCCTTTTAAATTGTCTGACCTCTACAATAAGTAATGCCACTTAACGGAAGAAAAATAACTGAAGGATATCTCGTTATTTACTTAGTTAGAAATAAAATCTCCATCCCAGATTACTCATCTGCAAAATTCAATATGAGGCAATTAAATGTATAGAAACTGGACTTTTTTTTTGTGTGGCAGCTTCTAAGCGACACATCATCTTCACCAACTCTGAATTTGTAGATAATTTCCAAATTACATCATTTGTGCATTTAAATTTTTTGGGAGAATGTTACATGATAAAATGCACTGTAGTGTACTTGAAAGAAGCACAAATCCCAGGACAAAATATTTCTGGCTCAATTCTGGACTTAGTTTCCTCAACGCTATTCTCTTTCAAATAGGGAGCACTACACGTGGATGAAATGATCATGTTCAACTATAAATAAAGTATGATTTTTGTCTTATTTACCGCAGAATTGATGCAAATTGATTTGAAGATTTGAAACTGCTTTGATGATATATTTCACATTAACTTTCCCATCAGTACTGCTACTCCTGATTTAATCATTTTAGAAACATGCCATCTGACGACAAAGTGAGGTTTAATCCATTTTTGCACATGCTGGTCCAACGTCATTGCTCATTGAAATCTTAACTTACATAATATGAATTTCAACCATAAGTTCTGTTAAATAATGCATATTCTTCTGGAAATTATGTGTGAACAACCTGGATGACAAGAAGGTGACTATTTGCAATTGCATCAAATGTCTCTGACCACAATTCCTACACCATCCTATTCCATATGCCACTATTTATGGCAAGTTAGTACAAATGCTAAAAGCACCCCTCATTAATAGGCTTCATGTTTCTTATTGCTGTTGGCAAGGTATGTTAACAGTGAGTTACATTTTCTTAGTCATTCTTTCACATGTTTGATCATTTCTATGCACTGTTGAGACACCTTTCCCAATCTGTGATAGTTTTCCTAAATAAATATTAATATATTCTCATTGAAAATAATACACAGCCTTGCAGTTTTGAAAGCAGCTGATTTGCAATATTGTCAGCCTTCTAAGATCAAATTGATATGTTAGGGCTATCTAATGATGATGAATGGAAAACTGACATTATTTTTCTTTCGGTTTCAGCTGTTACTGTTTTTCTTTGTATAAAACAGAAATAATGGCACCAAAAGCCATCTCAATCAGTCTGCTTTGAATTCTGAGTTAATGTCAGCTTTTACCAATGATATAAAATGTTGTAATTACTTTAGCAGAATGTGAAACCTTATAGCTGCCTTAAACATGTTGCAAAAAGAAGTCTTTGAGTTATTTAATGGCATAACAGTATTGATTATTTCAAAAATCAAATTTTGTATTGTTGTAAATGTTTTATAGACTGCATTTGTCTGTAACATTGGATTGTAGAGAATATGCTTCCATTCAAAATTAGTTTAGCAGTGATCATGGCACGATGTTACATAGTTCCTGATGCTAAGTACAGAGTTGTTAGACAACCAGAGAAGGAGTCCATGTTTGAAATAAATCAACACTTTGCTGTGTATTTCAAAATAATCCAACAATTCAGGTAATGGTGTTCAAATGCATCTGCAGCCCTTTTCCTTCGAGATAGTAGTGGTCACAGATTTGAAAGGTGTTACTGCGGGAGGCTTGATGAGTTAATGCAGTGCATATTGTAGATATTGCATTCAGCCGTTACTGTGTATCGGCGATGAAGAGAGCAAGTATTGAAGGTGGTGGTTGAGATCCCATTCAAATGAGTTGCTTTGTCCTAAATAATGCCAATCTTCTTGAATATGTTTCATCCTGGAGATTGGAGAGTATTCCATCACACTCCTGACTTGAGCCTTGTTGATGGTAGATAAGCTTTTGGGAGTGAGGAGATGGCTTACTTACTGCAGAAGTTTCAGTCCTCGACCTTTTTTTGTAGCCACATAACTTCTCGTAGCTGTTCTACTTCAGTTTCTGGTCAATGACAACCCACAGGATGTTGGTAGTGAGACATTCTGTGATGATAATGCTGTTGAATGTAAAAGAGTAATTGTTAGATTCTCAATTGTTGCAGATGATCAATGCCTGACACTTAAGTGGCAATTTACACTCACACCACATATCAGCCCAACCCTTGATATTGTCCGAGTCTTGCTGTATGTGGAGACAGACTGTTCTAGTATCTGAAATGTTGCAAATAATGTTGAACATTGTGCAATCATTAACCAGCATTCCCACTCTGAAGATTTGTGATGGAGGGAAGGTAATTGACGAAGCAGTTGAAGATGGTTGGGCCAAGGACACTGCCCTGAAGAAATTCTGCAGTGACGTCCTGGGCTGAGATGATTGACCTCCAACAACCACAACCATCTTTATATGTGCCTGGTATGCCTCCATCTAGGGCAGAATTTTCTCCTTGATTCCCATTCATTCCGATTCTGCTAGGAGTCCTGTATATCAACTTCGGTCAAATGTAGCACATCCAAAATTAACCTAAAGAAGATAGGGCCAAGCGGTCTCTTTGAGTTGATGTAGTCAATCTCATATAGGTACAGTCACAGGGTTATTAGGAAGGGATTTCCAAGATATTGATCCAGCCACAGCTAAAGAACAGTGATATATCTGCAAGTCACAATGGTGTGGAGACTTCAAGGTAACTTGCAGGTAGTGGTGCTCCAATATGTTTGCTTCCTCAGTTTTTCAAGCAGTGGAGATCATTGGTTTGGGAGGTACAAATGCCAAAGCCTTTGTCTGAAGCGGTTTTCCAATTTGTAGATGGTACATGCGGCAGGATGGCGCTATGATGAAGGGAGTGAAGGTTAAAATAATGGGTGAGAAGTTGATTTGTCCTGAACATTTTGAGCTTCTTGAGTGCTGTTGAAACTGTAGTCATCCAGGCAAGCGAAGTGTATTTCATCACACTCCTGAAACATCCATTGTAGATGGCTTTGGGGAGTTAGGAGGTGATTTACTCCATTGAATTCCCATTCCCTGATCTGCTCATGTAGCCAGACTATTTGTATGGTTTATCTATTTAAGGTTCTGCTTAAAGATGATGCTCTAGGATGTTGATAGTTGGAGATTTGGTGATAGTAATACCATTGAATGTCAAGATGCAATGGCTACACTCTCTCTTTGTGGATAACCGTTGCCTAGCACTTGTGTATGGAGACTCTTACTTTGTCTCCACAGGGCTATATTTTATTGATCATACCTAAGCAAAGATTTCATAGTGATTTTAAAAATCATGCAGGATCCGAACAATGTATGATAAGGAAAAAATATTCGTGTTTGACAAAGTATTGAAGACCAAAGGACACTGGTTTAAGATGATTCCAAAAGATGCAATAGTAACAACAGCAAAAACTTTTTTGCAGCACCTTCTGGTCAAGTGGCCATGGGCCCAAAATTGGTCCCATAGCTGGTGAAATCAGACCTGACAGAAAACAGGCCAAACTAAATTAAACAGCAGCCAGTAGCTGTTAGTTACAGAGAACAGTAGAAACCAAGATCCAAGAGGTAACAATGATTCAAGGGGACCAGTTACAACCAGTCCAGGGTTGTGTATTGGAGAAGTGTCAATCAGATGTTCTGATATCTTGACTACCTGAGTATGTGCACTTTACACCTCCTGGCATAGCAACAGTGAAGGGTGTTGGTGGGACTCTATTGGATGATTTGAATCCATCTCATGGCCCCATTGCCAAAGGCCACAGAACATTCTGGAAGGTCTGGTGCAATGGGGAATAAAAACAGATACCTGGAAACCCATCTTCAGTGAAGATACAATTAAGACTCAAGGAAGACTCACAGCAAGACCTGTGGCAGAAGACTGCACGACAAGCCAATTAGACTTAGGAGAAGATCCACCCTGACCTGTGAGACCCAACTTTGTGGAAGAGATCCAACCCTACATCGGAAAGAAAGGGGATTCCAACAGCTCAGCTCAAACACATGGATTGTTGTGGAAAATATATTTTCTCCAACAGCTAGAGCTGGATAAAGAATAAATATTGTAGGAATTTGGGAAATACATAGTGATTTTACAAGTAATATTTTGTTACTAAAATTGAGTTAAATCACCAACTGAATTCTGTGTCCTTTTGTTGGCCTTACTGGTAAGAGCACTTGGTCAAAGTGTTTTTGATACATCTACTGGTCAAAGTGCCCAAAGCATGGACAGTAACCTTGTTTGTTCTGGAGTCTTCTGTCTGAGACCGTTTACTCTTGACCTTCATTAGAGAATTGAACAATTAGCTGAAAAGAGAACAGAAATTGCAGGACTTCAGGGAATCACTGAGAAGAGGAGATAAAGTTGTTACTCTTTTAGAGAACTGGCACAGTCATGACAGCAGAATGACCTCCATCTGTCCTGTAACCATGCTATACTTCTCCGTATTCTACCAATACCATTACAGAAAGAATCTCTGCAACAGCCAGATTGATGAGGATGAGTTGGCTCTTACTTAAATTGCTTCTATCACTACATGCTACAAGCCTAATATTTCCTCTTGGACTTTAACAGTTCAGTCAGTAGAGGTGCCACTGATTCATTCTTGGTACTGAGCATTGAAGTTCCCTGCCTTTCGTAGACTCTATGCCCTTTATCAACTAAAAGGGAAAGGAGCAACCAATTTTACTCACTCCTACCTCATCTCATTTCCCTATTCATTCAGGCAGACAGCAAGCATTTTTTTAATCCATTCACGGCACGTAGGCTTTACTGGTTGGCCAGCATTTGTTGTCCTTGTGAAGGTGGTAGTGAGCTGTCTTCTTGAACTGCTGCAGTCCGTGAGAAGGCAAGACTTTCATGGTGACCTCAGCTGGTGCAGAAATTGAACCCACACGCCGGGCATTGGTCTACAAAACAAACCAGCGAGCAAATTGACTCCCTCCTACGCTAACTGATTTAGTCCACTCTGGCATTCTTACACTTGCAGAAAAGTCCAATGGATACATAGGTATCTGTAAATTTGCAAGTCAGTATCATTGTGCAGAGGAAATGATACAATTGGCTCTACCACAACCAGGAATTTATATACATACCCAATTATAAGTTTGCTCTACAATAAAATACCCCAGCACCATTTGGATGCCCATTTTGGAGTTCCATCCTAAGGCCTGAACAACATTTTACTGTTTGCAAGTTAATGTTACACCGAATGATACAAAAGTCTCATTCTACTTAAATTGTTACTACACTGAGAGGGTAAAGAATGTTTCTGCGCACAGAAGAGATGATGAAACACATTCCAGATGTTAACAGTTAACAAGCCCTTAAGGTTTAACTTTCTCTGTTTTCTTTATTATCATACCAGCATTTTACAAGTGGC
Source organism: Ginglymostoma cirratum (assembly GCA_024137785.1). Classification (NCBI taxonomy): domain Eukaryota; kingdom Metazoa; phylum Chordata; class Chondrichthyes; order Orectolobiformes; family Ginglymostomatidae; genus Ginglymostoma; species Ginglymostoma cirratum. The sequence continues at coordinate 7,429,007 of JAHRHZ010000073.1, read as the reverse complement.
AGGAAATTACCTCAAATGATAATGCATCTCAAAGGGAGTTGATAAAAAGTTATCAGATTTTCCCACCGTTTATCACGATACATTTTTCCTGTCATTTTACATCATCAGCGAACAGTGGGCCCTGCTCATCTCCTGTGAATTCAGAACCTTCCTTTGTTCTAACAGAGTTTTGGCAGTTGAGACGGGAGAAAAAGCAACGTTGCTGTGCTCTTACTAAGTATCATGAGCCATTAGTCTTCCAGATGATAGATCCGCATGTTGTTTGAGTAACAGAAATTGCAATATGACCTGCTTAATCTGGGTCCACCCCCCGTTCATGAATTTCACTTGTGTTATGTCATCAATACAGTTATGACAATAGAAATTACTGACAGAATCCAGTTACCTCCATTCTCAAAGGAAATCTACGAGAAGCCACAAAAGTTTGCAACTTACCCAGTCATTGAGCCTTTATCTTGATGTCAGACAAATAATTCTGTTGGTAGAGATGTAAAGTTTGAATTCCTCACACCTTGAATCTGATGAGATCTTATTTCTTAGATCTTAGAATCCCTACAGTGTAGAAACAAACCCTTCAGCCCAATGAGTCCACACCGACCCTCAGAGCATTCCACCCAGACCCATGCCCCTATAACCCATCTAATCTACACATCCCTGAACACTATGGGCAACTTAGCTTGATCAATCCACCTAGCCTGCACATCTGTGGGAGGAAGCTTATGTAGACACTGGAAGAATGTGAAAACTTCACACAAACAGTTGCTGGAGAGTGAAATTGAACCTGGGGCCCTGGTGCTGTGAGGCAGCAGTGTTAATCACTGAACCACCATTGATCATAGTTAGATATAAACCCCAACTTTACTTCTTTAACGTGTAAAATTGGACAAGGTTTCCATCTAACCTGAATGTGACCCATTTTTGCAAAGCTGGGCTAGGCTCCACCTCCAACACACTAGCAGAAACGTGCTCAAATTTGTTCTCTTAAATTAGATCAAGGGGAACTCAACTTCCGTTGGTCCAGCAGGTCCATCCATACTGGTCTCACATCATGTATCAGTCTATCAGCAGATTCCCAAGTCTCAGCACTCCACCCCACCACTACTGCATAAATACTGTCCCCTCCACACTTCACATCAGCTCTGATGAAGCGTCATCTACACTTGAAACACGAGCTTGCTCTCTCTCCACGGATGCTGCCTGATCCACTGTGATTTCCAGCATTGTTTTGATTTCTCTACAGATTCCAGTATCTGCAGTAATTTGCTCCTACATTGAGCTCATGAGACTCTTCGCCTGCATTACGTTTTCTATCTGCATTAGGGGTTAACAGTGTCACATTCACACTCTGATCTTGTCAGCCTGTAGACCGTTAAGTGTAGATGTGTGCTTCTTAAAAAGAAGACCTTAGGCTAATCTTTTTAAATCCAGTGTCATTTGCACATGCAGCTCTTATAAAGGCCACAAAAGTGAGGTATGCTGTGTTAAACTCGATAGCCCCTGAAGATGCATTAATACCATGCCTGGGGTCTGCATATCTTCGACAGAAGAAAGCTAGAAACCATGGTCGGGCAAGACTGAACTTTTACTCACTAATTACCCATTTACAGAGACAGACTTTAGCCAGACTCAGGTTTCCTCTGGTTCCAGTTGCAAGTAATCCGACATCACATATAAATGAGTAACTGACATAAGTGCTATTGACCCTTTACAAAACAGAAAATAGGCATAGAGATTGTGGTGCACAATTTAGCCAGTCCTGTTCAAAAAACAGCACACTAACACTAACCTCCTGCTTAAGCAATGATTTTCAGTGTGCAGAGTGCTAATTGCACTGATCATTTGCTGCATAATCAGTAGGGCCTTCAGTATGATTACTTCCTAGTCCTGCCTAAATCTAGGCTGCACATCTTAAAGGAAGGATGCACTGTGATTGCTGGGAGTGATAAAGGTTTTGTAAGTAGCTTGCTATGTGATGATCTGATGAGCTGAAGAGGATTGAGGGGGCTGCAAGAGATAGAGGTTACAGAAATTTAATTTAAAAAATGTTATTTTAATTTTTGATCACAGCCTTAAGCTAGGCTTGGCAACTTGCATCCTTCTTAACTCTTCTTAAATCACACAATATGACTTCCACTCCAGCCCCAATCCTACCCCAGACGGAAATTCGGAAATGAGTTGATTATTCTTCAGGTGCTTGTCATACCCAACCCATTGATGCATTGAAATTGATGCATAAGAATCTTCAGCGAGAGTTAGATAGCTCAAGTGAGTACTCAAAATCTTGATGGATGGTGTACAATGTTAGAAAATGTCTACATTAGCAGTAAGAATAGGAAACTTGAATGGAGGGACTATGGAACACAATGGTACAGATAGATCTGGGTGTTTTGGCACATGAATTATAAAGGGCTATTGTGCCAGTTTAGCAAGTAATTAGGATAGGAAATGTAATGTTGGCATTTGTTACAATGGAAATAAAACACAAGGAAAGGGTCCTGCTGCTGTGCAGAACTTTAATCAGACCACATCTGGAGTACTATATGCAGTTGCGATCTCCTTATTTAAGAAAGGATAGAATTATATTAGAAGCAGTTCAGAAAAGACTCACTTAACAGATTCCTGAGCTAATGAGTTATTTGATGAGGAAATGGTTGAACAGATTGGGTCTATACGCTTTACGGTTTAGAAAAACAGAGAAGTGATCTTATTGAAAGACTTGAGATCACACATGACAGTATGGGTTTTGAAGGGTTTAGAAGAGTCTGCAACAAGTATATATACTTTAAAGTATTAGAGTCACCTATTTAAGACTAAGATGCAGGATGAGGGACTACAATCTTCGTTCAGACATACTGCAGAGTTGACATGAAGTGGATGTATAACAATGTACCTTCCATCAATATCACCTTGCACAATGGGAAAGTGTACAAACATTTTAACACTTCATGCTTAGTTCTCCAAATTCTGTAAAAAAATAATCAAATTTATCTCTGTTTGACTAGGCCTTAGTCATAATACAACACAATACAGTACAGGAACAGGCCCTTTGGGCCACTAAGCCAGCGCTGATTCCTAATCCTTATTTAGATTGCTACTTATTGCCCATGTGCGATTCCTATCCCTCTGTTCGCTTCCCGTTCATGTTTCCAGCAAGATATGCCTTAAACATTATTAACATGCCTGCTTCCACCACTTCCACTGGCAGTGCAGTCCAGGCACCCACCACCAACATCCCGCTTTCATGTTGAATCTGTGCCCTCTTGTAGTTGACCTTTCCAACCTGGGAAAAAGCCTCTGACTATCCACTTTATCTATACTTTGCATAATTTTGAGGACCTCCATCAGTTCACCAACCCCCACCCACCCCCGTCCTTTGTCTTTCCAGTGCAAACAATCCAAGTTTATCCAACCTCTTCTCAAAACTAAAACCCTCCATAAAGGTAGCATCCTGGTAAATCTTACCTGCATCCTTTCAAAAGCATCCATGTCCTTCTAGTAGCGTGGTGACTAGAATGGCATACAATATTCCAAATGTGGCCGAACTAAAATTTTATGCAGCTATAACATAACTTGCCAACTTTTATTCGATTTGCTTCGGCCGATGAAGGCAAGTTTGTTGTATGTATTCTTTACCACCTGATCCTCCTGTGTTGCCATGTTCAGGGAACTGTGGACCAGTACACCCAGATCCGTCTGTACGTCAGCACTTCTAAGGGTTCTGCCATTTATTGTATAATTCACACCTGAATTTGATCTTCCAAAATGCATCACCTGGATTTGTCTGGATTAAACTCCATCTGCCATTACTTGCCCAAATGTGCAATCTATCTATATTTGGCTGTAGTCTTTGACAATCCTCCTCATAATTTGCAACTCTGCCAATTTTGGTGTCATCCACAAACTTACCAATCAGACTACCTGCATTTTCCTCCAGATCATTTATATATATATTACAAACAACAAAGGTCCCAGCACTGATCGCTGTAGAGTACCACTTGTTATTGATCTCCATTCCGAAAAGCACACTCCCATTGCTACTGTCTGTCTTCTCTGATGAAGGCAGTTCTGTATCCATCTAGCCAGCATACCCCGCATCCCATGGGATTCTATCTTTTGCAGCAGCCTGCCATGAGGCACCTTATCGAATGCCTTACTAAAGTCCATGTCAACAAAATCCCATTGTTCTTCCCTCATCAATTATTCTTGCTACCTCCTCACAAAGATCAATCAAGTTGGTGAGAGATGACCTTCCCCCCACAAACATATGCTGCCTATCACTGACAAGATCATTCTCTTCCAAAGGTGAATAAATCCTGTCTCTCAGTATCTTCTCCAACAGCGTCTCCACCATTGACTTCAGTCTCACTGACCTATACTATTTCTGTTTCCCTTCTTAAACAAAAGAACAACATTGCCCATTCTCCAGTCCCCAGGAGCCTCACCTGTGGCCAAAGAGGATGCAAAACTGTCTGTTAAGGCCCCACATATTTCCTCTCTTGCCTCCCACAGTATCCTGGTATAGATTCCATCTGGCCTTGGGAACTTATCTACTTTAACGCTTTTCAAGACCCTCAACATTTCCTCCTTCAATATGTCGACCTGCCCCAGAGTATTCATATACCTTTCCCTAAACTCAAAGTCCCTCACTTCTCTCTCTTTGGTGAATGACTCTATGACTCTATAACTACCAATGTAAAGTACTCATTAAGGATCTCACCCATTTCCTCAGGCTCACCTCCCTTCTTTATCCTTGAGTGGACCTATTCTTTCCCTAGCTACTCTCTTGCTCCTAATATACGTATAAAATGCCATGGGATTCTCCTTAATCCTACTGGCCAAGGACATTTCATGGCCCCTTTTAGACCTCCTAACTCCCTGTTTGAGCTGTCCTGCTTTCTCTAAATTCCTTAAGGACTTTCTCTGTCTTTAGTTGTCTAGACCTTAGGTGTGCTCCCTTTTTTTTAAATTAAGCTGATAATTTCCCCTGTCATCTCAGGTTCCTGAATTCTGCCTTTCCTGTTCTTCATTTTCACAGGAAATGCCTGTCCTGCACTCTAATCAACTGGTCTTTTAAAGACTCCCACATGTCAGATATGGATTTACCGCTCACAAGCCACATTCTCTAATTCTTGCCTAATTCGGTTACGGTTGGCCTTCCCCCAATTTAACACCTTTATCCAAGATCCATTCTTGTCCTTATCCATAATTATCTGAAAACTTACAGAATTATGGTCAGTCTTCCCAAAATGTTACCCCACTGAAACTTTAATCACCTGGCCAAGCTCATTTCCCAATATCAGGTCCAGCATGACACCCCTCCCTCATTTGACTATCCAAATACTGTTTCAAAAAACCCTCCTGGACACACCTAGCTAATTGTTCCCCATACAAAACCCAAGTGCTAAGAGAGTCCCAGTCAATATAGAGGAAGTTAAAATCACCCACCACAACAAACCTGTAATTTTCATATCTTTCCGGAATCTGACTACATATCTCTTCCTCAATCTCCTGCAGGCATCTGGGAGGTCTGTAGTACAATCCCAGCGTTATGATTGCACCCTTTCTACTCCTGAGCTCTACCCATCATGCCTCTCTGTGGGATTCCTTCACAGCATCCTTCCTTAACACAGCGGTGATATGCTCCCTAACCAGTAATACAACTCCCCAACCTCTTTTGCTTCCTCCTTTGTCTTATCTAAAACATTGATACTTCAGACCATTAAGCTGCTAAACTAGTTCTGTGACCTTCATGCAAGTATGACCTGAGAGGTATTGATAATCCCTCCAGTTCTAGCCAGAACAGTCATCGCTGTAGTCATCTTCATAGCCACTAGCAATGGATTCTTTGCCAAGCTTTGAAATTAAAGATGTGCTGACAGAAATTGATAAATTTTAGTAATGTGCTCCAGACCTGTATCCCACTTTGGGTGAAAAAGAAAATTTCCTCAACTCCCCTTTAATCCTTTTGACAATTATTTTAATTCTATTATGTCTGCTTATTGAAGCCTTTGCTAATGAAAATAGGCTTTTCTTATCCACATGAGCTATGCCATCATAATTTTAGGATATGCAGCCATAGTCCACAAAAGACCATAGACATCTCTCTCAATTTGAGAGAGGGGAGGAGAGAAAATTCGTTATGCATTGCTTGAAGATAACCACGCCATAAGCGCGGGGTAAGGTGAGGTGACGTCTGTCCAAAAGCTACCACAGACGATACAGGGATTGCACCCATATTGTTCTGTTTTATTCTGCACAACACTGTAGTTGCATATCATAATTTTATGAAATTCCTATAAATTTCCACTGCCAAAAGAAAACAACCCTAGCTGATCGGAGCTAAAATTCTTCTGTCCTGGCAGCATTGTCATAAATCTCCTCTGTATCCTCTCTAGAGCGATTGTATCGTTCCTGTGGTGACTGGAACTGTATATAGTTCTCCAGCTTTGGCCTAACTTGTGTCTTATATCATTCAAGCGTAACCTTGCTGCCCTTTTATTCTCAAGCTTGGCTAAATCTTTAGCGTACCAAGAATTGGCAGAATGCCAAGAACAGCACTCAAGGAACCTGAGCAATTGCTATCATCAGGATATATGGATTTTATTGTACTGTTTAATAAATTGTATCTCAAAAAGCTACATGCTTAATGTAATATGCCTGTAAAATACATCCGATCTCTGCTTAGTTTTGTTGAAAGAAAAGCTAGAAATACTCAGCAGGTCTGACAACATAGAAACATAATTAATATTCTAGCCGTTTAGTACGTGAAAGAAGAACAAAGACAGGATTTAGTTAATTCCTCCCTTACCTGGAAGCATGAAAATTTGGGGTATCCCATCTGGAACTGTAATAACTTTGGAAAACTTGCCCGAACTAACATATCCCAATTTGTTCCAGGTAGTTTCTAAACAATCTGTTTAGAAGTGTCAGTACACATTGGAGCAGGAGGGACTGTGAACCCAGGTCTCCTGGTTCGTAGGTAGGGGCACTATCACTGTGCCACACAGACCCCCAAATTGTTCCACGATTATCAAACTAGCAACAACTGGCACACGTAAAACGAACCAATAAGACATCAAAGGTGTTATATTTCAGGACTCTTTCAAATGTTGCATATAAGTTGAAAGTCAATTTTAGAAAGGATATTTCAAAACACATCTGTTGTTAGATCCCTATACTGCCTTCCCCCTGAACTGCCACCTGCACAATTGAGGAATGTGCACTTTTTTATTTTTCACTTAAATTAGAATTTGTCAGAACAAATTACTCAAATCCCAGCTGTAACCCTGCCAGGTCAAGTTATAAATGAAGGGTGGGAAGTCTGCCAGGGCAGACAAATAAAGGCTACGTCTTCCGTGAATTTTTGAGCAGACACAAAAAAAAGACTGACCCTGACCGGACCAGTCTCTGTGTAGATACCACCTTTGTGAAAATATTTGACAAATCTTTCTCATTGAATACTAACTGACAGAATGACGTAACTCACATTTGAGCATCCAACTGACTGTGGTGGTGTAAGAATTATTTTGACGCCATCTGCTTGCTCACACAACTGTAAGATTATTCCAGATATTGAGGAAGAAATTTGGCTTGATGGTAGCCACCTATTGGACAAAGTAAGTGCCCTTGGAGCTCTAAAACAGCAGTTGTGGTGTGTGTGCACTCACACTTGAGGCAAATTGCACCAGAGACCATATTGATGAGAACGTTAACATGTGTACAAAGAAGGAGCACTGGAGCAACGCGAAGTGTGCAGATCATGGCACCAGTGTACAATGCTGATTTGATGCCAAGGATCCCTATTAGAGCTTCATGTTCCAGATAACATCTTCTCTTAACAACTGCACAACTATTTACTGGAAACATGGAATGTCCCAGCCACCTGTGTTATTTAAATATTCCATAACCTACGGACAGTTTGCTGGTTGACTTTTCTGGCTGTTCCTTCAATTATGTGTGAGTTTGGTGTTTTTTTAGTTGATTAAAGTTACAAAAGTCTATATGGACTAGTGTGACAGGCACTGAGACACTTTCAGCTGATGTTAAGGTTCTGCATTAGTCACTTGATCCCAGATGTGGATACATTAGCGAATAATTCTTCAGGAATGATTTGGAGAATGAGCACAAAACACAGACAATAGATCAAGTTACTGGAAATGGACAAAAAAGGGCTGCCAGCAGATGGTCATATCCATGCAGGATGTTAAGTGACCAATTCTCTGACCTGAACTTCAGCAAAAAAATAAAATGCCCAGTGGTTCATTGATGAAGGCAACATTGAAAACAATCATTTGCACCAGCCACAAATTCAACATCAAAATAACACCAGGACTGCATTGTTAGTGATAGCTATGAAGACGACGGTGCTGATGAACTTCTGTGACCTACTCCTTCCAGACTGAAACTGGAGATATTTACAACATCTTACAGATTGCCATCCCCTCTTCTGTAGGGCAAGTCGCTGAGCCCCTCAATTCAAAAGCTATCTTTCATTTTTACTTTCTAGAGAGAAGAAGGTGAGCCAGTGATGTAACATTTACATCACTTAGTGCGACTGCTTGAATGTCAGTTTGAAGGCATCATATATCCACTTTGTATTGCATAAAAATTCAAGGGGATTCCTTCAAAGAACGGCTATAAGCGGCGCCATGATATAGGATGAGAACCCTGAAGTGCTATAGACAATTTAAACTTAACTTTAACTAAAATGTGTTTATTTTTATGGAAAACGAAGACTACTTCAGACAAAAACAAGGCTATACATGTAAATTCAGTGCTGTTTGGCAGAATCCTGTGTGGGATCCATGGAATGTCACACTTGTAGAGTGTCAGAGAGAAAAACATAGCAGTAATAGATAATAAGGGGCTGGCTATCTTCCCTCTAATAGTTTCACAGCAGAAAGCTACCTCTTGCTGTTACTTCTATGTTTTGGCCTTCTGTGAATATAACAAAAAAGGGTAGGAACGGACTGAAACTGTGGTCTGTGTGTGCTAGTGTGAGCAGGTGTATAAATGAACTGATGTTCATGTGGACCAGCCTGGATTTCTGTGCTGATGCATTTGAGAAGGTCACAGGTCAAAGAACCACCCCACAAGTCACTCCTGCATTGCACTGTATTGAATGATTGCTTCGGTATTAATAGTGTGCAGGGATACAGAGCAAAAACAAGAGATTGGCACTAACTAACGGAGCCAGTGCAAATAACATGGGCAGAAAGGCCTCTTTCTACATCTTTATGATCTTGTGAAGTAAAAGGATGCTCTCGCTCCAAATGCTAGAAACCAACTTCCAACAAACCGGTCAGAAGGAAACAACATGCTCTCTCACTGTGAGTGCTGCCAGCCAATCACCATCAGAGGAATCAAGGATAAAGCGATTATAACTAACCTACAAAAACAAAGAAATCAACTTCTTAACTATCAATGTTGCACCATATACTCTTCACAAACCCAAACACATTAATCTGTATATCTTTTAACTCTTGCCTTATTTGGACTCACTTCTTATTCGTAATCTGTGAATATATGTTTTGTTTCATTGTTTCATTTCACATTTAGTAACTAACAAATTCAATCCTTTGTTAACTCAAAGCTTACGTTAATTGATGCAGTTTGAAACACAAATTCATTTCGTCTGGGGGAAAGGGTCCACCAAATAGACAGCAACAAGAATATTGGAACACTTATATCGGTGGGAGGAGAAGCATTATCTTCCTGAGAGACAGCAGGCTTGAACTCCATGGAGTTAGTGTCATTCTATGGGACAGGGCCTCATCCATTTTAGTATTGTGTTGGAGCACAGATTGTCAGATTGTGGTGGCATCCTGCACACTCCTTTGTGCACTGCACTCCACAACTATAATTGCAGCAGTCTGAGCAGACATTGGGTAGTTGTGGTTTGTGTTGCAAATGGTCTTTCATTAATTCACAAGCACTTAATGCTGAAGGTCTGGTTTTAACAATAAAACAGAACTGTATGACACAAAAAGGAGATAAAGAAGGATAAACTACTTATATATAGCACATTTTGAAATATTTTCAAATACACAGTAAAAATATGATATTCCTTCTATCCCAACAATATTCGTCACAGTTCTCAAACTCAAGAGAGAATTTCATCCTCTACCACATCTATAGGTTTGTCTTAAATGTTGCTTTCAATTCATGGTCTTAAGAGATTGATGGCCTCTTCCTCAAATATTTACTGCACTGAGTTTCGACCGGTTCTGCTTTAAATAACCTTTCGGAGTTCTAACACCAAAATCTTTGCACTGAAGTAATCTATTTCTTATCTTCTCTAAGATAACTCCTTTCTCTAGGAGATACTGTTTCATACTTCCAACTTCAATCGGGCTGTCTGCAAATTGAAAACAAAAGCTTTCATTTTTATGCATCGTAATGAGAAGGCTGTTGCACTGCAGTTGGTACATGGTTTTGGATGAACAGGAGATTCATGCTTTCACATTGCCTGCTTTTGGCGTATTCAAAGAATTTACAATCTGTTTGTATCTTCTTTAGTCATTGATTCCTAGGGTGGCTGACAAACATGCATCTGCAGCACAGAGGCTGGGATATCCGACTGCACCATAAGACCTCCACGTGAAATCAAGTTACGATTTTTAGTTATCAGTGTCTTGAAGCTCTTTCAATCATGGCCAATATGTTTCTCATCACTATTCTTCTGCTTTCTGTCCATAACCTTGAGCCCCTTCCCAATTAAGAACCTATGAATCTCTGTCTTACATACATTCAATGATTTGACCTCCACAACCCTCTGAGGGATGAGTTCCAGAGATTAAGTACCCTCTAGCTGAAGAAATCCCTCCTCATCTCACTTCTAAAGGGTATTCCCTTGACTCTGAGGCTTCTCTAGGGCCTTTGAAACTCCAACCAGTGGAAACATCTTTTCCACATTCGCTCTATCCAGGCTTCTCAGTATTCATTATGTTTCAATGAGATTCCTTTCTCGTCTTTCTAAACTTCATTGAGTACAGAGCCAGGATCTTCAACTACTCATATAACAAGCCCTTCATCTCTGGGAGCATTCTTGTAAACCTCCTCTGGAGCCCCTCAACATCAGCAAATCCTTACCTAGATACTGCTCACAATATTCCAAATGCAGCCTGACCAGAGCCTTTACAGCCTCAGCAGTATAATAATTGTGAAATTTGCAGCAGTGTTAAGTATGTAGGGCTGAGGTAGAGTTTTAATGTCGGGTAAAAGGCATTATTGATAGGGATGTGATGCAGTCGGTAGTGTGTGATGGTCATGGCACGCGTGGTAGGATACGTCATTTGAAGATACTTTCACCAATTTGGACCCCTACATGAGTTCACTGATTTTTGTTACATATGTCATTGCATCCAGGTCCTCAGGTCTAGACTACTGGCATTAGCCTTCATGACAATCCGCTTACATTGCATTCTGAGCTTGTGTTTCTCTCCCTTTGGTTATAAGACACCTTTCCTTCTTTTCACTATTTTTCATCTTCCTGTGATTTCCTTTGCTTTTAGCCCTAACTTTTATCTAAATTGATTACTCCTACACAACTTACACCCCAACACACTGCTCTTGTAACATGCTATTGGAAGCTAGGACAGGTATAGTGTAGACCTGTTTTTAAGGCAACAAAGCAATTAACAGCAGAGTTACTGAAACAGAATATGTTCATCAGAGATAGTAGGAACAGAAAATTTTTTCTGAAGAAGGGTCTAGGCCCGAAACGTCAGCTTTCCTGCTCCTCTGATGCTGCTTGGCCTGCTGTGTTCATCCAGCCCTACACCCCATTATTTATGTTTATCAGAGCATTGGTTGCCTTCTTTTAAAATTTGCTGATTGGAAGTCAGGATTTACTTTTTATAAACTGTGTTTTGGCCCAAAGTCTTTTGTGTTTGGATGCCACTCTTCATCTGATTATTGTACCAGCTAGATAAATGATAAAACAAAGATATTAATTGTTGAACATATTTTTTTCTCTTTTAATTGAATGGACAATCCCCTAGGCCTACAGTAAAGAATTCACTAGACTGCATCTTCAGTTTCAAAGATTCCAAATGGTTGTGCCATAAAGTGCAATTTCACAATGTTTTACAAAGTCCCAGTTCTGCTGCAAGAGGAATCTTGAAAGTTTGACAAAGATCTGAACTGACTGGTTACAATCTCAAATGCCCATTGGTTCTTACAAAGATACAGCGTTAGAGCTTCTGAGTTGATAGATTTCCTCCAGCTTCTGGCTTTTCTGCAAAATTAATGATTTTATATCCAGGAATAGTAAATTCTTCCACTGGGCAGATATGTTCAAAATGACCTTGTCATCTGCTGTCATCCAAAGATGACACTCCACATAAAAAGTACTTTGATGCATAATCCACCAAGAGGACAGAGTCTTCAAGTAGCTAAACTTCCTAATGATTTGTTTCTCATTTATTCTGAATACTTTCAATTGTAGATGAACAATATGACACTGCAGGATTAATTATCATCTGTTAAAATATGCTCCATTGCAGAATTAGAATACAAAAATCACCTACATTAAATAAAAAGAAAACTGCATTAAGATAACTGCTCAGAATGTCTACGAATAGACACATTTTCCACAACTTTTTCAAATACAGTAATCAACAATAAATTCCTTGGTGAATGGGGTAGCATGGTGGCTCAGTGGTTAGCACTGCAGCCTCACAGCACCAGGGACCTGGGTTCGATTCCAAGCTCAGGTGACTGTCTGTGTGGAGTTTGCACGTTCTCCCTGTGTCTGCGTGGGTTTCCTCTGGGTGCTCTGGTTTCCTCCCACAGTCCAAAGATGTGCAGGCTAGGTGGATTAGCCATGCTAAATTGCCCATAGTGTTCAGAGGGGGGTGGGTCTGGGTGGGATGCTCCAAGGGTCAGTGTGGACTTGTTGGGCCAAAGGGCCTGTTTCCACACTGTAGGGATTCTTAAAAAAATGCTTGGTAATGAAATCAAGGTGTGAAATCATTTTTGTTCTGTTTCTTGGTTAACATCTTGTGAAGCAAAACAAATTAGCATTTTCATTGTTTATTGATGTTTATTTGCATTTGAATTGCTGGTGACATTGCTGATTGCAATACCTCAATAAACCCAGCAACAAATTCAGTACCCTGCATTTAACAATAAAACATTCGTAACGTGTGTGTCATGCAGTGTTCACAAAGTACTGACTCTAATAATTTATCCAAGAGGAATTTTCAAAGTATGATGTCAAGTTTTTGACATTAAATCGCTGGTCCACCCTACAAACAGGATGTCCACTGGGAACATGACATTGTTCTAGCTAAAACAGCACGGGAAGAGGGAACTCGCCTATAGTTCCAATGCTGGCCTTGCAGCAATTTAATGCTGGGAGCCACTTAATTGCTTTAAGGTAAGACTTCTGATTGTTTTACAGAAGGAATTCCTGCCTTAGAAAGATACTTGCCAATCTGATGGATGGATAAACCCCTTAAGTGATAATTAATTAGCTACTTGGACTCAATAGACCTAAGGGAAGCTAATTTCAAACAGGTGAGAGCTTGGTGGGTAGGTGGTGAAGGCTATTTGTTACATTTTATGCTTCCCTGCCTCCAAACCTGCTTCTAGGGAGCATAAAATCCAATTCACTGAATCGGGTTTATTTTAATAGTATGCCAACTCAATGAATTAGTTGAAGAGTATTATTCTCATATTGCCTCCGATCACAGCTTCTAGTTGGAAGTGCTGTTAGATATAATAAATATCTGCACAAATATGATGCAAAATGATTACTTCTGTAAAAAAAATGCAGGCTTGAGTATTTTAATATTGATAACGTATTAAAACAGCAAAATTCTTTTTGCATTTTACATTATGGAAATGGGGGGAGGAAAGTCAGAAGTCCTAAAGCAACTTGAACACAATAAGTGTTCATTAGAACAATGCCAGATGAACTTCACTGCAACCAAAAATAAAGTGCTGCACAAAGGAAGAAAAGTTAAGCCACACATGCTCTGTGTATAGTGTGGAAATAGCTTAGCATAAAGCTATTAGGGACGTGTGATTCTTAGTAGACACAATACTGATCACGTCCAACCAATGCAGGGCAGGAATTAGCAAAACCAACAGGATGTTGAACTAAGAGTTAAAACAATAAGTCAGAGAACATGGTGACAAAACTGTACAGTAGTCTGGTCAGACCACACCCTTTGTATTGTGTCCGTTTCTGGTCATGAAGGGCCAAGGAGGTTGTTAAAAGGAACAAAAATGTGCATTGTTTGAAACTTTCATGGGCTACTGGACTAACAACATATGTGTGTACAATCACTAACCTGCTGCTTGTGATGTGCCAACTACCTTGCCACTTTCTACGACTAAATCCAGGGTGGCTCTCTGTAGGCTGCAATGCCTTTCCATTATTCTGTGAAAGTTTTAAAAGTGGTACTACACCCCTTCCAGTGGCATGCATCTAATGGAATCTGTGCATCAATTTCCCCTGCAACAGTAAATGACGAGAAGGCTAGTAGTCATGGAACGTGACCTGAGTAAAATGGGAAAGTTGAAATAAGAGATATGGGGAACCATCCTGTAAGTGGAGAAAAGAGTTTCACAGTTATGCATGTAACTAACTATTGATATAGGAACTATATCACCACAGTATAAGATCATGATTGAACAGTTTCCTTTAATCAAAGTGTACGGTAAAGTTCCAATTTTGCAAAGGAGGTGTACAGAACGAGGCAGACAGACGTATTTCTTCTGTGTTTGTGTTTCACAGTCTGTTGCTTTGTTTGATAGCTTGTTCTAGAGGGTTCAGCTGTAGGCATTCTTGACAAGATTGATGGGATGTGCAGTGAAGTCATCTATAAGTCAAGTGAATATGCCAAGCATTTCTCCTTCAATAACTGACTGCTACTGAAGTGTTGTGACTGAACTGTCTCCTTAAAGGCCGCAATCTAATTTCTATGCACTCCACCTAATTGCACCCATGTTACATGGGATTTACATCAATCAGCAGTAAAATGGATACGCAAATAAGGTAACCCAGGAAATCCTACTGTAAATATCTCTTCACAAGTGTAAATCATTCTGCACTGCATAATTGTTGCAGAACTACATTGGAGTCAATAAACCAAAACAGCAATGCTGTGAACCTATCCACTTGTGTGCAGATGTGCTAGATAAGGTGGCTAAGATCATCTTAGATACAGAAGAGATGATAAATATGACGCAATTAGAGAAAAAAAAACATGCTGCACGTTAGTATTAGAATGAATATTAAATTTTAGCTTTATTCCTGTGATTAAGAACATAATTTCAATTCAGATTATGTTCAAAATAAAGTTCAGCATTGTAAACACGTGAAATTCTAATACTGATTTATTTAAAAAATATAGTTTTAATACCTGCAATTTTTTGTCGATGTGAAAACAGTGTAAAACAATAAATACTGACAATCCTAGGAATTTAAGTGAGAGCAACATTGTATGTACATGTATGATGCATTTGTTATGCTGACCAAATTAGTTATAGTTATTTGTCATTTTAGTGACAAGGATGAACTGAGTTTCATCAGAAAATAATATTATATTGAATGGTTATACTTCCAAAAATTTGCCTATTTTAATCATACAAAAAGTCCTCTATCAGCCTGGCATATTGAAATCCTTGAAAAATAGTTACAGCCGTATTATGCAATATAAAGTCCACTCTGTTCGAACTTTGGCATTGTTTTGGCAATTTCTTTAGAATTATAGCTGCTTTGTGTTCAAAATGACTTCCACCTTGTGCGGGTCATGCTGGTCATCATTTTGAGAATTGATGAATAAGAGATACCCTTTAATGATATCCTCCTCCTCCTTCGTCTTCCTGACCTTACCATATGGACAAAGACCGTAGCCAGGTTGTACTCAACTGGAGGCTGGTTAGTAGCTGGTCAGGTCCATTTGTATCTAACAGATTTACCCAATGCGATCCTAGGCCCAGGTAGAGTTGCTCCGAATGAGTCTATTCAACTCCTCCTTTTTTCTTTCATGCAAGCTCTTCAGTTAGGCTCAAGGTTATCAGTAGCATTTCCAGACATTATGATCATTGGCTTGCATTTTCCACTTAGGATTGTTACTGTGATGCACAAAGAGACTTCTTGAGAGATCCCTTGAAATGTTTGCTTGCAATCCATTTGTTCTGTTTACTGGTGCTCAGCTATCTCCACATTCAGATCTTGGGTAGGTGATATTGTCCATCTGTGGAACATGACCTGCCAAATGCAAATGGATTTGCCAGAGAATGCCCTTTGCTAGTGATGTTGACTGTTACCAGAACTTCAATATTTATGATGCGGGCCTGCCAGAGGATCGTGAGAACACCACAGAGGCGGCACTGATGAAAGCACTCTCCAGAAGGTGTACATAACAGTGGTATAAGAACCATGACTTGATACCATACAAATCGGGGTAAAGACTGTAAGGTTTTATACACTTTACATTTGGTCTGTGATCTGAGTCTATGGTTGCTTCACATTCATTTGAAGTATCTACCAAATGTGATGTTTGCTTTTGAAAGCTTATTGTCCATTTCCTTTTCTATTGTGGCATTAAACAAGATGTCACTCCACAAATATCATCACATAGTCAGGAAGGAAAGATTACATCCAGAGTGAGTTATAGTCAGAGAGATTATATATTTTGGGGAATTTGGAAGCAATGTGGGAATTCGGTGCAGAAGGGAAGAGGTGCTATTTGTTTGCTTTTTCGGCTTACATTTTGTAAGGTGTTTTTTCTCTAACAGGATAAGTTGAAGCCCAGGATCAGGGGCCCAGCACAAAAGGATTCACATCACAGGTAAACCATAAATTCATTGATTGGTCATAGCAATAATTTGACAAACTATTATTGGTTAGGGGAAATATTTCCAAGCTGCAAACAAAAAGACCAGTACGAAATTTTTAAAAAAATCAAATTAATAATTAACTAAATCAAACAGAAATGCAGGGTCAGGTAATGTATTGTACCAGCATGATGAGGGTGCTGGTGAACCCCCATGTAGCAAGTGTAGGTTGTTTGAGAAACTCTGATTCAGAGTTGATGAGCTGGAGTCTGAGCTTCAAACACAGCAACACATCAGGAGGGGGTAGAGCTACCAGGATGCTGATTTTCAGCAGGCAGTCATTCCCTTTAGATTAACTACCTTGAATTTGGTCAGTGGTCAGGGATAGAGAGTATGACTACGAGTGAGGCAGGTAGAGGGATCCAAGAGGTAGTGCTGAAGGAGCCTCAGCTCTTGAGCTTGTTTAACAGGTTTGAGAATCATGCTCCCTACGTAGATGAGAATGGAGGCTGGAGGAAGGATGAGCAAACTTACAGAATGGGGCCCATTCAAGGGGCAGGGAATGAGAAGAGAGAAGTTTAGTTGTAATCAGGTACAGTATAGTCAGGGGAATAGACACTATTCTCTGTGGCAGGATTGTGAGTTGCAAAGGATGTGTTGCCTGCCTGGTTCCTGGGATCAGGGCCTCTCATCTGGGCTGCAGAGGAAAGCTCCAGTTGTCGTGGCAAACATAGGGACATTGGCACCAGTACTGGGGAAAGAGGGAGCTGTTGTGTGGAAAGTTATGGAAAAGGTTAAAGAGGGATGGGGGTGGGGGTGGTAGGACTTTGCAGTGGTTATTAATGTTTCCAGAACAAGTAATAGGACAGAGAGTAATGGAAAGTGTCAGGAAACTAACTTCAGGCACAGAAAATGAAGAGACAACTATGAGAAGGGAGGACAGTCAATGCAGGACTGAGGACGTTGTACTTAAAAGCACACAGCATATGAAATAAGACAAAAGAATTTGTGGCGCAGATCAAAATTGGTGTGTACAATGTTGCAGGTATCAGAGATGTGGCTGCAAGAGTTCTGAGGGTTGAATACTAAATATTCAAGAATAGATTTCCTATCAAAGGGACAGGCAGATGGACAAAGGGGCAGGGTTTCCTTGTTAATAAGACCTAAACGTGGCTAAATCACCTGGACTGGATTGTCTACACCCCAGAGTTCTGAAGGAGATAGCTGAGGAGATTGTAGAGGCATTGATGGTGATCTTTCAGGAATAGGCCGGAAAAATGGTTACTATAGTACCCTGAGATAACAAGGTGTAGAGCTGGATGAACACAGCAGGCCAAGCAGGATCAGAGGAGCAGGAAGGCTATCATTTCGGGCCTAGACCCTTCTTCAGAAATAGAGAGGGAAACATAAGACAGGAAATTATAGGCCAATTGGTCCACCCGCAGTCATTGCTAAAATTTTAGAGTCTATTTTTAAGGATGAGTTTGCGGTGTACTTTGAAGTGCGTGTTAAAATAAGACTGAGTCAGCACAGCTTCATCAAGGCCAATCTTACCTGACAAACCTGTTAGACTTCTTTGAATAGGTACAAACAAGTTAAACAGAGCAAAGCTAATGCGTGTGATCTATTTGGATTTCTAAAAGGTCTTTAACAAGACACTCAGTAAATTAAGAGACTATGGTGCTAAGGCCACAATACTGGCAAGGATAGAGGATTGGCTGATTGGTAAAAGGTAGAGAGTAAATTATTTTCTAAGTGGGGAAAGGCTTTGGAAATCTGAAGCACAAAGGGACTTAGGACGAGTTCAGAATTTTCTGAAGGTTAACATTCAGTTTCAATTGGCAGTTAGGAAAGCAAGTACAATGCTCACATTCATTTCAAGACAGCTAGAATACAAGAGCAGAAGTGTACTGCTGAGGCCATACATGGCTCTGGCCAGACTGCATTAGGAATATTGTGAGCAGTTTTGGGCCAATATTCTAAGGAATGATGTGCTGGAATTGGTGGCTGTCCAGAGGAGGTTTGCAGGAATGATCATGGGGTCAAATGGCTTGTCATATGAGAAGTAGTTGAGGACTCTGGGTGTCTACTCAATGGAGGCTAGAAGGATAAAGGAGGATCTGATCAAAACTTACAGAATTCAGAAGCCTGGAAGGACCGGACATGAAGAAGGTGTTTCCAATAGAAGGACTGACTAGAACCCAAGGGTATAGCCTCAGATCATAGGGATAACTTTTAGAACTGAGATGAGGAGGAATTTCTTCAGCCAGAAGGTGATTAATCTGTGGAACTCATTGCCCATAGAGGGCTGTGGAGGGCAAGTCATTGAGTGTGTTTAAGACAGAGATAGATAGGTTCTTGATCAGTGAGGATCAAGGAATATGGGGAGAAAGCATGGGAAGCGGTTGAGAAACATATCAGCTTGGATCAAATGATGGAGTAGACCAAATGGGCTGAATGGTCTAATTCTGCTCCCATGTCATATGGTCTTAATAGGTAAATCGCTTGATGGCTTGATGACTGACACCTGAAGAGGGAGTGAGACTCCGAAGCTTGTGTTTTCAAATAAACCTGTCGGGCAATAACCTGGTGTTGTGTGATTTCTGACCTTGGTCACCCCAGTCCAACACCGGCACATCATACTTCCCGTAGTGACAATGCTTGGTGGTTTATGTTCTTTAAAGGGTAGAAGCTGATGCAGAATTTCAGAGATGGTTTTAACTCATGTTCTAAATATGCATTCAACTGTTAACATATGCAAATTCTGCTCCTGAGTGCAGTGGTGCTAATTGCCTCCATGAAAAACAATGCTAAACAGCATGGATTGTTTGTTTTAAACTAATAACCAGAATCACTGCTGCTGCTGGTCCAAGACCTGAGACCAATCTCCAGGCCCCACACAATCTCTTTCTCAGCCTCCACAAAGCTTCCTGATTGTGCTCTGACGCCCAGTCATTTCTGATCCAACTCCCATCCAATCTTATAGAATCGCTTAATGGAAAATTGATGCATGGACCTGCGTTATCCACTACTGTGCACCATCTCGAGGATAATGTGGTTCATAATCCAAATTTCTTGGCTTCTGGATCTCCCCATGGAGTTAATACATTGTGGGCAACATGGCCAAAAAGGAACACTGCTGAAATTCTAGGCATTAAGTTTATGGCACAGTCACTAATATAATAGCAGAATTTAGTTTTATAATGAGTCTTTATTGCCAATGATGGAAATAAAGTACAGATTTGAACACATATAACGTTTATTACCAAAAATGGTTTTGCCTCAATGTGGAAGAATGTTTCTGTAGAAATCAATTGGTTCAAATGTGAGTGCAAATTACCACATGCTATTTTTCATAAAGAACAAGTGCTACGACATGAGCAGTGAACTCATACTATGCTTGTGAATGACCTTGAAAGACACTGAATCACAGAAATGCTGAAGATTCACAGTGAGGCTTTTGTGAACTGCAACCACATCACAAGCTTGGAATTTAGCCATTAAATTTGTACTGACGGGAACTGAAGAACTGGATTGAACATGAGAGTTAGACCAAAGACCTTCCTGTAACACTGTGGTATTGTGGCAACGGGTGAAAAGAACATGACTGTTCTTACAAAGTTCATGTACTATTCAATGATGTGTTGTTCTCATTTATTGTCTTCCATATATATAACTGACCGAGTTGAACATAATACCTTATCATGCATGTGTTTTGCTACACAGACAAATTTTGGAATGTCTATTAACTGAAGTCCTGGAAAATGAAACAACATTTGAGAGTATCAAATATTTGGAGTTCATGTGCAACACTTGTACTTTAATGACATTTGTATTCAAAGAATATTGAATTACAATATCTCCGAATATCAAGCATTTCTTATTTAAGAATAAGGTTGTCAGATTAATACAATCCACTGAAAGAACCATGACCTTTTGCTCTTTCTGTGACCTAACCTAATTTGTTACCTTCGCACTGTCAAGCAGACTCCGGCTCCACTATAAGTGTATTAAAGTGCCTGAGGTATAAAGTCCAGAACAAAAATAGCTTTTCAATCATCAAAGAAAGTTTCCAATTCTTACTATTACTATTATTTTAATTATTATTAATTATTACAATTATACACATATTGCAATGTGTCATGGTCGTGATAAATATGGATTCTTATAACCCTATAGAGTGGAACGAGGCCATTAGGTCTTCTACCCACTCTCTTAAAAGCATTGCACACAGACTCAGCCCCCTACCTTATCCTGACAATCCCATGTTTATCATGGTTATTCCACCTAGCCTAACACTATATTGTAATTTAGCATGGCCAACTCACCTAACATGCACATCTTTAGAATGTGGGAAGAAACTGGAGCACATAGAGGAAACCCACACAGAAATGGGGAGAACATGCAAACTCCACACAGTCATTCAAGACAAGAATCAAACCCAGGTCCCTGGTACAGTGAAGTAGCAGTGCTAACCACTGAGCATCCATACACCTATTTTCAGATTTTAATAGCTAAGACTTCCATCAACTGAAGTATTTTTTAAAGAGAAAAAGTACTGTCTTAAAATGCAATTAGCTAAGCACACAGGTTAGCCAAGCTTCGTGAAATCAACATGGAATTAATTAATTAATAGATATATTAAAATGTCACTGGAGGAATAAAGAAATCCATATTTCCAAATTTGATTTACAACTCAGATAATGAACTCAGATATTCGAACACACAACCAGCCATATTTCAGGGAGCTCCATTTGGGAGAATGGGGAAGATGGATTTGTGACTAGAATGAATTAGAGAAAGGCCTCTCTGACAGCCTTTCAAGAAGCAAGTGTGCTGATCAATGATAGAGCCGATTAAACAGAAACATCAGAATACTGCAAACACAACAGACAACTGAAGCATTCACCACTGCTGAGGTACAGGATACCATTTAGAAAACAACTGCCAAAGGCTAAACATCAAGAAGACCCTGAGGACTTTAAACTCTATATTCCGTTCACCTTTTCTTTCATTGGACATTGTCCTACTTTATACTTACGTGTGCATCTGCTTGATATCACAACTTTATTATTTTATGTGGGGTCAGCAGACAATAAAATTGCTCCATCATTCAATCAAGGAAAACCTTATAATTAGGTCCTGACTGAGAAAAGAAAAGTAGACTTTAAACACCTATATCTTTATTACAGAGGACAATTAGCCTTGTCCTAAAAAGAGCGTAGATTTTTGTTGCAGCCAACCCAGGAGGTTGAGAAGATATTAACCAAATCACTCCTCGTTACCTGGTTGTAATAGGACACATAATGAAATTGTGCAAGCAATTCACTTAATTATTTTCACTTATATTATGAATCTTAATGGAATTACGGCATCAAATATGTGGATTAATCATGTGTACAAAGTTGAAAAAAAAGGAGTAAGTATTGTTGAATTTTTCTATTTGTCCAGAATCTGTTTTATAGTAACTTAATAGAAGGAATAGGCAATTTATCTCCTCAAGCTTGCTCCACCATTCTAAATTAGGAATCAAACTGAGATTATCATTTAGTTGTAGATTATATGAATTAAAACAACTTCCACCAGCTATTCTGGTAGGATTTGAAACAATGGCCCCAGCTATTAATCAAACTGAGTGCAAATCATCCTATAATTTTATAACTAATGCACACTTGAACCCTGCATGCAGGATTGCCTTGCTTGTTAATGTTTTCCAGAGCAGCATTGTTGAAGAGTCCTCCATACACATTCACGACTCTTGGACCCTTGAAAGGAAGCTGAAGATTCCAAAACTTTTCACTTCTGCACCAGACGTCAGGACCCAAAGAGGTGACCATGAGCCTCCTATCGCCATAGTAGAGGGTGACAATCAATCTTCATGCTTCAGCAAATGCCTTCAGAGCAACACTGGCACACCACAGCCAAGCCTGGTAGAAATCTCTCTAACTTTCATATTCTGACATCGGCAGAGGAAGGGTATCTGGAACTGGCTGAATCTCAGGTGGTTGAGTAATTGCAAATGGTGAGTCAGACAAGTTAACTGAAGAAATTGAGTGCATGAATCTGTACTCCCTCATTGTTCAGAATGCACTCCCATTTAGATTCAGGGTCACATCCTAGTGAGTACATGCAGACACACCTATACATGTGAAAGTGGTTATGATGGTGAAGCTACAGATAGTTAAAGGACAGTGGGAGGCCATTGCCATGCTGAGCCCCACAATGATTAGAGCCTTCTGGAGGCATTGGAATACAGTAACAGCTGAAAAGGCATCAAGAGATCAGGGAAAATCTGACAGAGAGGCAATGTAGAGTAATGGGGAATGAGGGAGGAGTCAATTGAGACAATGAGTTCTCTAAGGATCTTAGGAATGTGAACACAACTTCCTCCATCAAGAGTTTGGGGACCCGGATCCAGTAGAGCAGTCAGTAGTTCACAAGATGAAGAATGGTAGTCAGTCAGGAACTCACTATTCAAATCCTCCCTCTTCTCCAGTGCTACATAATTCAGATTATTCATCACAATATAAGAGATTCTCACTGGGTCATGCTGTTGCATTGATTGGTCCAGACACCTGAATCTATTTTTAGCAGCCCAATGCTTTGCTCAATAATCACTTTGGTGGATCCATGTGAGATGTTATACATCTTCCTCCGTCAGTGCAATGTGTTCCACTGGGACATGAGTAGCCCTGTATTTAATGGGTAATCCTTGACCAAGAATCTATCCCTAAAGGGGCACCTGGAATTACTGAAAACCGGTATATGTCATGGATACCCCCTAGGAATTGTGCTCACACCTGAGGGATCTGTTTTCAATAGTCACAGACCAGTTCTGTGTTAATGGAATGGAAACTCTTCCTGTTGATAAAAGTCAATGAAATGTCAGTGTGAAGCTTGGTGGTTATACATGTCAGTCAACGACACATTACAACTGGGGGATTCCAGTGATGGCCTTACAACCTGTGGGATATCTTTGTTGGTCAGTTTGGAAGTGCATCTAGTCACTAACCCTATTAAACAGTGCACTGGTCACCAGTAAAATGGTGGAATTGATGTTCTGCAGCTTGGGGTATCCCATACGTATATCTAATACATCCTTGGAAAGATCCAAAGGATTAAATGTTGAGAACCATGGTAACCTTCTAGGCCCCTGGAATTAGATATCTACCAAACTTCATGGATCACCACAGTACAGAGATCAGTGCCAACCTCCCTGGAAACCGTCAGAATATTTTCATTTACTTTAATTATTTCTATTTTGATCTAAATAATTAACCTCCACTTTCAATACTCAGATGTATCTAAAATGCCCCTACAAGGGGAAAATCCTAAATTTGCAAGATTCTTTGAAATTGCACTCAGCAATCATTTAGAACATTATTTCCTTTCACTGAGTCTTTCATTTTAATGCTGTTAATGTTTAACAAGACAAAAGTTGCCTCCTTCATTTAAGGTTTTAAGTATATGTCAAGAAGTTTCAAAACAAAATTGGAATTTGTTGACGGTAGATGGTTGTTGCTGGCTAGGCCAAGATGTATTGCTGACTCCCTTATTTGCCTTGGAAATGTTGTGCTGAGCTGCCTTCTTTAATCGCTGCAGCCCAAGGGGAATAGCTATACATGGAGTTTTAAAGGTTTAGCCTGCTTCAGAAGGTGAATCCACATCCTAACATTCTGACCTGGTTAGGTCAATTGGGAAAATAGACATGTTCGACTCCTCTACATTTTTCGTAGAGTCAAGCCAGAGTTTTCATGGCACGTTGGAGATGTTGTGAACCGTAGTCTGCAAAAGATAAGTGGTAAGTTTTAAAAGTCCTTCTCTAGTCCCTATTGCCAGTCATTGGTCCTCCACCCACACTCTATAGCTCTTCATCCCTCCATTGCAATGGCAATGGTGCTTCCATGCTCATATTTTCAGTATGCTTTGTTTAGAATCAGTGAACACTATAGTGATATTAGGATATGTTAAGAAAAAATTCAAAAGTCATCGTATAAGTCATCGTACAATATAAAAAACAAAGCTTTTCCTACAAGACAATAAAAGTGTCACTCATATGGACTCTTTAAAGCATCAATAACAGAAAATGCACAATTTGTAACCTTTTACTCTTGTGTAAATAAAAACAGTATCATTGACATCAGAGAAAGGCCAGGGCTGGCAATCAGGTTTCTTTTAAAAACAGATGGCCAGATGTTTGAACACTTTAATTGATATCTAGGCTCTCAGTTAAGCCTAGTGAAGGATTCTTGCCATGCTGAAATACCTGAGAATGGGGAGTACGTGGGTGGTGAGGTTCTGTAAGTTTTGAGGTTTATAGGACAGTATATTTTCACTATAACTAGGATGATTTCCCATAGCACCTTTAAGGGCCTTTCAGAGAGCCACCTTAGGACCTGGCAGTCACTGTAGTTGCCTCCAATCCCTTTCCCAGGTTTGCTGACCAGGCTACAACTCACACCTCAACACTCAGGAATGCAGACACTCTGCTGTGGGTTCTTTTGCTGGTGGCAGTCATACAATACCAAGAATTTTCCCAACTACTGCTATTTGCCTTGAAGATGAAAATCCAGGCCATTATCTCTGACATTTTTTAAAGAAGTATAGCTATAATTTCTTTCTAGTTAAGTTCCATTCCAACCTCTGCAGTGCAACAGATCAGACACTACACAAGATTCCCAATAAAGGCTTCTGCAGATTAATTCATTTATTTAATCCAACACTTTTCAGTTATTCTGCCTTAGTATAGCAGAATTAAGATAAAAAGTGGGTTAAATTATTTTGCTTCAATTTGCCATTTTGCATAATAAAATAAATGTTAAAACAAACTGATTATAATTCATCCCACCAGCAAACAAACTTCAAAATTATATTTCCATTGCCAAGAGCTGGAAACTAACAAGTGCTAGCACAGTTTTGTAAATGAAAAAGCCAACAAATAATGTAATAAAACAGCTGTGATGATTGGAAATATCACAGCCTCCTTCATTCTCACTAGCTGAAATGTTATTTTCACATTCCTCAGCAAGCCCGCATTCAGTAACCTACATCACAAAATATACTATCAGCCATCACGGCATCTCACATGAAGATGTCCCTATTTCTGAAGCACATAAATTGGAAACAGAATCAAAGAGTACACTCTCAGTATTATATTATCATTTATTAATAACCACAATGCTTGCTAATACTAGTTTGCTGTCAGCACAAAAATCATTCATTATTCTTTTCAATGCAGCAGTTCTTAACAACCTTTTCTTCAAAAAAAAATAAATTAGAAGAATCTGTAGTTGTATCAGCATTTCTCACTTGCATTTGCATCTTTATTGACTTAAAATGATTCTTTAATGCAACGAGATGCTAACAAATTTTTATGCTCATTCTGCAGCATATATCAACTTTACCAAAATGACTATTGCTGTAGCGTGACAGCACCACACAATTACTTTGTTTACTTAACATACCCTGACATACACTTATAACAATTATGTTGACTTTGGTTTGCAAGTACAGATTAGTCGGTAAACTGTGCAAATTAGTGCTTCTGGCTCTGAACTTTGTGCAATGAGAGTACATCTATGGGGTGGCATGGTGCCTCAGTGGCTGCCTCACAGCACCAGGGACCAAGGTTCAATTCCAGCCTTGAGTGACTTTCTGTGTGGAATTTGCACATTCGCCCTGTGTCTGCATGAGTTTCCTTTGGGTGCTCTGGCTTCCTCCCACAGTCCAAAGATGTCCAGGCTAGGTGGATTGGCTGTGAGAAATTCAAGGATGTAGTAGGGAGGTGGGTCTGGGGGGGATGTTTTTCAGAGGATCATTGTGAACTCAATGGGCTGAATTTCCTGCTTCCACACTGTAGGGATTCTAGTCTAATCTATATCAGGAAGCTAGCTGTGGAGGTCAGGTGGATGAAAGCTCTGGCAGGGCCTCATGATGTCCTTTCCCAAATTCTCATCTTACACTCCTGAAGGGTAAAGTTCTGTGTTAAGAATACAAATTCACTTTCATAAAATTTACCCATTGAAGCATGTCTGAATACAACCCATATCTCAAAAGAAACACAGTGTTCCAATATTAAATTTACATAATTACAAAAGTTGATTTGAAAACCTCTTCACAAATGTTGTTTTTGGTTCACTAACACAAATTATTTACTGATGTGTTAAATTTATTTTAGGAATTGCTTTCTGATTTAGCATTGAATCCTCAGGGCATTAATCATCACAGAAATGAACAAGCTTTGGGATATGCTCTCAGAGTTTTTCTGTGAGTGCTAGCCATCTTTGGTTTGCATCAAAAGACAGCCCAAATCTAGTGACCTACAATAAGAACCTATTACAGACTGGAGACAAATGAGCCTAATATGAAATATGCTGTGTATAAAGCTTGAAACCTGATTGCCCCTAATTAGCCAACAGTTTCAAATGTGTAAGGTGGAAACAGTCATAGTTACAAGATTGATCATTTTTTGGCCCTGCCAAGATTCTAAGTGTTGCTATAACATCACAAGGATGCAGTTCCATTTATTAAACCCAGCAACGTAAGCCATTAGACTGATGTTCAGGGATAACTTCATGGAAGTGAACAACAAAATCAACTTTATACTTACACTGATGTTATCAACGGGGAGAAATATATACATTTTTCTGATGTTGGCAAAATGGACTATCAAATTTTGACTCCTATCATCTGATTTTTAATACCTTAGACTGTTCATGGATAATGATGGGTTTTTTTTAGAAAGGATTGAAACACTGGCTTAAGATGGCCACAGTGACCACCTGATCAGGCTGAGTCAAGCATCAATGATCAAGACCCACTCTGAACTGAAATTAATATATTGTTGAAATGACACAGATCAGTCAATCAGTTTGGTACCTCCTGTTTCATTCAAACATCTGTGGAGGTTTCGCACATTAAGATAAAATGCTTGCCTGTAGATTATTCAGTTTTTTTAAAAAAAGAAGCTAGACACAGGAAAACACAAATTAACTGTATTCAGGTAATTGTTTTTGAACAGAGCGGAGAGAAGATTAATGGATTGGCAATAGCAGAACTGGATGATTCTCTCTCACCTTGCCAAGCAAGCAGGTGGTGAATATTGCCAATACGTTGGCTTTCACAGTAAATATGTTTGAGTACAGCAGCAAGAATGTCTTGCTGCAATTATACAGGGCATTGATGAGACCACACCTGGTGTATTGTGTCTTCTTACATAAGGAAGGATGTTCTGGCTATGGAGGGAGTGCAACAAAGGTTTAGCAGACTGATTCCTGGGATGACAGGACTGACGTATGAAGCAAGACTGGAAACGGAACTATATTCACTCAAACTTAGTAGAGGAGGGGAGTAATTTCCCGGAAACTTATAAAATTCTAACATAATTTGATAGGATGAATGCAGGAAGTATGTTCTTGATGAGTCGTTGTTCCGAATCAGTGGTCACAGATTAAAGATATGGAGTAGGTCATTCAGGGCTGAGATTATGAGAAAATTTCTTGACCCGAAGAGTGCTGAGCGTGTTGAATTCTCTGCCAGAGAAAGCAGTTGAGGGCAAAACATTGTTTTCAAGAAGGATATATAGTTCTGAGGGTTAAATGGAGCAAAGGGTATAGGGCAAAAGAAGGAACAAGGCCCTGAGTTGGATGGGCAGCCATGGTCATATTGAATGGCAGAGCAGGTTTGAAAGGCTTAACAGCCTCCTCCTGCTCTTATTTGTTATGTTTCCATCTCTTCCCTTCTCTTCTTTCAGAAATAATGCCCAATGACCAAGCAAATTGTAGAAAATAAGATTTTACCAAGAATTCAAGGGCTTTGACAAATTTCACAATTACTGAGGATACAACTCATCAACTAAACAACTGAGGTTTAAACTAAGACTAAATGATTCTCAAGAACAATGAGGACTTATTTTACACTGCATGTTCTTGGTCTTCTTTTTTGTACAAGACAGTCACCACTATTTGAACTTAATACCTATGTTTGAATGTAAGTTTAATACTGCATTTCATTATTTTCCTTGGATTAGTATGCAATAAAATTCCTCTTTATTTCACACAAGAAAATTCAGATTCTTGATTTTTGAACTTGTGAACTGCAGTTTAGGTGAAGTATGATATGGCTGCACGCTAAAACCACTTAAAGCAATTCAGCCAAATAAGGAGTTTAAAAAGAGGTAAATTAATTCACACCTCCTCAAGGTCATGAAAGCATAATAGCCAGGAAATGAAAGAAAGAATGAGGGAGTTAGAAATTTAATTTCACCTCTGGATTATGTCAGCATAGAATGTGTTTCCATTAGTAGTTATTGCAGTTGAAGGTATAATGTTTAATTAAAGAGGAACAGTTGTATATCTGTAAAAAGAGGTCCAGGAAACATATGTGGAATTCAAACTATCTCAGGCTGACTGTGCCATCGTTGCTAACTATGTTCGGCACCATCTGTGACTCACCATTCAATATGACCATGGCTGCTCATCCAACTCAGGACCTTGTTCCTGCTTTCGCCCCATACCCTTTCCTCTATTTAATCCTCAGATACTGAAGCAGTCTGCGTCCAAATGCAGTAAAACGTGAACAATATCTGGATTTGGGCTGACAAATAACAAGTTTCATTCAATGGCATCACCATCATTAAATCCCTACTGACAAAATCTTAGGGGTTACCATTGACCAAAAACCGAACTGAACTGGTCATGTAAGTATTGTGACTACAAGAACAGGTAAGAGGAATCTTGTAGCAAGTAACTCATTTCCTGTCTCCTAACCCCTATCCACCTCCTACAAGGTACAAATCAGAAGTAGTGATGCACTCCCCACTTGGCTGGATGAGTCCATCTCCATCATCCCTGAAGACGCTTGACACCATCCCAGACAAAGCAGCCCACTTGAATGGCACCTCATCCACAAACATTCAGTCCCTCCATCAATGAATCTCCAGTACAATGTATATCATTTATAAAATGCACTGCAGAAATTCAACAAGTCTCCTTGGCTAGCACCTTCCAAACCCAATATTTAGAAGGACAAGGGCAGCAAATATGAAGTAACACCATCTTCAAGTTCCTCTAAGCACCGTCATTTGTAACTATTTCACCATCTTTTATTTATTGCTGTGTTAGGATCCAGGAACTTGCTTCCTGTAGCCTTGTGGATGCACCTACACCAAAGATACTGTGGTGGCACAAGAGTCATAGAACCATATAGCATGGAAACAGTCCAACCAGTCCACACTGAACAAGTTCCCGAACTAAACTAGTCACACCTGGCTGCATTTGACTCACATCCTCTCAAATCTTTCCTGTTCATGTACTTATCCAAATATCTTTTAAACAGAAGGCAACCAACCATCACCTTTTCATGTATAATTAAGGATAACCAATAAATACTGGCTCACATCCCCTGAGTGAATGAATAATAAATGAATACATACATACTTACATACATAGCATTTCTGAAAGCTTGAGGGCTTCATTTGATCAATTTACCTTTACGATCAGGAATTATAAGCTGGCAGAATTTATGAAACTGGAGTGGATCACAGAAATGCACACAAACTTCTTTTTAATATCAAAATGAGTTCTCCCTTCATTTCAGGAGGTTACAGATCTGCTAACGAAACGAAAGAAACCTACAATTTAGCAATAGCCTAAATATCCATAAATACACCAGACATGCCCTTGACCTATTAAGTTACTTATGTCTGTGTCAAATTCGCAGCTGTTAAATCACTCCAACAATGTTAATTTTGCTTTGTAGCTCCTCTGGAAGGGATGATCAACAAAATGGCATACTATGTTGAAATTTATTTCATGTTGACCTATAACGAAACGATTACGTCCAATAATCCATGAATATCTTTGTCTCTTGCTTAACTGAATGCAATTATGACACTTGTATCTCAAGGTAAAAGTGTTTCATCATCTCATATGGTTATTGTAGGTATTATAATAATCGATCTGCCAAGGAGATTGGTTGTTTTATCTAATTCTTAGCCATATGAACAGGCATTTACCGGTTTGTGAACAAGTTCCATTCTGGAGTCCATTCGCAAGTCGATTTGTATGCAAGTTGGAACACAATGCAGGAAAATGTAATGGAGCCATTCATAAGTACAAGAAGTGTTCACATTTTGGATTTTTAAAATTACACCCCTGTATGAGACCACATTCAAGTCTTCATAAAGTGGCCGTTTATAAATTGGGACCCCCTGTAGAGGAATGTAAGACAATTCTGATTTTTTTTTCTTTTGGATGAGACATTAACAATTCCAATTAGAATGGTATTTTAATCAGAAATTACTTTCAATAAGAAATTATTGTGATTTCAATTATGATAATATGAGATTATAGCAACTCTTTCATTGTACATTAGTATCTGTATGTGTAATGACTTCTAAAGATTAATTGTGATAAGGCTCTTTGTAAATTTTGCAATGGATGTTGTTGTATAAGCTTTCAAGGAACACATATGGAATTCCATGTTTTTGTTATTTTACCTGAGGTTGTTAACGTATTTCCAACAGATGTTTAAATTTCTGTAGAGTAACTGCATGCAAATACGATGCATTCTTGTGTAACAATATATTGCATATTATTTTAAAGTTTATGTTTGAGAACTTTAAGTACAAGCATAATTATCAAGGAGATAAGATATTAAATAATGACCTATTGAAAGCTTTGAATCAATTTGAAATCTGTTTAAATCTTCACTACAGTCCCTCTGTCATGTGGAGTTCAAAGAACTACTTGTGGATGGTTATAGGGTTGCGTGCAATATGGACTATGTTGAGATTTGTGGCAAAATGGCATGATAAGCCTGACAAGGTCTATCTCAGTGCTGGGAGTGTAGTAATTGTAGCAAGGTCAGCCAGGTGGACATCTTAGAATATGAGAGATAATAGGTACTGCAGATGCTGGAGAATCTGAGATAACAAGGTGTGGAGCTGGATGAACACAGCAGGACAAGCGGCATCATAG
>JAHRHZ010000073.1:7355471-7377235 GCA_024137785.1 Ginglymostoma cirratum | reverse complement strand
AGGAGCAGGAAAACTTGACATTTCGGGCCTAAAGCCTTCATCAGAAATGAACCCTTCTGATGAAGGGTTTAGGCCCGAAACGTCAAGTTTTCCTGCTCCTATGATGCTGCTTGACCTGCTGTGTTCATCCAGCCCCATGCTTGTTATCTCGGATTCTCCAGCATCTGCAGTACCTTTTATCTCTGATGCAAACTTCCAGCTACCTGGCACTTCAACACACCACCATGTTCCCATGCAAACATTCTGTCTCAGGTCTATTGCTGTGCTCTAACAGTGCTCAACACAAGCCGAAGAAAAAAACATCTCATCTTCTGCATATGTACCTCACAGCCTTCAGGTGTTTCGAATAGCATTTCTTGTCAATCACTGCTTTATTCCTTAAGGGCTTCCAGCTTATTTTGAAACTTCTGGTTTTACAATCTGGATTGTTCTAATGTTTGCAAAGTTTTAACCTGATTTTGGCGGCTCATTTTCTACTTCCTAAACTGTCCTAATAACTGTCCAACCTCTCCAACATTTTTCTTCTTTTTGTTACTCTTTTAAACTTGGTTCTCTTTCATTTGGTGTTGCAATGTTGGGCTTCCTTAATGATCTGCTTGAGCTCTTTTAGTAGAGTATCCTTGCGAGCAGTTATTTCTGAAAGGGCTCACAGCAACAGCTTGATGCATATAAAAACCGAAAGAACTGCAGATGCTGTCAATCAGAAACAAAAACAGAAATTTCTGAGCTTGATGTGTGTGCTGTGTATCTCTGCATTTTTTGCAGATCTTTCATTTTCTACAGCATTGCTTTGAGCCCAACTTGATGTTTCTCCAGCTGCTCCTGCTGAAAGTGATCCAGTTTACATTCAACGAGTTCCACATAATCCCGTAAACTGACAGATTTTTCACTGAATTGATTCTACAGAGCATGGGGTTCATCCTGCTTCATTTTGTTCTCTTCCAGCTCTTAATTTATCTTTGTGAGCTGATGGTAATCTCCCGTTAAGAATTGATAATCTGAGAAATGGTATTCTCAAAATGGATTTACCCCTGTGTGAATCTTAGCCAATTACGAATAGTCACCACTCCAGTATTTTCCTCTTGAACATTTATTCTTCTCTCCACAACAGAGGGCTGATATTTTAGCTTCACTAATTCAGATGAATTTGACGTGTTCCATTCTTCGTTCACATTCAGTTCTAAAAGTGTCTATTGAATAGTCTGCTGCAGGTTCTGTTGAGTCTCTGATTTTTCAGTGATTACATGGATTTTGACTAGTTCGAGATCATGGCATGATGGTAAACCTGTGGTTGTTGGTCCAGCAATGTTTATGATATAGAACATCTGTGATATCCAGGTAGCTTGCTTGTTCTGCACTCCAGTACTAGTAAAATTGCACACACAGCTCCGTGCTGAAAGTTTTGCATTCATTAGTTTTATTATGGCTTCCAATGTCTGTGAGTACATTTTTTTTTTGGAATTTGCAGATGTAGTATATTTGCACTTACCCCTGTGTGAATCTTAGCAAATTACGAATAGTCACCATCTTCTAAAGACAGATAGTTTGAAATTTTGTAATTCGTCCAGATGATGTGATGGCATTAACGTTTTTCATGAGGTTGACAGTGTGAAACATGTGTTTATCATTCCTTATTTTGTCATGTACGTTATCAGATTCTGATTTGTTGATGAATGCAAGTTAATACTTCTGATGAGATGTCAGGTATTCTTTATTAATAATACTTGAGTGTGGTCAGCATTGATTATGGTTTAGCTGTTTGTAGCTGCATTGCTCCAGTGTATTGTTTCTGCCAAAATCCGTTCTGCCGCAGGCCTTGCAAAATTGACTGAAAACGAACCATTTTATACCACTTCTCTTTTCAGTATCTCTTTGACTCTATAAGATTTTGGCTTATCTAGCATTTTTTTTTGGCAAGTTTCCATGGAATGGATATAACCATCAACTTAGCAATTCTGTTTGTTAGATCTCCATCTGAAAAAATCACAATGAGGCCTTTTCTTTGTATCTGATCACAAAGTAGTCTATGGATTCTATAGGATTTTGTCTAAATGACATGAATTCTAGGAGATGAACATGGACATTTTCTCTAACTTTGAATTGGTTTGCTTATGTGGTCCATATCTTTGCAGTCTTTCAGCTCTTCAGCAATTAGTTCTGTTACATTACTTGCACAAGCCTGTGCAAAGCTTCATTTCCAATTGCTAAGCATATCTCAATGACTTATAGACTGGTGAGCTTATCACTGGTGATGGGCAAGTTGTTGGAGGGAATCTTGAGGGACATGATTTACATGTATTTGGAAAGGCAAGGACTGATTAGGGATGTCAGCACGGCCTTGTGTGTGCAAAATAGTATCTCACTAACTTGATTGAGTTTTGGAAGAAGTAACAAAGAGGATTGATGAGGGCAGAACAGTGGACGTGATCAATATGGACTTCAGTAAGATGTTCAACAAGGTTCCTCATGGTGCACTGGTTAGCAAGGTTAGATCATATGGAATACAGGGAGAACTAACCATTTGAATACAGAACTGGCTCAAAGTTAGAAGACAGAGGGCGGTGTTGGAGGGTTGCTTTTCAGACTGGAGGCCTGTGACCAGCGGTGTGTCACAAGGATTGGTGTTGGGTCTACTGATTTTTATAATTTATATAAATGATTTGGATGTGAACATAGGAAGTATGGTTGGTAAGTTTGTAGATGAGACTAAGATTGAAGACGTAATGGACAGCAAAGAAGGTTACCTCAGAGTACAATGGGATCTTGATCAGATGGGTCGATGGGCCGAGTGGTGGCAGATGGAGTTTAATTTAGATAAATGTGAGGTGCTGCATTTTAGAAAGGAAAATCAGGGCAGGATTTATACACTTAATGGTAAGGTCCTGGGGAATGTTGCTGAACAAACAGACCTTGAAGTGCAGGTTCATATTTCCTTGAAAGTGGAGTTGCAGGTAGATAGAATAGAGAAGAAGGCATTTGGTATGTTTGCCTTTATTGGTCAGTACATTGAGTATAAGAGTTGGGGGTCATGTTGCTGCTGTACAGGACATTGGTTAGGCCATTTTTGGAGTATTGCATGCAATTCTGGTCTCCATGTTACAGGAATGATGTTATGAAACTAGAAAGGGTTCAGAAAAGATTTACAAGGATGTTGCCAGGGTTGGAGGGTTTGAGATACAGGGACAGATTGAATAGGTTGGGGCTTTTTTTCCTGGACCATTGGAGGTTGAGGGGTAAACCTTATCGAGGTTTATAAAATCATGAGCGGCATGGAGAACATAAATAGGTAAGGTCTTTTCCCTGGGATGGGGGAGTCCAAAACTAGAGGGCGTAGGTTTAAGGTGAGAGGGGAAAGATATAAAAGAGACCAAAGGGACAATTTTTTTCACACAGAGGGTGGTGCATGCATGGAATGAGCTGCCAGAGGAAGTGGTGGAGGCGGGTATGATTGCAACATTTAAAAGGCTTCTGAATGGGTATATGAATAGGAAGGGTTTAGAGGGATGTGGGCCAAATGCTGCCAAATGGGACTAGATTTATAAAGATATCTGGTAGTCATGGTTGAGTTGGACTGAAGAGTCTGTTTCCATGTTGTGTATCTCTATGACTCTATGCCTTGCTTTTCTGTATCAAATGCACCAGAATCTACAAACCATTATTCTGAATTCTGTTTACACATTTTAAAGTCTGTCAGGAGATCTGCTGTGTCCCAATTTAACCTAAGGAATGTTCAGATCATTCTGAGAAGATATGTTTGGCTTTCCCCAGCTTGCTATTGATTCAGTACACACTCTGATTACTTTATCAAGTGAGTTAAACTGGCCTCTGAAGAGGGATTTGTCTGTTCATTAACAAACTGTGTTTTCAACACACTCTGACGCTGTCATGTACAAAGAAATAAAGTTGTACGCTGAATATTTTATCTCTTATGCTTTAGCATTATCTAAGTCTGTGAAGTGCTGCATTTTGGAAATGCTGTGGATTAAATTGTTTACTCACTGTTCAAACACGATAGCATGAATATAACGTGTTGCACCACAGTTCACCACTCATGTCAATGATAATGATCTAATAACCAATCTCTTGTCAGGGGTTAATTAACTCAATGGGTTAGTTTATTGCAAATAATACAATGCATTATAAATTATAACCTTGACATTCCATCAAAACTATTAGTTTCTATGTGTGCAACTTGAAAACCTGAGGCAGACTATCTGGAAGTCAAACTCACAACAATGAATACACAGAGCACATGGAGTCCTTAAAAGCAAATTCTCAATTCAACAGTGACCAAACTCAAGCTTTATGGATTAGGCTAATTTAAGTGAGCCAATAGCAGTCTTTGTCATATCACAACTACTGTGGAGGTATGACTAGGTCAGAGGTGCATCTTTTTGAAGATTTGAAAGATTAATTATTTTGGCATTATAGGAAGGTAACAATAAAATAAAACTGTCAGGTTTTATGGGGTTACTGGAATCAAATGTATCCAAGTTGCTTTTAAAGTTCTCATGGAAATCTCAGCCAGCACCTGAGAAATTAGCTCAACTGCAGTTTTAATGTGCAGGTTGTGTGTGATAATAACTAGAATCTCTTATATTCCAATTGTACCTACGTTGAAAGTTGTAACAATTCGTCAATGTTTCAAAATTTAGCACTCTCTGACCTCTTCAGGGGAGTTAATAATTTCAAACATAGCTTGTAAGCAACATGTAATTTATGAGAACACTTGTGACTAGTGCTATTATCCGTGTGAGTAGATCAAGCAGTAGCTTTTTGCTATGCTGCCAAGTGGATAGCTCTTGTACCTGAGCCTTTCAGAGAATGTTGACACTATATTTGATGAGGGGAACATTACAACCAAGTTCAAATCTATTCTGATTCAAAAAAAATCAAGGCAGACATACATTTATAGTATGTCTTTCTTGAAAACCAAATATCTCAAAGCCAATTAAATATTTTTGACGTGTAGGCACTGTTGGTACATAAGAAATGCAGCAACCAATTTGAACACATCAAACTTCCATAAACAATATTGGTAATGACCAGATCATCTCTTTTCTTTTCTAATTTTGATCAAGGGATGAATATGGATCCAGACGTCAAAGATAATTCTCCTGCTCTTTTTCAAAGTAGTGGCGTGGTGACTTCTCTGTCCATCTGAGTGTAAAAATGAAGTCTTTGTTTAATATTTAATCTAAAAGACAGTATCGCATTACACAGGAGTGTCAACTCTGATTTCTGTACTCAAGTCCTGGAGTCGGCCACGAACCTGGAATTTCTTGTGTAAAGGCAGGAGTGATACCAAATGAGCCCCGCAAATGTACTTTTCAGCAAGATCCCCATGTCTGAAAGTAAGATCAGGACTCTGAGTTGATTATTTCTTAGTCCAGGAGAACACACCAAGATGGTCTCAAACTAGAGACTATATCTGTGGAGCTACTGATCTACATGTCTCAGCTCAACAGTGTGCTGTGAATGTCAGTAAGTTTGCAGACAATGCAAATATCGGTGGAGTTGTGGATAGTGTAGAAAGTTGTCAAAGGATACACAGGGATATAGATCAGTTGCAGATATGAGCATAGAAATAGCAGATGAAGTTTAATCTGGGTAAATATAAGATGCTACATTTTAAGAGATCAAACGTCAAGGAAAAGTATACAGTTAATGCAGGATGCTGAACAGCATTGATGTACAGAAGGGTCTTGGGATTCAAGTCCATAGCTCCTTGAAAGTAGCCACCCAAGTAGATAGGGTGGTAAAGAAGGTGTATTGCATGCTTGCCTTCATTGGCCAGGGTATTGAATACAACAGTCAGGATGTCATGTTGCAGCATTATAAGACTTTGGTTAGGCCTCTCTTAGAGTATTGTGTTCAATTCTGATCTCTACATTACAGGAAGGATGTGGAGGCTTTGGAGAAGGTGCAGAAAAGGTTTACCAGGATGCTGTATCAGAGATAAAAAGTACTGCAGATGCTGGAGAATCCGAGATAACAAGCATGGGGCTGGATGAACACAGCAGGTCAAGCAGCATCATAGGAGCAGGAAAACTTGACGTTTCGGGCCTAAACCCTTGATGCTGCCTGGATTAGAGGCTATGAGCTATAAGGAGAGGCTAGAGTTGTTTCTGCTTGAGTGGCAGAGGCTGAGTGGAGATTTGATAGAAGTCTATAAAATTATGAGATGCATATAGTGTTGACGGTCATAATCCTTTTCCCAGACTGAAATGTCTAATTCTAGGGGGCATGCATTTAAGGCTGGGGGGAAGTTCAAAGTAGACGTGAGGGGCAGTTTTTTACACAGAGAGTGGTAGGAGTCTGGAACGCACTGCCAGGGGCAGTGGTGGAGGCAGATATGATAAGGGCATTTAAGGTACTTTTAGAAAAGCACATGAACGTGCAAGGAATGGAAGAATATGGATCAAGGGCAGGCAGAAGGGATTAGTTTCATTCGCTGTCATGTTCAGCAACACATCATGGGTCGAAGGTCTCGTTCCTATGCTGTACAGTTCTATGTTCTATGTTCTAACAAACTTACCAACTATATGCCTGAGGAGTGCCTCCAAACACATAGAAGGAAATTTTCAACTGACAATCTCCATTTCTCAGCATAAAACAGCCACCGACAGAGGAAAGGGTGCTGAATGTCTTAGACATGATTAAGCTTTATGATCGGTATTTAAATGATCACACAATATTCCTACTCAAAACAAGCAAAACGCTGTTTAGGTATCCACTATGATAGTTTCTAGATGCTCAGTTGAAATACTAACACGCTGTGAAGTTAGCTCCACCCACATGTACCGCTAGTCAGCTATCTAACAAATGTTACAGAATCAGACTGTATGAAAGAGTCCCTTTGGCCCATCAAGTCTGTATCACCAAATTACACTAGTCTCACCTTCCAGCATTGGGTTGACAGCCTTGAAGTCATTAAAAGGAATCCTAGAAACCTCTGAGAAAAATGAGGATTTTGGAGGGAAGATGAATTAAAATTCATGTCAAGCCATAATAAGAATTCATACACATCCTGTAGCCAGGGGCTGGTCTGTTCTGGGCAGAGAGAAAATGTGTCAGAACCGACTCGTTCCCCGGATCCTGAGAAAGCAGAAGACTTTCTGTCATTGTTATCTGTTTGGTACCTGCAAGTCATTGGTAACGTTCAAATGATGCCTGAACCTAAGAACGGCTTGATCTTCCTCCTTTTGCATGTGGGTGGGTTCTGCAGGTTCTGCTATCATCTTTATGATCATTTTGGACCCAAGTTGAAAATGCTTCCCATAAATTCCTTTTCCACTGTGTGATATTTATCATGTGGTCTGTGCTATATTTCCTTAAAAATGGCACAGAAAAGTTACCAACGTAACGAAATCATTTTAAAAAGGTGGCTGTGTATATTCACAAACGAAAATGTTTGCGTTCTCTCAGGGAGAGAATGTTGGCTGCATGACACAATCAAATCATATCAAGAACTGTAGCCAATGGCTACTTAGCACAATCCTTTCATCCTTGTAGAATGCAAATGCAACTAGAAGGAAAAAGTCTTTGCTGTCAATTGTAGTAGGATAGTGGGAATAAATTGATTAAACATCGCAAACGTCACAATTGTAAATAATTCACATAGTACGTAAGCAAATAGAACACAATAGTCTTTGTTGTCACATGCACTGAATGTGGGCTGTGAAAGGTTTGTAATGTCACCTTTGGGCACCACCTTAGGGAGAGGGGGCCTAGGTACAGCTATTTTATGTGTGGGAACAGAGTTGAGATAGTAGGGGGAGAAAAGGACTAGCATGGGAATACAGAGTTTATAAAGTCCAGAATGAGAATAAAAGGTATTGTTAAGAACTCAAGCTATAGTTTTTTTCACTGAGACCATACCCGTTGGGCTACAGCCTGTGACCCATCTCCCAGGACTCTTGCCCACCCCCTCAACCCCCACAATGCCCCATGCTCGCTCTGCTCCCGCTCAGGCCATGACTCAGCCCCCACTCTGGGGTCCAGCTATGACTCACTTCTGGGACTTGGCCCACACTCACTCTGCTCCTGCTCAGGCCGCTACTGGTTTCCAGGATTCGAACCCTGCTTGTTCTGCTCCCGCTCTGGCTGTGACTCGCTTTTGCGACTCTTCCCGCACTCACTGTGCTCCCTGCTCTGGGCTCCAGTTGCGACTTGCTTCCAGGACTCAGCCCACACTCGCTCTGCTCCCTGCTCGGGACTCCGGCCGTGACTTATGTCCCCCACCGGGCTAGTCAGGGATCAGTGTTGGGACCGCAATTGTTTACAACTTACATCGATGATTTGGAGTTGGGGACTAAGTGTGGTGTGTTAAAATTTGCAGATGATACTAAGGTGAGTGGTAGAGCAAAGTGTGCAGAAGACACTGAAAGTCTGCAGAGGGATATAGATAGTCTAAGTGAGTGGGCAAAAGTCTGGCAGATGCAGTACAATGTCGATAAGTGTGAGGTCATCCATTTTGGTAGGAATAACAGCAAAATGGACTCTGTTTTAAAAATTGCAGCACGCTGCTGTGCAGAGGGGCTTGGCTGTCCTTGTGCATGAATCGCTAAAAGTAGGATTGCAGGAGCAGCAGGTAATTAAAAAGGCAAATGGAATTTTGTCTGTCATTGTTGGAGGGATGGAGTTTAAAAAACAGGGAGGCTATGCTGCAGTTGTATAGGGTCCTGGTGAGGCCACACCTGGAGGACTGTGTGCAGTTTTGGTCTCCTTACTTGAGAAGAGATATACTAGCACTGGATAGCTTCCAGAGGAGATTCACTCGGTTGATTCCAGAGTTGAGAGGGTTGGATTATGAGGAGAGACTGAGTAGACTGGGATTATACTCATTGGAATTCAGGAGAATGAGGGGAGATCTTATAGAAACATATAAGATTATGAAGGGAATAGATAAGGTGGAGGCAGGGAGGTTGTTTCCGCTAGCAGGTGAAACTAGGACTAGAGGGCATCGCCTCAAAATAAAGGGAAGCAGATGTCAGACTGAGGTCAGGAGGAACTTCTTCACCCAAAGGGTTGTGAATCTGTGGAATTCCCTGCCAGTGAAGTGGTTGAAGCTACCTCGCTGAATGTTTTTAAGGCAAGGCTAGATAAATTTTTGAACAGTAAAGGAATTAAGGATTATGGTCAGCGGGCGGGTAAGTGGACCTGAGTCTCAAAAAGATCAGCCATGATCTTATTAAATGGCAGGGCATGCTCAAGGGGCCAGATGGCCTACTCCTGCTTCTAGTTCTTATGTTCTTATGTAGTCTCTGTTTCCGCTCTCCATTAATTCCAGGTGGGGTACTTTAAGAAGTTAAAAACTGGGATGGGGAGGAGGGGAAAGAAAAACTTCAGCAAGTGGGAAAAAAAGATAGGAAAAGAAAAAGGAGCTCCAGCTGAAGTGTTTTACTCTGCCGCCATCTTGCCAAAGGAAATAGTTACAAAATTGAATCATTGTGTAGTCAATCCTTTTGTTTTATTGTTTTCTAAAACGCTTGTGCGCAGAATATATATCAGTTTATTCTAAGTATGTGCTCACATTGGAACTGATACTGACCAGAGTCCTTTGTTCCCCTTTTGCTCCTCAGCAGGCTATCCTGTATTGCCCTGATGTACATCTTTTACACCATAGCTCACAACAGGATATCCAGCTATTGAATGTTAGTGTCACAGGTGGTCAGCAATACAGCTGCAAAGAATTTCCTGCCAGGGGTGTGACTTGATCCAAAGAAAAAAAATATTTCTTTCCTGTTTAAATCTACTTGAACAATAAAAAGAGCAGTGCAGTCAAAAATTGTGCGCTCTTGCAATGTTTACTTACACTTTTTTATTTGTTTATCGTGTGTGTGGACACTGCAGCTTCAATAACAAACAATTTCGTCAAATGCTGAGTAGAGTTCTATTGTACACATGCATAAACAGTGCTTGTCAGAAAGATGGACTGTTCAGTTCGCATGCTTTTAACTTTCAGCTGTGCAGAAATGGAAAGAAAGCTACAATTTCGAAGATAACAAGCATGGGGCTGGATGAACACAGCAGGTCAAGCAGCATCATAGGAGCAGGAAAACTTGACGTTTCAGGCCTAGACCCTTCATCAGAAAATTTCGAAGAAATTTGTTTCAACTTTCTCCTACCATCTAAATGTTCCTGAGCAGATTTGGAACAAACTAATGACATATAATGACCTGCTCCCTTTACTGAGCTAGAATTATTTTCATTCAGTCCTTCTTATCAGTTTTAAATAACTGACATTGACATTGACAATTTTTAAAAGGTTGTATCAGCAATCTGGGCATCTGTCTTAAACGACTAGTAAGGATGGACTGTAAAGGATTCAAAAACAAAAAAGAGGCTTATAGATTTTTAGAGCGCATTTGACATAGTTAAATATCGTGAGTTAGTCCTTAGGAGTTTTACTAAATAGCATTTGACACTTTCACCTAAGAAGGTATTGTGAGGTAACTAAAAGCCTGTCAAAGATCTGGATTTTAAAGACCAACTAAAAGGGAAATAGAGAGATATAGGGAAGGAATGCCAAAGCTTAGGGCCTCAGCAGTTGAGGTGTGGCTGTTTATGGTAAAATCATCAAAATCAGGAATACACAGGAAGCTAAAATCAGATAGGTGAATGTATATCAGAGGATTATAGTGTTGGAGGAAAATAGTGTTGGAGGGAAAGAGTGGGGTTATGGATAAACTTAAAACAACGATATGAAATCAAAATCAAACTACTTATCCATTGTAAGAGAGTCATATCAGTAATCGAATGGGTAATGAACGAACAAAATTTGTTGCTATTGTAGATTTTATATTCAAAGTTATGAAGAGATGACACCAGTTTCTACATGAGGAACAGGTTTTATTGACGTTACTATAAGACGTCAATTCCATGCTCTAGCAGTGGCATTGGGATTTTTGTTATTCATTCACGGGATGTGAGTGTCACTGACTAAGCCAGCATTCATTGGTCATCCTAGCTGACCTTGAGAACATGGTTGTGAGTTGCCTGTTTGAATCACTGCAATCCACTTGGTGTAGGTAGACCCACTGTACTGTTATGGAGAGAGTTCAATGAATGCATGTTCAAAAAGGGAGGGAAAATGGAAGTAGGAACCAAAAAGCCAGTTAGCCTGGCATCTGCCATTGGGAAAATGCTAGAGTCTGTTATTAAGGAAGGAATACTAGGACACTTAGAAAAGCTTGATTCAAACGGGATCACATGGTTTTGTGAATGGGAAATCATGTTTGACAAATTTAATAGAGTTCTTTGAGAATGTAACAAACCAGGTTGATAAAGGGGATCTGGTGGATGTAGTGTATTTGGATTTTCAGAAGGCATTTGATAACTTGCCGCAGAAAATGTTTTTGCACCACATAGGAGCTCATGGTATTAGTTAATGTATTAGCATGAATTGCGTGTATTGGCACACAGAAGACAGAATTAAGATTAATGAGCTTTTTTTTAAATTGAAAAGAGTTCATGAGTGGAATGTCACAATGACCAATCTAGAGTCTCAATCCTTTATTATCTATGTTATTGACTTTGTGAAGGGGACAAAGTGTAATGTATCTAAATATCGTGACAATACAGAATTAGGTGGGAAGGCATATTGTGTTGAGAACAAAAGAAATTATAGATTAGTTACATGAGTGAGCAAAAACTTTGGCAGATAGAGTTTAAATTGGAAAGTGAAAGATCATTC
This sequence comes from Ginglymostoma cirratum, assembly GCA_024137785.1. Taxonomy (NCBI): domain Eukaryota; kingdom Metazoa; phylum Chordata; class Chondrichthyes; order Orectolobiformes; family Ginglymostomatidae; genus Ginglymostoma; species Ginglymostoma cirratum. Next base: position 7,365,537 of record JAHRHZ010000073.1, on the reverse strand, counting down.
ACTTTGATAGAAAGAATCAAAAGGCAGCCTATTATTTAAATAGAGAGAGACTGTAAAAAGTATGGAACTAAAGGATCTGGCTGCTCCTGTGCAGGAAATGTAAAACATTAGAATGCTGGTGCACCAAATAATTAAGATAGAAAAGTGAATTTTGGCCAATTTTTTAAGTCATTTGAGTTTAAAAATAGGTAAGTCTTGTTACATCTCTATGGGGTGTTGGTGTAGGTGCACCTGGAGTACAGTTTCGGTTCCCATATTTAATAAAGGATATGTTGGCATTGGCGTCAATTCCAAAAACATTCACTATGTTGATTTCTGGGATGAAGGCATTGGTTTATCAAGAACAGCTAAACAGGTTAGGCCTTTATTCATTAGAGTTTGAAGAATGACGGGTGATCTTATTGAAACATAAAAGATTTTGAGCGTTTGGCAGGGTAGATGTTGAGAAGACGTTTCCACTAAAGGGGGAATCTCAAACTTTAGGACATAGTTACAGTATAAGAGGACACTCATTTAAAACTGAGACTCGAAGGAATTTCTTCTCCAAGAGGGTATTGAGTGTCTGGAATTCTCTACCAGAGAGTTGTGGAGGCGAAATCACTGAACGTAGCTGAAGAGGAGGTAGATAGATTCTTGAGATACTGAAGCATTAAGGGCAATGAGGAGCTGGCATTAAAGTCAGTTGAAGGCCTGGGACAGGTCAGCCATTGTTTTATTGAATGGCAGGACAGGATGGAGACGCCAAGTTGCCTACTCCTGTTCCTGTTGCTTATGATATTTCCAGGTATTTTTGTGCTTTTTCTTGAGTCACACCTAGGTTTAACAAACAAGTGTCAAAAGTGAGCATCCACAGTAAACATAAACCGAAAGAACAGCGGATGCTGTAAATCAGAAACAAAAACAGAAATGGCTTGTAAAGTTCAGCAGGCCTGGCAGCATCTACAAAGAGAATCAGAGTTAACATTTTGCGTCTGGTGATCCTTCCTCAGAATAGAACCAACAGTAAACATACCTATGATATCAAACAGAGAACAAGTGATCATAGCAGTTCATAGCAGTTAAGATTCACAGTGCAAAGTTTTAGACGAGCTTAGGTTTATGAAGGGTGGAAGATGAAGTCAGGCGAGGAGATAGGAACTGCAGCTCTGCTTTAACTCTGTTTCCTTTCACAAGGTGCTGCTAAACCTGCTCAATTTCTCCAGCAATTACTGTTTTGTTGGAACAGTAGTAATGGAAGCCTAAATTATAATGCACACAGATGCCTACAGTATGGGTCCAATTCCTCTACCAGCCGTGGTTGTTTATGGAGGCCTGCCCCCTCGCCTAAATCCATGTTTGATGTAGCATGGTGCCCTCAACCTATGTAAACAGTTGTCTCTTTCTAACAGATATCTGTGGTCCTTCATGGGCTTGCACCGCAGCTCTCTATAAAACATGAATGAGGTAAACATGGACTGCCTAATGAGGAAGCTATTCCACTTCCCAGTGCAGTCATTAGCACATTGACATTTTCCAAACTGCAGATAATCTCAGAGGGTCAATTAAAAAAATTACACTTGCAGCCTTAATACTAGCATAGTCAATTTACTAAAAACGTTTTACTGATGTTGTAGTTGTTAGCCACAAGCAGTGTATTTTGCTGCAGGAGGTACTTTTATCTCTTCCTGTTTCTTTCTTAACCCATTTCTGATCATTTTTCCCCACTGGCTCAATTTCAACTTGACTGTTGAAAGTTGTTGCATTCACAATGAGTGCAACACATTTAGTATTATCACTTTCACTCAAAAAACCTGTATTTCCTTCTCAATAACTTCAGGCCGAGTGAAGTGGGTGGCAATCTACAAATCACAGCTTGTTGCCTACACAAAAACCAAGAATTATTCACCCCACCCTCCACTCTAAGAAAGGGCTCTGGGGTGCTGCAAAACCTCATTGTCTCACTGTTCAGTGAATGCAAAAATGACTATCTAAGTATTAAAATAACTAATATACTGACTCCAAATGTTGACCTTTAATGGTGTGAATATCATTAATGCGGAAATTTAAGTTTCCTTTGATTTGTATTTAACACTGTGTCTAGTCTATTATTAAAGTCCAATAAAATATCTAGTGGTTTTAATAAATGCAAAGTTGGGGTGGATTTAAATTGGTCCTTGAGAAGGCATAAAAGTGTGTGATTATGGATTGACAGTTTATTTTTCATTGCACTTTTTCTTCCCTTTCTTCAATTCAACAGGACAGTAAATTGTACTTGGTGTAACAAGGGCTGCTGATTCACTTTCCCCATTTGAGTTTTTGCTAAAGACCAACTTCAATGCCAAGTTGAGTTACAAGGCGTATTACACACTGCTAACAGCAACATGAGAAATCCAGGAATATAGAAACCAGAGTACCTCATTTCGCCATTCAAACCTGTTCTGTATTAAATAAGATCACGAATGATCTGCCACTTTAAATCATTTTCCGGCCTTTGCTCATTCTATCAATCTCTCTGGATAACAAAAATCTATGAACCTCAGCTTTAAGCTTAAGATCTAGTACCAATTGCCATTGAGACCTTCAAATTTCTACCCTCCAATATGTTTCAATGTAATTTCATTCCTGAAAATTCTGATTGTTTCAAGATCATGACTGTTCTGATCATGGCTTTAACTCCACTTTCCTGTCCATTCCCTCATAACCTTTGACTCCCTTGCAGATCAAGGATCTGTTCAACTCAGCCTTTGCAATGATGCAACTTCCATTGCTGTCTGAGGTAGTGAATTTCAAAGATTAATGCATCTCTGAGTGATAAAATTCTTACTCATCCCCCTTTTAAATGGGTGACCTTTTATTCTAAAAGTGTTCCTCCTAGTTCTCCACCATAGGAGAAGTACTCTCTCAGCATCTATCCTGTCAAGTCCATCAGAAACTTAGATGTTTCAAACAAAGCACTGCTCATACCTATAAAGTTAAATAAGTATAGCCCCATCTTGCTCAAGAAGACAATCTGTTTGCCCTGATACCTAGAGAATTCTTGGGATTAGAAGTCAATGTTGATAACTTCCAGGGCAGCTCCTTCCTGACTATATACCACTCTTCTGTCACCTTTGCTGGGCCTGTCCTACTGGTGGGACAGGATATACCAAGGTTAGTGATGACAATGTTTAGGGCCTGGTAAGGTACGATTTTGTGAGTCTCACTTATCAGTCTGTTCCTTGTCTAATCTATGAGATAACTCTTCCAAGTTTGGTCCTACCCCAGATGTTAGTAAGGACGACTTTACAGAGTCACCAGGACTTTGTTATTGTTGCCTTAGCCAATGCCAGAAAGTCTGTTCAGTTCCATTCCATTTTTCCTTTCTAACAGTTGATACAACTGAATGGTGTGCTAGGCCATTTCAGAAGGCAGTGAAGTGTGTATTGAGTCACATGTAAGCCAAACCAGTCAGAAAATGGTAGTTTTCTTCTCTAAGGGGCATTAATGAGCCTAATAGGTTTTTCCCATAATTTACAATGATTACATGGTCATCATTGCACCTACTTCCACTTGTTATTGAAATCAAGTCCCACCATCTGCCATAGTGGGATACAAACTTGGGTCACTAGAACACTACTTGGATGTCGGTGAGGGTGGCGGAGTGGGATAGGGAGGGGAGCGGGTATGGACATTACTAGTCCAGCAACAATATCACAAGGCCGTCACTTCCCCAATCTAGGCAAACCTTCATTCTAGATTCTCCCATAAGTGGAAAATCATTTCCATATCCACTCTGCCAAGATCCCTCATGATTGTAATACCTTTTTGTAACTATATCCATTCATCTACGCTTCTTACAATGCCACTTATTTCTATGTCATTAATAGACTTAATATGTGTATTTACATTCTGTCATCTAAGTCATTAATAAATACCGTGAATTGTTGCCCTGACATAGATCCTTGCAGGACTCACCATGTCCCACTAATTATCCCTATTCCCTTTTCCTGACACTCAACTGATTTCCTAATGAGATCAATTCCATGAACAAGATGCACAGGGGAGAAACATTAATACCGACCTAGACTAGTTGGAAGGAATGGCCTGTTTCTATGCTGCAAGTTCTGTGTAATTAACATTTTGATTCCTTTTTTAAAAACTGTTACAAGTTTCTCTCTTCACAGATGCTGCCAGACCTGTTGAGTTCTCCAGCACTTTCTGTTTTTATTTCAGAATTTCGGCATCTGCTGTATTTTGCTTTTAATATGCAGTCCTAATGCATTATAGTTTTAGTGTTTTCTTAAATAAAATAAACTGTCAATTGTACTGTTATTTGAAGGATACCATCATTTGATGCATTTATTAATTTATCAAGGGGTCAATTGATTTTATGAGGAGTAAACAAATTTTTTTCTGTTATTTCACTAATTAAAGGCAGATTTCTTACCAAAGGACTTTTGTCAGAAAATTGTAACATCATACAGAAAACTGATACTGATTTAGTGACCACACCAGCAATCTCCTCCCACAACGTTATCACATTTCTGACTTATTAAGTCAAGCTGCAGATGTGACGAATCTGAAATCCAAGTATAATTAGATAGTATAGAAACTCAACGTTATGCAGGAACCATGTATTATGCATATTCACTGCCTATCAAAATGTCACTTATAAAGTTAATCAAATCAATTCAATACATATTTCACTTGAAGGTCACATTTGTAAACCATGGGAGTATCAAATCCATAAGCCAGGATAAACTGAGTTTGTTTCAGTTTATTATTTTAAGTACAAAGATCTATGCATTAGTGAGCAGAATGTTAGAATAACATGATTTGTTTTCTTTTATAAATTTGACACCTAAGCATTGGACACATATCCATTTCTTCAATCATGTAATTTCTCCAGCTTGGAGAATATACAAATCAGTTACTGTCTCAGTTTAAAGAATTGAAATAAGGAGGAATTTCTCCACTCAAAGGAATGAGAGCCTGTTTGGACTTTTTTTTTAACTCCAGTGAGCTATAAATATTCAGTTTGAATATATTCCAGGCAATCACTTTCTCCAATCAGAGAGGATATAACTATTTGTCCCTTGACATTCATTGCATCACCATCTACTATCATTGCCCTAGGGGTTAACTTTGACCAGTAACTAACTTGGACCAGGCATATACAGGCTGTAGCTACACAACCAGATAACAGCAATGTGTACCATTTACAAGATGCACCGTAGTATCTCATAAAGGTTTAGTGGACAAAACCTTGGAAACCTGTGATCGCTATATACCATCTAGAAGGACAAGTGCAGCAAATACATGGGAACACCACCAACTGCGAGTTCCCTTTCAGGTCACACAGCATCCTGACTTGGAACTACATCATCGTGCTTTAAGTGTCACCTAATCAAAATCTAGGAATTCTCTTCATAACAGCACTGTGTGTATTCTTATACTCTGAAGAAAGTGCCGGCTCAAAAAATCAGCTTGCCATCAATTCTCCTAAGTCGTGAGGAATGGCAAGAAATACTGGCCTTGCCAGTGGTGTTTACATAAAATGAACAAATAAAACAACCTTTTTTTGAACTCAAGAGATATGGTGATGGGCCGGGGAAGTGAAATTAAGGTCACAGATCAACCACGAATAGTGGAAAGGGCTTAAGGGGCCATATGACATAATCCTGCTTTAATTCCGTCTGTTCTTAGGCAGTCTCCAACCTTTCATACTTTGTTGAATTGGAACTCAACCAACTTAAACAAATCTTTTTTTCAGAGGACCTGGATGGCAATATTAAAATTGACCCACAGAACATCTCTATATGCTTAGAATCCATGGAATTTGGAATACTGTCAACAAAATTTCACATCTTCTTCTGAAAGATGCAAAATTAATTAGGTTGTCAACAAAGGCACTTGCCCACAACGTGCAGCATGGAATTTTTTACTTCAAAAATCACAGATTTCTTGATCAACTGTGCAAGTCATTAAAGCTGCAGGTGTATGATGAGCCAAATTTTTGCTGAAAAGAACCTAACCATCTAAGACAGCATTGATATTCAGATTTCAGATGGGATGGATACTAATTTATTGTTAAGTCTTCTGGTTTGCAAGAACCACGCTAGCAGCAATAGTACCTTCTGCATATGGTGGCAAACCTTTCGCTTTCTTTCAGCACTCCTGCTGATTTCAATGTAAAACTGTTTCCCAGTACAAAAGATTCCCAGGTGCGCTACAGTACTTGTGCATCTTAATAGTGTTTTGCAGCTTAGTACACTGGATGATTTATCACATCTGGTCACATTTTTTTACTGAGAAGATGCAAAAGGGCATCAACCTGAAACACTAACTCTAGTTTCCCTTGCAACATATGCTGCCTGATAAGCTGAGCGTTTCCGGCTTTTTAAACATCCACAATATTTTGGTCTGCTAACATCGGGTTGGTTGGTTTTCACAGAAGAAGGAAAAAACACTTGTTTCAGAGATAGTAGGAACTGCAGATGCTGGAGAGTCTGAGATAACAAGGTGTAGAACTGGATGAACACAGCAGGCCAAGCAGCATCAGAGGAGCAGGAAAGCTGACATTTCGAGCCTAGACTCTTCTTCAGAAATGCGGCAGGGGAAGGAGGTTCTGAAATAAATAGGGAGAGAGGGGGAAGCGGATAGAAGCTGGATAGAGGAGAAGATAGGTGGAGAGGAGACAGACCGGTCAAAGAGGCGGGGACCGGGGATTTGGAAGTTCTGGAGGAGGTGGAGGGCGTGGGTGGTGTCACGGACGTAGGTAGGGAGTTGACACCCTCTGACCCCACTGACACCCTCATCCGCTTAGCCGAACTCGTCCTCACCCTCAACATCTTCTCTTTCAATTCCTCCCACTTCCTACAGACAAAGGGGGTGGCCATGGGTACCTGCATGGGCCCAAGCTATGTCTGCCTCTTTGTAGGTTACATGGAACAATCCCTCTTCCGTACCTACACTGGCCCTAAACCCCACCTCTTCCTCTGTTACATTGATGACTGTATCGGTGCTGCCTCGTGCTCCCACGAGGAGCTTGATCAGTTCATCCATTTTACCAACACCTTCCACCCCAACCTTAAGTTTACTTGGACCATCTCTAATACATCTCTCTCCTTCCTGGACCTCTCTGTCTCCATCTCAGGAAACCACCTAGAAACCAATATCCATTTCAAGCCCACCAACTCCCACAGCTACCTAGAATACATCTCCTCCCAACCACCTTCTTGCAAAAATGCCATCCCCTATTCCCAATTCCTTTGCCTCTGCCGCATCTGCTCCCAGGATGAGGCATTCCACTCCCGTACATCTCAGATGTCCTCGGTTTTCAAGAAACGCAACATTCCCCCCTCAGTGGTTGAGAACGTCCTCGACCGTGTCTCTCGCATTTCCTGCAACTCATCCCTCACACCCCCTCCTCGCAATAAAAAAAACAAAACAGAATCCCCCTCGTCCTCACGTACCACCCCACCAACCTCCGGATCCAATGCATCATCCTCCGACACTTCCGCCATCTGCAATCTGACCCCACCAGCAAAGACATTTTTCCCTCCCCACCCTTATCTGCCTTCCAGAGGGACCACTCTCTCCGTGACTCCCTTGTCCGCTCCATGCTCCCTTCCAGCCCCACCACACCCGGCACTTTTCCCTGCAACCGCAGGAAGTGCTACACCTGCCCCTACACCTCCCCCCTCACCCCCGTCCCAGGCCCCAAGAAGACTTTCCACATCAATCAGATGTTCACCTGCACATCTGCTAATGTAGTATACTGCATCCGCTGTACCCGTTGTGGCCTCCACTACATCAGAGAAACCAAGTGGAGGCTTGGGGACCGCTTTGCAGAACACCTATGTTCAGTTCACACTAAACAACTGCACCTCCCAGTCACGAACCATTTCAACTCTCCCTCCCATTTCGCAGACAACATGTCCATCCTGGGCCTCCTGTAGTGCCACAACGATTCTACCTGAAGGTTGCAGGAACAGCAACTCATATTCCGCTTGGGAGCCCTGCAGCCTAATGGTATCAATGTGGACTTCACAAGCTTCAAAATCTCCCCTCCCCCTACCGCATCCCAAAACCAGCCCAGCTCGTCCCCGCCTCCCTAATCTGTCCTTCCACCTATCCCCTCCTCCCACCTCAAGCCCCACCCCCATCTCCTACCTACTAACCTCATCCTGCCCCCTTGACCTGTCCGTCTTCCCTGGACTGACCTATCTCCTCCGTACCTCCCCACCTACACTCACCTTTACTGGCTCCATCCCCGCCCCTTTGACCGGTCTGTCTCCTCTCCACCTATCTTCTCCTCTGTCCATCTTCTATCCGCCTCCCCCTCTCTCTCTATTTATTTCAGAACCTCCTTCCCCTCCTCCATTTCTGAAGAAGGGTCTAGGCCCAAAACGTCAGCTTTCCTGCTCCTAAGATGCTGCTTGGCCTGCTGTGTTCATCCAGCTCTACACCTTGTTATCCAAGAAAAAAAACACTGTTCTGTGCTTGGAAATAACATGGATGAATTCACAGGACAAGTCCTTACAGATTGTGAACAAATTTGCACTTCAGTATTTAGCAGGTCACAATCCCTTGTAATACATAAAAGGGGACTGTGTGTTGTTCCCGAGGCCACTTGGACTGAGGCACTATATTATTTACAGCACACTGACTTTGCTTCTTCAAATAAATCCATTAGTTCATTAATTCTAATAGATTAGTTTGTAAAAAGGTTATTTCAACATTTTAATATTTTCAATATCAGTTGTTCTAAATAAATTTCCTTTTAGAATATAACAAGGTTTATTAAATGGCCACTTAAGAACCAGTCTTAAGCAGCAAGGATAGGGCTACATGGAGAGACAATCCAGCAAAAGAAGTAGCCTCCTCGTCTGCTCAACAGTGGGGTCTCTTTGATTGGGCACTTTGCGCCAAAGGAAAGACCCTGCACCAGAAAAGAAGTCCATCACCTCAGAATGCTCTTCATATTTCCCCTTTCAATATTTCCGTGACCTCCAACTTGCGCCACCAAATGCTGCCAGATCCTTCCTGACTGGCCTTGGCAAGCCCCTTACTAATTTGTTTGTCGTCCTGGCTGTTGGCACGAGATACAGTGGCCACTGCTCGTGACAGGGATGCTGAGTTTGAAGAGCTGATGGCCACTGTTGGAAGCATAATTTAAAGGAAAGTAAACTGCAATGTCAAGCAGTTAACTGGCTGATGGGAACTCAATCATACCTGGATTTCTGAACATGACGTCAGCAAAGTTGCCCTAATTTTCTGCCATGTGTATGGAGCCACAGTGATGGTGAGAGCCCCACCCACAGCCCATCATTTTATCTCAGGAAGAAGCAGTCATGTTAAGTCTCTGTCAATTATGCATTGTCTGGGACATTTACAATATCTCAGGTGAAGAACCAAACAAAGGTTATATGAATGGAAGCAAAATTAAAGATTAATGTCATCTTGAATCAATTAATCACAACTTGAAGATTGGTTCATCAATTAAATGACTGATAATAAGAAGTACAGAGAAGACCTAACAAAAGGAATCAGAAGGGCAAATAGAGAAAATAAGTATGGATTAGTCACCAATGTAAAACAATAATCCAAAGGTATTATGTTATCCCTTTTAAAACATTGTGAAAGGAAGGATGCAGCCAACTGGAAACCAAAAAGGAGATCTTCTTGTGGAGGTCATTGACATTTCTGATGTAGTAAATGAACACTGGAGAGGTGGATATTGCCAAGGTAGCAGTAAAAAATGTGGCAATAATGATAAAGCTAGGATAAAAATAGGCAGTGGGTATGTAAAAAAAAGTTAGTAATCCTTAAAGCTGGCCAGTTCCCTAATGTAGACAGGTCATGGAAGTAAGCATGGAAATTGTGGAGTGTAAAACCATAATCCTCCAATGTTCCTTGGGTGTGGGGCTGTTAGAGAACAGAAGAATTGCAAATGCTACATTCCTGAAGGAGAGGGGCATAGCTACTAACCAAAGACTATTCAGCCTCAGAGATAACAGGGCGTGGGGCTGGATGAACACAGCAGGCCAAGCAGCATCATAGGAGCAGGAAAACTTGATGTTTCAGGCCTAGACCCTTCATCAGA
>JAHRHZ010000073.1:7268472-7355071 GCA_024137785.1 Ginglymostoma cirratum | reverse complement strand
CAGCATCATAGGAGCAGGAAAACTTGACGTTTCGGGCCTCGACCGGTTGTTCGGTGCGGCTTGGACAGATGTTGGAGGATCACAATGAGGCACTCTTCAATGTGTTATGACATTTCGGGTCTGGACCCTTCTTCCTGTAAAAACCCTATTCCAATCCCTCATTTTCCTCCATCTCCATCGCATCTGTCCCGGTGATGCCATCTTCGACAAGGAGACCTCTCAAATGTCCGCCTTCTTCCTTAACTGAGGATTCCTCAGCAGTGTAGTTGACAGCGTTCTCAGCTGAATCCGACCCATTTCCCATACGGCAGCCCTCACCCCCTTGTTCCCTACCACAGCAAGGATACCCTTTGACCTCACCTACCATCCCATTCCCAACCACATCCAGGGGATTATTAGGCGCCATTTCAGTCACCTCCAGCAGGATGTCACCACTAGACATGAAATCCCCTCCCCTCCTCTATCAGTCTTCTGCAAAAACCGTTCCCTCTGGGACACTTTGGTCCACTTTTACCTTACTCCCACACATCCCATAGCCCCATGGCACCTTCCCTTGCAACCGCAGAAAAGAGTAACACCTACCTGTTATAACAAGGCCTAGACCCTTCATCAGATGAAGGGTCTAGGCCCGAAACGTCAAGTTTTCCTGCTCCTATGATGCTGCTTGGCCTGCTGTGTTCATCCAGCCCCATGCCTTGTTATCTCGGATTCTCCAGCATCTGCAGTACCTTTTATCACTATTCAGCCTCATTTTGGATTGGAGAAACTTCTAGAGACAATAATTTCAAAGACAAAATTATCACTATTTGAAAGTAAGATGGGCTGTCAAATGAAATTTAGCACAGATTTATTAATGGGAAATGATTACTGACAAATTGTGAAGGAGAATAAATTTGCTAGCAAAGTTAAAATGCGAGGATTAAAGGGACAGGGCAGCTTTGATAAAAGAATTTGCTGAGAAACATAATGGCATTTTTTGGGACAGATATGGAAGTCTCACATTTATGCAGCACTGGAGTGGTAGGCTTGATTCTAATGCTCAAATACTAGAGTGAAATTTGAACCCATAGTTGTCTGACATAGTGACAAGTGTAACTCCAACTGAGCCACAGCTAATGCAGGGTAAACAGCATTAAAATTTATAATGATGATCGATAGGGGTTGTTAATAGACAACTATTTTTGATACACATTTTTGACAATTATTTGGATAGGCAAGGCATAACTTCACAGTTTACAGATGATAGAAAATGTGGAAGTACAATTGAAAACAATGATGATATTATCAGACTTCAGGAGGACATAGATGCTCTGGTAAAATGGGCAGATATATTGGACATGAAACAGGGTGAAGAGTGAAGGTGAATCATTTTCGCAGGAAGAACGAGGAAATGCAACATCAACTAAATACACTGTAGTGCAGTTTTACAGGAATTGCAGAAATTTTAAAAAAGCATGTGTTAGACAAATAGAAATGTTTGAGGACAATGCCAGGAAAAAAAATGAGAAGGCTGTTACAGGATCCTTGGTTTATAAATAGTAATGTTGTCAAGAAATATCCATGTTGTTGGTAGCTCCAGCTACACACATGAGCTGGCCAATCAGATTTCCAGTCCTTATTAAATTTATGGTCCTTTCCAGGACCACAATCCCAAACAATCCACCACAAGCAGCAGCAAGGAATTTGGAATCGAAGGTAATTTTGGAGCAACTTTGTTGATGCCACTCAGACAGGGCCTGATGAGTGAATGGGGATTGTGGAGACATGATCAGGACGCTCAGGGAGGGGAAAAAGCAATGGAAGGAATCATACTGGAAGAGGTCGCCATGGAGATGCCTGAACATGAGAGACAATGGGCAAATTGTGAAAAATTTTACATTTCTCCACCTGCCATGGGAGGAATGCAAAATTCCAGATACAACGTGCAGAGCAAGGAAGTTACCATAAATGCTCGTAAATTAGGGCTCAGTTGGTGTGTTGCTTTTAATTATGGGCACTACCCTGTTGGAAGGATGTTAAAACATTACAGTGTTTGCAGAGGACGTTTACTGGACGTACCTGAGATGAAGGATTTCTGTCATGTGCAGAGGCTGAAGCTGGGTTTCTCTCCTCAGAGCAGGGAAAGCTGAGAGAAGCATTGCTTTCAAAACAATTTTTTTTACATATAGAAAAAGAAGAAAAGTTGAAAGATCCATAAACAGAAGACTGAGGAGGATTAGAGGCAACATGAAGAATCATTTTCTGCTGTGAACTGTGACAATTGGAAGAGGAATCAATTGAAGCTTGATTAAAGAGTAACATCGAATACAAAATGGGACAAATATGTAATTGGAAGGAAACAAATGTGGGGAAAGAGAAGGGGAGCGGTACTAATTGGATAGATTTAAAGGAAAATCCAATAGAGTTATAACAGACATAATGGCCGACCTCTGTACTGTTTCATTTTATGAATCTAGGGGGGCTTGAAGCAATTAAAAAGGTTTGACATTCGAAGGACCTTCACCACGTATCAGACGCCTAGTGAAAGACATCTTGTGAAGGCTTGTGTTTTTAATCACAAGCAAAGGATAATTGGAAACAGCCAAAGAAAGTGACTTTATTTTAACATTGCTACCAATTTTTGCTCTCACTTGCTCTCCTGTAGAGATCTCAAGAACCATTTCCAACACCCCGGTGAGCAGTAAGCAGAGCCTGTCACATTTTCACACCAGATGGATGAGTTTCTAACACTTGTAACAGGTCTTAGTTTATTTGTAATATTCTGTTAAAGAGCTGTTCCTGCCTAAGGTATACATGTATCATTATTTCAGCATGAATATCAGCATGCTAGACGATATTTGAAAATTCTTCTGGCTCCTCAAACCTTTTACAGGTTCTCAGCACCAAAGTAATCTTTTCAGTAACCTATAGTTGGCTGAGTTTTCTTATTGTAAAGCCTCCAATTTCTTAACACTGCATAAAATCAAATTTCTCTTCTTCCCAGCACATAGGCAGTAAAATGGTTACTTCCAGCCTCTGAAATCATCCCGGAAGAATACAGTAAAAATGGCTTTAAATTCTATTCTGACATACAAATTCACTTAAAACTAATAAGAGGAGCTAAACATACTGCCTCTCCAAAATCTGCAGGGAGTTGGTCCCAGAATAAATGCCAGGATCTGCTTGTTAATAACCACTGGAGCTGACTTCAATAAAGAATGCAAGATTTGGAGCTGGTGGCAATGGGAGAATGGCGTTGCAGGGGAAGTCAACTTATGTAAATAATACTGAGTACCTATGCCAACAAGGATCAGGCTCAGGCATCTACTTACCATGGTGTGACTACATTCGAAAGACTACAGTTTTTATCTTAGCAGATTTTAGCCTTTAATAAGCTTAATGTGAAGGAAATAAATAGATAAATGGAAATGCATTCAATTCCTTTTTCTTCAACATTTAGTAACATACAAAAGTAGAAATTGATGGGTAGTTTCCTCAGCAATTTCTGTTTTGCTGTGTCTCAGATCTTCAGCATCCACAGTTCTTTTATTTCAACTATCAGTAACCCCAGAAAAAATTCGCTCACTTATTATGAATCTAACCACTTTCTTTCAGCAGCTTAATATGGATTATCTCAGAATGATGCAAAGGGTTTTGATGCGAAATTGACAATAGGCATTTGAACGTCTCCAGGAATACAAAGATATATCACGTTGGCAGTGAACCATGCTGCATCTGATGCTTAGGAAGCTCCAGGCACTGGCTAGGATGTCAATGAGTTCAAAGGTCCTTCCATGGAAATGTAAATGCATGAACTGCATCAGAAACCTGTCTAAGCTACATACATATAATTCTGAGTTGGTTTGCAGCATTGCAAATGCACACAGAAATGTGCAGCAGATTTTGGAGAAGGTGGAATCAATCATTTCTACTATAATCAGGGAGGTTTCTTCACAATGTAGAGCCTCCTGGATTGTATTCCAGTTTCAGAAATGCCTGCATATCTCTCTCAGAACATCAAGCCCTCCCAATATGACTCAATGGGTATATTTAAACAAGTCATTTTCAGTGACTGTTGCATTCCGCCTTACAAATTTGGCTTTCCATATAATCTGGTGTCTATCCTCTTCTTCTTGCTCTTGTTTAGTGAATAACCAATAAAAGATGGGAATGTTCTCAAACAAGGCCTCATCTTAAGGAACACTTTCAAATGATGCTCAGTGCCTCCAAATTTAACACTAAAGTACTTTAAGCAAAATCAATGCCAAGTAAATACTTGGGCAGAACAATAAAGATAAAAATAAAGTCATCATAGTCTTGCCAGATTGTGGGGCTGCTCTCTCATTACAGAAAGATGACTAGTGTTGGGTTAACCTGAGGGTTACCATTTCTCAGCTGAGGGGAGAAGTTGAGAAAGAGAATTCTTCTTGATAACCTCAGCCAGCACAGAAATTAAACGCACAATTGGTGTCATACTGCATGGCAAACCAGCCTTCCAAGTTAACTTACCCTCAGTTGGGGAGACTGGAGATAATCAGCCTACTTGGTTCCCACCCACTGGTTGGAGAAGGACCAGGGAGCCCTCATCTCTCCCATGTTCCACAGGCATCATAAGAGGCCACCATTAGGCCTTCCCTATGAGTCAGAATCCTGGTGATGGATGTCCCCACCCACTGAGAGCTTCTGGACATTCAGACACTGGCAGCTCCTCATTGCTGTCAATGCCATCTGGGGAGTGGTGACATTTGTCATTTGTTGCTCAGGGCAAACAAGAGACTCAGGTGATAGTTAAGTTGGGGGAGGATGGAGTCGCTTAGCAAGGGTGGGAGAATGAGGGAGGCATAGACATGGTATGGTTACCAGTGCACAACCCTCCTGATCCTCAGTCCCTCGATTAAGCACCGAGGGCCAATCTTACTTCCAGGGCTAAGTGTCACGTTTTTTGGAAAGTCTTTCTGCCATGAGGCCTACTTAGATTTCTTGGCTTTTCTTACCAAATTTGCCTCATTAACTACACACCTGACTGTATGGCATCCCTTACGTCCAATACTAACCCCAACTTACCATGTACTTTTCCCAGAAGAACCCGGGAGTCAGTGGATATCTGCTGAAAGACTGGCATCGCTTACACCTTTGCCATCTTTGAAAGGCTGCTGTGCACCCAGACAACATTAGCAATTTCAGTGTTTACCATCACATGCAACAATATTGCACGGCAGCCTCGAGGCCATGACACAGAGCTGACATGGACAATACTCCCTTGTATAAATAACCCTATTCTTTCACCCTTGTCACTGTTCAACCATCATGTCACACCCTTTAATGGTGCATAGTTACATTTGTTTAAACATCTTCTAAAGCAGCACTAATCTGTCTGCTGAGGCCACTGGACACCTGCAGCTTCATTCATTGTCCAGTAGGTGAACATGGCTTACATGTGAGCAATGAGACAATTCCAAACTTGAGCTTTTATTTATAGCCACCAAAAGGCAACACAAACAAAAGCAGCTGATGTTCAAACTCACAATGCAAACCAAATACAGGCCCCATGGCCAATGACTATTCCACATTGCATGACCGTCTGATGCTCACAGCTGTATCTACAGGAACTGGATGTCACTCAGGCCATATCGGGCTTGTAGCTTCTGATATACCTGAGCACTGAAATGTGCAAGGAGAGCTTCCTCTTTCCCATTGGTCTTGTCTTTGTTCTAGGAAGACTTCTTCTGTTCCCCCGAGTTCCTCAACAACCAGCACATCATCTTTATGACTGTTCCCATTGTGCAGAGCTCAATATGTCAGAATAATGTGGCGCACTCTGTCTGGATGACTGAACAGCCCTCACAGACTCAGTCAAGCAGTGAAACTACATCTTGTATAGCTCTGATTGAATCATGGACACCCTACATCAGTCGGGGGTACAACAACGGTAATATGAGCTATGGATGCAATGGGCTTCCCTTGTTCCTCATTAATCAGCCTTGTCAGGCACTGAGTACCTCAGTCGCACCAAGTATAAGAGAGTGTTCCAAGATGTAAAAGTCATGGCAGCTGCCAGGATAGTGGGTACATTGGTATCGGTGATGACAAATCACCTGTACATAAATGGAGTGAAACTGCTTCCTGTTAATGAATTCCACAGTGTTGTGATATTGTCCTCTCAGTGGTGGCCCCGGCCTTGACTCCTTTATCCCCTTTGGCAGTGAGCCTCCCACCACCACGTCCCCCACTGCGTATACAGGCCACCCATGTATCCTTGTGAAAGATTGGCTGACCCAGCCCAGGACTGTATTCATCCCAGACCTCTGGCTGATTTCGAGTAGCCCATAGACATGACTGACCAGACCCCTGACAACAGTGTTTGAAGCTCCCTAGTTATCGGCAAAAGATTCCCCTGACTGCTTGTGATGGTCCTACAGAACAGACTACTACCATTTCCCAGACTGCATGGAGACAGATCCCCTGACCATGAGTGGCTCCAGAGGATGTCATAACACCTCGTAAAAGGTTGGCTAAAAATATCTCAATGATGGCTTGTGATGCTTCTCAACCAATTCTGTCACAAATCTCACCAAAGCCCATATGGCTCAGGCACCTGTAAAATTTCTGGCCAGTATAACTGGCTCATATGGTATTTTCCTGCGTCAAAACTCTTCAAGGTTTTAGGCACTGTAGAGAATGAAGGGACAATAATTTATTGTAAGTTCTAATTGCTTAGTTTCCTTTTGGGGTTGACTGTGTTGAAATAGAAAGGAGTGAAAACTGAGAGAAATTCCAGTGCCACTCTGGGAGATTCCCAATCGATTCATAAATTTTCATGGTTCTCATTGTTAAAAGAGGATATAAACAAAAAAAAATCCAGTACGGATGACGTTGAAAATATGCTTCCAATGTGTTTTTATAACGTCAGCTTTCTTTTATCGGAATTACTAGCCCGGTAATTAGTTTTGTAGCTTGTCATTGATCAGCAGCTGTAATCAATTAACAATTGCTATGGCCAATTAACCAAAGAAATTCTTGCCTCCTCTTCCCATGTCTTTTTACTTGTTCTTCGGTTACTTCACATTAATCTGCTAAAGATGCAAATACTGTCATTTGTTTGAATTCACAGTAAGTAGCCTATCAGTATAAATGGCATAATCTTGTAATTGCAAAATTACATCAGTAAAGGGCAGAAATAACCCCAATATAGCGTGGGAAACATTCTGGGGTAGAGATTCTTCAGATAATGAAAAGGGATAAAAAAAACTGAATGTTATTGGCAATAATACCTTGGCTGCAGTATATACTTTCAGAGAGGGCTCTTGTGGCACAATGGTAATGTCCCTACCTCTGAGACAGGATAAAGTCAGCAATCACACAAGACCAAGTTATAGTCCAAAGGGTTTATCTAAAATCACAAGCTTTCTGAGTGCTGTTCCTTGTCAGGTGAAATTGTCGTTCACCTGATGAAGGAGCAGCGCTTCCGAAAGCTTGTGATTTCAAATAAACCTGTTGGACTACAACCTGGTGTCATCTGACTTCCGACTTTGACCACCCCAGTCCAACGCTAGCACCTCCACTTCTGGGCCAGGATGCCCAAGTCCGAGTCCCACCTGCTGCTGAGGTGTGTAATAACCTCTCTAAACAGGTTGATTAGAAAATAAACATTCAAAAAGTAAGCAATGGAGATTGTTGACCCTTATCTAGTGAGTTACCAACATGTTTAATAGTGTTACATTACTTCTAAGAATTGCTTGAAAAAGGACTCTTGTATAATGTTTGACAGAATATAAAACAAATCACATATATGCCGAATTATTCAACAAACTGAATTAACCGTTACCTTAGTACAGCTGAGGATAGAGTAGAAATATATCTGGTATTGTGGATAAACCTGACACCTAATCAACCCATTACAACAATGCAAATATATGAAACATCAGGTGTTGTCACAGAGACACAGCGAAATAGTCAAGTTCTGGAAGACACTCCTTGTCATTGTAGAGAAAAAGTAGACCGACTCCAGCCCTTCAACATGAAATGAGGCAACTGAGAAGGAATTTTACAGATTTGTTTGAGATATTGAATGTTTGTAAAAAAATGTTTAATCTATGCCATGAAAAGAGATGACCACAGCTCTTAACTATTACAACGTAAGGGTGCAGTGTCGGAAAGGAGTGATCGATACACGAGAAGGCTTCCATATAGTCAGTATCATTAGAAATGATTGAAGAGCTGGTTGGTGCTGTGATGAGCAATTACTTTTTTGACCACCCCAGTCCAACACTTGCACCTCCACTTCTGAGCCAGAATGCCCAGGCCCAAGTCCTACCTGCTTCAGAGGTGTGTAATAGCCTCTCTGAACAGGTTAATTGGAAAATAAACCCTTAGAAAGTATATACTTCTGACATCAGTAGTGATATATTCCATAATGACTTTTTTACTTAGTGGGACAGTGGTGGAAAAGCCTTCAGCTGCCTCGATTTTGCTACACGGAACTTCTTGCCTAACCCCAAGAGATCATCTCAAAAACTTTCCCACCAGCAAAGCTTTTAATCATTCTTCCTATGTTTCCCACAATTTTTAGGTTGCATTTCCCCATTCACTTCAACCGGTGAAAGATTTCAAGCTATTCTCTGCAAGAATATACTGTTATCATTTTGTCATTTAACCGGAAACAATAACCAATTAAACTACCAACTTGGCATTCATTTTCTATTGAAAATGGGATATATTGCTTCGTTGAGTTCCTTGTGGAACAAGAGCAAAAGATGGATACTGAAAATATTTCATAGAATCGTAGACTGGTTGCAGAACTAAAAAAATGGCCAGTCAACCAAAGTGCCAATGCCGAATCTGCAATAGCAAGTCATCTAATTGGATTGTCTTCCGACAATGCAGACCACTGCTAGGACTACAAGCATTCCCCAGCCTCTAACTGCACAAAGCCCGAGACTACCTGTGTCAGAGATCTCCCAACTCCATAATGAGTTCTACAATTAAGATCATGCTCAACGGCCAACCTTTACCACCACTTAAGAGCACAGTTATCTCTGTCAATTCTCCTATTGTCATGTGTACCTCCTCTAGACCCCTCTTTCATTTATTAACTTATCTCATTACCTCCCCCTTCAGTCTCACCTCATCATAATCTCTTCCCTATCCTTTTCCTATCAGCCTATCATGGGCCTTACCTTTTGTTTTTTCCCCCCTCTCCCACCTTCCCTTGCTCTGCACTTGCTTAAAACCTACAATAGTTCTAACATTTTGCAGCTCCCCTAAAATGTATAACCACCACTGGCAATGAAAGCCCACGGGATTTTGTTTCAATCAAGCATTTCAGTGGTTAGCCAATTGGCTTTCTACTGAGATCATCCCTCAGGGCGGAAATATTCCACCCTGCCTAAAGATGTCAACCAATCAGAGGCCAGTCATTACTGAGAGCGATAGCACCAGGTCAGAGTCCATGTCTGATAAAGAACAAAGAACAAAGAAAACTTACAGCCCAGGAACAGGCCCTTCGGCCCTCCAAGCCTGTGCCGATCCAAATCCACTGTCTAAACCTATCGCCCAATTCCTAAGGATCTGTATCCCTCTGCTCCCCACCTATTCATGCATCTGTCCAGACACACCTTAGATGAATCTACCGTGCCTGCCTCTACTACTTCTGCTGGCAACTACAAAAGAACAAAATGATGGAGGGAGAGCAACCAGAAAATGCAGGAGCTATAGACATGGGAGGGATCTTTTCAGAAAAAAATATTTTGAGGTGGTTGTGAGAAAAGTGGATGTGGAGAATGGAAACAAGAGCAAATTAATGGTTCTCAGTAGCAAACCCTGCCACCATCTATGCTCCCAAACATCCCAGATTAGGGCAGCTAAAGGACTGCCCCAGCCTGGTATGCAGGCGACATCTTTGTAACCCACTGGCAAGGCTACAAGTATTATCGTGTCAAGAACAGAGTTAATCATGGCGGTGATATGAAGATGCCCTTGAGTGGTTACTAATTGAATACTTTAGAGTCTCAGTTAGTTGTCTGCAAGGAGTTCTTCCCACCTACAATTTATTCTTGGGTAAGTGAGAAAGCATTGGTAGCAACCTAGGGATCCGGCAACTTTCTTGCTTGTCATTTTGTCCCTGCTTCTCCGAAGGGAAGAATTCAACAACTGTCTCTCTTTCTCTCTTCATCTTTCACTCCACAGATGTTGATTGACCTGATGAGTATTTCGAGCATTTTCTATTTAGGTTTCTAGTTCTTGATTGTTGTGTACTCCCAAAAGTTCACAGATAGGTGTTTGGTAGTACAGAAATTGACTATTGCTTAGAAAGGCACATTTTCTTGAAACCAGGAGATAGTAGGAACTGCTGATGCTGGAGAATCTGAAATAACAAGGTGTAGAGCTGGGTGAACACAGCAGGCCAAGCAGCATCAGAGGAGCAGGAAGGCTGACGTTTCAGGTCTAGACCCTTCTTGAAGAAGGGTCTCGACCCGAAACATCAGCCTTCCTGCTCCTTTTCTTGAAACCATTTTGGTTTGCACTTGTCAGGACAATTCACAAGAACATCAATTGAAAAGTTAAGTAAATTTTTATACAGGGTAAGAAGAAAGTGCTGATTGTTCAGCAAGTGGACACTGATTGGTGAGGGCATTGCCATGGAAAATGCCTCATGATGACTGCCAGGTAGCTGTAAGTTAACTGGCTGTTAGTCTTTCCTTAAATTTAACGCAGGCAGGTTGACAGCAGCATCTTGCTAGTGGTGGACACTACTCATGTTGCTATTGCATAGTAGCAGCATTCAACAGCTAGCTTCACCTATAGCTCAGACTCTTAAGACATTCAGACTATTAAGTATCAGAGCAGAAGTAAGCCATTCAGCCCATTGAGGCTGTTTCACCATTCAATGAGGTCATTTGCTGATCTGATATCCCTCAACATCACTTTCCTTCCTGTTCCCTATAATCTTTGATTCCATTTACTGATGAAATATCTGTCAACCTCAGTCAAATACCTTACCCTTCCAGAGTAATCTGTGTTAGACTTGGGAAAAGTTAATAACTGTACTGCTAAGATTGCTAACATTGTCATAAAGATGTGAGATTTATCAAAGCCTATGTGATATACAGTAAGCTATAGCAAAATATGTATCAGGCTAGAACAGGGACAATGAGATTTATTTCAGAAAGAGGGAGGAGAATGATACGGATGTAGCACCACTTATTAATATATAATACTAAATGTGTCTGCATAATAAATATTTAGAAAATTGGATACACTTCCCGGGGGTAAGAAACGGAGGAAAGAAGATAACAACATTGTTATATGCTCATGATTTAGCCCTCCAAGCAGAATCATAAAAGGTGTACAAAATAGCATAGATCAAGTAAAATCTAGAAGTTTAGAATATGAAAGGAGCGTTGGTATGAAAAGGACACAAGCAATGGTAATTCAAAGAAACTTGGTAAAATAAACTGGAGTGATAATTGAAGTGAATACTGCAAAGCTGGAAAAAGTAGGTAAGTTAGATTATTTAAGTTATATAGAAGAAGAAAATGACAGATGTGATGTAGAAGTTAGAAGAGGGATAGAAATAGAAAGTAATTTTATGAAGAAGAGAAATGTGTTCACAAAAAGAAAACTCAAACTTAGAACAAGGAAGAACTCATAAGATGCTGTATTCATAAGTCTGGGTAATAAATAAAGACCTGTGGAAATAGTAGCCTTTGAAATGTGATTGCTCAGAAGAATGCTAAAGATTCCCTAAACAGATCATAAGACAATTAAAAAGGTGCTTTAACTTGCAAGAGTGAAAAGAACTTTAAATAATGACATCCAGAAAAAAAGGTCAATGTTTAAGTCATTTGATGTGAGCTGAAAACTGACAGTACCCTGCCAGTGGGTAAAGTGGCCGGCAGTAGAAAGGGACACTGACCTAGGCCTAGTTAAATGATGGATATCACAGTGTGGTTGCACACAAGGTACATTGGGTGTGTGAAATGGTACAGGAATGTGAGTGTGGCACACTATGACAACAGATTTCCCAACAGGAGGAGCTACAAGCGGCAGAAGTATTTTCTTTTTGTAGTATTGATATTCTATCATCATCAGTGTGTCAATTATAAAAGTGCAGTTCCAGTACTGTAGCAATCAGGCCATTATGTCATTTTCAGTAGATTGTATTAGATACATTTAATAAATTAGCCTTTTTCCTTAAAAGTACAGTATTCTCCTATTTAAATTATTTAATATGAATGACATTTATGAACATATATCTACGTTAAATGCATAAACATTTTGCATAGTATAAAATTAAGGAGTGAAATAATTATTTTTATTTATTGACAATGTAAAATGCTCCCTTTGTGATTTTAATTTGAAGATGGATTTTGTCCAATGAGTGGAAGCTGGTTTAATGGGACAATTGTGAATCCAGAATCTTGGAGCATACTGATTATTCAATGATGTTATTTGCTTCTTTTCTGTCTCATTTATGGCCTGTAAGCATTGAATTGAATGCTGGTTATTTGCTATGCCTGTTGTCAGATGTCAAACAGAAGTAGCATTGCCTAGGGTCAGAAGTTAGTAATGGTCATGTGTCTCATTTGCTTAGAGTGGAGCTCGTGGGTAAGTTCAAGAGTAGTACCCAATTAAGAATGTTTTTTATCCTTTATTATCTAACATTCCTTTTAGCCACAGACATAGCACGATAATTTTGATCACATAATTCATCCTTCATTCTGTTTAAAAGAAGCACTTTAAGAGATTCCTGAGCGTTGTTCACCAGATTTGGGATATAACTCACTTGGAAGGACACAATGGTTTGGTTGTGAGAGTAATAGAGTTTCTTTTTCCCCCATTCCAGACTGAAGTTGTGAATCAGGGAATGTGACCTTCCTTAACTATTCACAGATCAAACCTTAACATTCAACAGTGTCTACAAGCAATGTGGGGATTGAATTCCCAACTTGAATTCAAAGAATGTGCATCACTTTGCAGTCTGTCCATACTAATGGTGGCTGCAAATTCAGATTTTACAATCGGTTCCCACTAATTGTTGGTTTATCTTATTGCTCACAGCATTCTTAATTTTGAATGTTTTATAGGAACTGAATGACATTGGGAACAATTAGAAATCAGCTTAGAAAACGATTGCAAAGGAAATGAAATGCTGGCTCATTTCATAACTTGGGTAAGTTTCTCCCAGCTGACACTGAAACTAAACAGTAATGTCATTATAATGCTCTTTGAAGCAAGGTTTCTTACTGGAAAGGCAATGCTTCTCACACATCTTTGGCAATATGGTGACTGGGTGCTGCTTTAAGTTATTTGGTGATATGAAAGTTTAATTAATGAAATATCAATTACATCTTGATACATTTAATAGCTGGCCTGGAAAATTGTAGGGACTTATTTCTTACTGGTTCAAAAATAGATTTAAAAGCATATAAAAATCTTATTTGTTTTAATTTATAAGGGAACCATGTTATTCAGTAAACAGTAAACACATCTCATCTTTCCCCAGGGCATTCCTTCTGATCAAATCATCAAATATCCATCATTTTGCTGCTACCTCCTCCCAGTTCACGCACAATTAATTTCATTTCATTCTGGAACAAGGCTTTTGTTTTGCTTTTGATGACTCTTGTTCATGATCCAGAATTTTTACTTCTCTTCAACTATATACAAAAAATATAAAACAAAATAAATTGGTCTAATAAACCCATCAGCTGCTTCTTGGATACAAGCGTTGTCACTTTTCTATTCAGTTAATCGATAATGTGTCACCTTTTTTTTCTTACGTCATTCCAGTTCCCTGCTTGCCCTCCTATGTTATTTCTGATGTGAGGTTATGATTGTTTTAATTTTTGATGCTAACAAACCTGAATATTTACAATTTTCTGAAGGATTTTAACATCATTAAATCTACTATTACAAGTTATGGGCAATCAAATAATCGCTTAAAGGAGCAATTCTCAGGAATGAGGCCACAACTTTAAGTGGCGATTACGTGTGAACATTTGCTGCATGTTAAATCACAA
Organism: Ginglymostoma cirratum; assembly: GCA_024137785.1. Classification (NCBI taxonomy): domain Eukaryota; kingdom Metazoa; phylum Chordata; class Chondrichthyes; order Orectolobiformes; family Ginglymostomatidae; genus Ginglymostoma; species Ginglymostoma cirratum. Next base: position 7,341,071 of record JAHRHZ010000073.1, on the reverse strand, counting down.
TTTGCAGTCAACAGTTTTGCATGTTGACTTTACATTTTCTATTAAGGACAGCCCAGTTTGATTGAGCAGCCTCTGATGAAAAGGTGTATCAGCAAGTGCTGGGCTCGTCACCCTTTGCAGTACCATTGTTAATTAAATTGAAATAGTGGAAATAATTTTCAATATCGGCACTTGCTTTAATGAAAAAATAATTGGGAGCGACTGCTGGACAATTTTTGTGTCGTGGACCCAAACAGACTTCTGGTTGCTCTTTACTAATGAAAAGTATTCAGGGAGAGTGGATGGAATGAAATAGCCTTTTTTGTTAGGACAGATATGTGTTTAAATAGTCCATGGTATATTTCAGAAAAACTAAGCAGATTATTCTAACTGCAGCACCCACAGGATTGGAGATCTGGAAAAGCTGCCCTCTGTGTATCTCAGTCTTACCAGGAGGTACTACTGAGGATACTGAGGGTCTGCAGTGAGGTGAGATCTAACAACAAAGGGAGGAGAGGGTAGCCTGACCTACTGTGTAGACATGGATGGAAGTGGCCAAGGAAGTTATTAGCTTTCACGAGATCTCTCCAATCTGGAGACAGTTCAATAAGAGGGTCCAGACATCAGGACGGCACGATGGACAAAACGTTTAGTTGTCAAATCCCACATTCTGACATCCCTAGCATTCTGCCCAGGATGCATCAGGCCAATACAACTTACAGCTCCAACCATCCCTTTCTCTGAAGGCTCCTTCTCACATCGAAGCAATTAAATTTAACACTCAATCACGGCCTATTTCAATTTCACACACATTCCTCAGTCACAGAAGGTGTCCTCCCCTTATCTCCCATAAGCCACTATTAGCACTCAGACCTCTCTATTTCTCTGCAAGAAAAAAAACACACAACTTGTTGAAAAAAATCGGTGGAAGTAAGTCAGGAAGGTTGGGTTTCAAGTAACAGGCACCTTATTGAGCAAAGGAAGATAGTATTTTTCCAGGAGGCTGAAGATGTCAGCAGTGATATGCTGTCAGAGCCTCAGCTTCATGAGGCACTGGTGCTTCGACATGTCAGAGAGCTGAATGGCTGCCTTCTGACCAAGTGTCGGTGTCTTGGCATCTTCTGACTGGATTTCGCTATCCATTCCTTTAATCCTTAACGAATAGGGACATAATGTGCCTGGTACATTCAAAGTGGTTGGCTAACCCGCTGTTTCTGACAGAATGATTGGATTAAATAGTAGCCTCTCAGCTGGCCATGCCTGGAGATTGTCAATGTAATTGGCTAAAGCTTTCCCAGTTTGTTAGCTTCATTGAGGAAGTCCCTCCTGCTGGGCATTGTTCTACTCCAATTTGTCAGTTTGTAAGTAAAGAATGCAAGTTCCAGCAACTTTCCTTCTAAGTCACACATCATCCTGACTTAGAACTATATCACCATTTTATCAATATCACTGGCAAGGGTGTTGGGGGTTGTTGTGGGGGGTGGGGCGGCAGATTTGGTGGTCATTCCCTAACGAGACTGTTTCAACACTCCCAGAATTATTATGGTTCAAGAAGGAAGCCCACCATCACATTCTCCAGTGCAATTGGAAATGGGTATAAGCTCTGGCCTATCCAGTCGTGCCCCATATAGAGTCATAGAGTCATACAGCACGGTAACAGACACATCAGTCCAATAAGTTCATGTTGAACATAATCCCAAACTAAACTAGTCCCACCTCCCTGTTCCTGACCCATATCTCTCCAAACCCTTCCTATTATTGTACTTATCCAAATATCTTTTAAATGTTGTAATTATATGCATATCCACCACTTCCTCTGGAAGTTTATTCCACACGCAAATCAACCTGTGTAAAAAATTTGCCTCATGTCTTTTTTAATTCTCTCGTCTCTCACCCTTAAAATTTTCCCCCCAGTCATGAAATCCCCTATCCTATGGAAAAGGCAACTATCATTAACTCTATCTGTACCCCTCATTATTTTATAAACTTCCATCAGATCGCTTTTCAACCTCCTATGGTCCAGTAACGAAGAAGTCCCAGCCTGTCTAGCCTTTCTGTATAACTCAAACCTTTCATTCCCGGCAACATCCTGGTAAACCTCTTCTGGAGCCTTTCCAGCTTAATAGTATCCTTCCTATAACTGCGTGACCAGAACTGGACACAGTATTCAGGAAGAGGCCCCACCAATGTCCCGTACAACCTCAACATGACTTCCCAACTCCCATACTCAAGCAATGAAGGCAAACGTGCCAAACACCTTTTTAACCACCCTGTCTATATGTGATACAAACCTGAAAGAAATATATACCTGCACCCCTAGGTCCCTCTATTCTGCAACACTGCACAAGGCTCTATCATTAATTGCATAAGCCATACCCTTTGTTGTACCAAAATGCAATACCTTGCATTTATCCAGATTGAATACCATCTACCATTTCTCAGCCCATTGACCCATTTGATAAACATCCCTCTGTAATCCTAGAAAACCTTCTTCACTGTCTACTATGCCACCAATTTTATGTTGTCCGCAAACTTACTAACCATGCCTTCTGTATTTTCATTCAAATCATTTATATAAATGACACTCAAAAGAGGACCCAGAATCGATCCCTGCGGAACACAGCTGGTCAGAGGCCTCCAAACCTACAAAAAAAAGTTGAAAATACTGCTGTCTGGCTGGGAAACAGGGAAATCACAATCAAATTCTGTTCAAATTAGACTTTTGAGTACATTAGTTGGCTTCTTGCCTTAGCCAGAGAGGGTTCCTTGTTACATTCTTAGCCCACCCTGAGAAAGCTAGAAGAGGGTGAGATCCATTAGGAATCCTGAAGCAAAATTATTTTCTGCAAATCTCTCCTCTCCACCACCAGCCAAGGAAAGTTCCATCGCAAGGAGAAAAAAAAATTAAAGAATTGGACTCCAATTGTACATTTCACCACATATTTTCCCAATTGATTGTCAACAAAATGAAAATATCTCCCAACTGTTACAATGTTATCTTAGAGGTCTGCTCAGTATGTCACAGGGAGGCGTCAATGATGGGAATGTTGGAAGTTTGAGGAATTCTGATCAAGGTAAGTAGAAAAACAGACAAATCAGAGTTGAGCATTTATAAGTAAGCTTCTTGGACCTGGAAACAGTGCTCCTGTTCCTCTTAATTTAAAAGCACAGATGTACAGACATGCTCCTTTTCTAAGGTTTTGGAGTAGATTTGTAGCTCAGGTTGTGGGTGTTGAGGTTGTTGAGGTTGGTTGGCTCGCCGAGCTGGTTTCTTGTATCGCAGACGTTTCGTTACCATGGTGGGTAACATTCTCAGTGCAGCCTCCGATGAAGCTTCAGTGTGTTTTCCCACCTGGTTTTTAAACTCTGGGGTCCATTGAGTTAGATTGCCTCACTTCAGGTTTTCCTTCATAATGGAATTTATGTGGGGTTGAGTTCAATGTGTTTATTAATAGCATGCTTTGTGGAGTGCCATGCTTCTAGGAATTCTCGTGCCTGTCTCTGCCTAGCCTGTCCCAGGGTCTTGGTGTTGTACCAGTTGAAGCGGTGGTTCTCCTTGTCCATGTGGATTGAGATGAGTGAGTATTGGTCTTGCCTTTTTGCAGCCAGTTGGTGGAAGGAAACTAACAACAAGAGTACATGGTAACGAAACGTCTGCGATACAAGAAACCAGCTCGGTGAGCCAACCAACCTCAACAACCTCAACACGATCCTTTTCAATATAACATTTCTTGCTTACTTTTAACTGATAGCTGTGCTGAGACCTGGGAAACCCAACAATGGGGTCAAAAATAAAATGACTTTTAAAGTGGAGACACACTTGGATGTTTTATGTCAAAGATACTATATACTTATAAGTCATTATCATATTATAACCACTTACTAATCCCAACCTTCAATAGTTCTCATTTTTCTGGTTTCAGAACTTTGCTGATTACTTAACCAAGCCAGTTAAAAAGTTTGTAACTTAGCCTCATCCAACTAGATGCAAGGTTTGAATCGTAATTAAGTAAGCTAAATATGGACCCAGACACGCTCAGCGTGATGCTGTGACAATGACTGTCTGAGTCTGGGTGAATAAAACGACATTTGCAAACTGGAAATTAGACAAAGTTTCTAAGTAACTGGAGGTGTTGGAAAGCTGATTAAACAATAGAAAATGAAGGAAATGCAAATATGATCATTAAAATCAATAAAGATGAATATGATGGTGACAGATCTTCATTGGAATTGGAACATGAATGACAAGTAACCTGAGGATAAGCCATTAAAGCACTATGTCTCTGCCACTGACATCAGTACGAAGAGTTACCGGAAGGGGATATTGAACAATTAGAATTGATCCTAATATGTTTTTCAAATTCCATCTGAGCTTTTGAAATGACCATAAGTCAGAGTTTGTCAGTTTTGAGTTGAAATTCAGTGGCTATATTTAACATTAAAATTGCACATTGTAATATGTTATACGCCAAGTCTTCAGCTCCTAAGGGGTTCAAGAGGCATTTGTGGGAAAAAAATGTGATGAATCTGTCTAAAGGGACAATTTACTACATATCATGGCAACTTTCAGTTTCTTAAAAAATTTCCTATGCTGTTAACAGAGAGAAAAGGTATGATTCAGTTTAGAATTGACGCTTAGAATTTATGAACAATGATTTCACTCGAAATGAAAACTAGGAGATGCTAGAATGTAATAAGGTGAGCTAAGTGATCATTGAAAAATTATCTTTGGTTACATTGAGATTACAGTAGGTTTTATGAATTAACACAAAATGAAATGCTAATGGGCATTTATTTTAAAATAATACCCTGAACACCTTAATGAAATATTATATCTAACCATAAATCTTATTATTAGTCAATTAATTGTGAGCAATTTGAGTAGAGTAGATTTTAATGTTTAAAGAAGGAATATCTCAGTAGGTGTTATATTGCAAGTGAGAATGAGTTAAAGTGCATTGTGTGCTTCATGAGCACTGATGTAAGGAGAGCTAGAGACTAGCTAGGAAAGTTAAATATTTCTATCCAGCAAGATACTACTGCAAGGTTGTAAAAATTATCAATGATCTGACAAGGGTGGCAAAAATAGGTGCTCTGTCAATTTCGTACCCTCTGTAATTGTATGATCCAAAATTTTGCCACCAGTCTACCATCTCAAAAAGCATTTCATAGCCTATTATCCATGTTTGCTGGCTTACATTGATTCCTGACCTGTCCATGGTGCCTTTTTAAAATTCTCATCTTACAAAACCTTTGATGGTCCTACCCCATCCCTCTCTCTATTACCTCCATCAATACCACAATTTTCTGAAATCTATGAATTCCTTGAATTTATTAGTCTATATTGCTGACCATTCTTTCACTTGCCAGATTTTTGCATATGTTCCCTGAACCTCCGCTCTCCCTCCAACAGCACCCACACACACACACATCTATATTGTTCTCCTTTTTCAAATGCTTTTTCTGAAAACATATTTATTCGACCAAATTGGTCATCTAACCTAATACCTTCTTGTGTAACTTTGTGTCAAATTTAGTTTCATAGATCTCCCATGAAGCACCATGGAAAGTTTTGGTCTTCCAAGGTCCGATATAAATTTAAGCTATTCAATAATGTGAGATTTTGGATGAAACACAGGAATTAGATGTTCCAGATTTGGGTGTTCAGGAACCATCTCATTCTCATGCTTGAGTGATGCTAAAGAATTTTCCTGCATACACAGAGTTAGATGTTCCCTGTACTCTAGAATAAACTCATCAGATAGCAAAAGAAAGATCAGTGTGACCACCATTTAAAGTTGAAAGTATTGGAACTTCCATCATTTCGTCAATAAGTAGCGTTCCCTCACCGTCCTTTCCAGTCACGTAAACTGGCTTAACTATAAAACTAGATGAAGAGCTCTGCTTTCTTTGATCCTGAAGTGTATTAGAGGAATTGTGATATACTACATCAATAACAAAAGAGTTAACTTCTCAAGGCAATGAAAGATGGGCAATAAACATCCATATCTTACAAATGAATGAAAGAAATTGTATATCCCTGTCTACAAAAAGCAGGACAAATCCAACCTGGCCAATTGCTGCTTTATGTGAGGCTCAGTCATCATTAAAGTTGGCAGTGATTTGCAGGTGCACCTGCTCACTGTCACTCAGTTTGAATTCTTCGTGGCCCATTCACCTTCTGATCTTATTATGGTCTTGGTCCAAACGTGAACAAAAGAGCTGAACTCCAGAATGGAGGTGAGAGCAACTACCTTTAAATCAAGGCAGCATTTTACTTGATATGGCATCAATGAACCCCAGTGAAATGGGAATCCGGGAAGAAACCTTGTCACTGGTTGGAATCATGCCCAGCACGAAGGAAGATGATTGGAGGTCAGCCATCTGAGTCCCAAGATTTCACATTTAAAGTTCCTCAGGGTAGTTTTTTTTTAAAAATCAGCCTGTTTAGATATGTTATATCATAACTTTGGAGCAAGAGAAACTTGAACCCAGGCCTTCTGTCTCAGCGGTAGGGACTTTGCCAATTGCATTAGAAGATGCTCATTTCCTCAAGGTAACTTGTTTGTGAATTGAGCAAAGGACCACTCAACCTCCTTTCGGAGAGGAAAGTTCTTTGTTTAATTATCTTTGTAAGTGAATAACGCAAACTGATGCCAAAACAGCATGTAACAGGGATTTGTAACCTGGATCCTCTGATTAAAAGTCTGATGCTCTGCCAGCTGAGATATATTTGTATAACAGGTATATTTGCAATTGATGAAATTACCTAGATATTTTCTAATCAACTTGTTCAGCCATGTAATTACATGTGGAAGCCAGACCATCTGGCTCAGATTTGGAGACATCACAACTGCACTACATGGGTCTTTATTTCCTTAGGGTAAGTTCCCAGTCTTAATCATCTTCAGCTGCTTCATCAACCACCAAAACCACTTCCATCTAGAAGGACAAGGGTAGCAGATATATGGGAACGCTACTACCTGCAAGTTCCCCTCCAAGACACTCACCATCCTGACTTGAAAATATAAAGCCATTCCTTCACTGTTTCTGGTCAAAATCCTGAAATTCCCTCCCTAAGTGCATTGTGGGTCAACCTACAGCATGTGGACTTCATTGCTTAAAGAAGGCAGCTCACCACCACCTTCTCAAGGGCAACTAGGGATGGCCAGCAAATGCTGGCCAGCCAGCAACACCCACATCCCATTGATGAATTTTTAAAAAGTACCACATAATTTGCATTTTCGTGATGACAAAAACAGGCATTAATAGACGCAGGTTCATCTTCTGCGTGCATCTCCTTGTTAGGAATCTCTGAACAAGAAAGAGGCTCATAATTTTCTGATGGAACTGGAGAGTGATCAAACTCTTCACAAAAGAAATCTTCACAAATGTCATCTAATCTTCTTGGCATGAAGAACGCTGAGGAAAATCTAAACAAAATGTCAATTAATCATCTTTAGATGAAAGCTTATATTTGTGGAAAGACTGAAGCAAGTCCTTATAAAATGGAATCTAACCGTCATTCAGATATGGCAATTCCTCACTAAATTAAATATGGTTATCTCAGCTTGATTCATTATCTGGCAATAAACCACCTCACCGATGCAGGGAGCCTTGTACCTATGTTAGAAGAACAAATAATGCACAAGCTTGCTAAATTAACAAGAGGTTGTTCTGAATCTTAAGGGATAAATAGGCTCTGTAAAATCTATTCAGAGCTGGTAGGAATACAGATGCTGGAGAATCTGAGATAACAAGGTGTAGAGCTGGATGATGCTGCTTGGCCTGCTGTGTTCATCCAGCTCTACACCTTGTTATCTCTGTAAAATCTATACCATTGTGGACAGTAGTTGCTTTAAACCCACTTAGATGTCGAAAGTTTGCTATCTCTTCACATGTAGTAGTCAAAGATGTTCTTTATAAAGCTGTTTCGCAGCAAGAGACAGGATAATAATGGTCCATCATGAGTCAAGAAAAAGTTCAGGTTTAAAATTGTTTTAAAGTGACTGACCAAAACTCTTGCTCATCAATCAGCATTATAGGGCTAACAATTTTAACATGGCCAAGGCAGTGTGTAGTTTTCAGGTCCTCCTCCTCTTGTTCAAAATACTGGATACTCCTTTATTGTTGAGGTAATCTATTTCATTTACTCTGAAGAGATGATTTTGCATCGCAAACCTACTGAAAATGTACAAACCAGCCACATGGAAAGTATCAGACTCCACTGATTAGGCAGTCTTGGCAATTACCAAAACCTCTTCACACAACAACACGAGTACTGCAAAATTATGTCCCCTGCATTTCTTCAGTTTTGGCAGACCTCTTGCTAGGTGATGTGGGCATCTTTAGGCCTGGCCAGTCTACAAGCCTGCACTGACCCTCAGGATTATTTAGAATCCGGTAAAACGCTCTTCACTTGACCTGTCTAGCATGCTGGACAGCTTGCTCGAACATTACATCTAATTTAGATTACAAAAATTTAGAGGGCAGAGTCTTATAGGCATCTGAATGACATTATATATCATGAGGTTTGTGGTAGAACAGATGTGAAGTCAAGTGATGCATATCTTGACATCAGAAGCATCTCATTGCATCTTTTAAGCTTTTGCCGAGCGGCTTGAATATTTCTCACGAGACAGTGGTAAGTTTTCAATTAAGGGGAATTAAAACTTATTAAATGCATGTTAATGCTGCAATGTAGCTCATTGATATTCAACACAAGAACAAAGTGATCAAAAATGCAGATTGTTGATGCTCCTCCTCTACAGTGTGCTATGGTAACTCCATGATGCTAGGAAAAAGAGCAGCACCTCAAACTAGATGAAGGTGCCTCGCTACCCAGCCCCCAACGCCTCCACCTCACTTAGTTAATACTGTATCACGACCCTAGCCAGAGTGAAGGAATACATGCCTGCGTGCATATCCAGCAGCTACTGATTGATCTGCCGGACCTGGATCTCCGTTGCAGTTACCTTCCCCTCCAAGGAGCAATTAATTCAAGCTGATGGCGGAGTAGGATGGCTGAATCCTCCCCACTCTTTCTCACATTTTCTGAGCTACTTGGTTGATTTGTTGCCGCCATCCTTTTTCCTAGAAGAGGTTGACAGGACCTGCTTAGTCTTGTGTGTTTGAGAAAAATAAAACACATGGACGTGCAACAAGCAGAGATTTTGTCTTAAACAAGTTGTAGTCTATTGCATGGTAAGAACTGTCTACAAGTTACATTAATATTAAAGACATTGTTACAGAGACTAAGAGGAGCACCTGGATATTTGGTCTTACTTCTCCGAGATCCTGAAATGTTCAACCATCAAATCCATATGGCATCATCATCTAATCACTCCTCAGCTTTAATCTCTACAGACCCTTAAACCCTTGTACAATGGTGTAGGGTAGGTGGGGGAGGAAGGAGGGAAGACAATGGAAGAATCCCCTCAGTAGGGTGCCAGATACAAGGGTCAAAAGAACATAACTTGCATCATGAATGCATTATTGTAGTACTCCTGTTCAGCTCAGCATTATACAAAAAGAACCTGTGAACTACAGAAACAGTAAGTCTCACTGATCACCAGGTCTATGCTGTTGAAATGGAGGCATGGGCTGCTAAAAAAGTATAACAGCATCATGTCAAATCCCAGTATGTGAAATGGTGCATGTATCTGTGCCTTTTACTGCAAGCAAGTTACACTTTTAAAGAATTGAAGTCTGTCTGGTGCATATAAATGTAGGAATTTACAACTGGCACATGCTATGTTATGATCCAGATAACCCTGGAGAATCTAACAATTTTGAAATATTTAATGACAACCTCAGTGGCCTATGTGGAAGCACTGTAGAATTAAGTAAATCATAGAGGATGTATGACAGATGTGGCTCCTTGGAAAGTATCTGTGACATGAAAGTTGAAATCCCGTGTCATCCTTAGTGCCATTGGGAGAGACGTCTTTGTCAAGGAACTTGGTTCCAGATCTGGCTGCTGCAGCAAACAGAACTCTAGTTTAAAATGGAGATTCCTCTGAAAGGTCAAGGAAAGTGAAGACGTGTCTATACATCCTGCTGAATACATAATGCTGGGATAGTCCACCTCACCTCTGATGTTGATTAATTTAACATACCTTACAGCTTCCTACTGTAATCCATCCCCTTGCTCCTAAAACCTAAGAATCTACTTGGAGCCCATTGTGCCATCCTCAGTTCCCACCTCTACATTTTCTGAAAGCAGCATATTTACCAAAGGTAGGAAATAGTGGAGGAGTAGCTTCTGGAATTTAGAATAAATAATTTTGTTTTGTTCCAATACATACAGAAAATGCTAAAGTATGGATAAATGCCTCCACAAGCAATGTCGGTGAACAGTATCTTTATAATTAATATTTCCACCGAGATGGAAAGATCACAACTATAAGATTCTTTTAAACAGTGGTACACATCCTTTACAGTAATGAGGGAATGTGGAAGTCCTCAAATTCAGAGAAAGTTATATCATTCCATTCTGACCGTCTCCTGTACATCTGTTACTGTGGGAGCGAATGTCTCTCTGTGCACTCTGACACAGAGCAGAATGATTAAGAGGACTCTTCTTTAACAGAATTCCAGGATACAAGAGAAATTGGAACTTCCTGACTTCACAAGGAAACAAATTGCAATTTGCATTCCCCTTCAATCCAGGAACGTCAAGGTCAAAGAACATACATGACTAAGTAAAGGATTTGAATTGGTGGTTGCAAAAGGGCAGGACAAGCATAGCAAGAAGAAATACAGGTCTGAGAAAGAGAACATGACAAACATGACAAGATGGAAAAGATCCAAGCTGAAGAAAACAAACATTAGCATCTGCAATAGAAGCTTTCAACAAGCTTAAAACAGAGGGAAAGAAGGAACAGCGCTAAATTGTAGATCTTTTGGCATAGCATTAAAATGTAAGGAGGGCTTGTATTTAATTATGGATGATGGTATAAAATAAGCAATCACAAATTATTCCCTTTTCATAACATCATAATGTCCTAAAGGGTTTTTAGCCGATGCACCATTCCAAGTGTAGTCACTGTAGTAGCACAGGATGTACAGTGACCAAGTTGCATACAGAAGGGTCTCACAAACACTATGAATGTAACAACCAAATTAATTGGTTAAGGGATAGATGCTAACCAGGTCTGTGGGGAGACATCACCCATCCACCTTTGAATTGTGACTTGGGATCTCTCATATCCACCCGAGATAGCTTAATATCTCATTTAAACAACAATACCACCTAATGGAAAACTCCCTCAATTGTAGGTATTGATATCAACCTAGATTTTAGGCTTGCGTCTCTGGAATAGGACTTTAACCTAGAATCTTCTGACTTAAGTTTAAGAATGCGACCAAATGAGCCAGAGGTTAAGCTCACAAGCATGAATGCAAATCAAGCCCATAACTTGAAGCGAATACACCTCAGATATCTTGTCATCTTATTACAAAGACACCAACTTAGAGCAATTTTCGAAGTGGCTGAATAAGTTTCTGAGTATTACAATTGGAATAATAGGAATGATAAGACATTTATCATTTTCTTCTGGTGGGGATAAGAGGAGTGCACTTGTATCAAACCCCATTACTCTATGAGTCACACCATTGACACAAACGTTTTTAGCCCATCGCCAAAATGGCCAACTCTTCCTCTTTCTAAACTGCTGTCTAAAACAAAATAGACTTTCACCACATTTTTAATGCACTCAAAAATAAACTAATTGTTATAAACAAATTCCTTTCTAAAAACAAGGGAAAAGATTTTGAGAAACTAACACATCTCTGGCATTAGAACTCTATACCCTTTGAACAGCACAACACAAAGGCAAAACAACGCAACAGAAATTATATTTAAAAAGATCAGAAAAGAAAAACCCTTCGTGGCCAATGGTGAGAAAAATAAAAGGTCGAACTTGATAAATTCTCACAGTCCACCAAGTATCTTGTGGACTGCAAACAGTTGAAATGCAAACAACTGTAGGCTGATGGAAGATCATTAAAACAAGGCTTTGATCTGAATGGAAGTCAAGCTGGTTCCAAGTCCTTGCAAAATATCACCGTTCAGCATTATGGGAATAAAAAACAGTTCTAGATACTAAGGTATGGAAATTTTTCAAGTTCTGAATAATTCAGGTGGGACTAATTCTCCTGAGAGAACTTTGGGAGAGAACGATTTGTTTTTGTTACAAGCTTTAGAGATTTCTACCTTCTGACTTTCTAGGTTTTTGAAACTGAAAACCAAAACCAGAAAGCGTCACTCGGCAACCATCATTACACAACCCCACAGCCTCCACCAACTTGGTTTTCAAGCAATTTAGTGCAATCAATTCTATCCCTTATCTGCCTAAAAAGATGTGTTAGGCTGTTGTTTCCATAATTAGCGTGTGCTATCAGATTATAATAAGCAGTTCACCTTATCCTTTGGTAAAATTCTGTTTAATCCAAAAAGTGTCCAAATAATTTAGCATCTTCTCATTTTTCAACTGTTTCATAAATGTAGATACATCGTTTCAATAATTTTCATATGGTTGTATGATCCATGAAATTATGAAACCTGGAATTCTCTCTACTCATGCATTTGAAGAATACAGGTTGGGTTTTAGAACACTTCAAAAAGTTATATATATGATGGGCCGGGAATTAATTATAGAGCTACAGAATATTTGGAAATTATGGTTGAAAGGTAAAAATGTAATAGACGACAAGAAACAAACTCAACTAATATTAAAAGGTTGTTTCATGGCGTTTGTTCCAGCTGATTTAAGTGATTTTAGTTGCTTGGTCAGGAGCATACAATCCTAATGCACCTGGCCATGAATTTTGCATAACTTCAACAGGACAGACAATTGGAAATAATATTTAATGGGAGATTAATTCACTATACTTTATTTTGCATGCTTTCCCAAAGTTAAAACTACCCCACTAAATGGGTTATCACATGAGAATAATTAATTAATAAACAATTGACATTCCTTTGTCTCTGTTTTCTTTCTTTTTATTCAACATCTGTTCTTTTCCTGGCCTCTTCCTTTCTTTTCCCTTCTTTCCTTTCAGATGGGTGAGTGGCTTGTTGCGATATAGTCTAACATGTTATGATGGCAAAGGAAGCTGCTGAAGATTGTAGGCTGAATTTTCTTCTGCTGTATGTGTGTTGGTAGTCAGCGAGAGACCATAGCCAGCTTTAGGCTGTGTCCAGATGTATGTGCTGCTCAGGAGAGAGCTATTGTCCAGCAGATCTTACGTGGAAACAGGATCTGGTTTACTTTGGGATGATCAACCACAGGGCGAGTTATGAACAATTGTGGCAGGCAGAGGGAAGAATAGACTAGGCAGAAGAAACATTTTGCATGAAATCTGGCCCAGATGCAGGGAAACTCAGGAAAGTAATATGAATGAACTCTAGCCCTTATTGAATTTTCCTATGACTCAGTGACCTTTCAAAGGTTAACATACAAATTTTCCTTTTCTGTTTCTTTCCAGAACACATTTGCCATGATGCACCTCTCATTCCTTTTCTGAAAATCTCATACTTTGTAGATTTCTCTTATGGAACAAGAACCTTTCTCTGCAATAAGTCTATTTGTAAATCAAAAGCAATAATCTCACAAGAAGACAACTGCCCTAGATAATTGCTATTTAACTATTTCTCAGTTGTTAGCACTCTCTGAGTCATCAGGTGTGGGTTCACAGTCTCACTTCAGGTTTTGAGCCCAAAAATCAAGGCTGACACTCCAGTGCAACATTGAGGAAATGCTGTATCGTTGGATGTGCCATCTTTCAGATGGGGCATTCAACTAAGGCCCCTATGTCACATGGACATAAAAGATTTTGTGATAAGATCTGTTAGAATCGAATGGAAGTTATCTATGGTTTCCAAAATACTTTGCCCTTGATTAAAATGACAAATAAAAAACAAGCTGTCTGTTTGTTATCAGATCGTTGTTCTTGCTGCTATGTGTCCTATATTATAACATTGGCTATCGTGGGTTCAAAAGTGCCTTGGGCATCTGTGGTGCAATATAAATACACGTGTTTTGCGCTAATTATGAATGATAACTATTACCGTATATGACTCATCAATATATCAGTTAATCAATAGCAATCATTTTATTAATTGTTGGGGAAGCAATGGATTTATGATAATGGCACTAGATTAACAATCCAGAAGCCCAGGCCATCTCTCTGATGAAATGGAATCAAATCCCACCATAGAAGGTGGTGAAATTTGAATTTGATGAATTCTAGAATAAAAACCTATTCTCGGGCAAGCATATTGATCATTGTGAAAAAACAATTTGGTTCACTGATGTCCTTTAGGGAACAAAATCTGCTATCCTTACCCAGTCCACCCTCCCTGTGACTCAAGACCCACAGCAATGTGGTTGACTCTTCACTGCCCTCAGGACAATTAGGGATAGGCAATAAATTGTAGCCTAGCCAGTGGGCCCATATCCGAAGAACACATAAAAAAAAATCAATAGCACAGCTCCATCCATTAGTGCACATTTACTTAAGTAGAAATGTAACCTGACACTTGACAGTGAAAAATAGATGGCCATATATTGCTTGCAGGCATAATAAATGTTGCTCAAGCAAAATAAAATTAATCCCCATTTTTGCCTGAAACCTCAGTACTAATCTTCCTCTAAAGCCTGTCAGATAAAGAAAAATCCTGCTTTTACACAGAATTTCAGTGGCAACTGTCATGACCCCTCAGTACTGAATGTATATAGTCTGATAGTGAATTTAACAAAAGCAAAACCCATGAAACTAAATGGAATGGCGGACAAGGAAAGGATATGTGCTGGCAAGTAATTGATCACTGCCTTTATATAGTAAACAAACATGACTAATTAACATGAGAATGATAAAATTCCAAGTGTATTTTGAAAGGATCCGTTGTCCAGCACTGGCTTCGTTTTGAGAATAAACATACTGTCACTGAATTACATCATAGTAGTTGCACTATAATTTTATATCGGGAAATATGGTTGCTGATTGAGGGGAAGTGGAGTTATATTCACACTGAATGCGATTTTCCACTTACCTAGCTGCAACATGGATGCCAATAGTACAAGCATACAAATATGTTATGTTTCCTCAGTACAAGCCAGTTTCTCTCCTTTAATTTTAAGCCTAGTCCGTTCATTAGCTTGGTTAGAGAATGTACTTCGGAACATTTGGTCTCAATCTTTTCAGAATGGCTTCACACTGTTAAAGCTCCTTAAATAAGTCCAGTTGATTTGATTTGAGCCACCTTTCCGAGCAATCTTCCCCAGCTGTTAATGTCTCTGTGCATGACATAATGCACAAGGAGGCTGATCTATCTCCATTAATTGAAGAAAAGCATTCTGATTGCTTAAAAGTCAGTTCAGTGCTCAGAATGGTAAATTCATATGTCTCCCCAAGGAGGTGGTTTAATTTCATTCACTTGCTGTGTTGGTCAAGAGCAAAACATTCACGCACAATTGTCACAGCTCAACCTTGATATTGACCCCAATAATCATTCATTTTGCAAATGAAAGGGTGAAAACTAGGCTCTTGCAGTGCGTTAGGAAAACTTGGAAAAACAACACAGTTGATGAGAAAATGGTGGAACCATCACAGAATTTCAGGGCCAATTTTTCAAAGGGATAGAGTAAGTAACAATGTGTAAAACGTAACTTTAAACTCCTTTAAAGAGGAGTTCATTATAGTTAGAGAAGATGTTGATCGTGAATCTGAGTTGGAAAATATTGAAAATTTGTACAAATTGGGAAAATACAGGCTTCGAGATTTTCAGATACCACACTGAAAGTTGTGGTTAGTTGGAAAGAAGAAGCATTGGCAATTAAAATGGAAGAATGTTTTATCAATACCTAATAAGATTGGAGCAGGCGTAGGCCATTCATCCCATTGTCTCTGATCTGTCATTCCAAATCATGGCTGATCATCTACCTTAATGCCGTTTGCCTACACTGCTCCAATATCTCTTGATACATTAGTTTCTTGAAATCTATTAATCTCTGACTTGAACATACTCAGACTGATCTTCCAGGCTCTCTGATATAGGGAATACCAAGGATTCACTATCTCCTGAGAGAAGAAATTCCTCATCTTCTCAGTCCTTTCTGCACATACTCTTTATGGATTTTGTAAGCTGCAATGAGATCATCTCTCATTCTTCCAAACTCTGGAGAATACATGCCCAGCCTTCTTTCTCTCTCCTCATAGAACAGTCATGCTATCCTAGAATTAGTCTACTGAATGTCCATTGCATTCCCTTTATGGCAAAGATGCTTTTCCTGAGGTACATTGACCAAAACAGCACTCCATATTCCAAATGTAGTCTCACCAAAGCTCTATATAATTGAACCAACACATCTTTATTCCTGTACATAGCAAGCAAGGGGATAACTAAGGACTGATTAGAAAAAGACATGTATACTGGTATGCATTTTCCTGAGACACCGATTTCATGAGGCTGAGGAAATCCTGCCTGAGACACAACGTGACAAATAAGATCAAGAACAACACATAGAATTCTCCATTGCATACTTCAACTGGGCTGAAACACTTGACTCTGTAAATTGTGAGGCTTTGTCGGTTGTTCTCCAGTGATTTGGACGTTGAAGAACTTTCATAGGAATGTTGCAACTGTTTCATGGTGATGAGACCCTGCTGTCTTTTATGGGAAATCTGAAACAAACACCTACAGACTAGTATTAAGCAAGGTAATATGTTCATCACCATATTATTTAGAAATTGCCTCATGGTGGTTAATTGCTTCATCAAAGATCAATTGTCCTTTGATGTGAGTACTAAACGCTGCCTAGACTGTGAGTAACAAACATTGCCTAACCACTGCACTTTTTAACATAAGTCACTTTCATGCCTTAACTGACCACCATGGACATACATGGCGGGTAGTATGGGGATGATCGCAGTATCACAGCTCACTTTGCATCAGATACGTTAAGTACTCATGGTTCTTCAATTCTGCACACAAGCAGCGTGGCCTGCCCTTGAATTCATAATTCAAATCAAGTCAGTCAAGTATTTTGTTTTCTAAGGAGAGACTTTGGAATACGTCGAGCAATTCTCATAGTCTGGCAGCTATCTCTCTCAAATGGACATTGTTGAGAAGGAAATACAGTCAGCTCTGCCAGTTCAGCCTTCTACAAACTATACAATAAAGGCACCTGCAAGCTTTATGTGTTTATTTATGGGATATGGGCATCATGAGCTGGACAAGCATTTATTATCCATCCATAATTGCCCAGAGGGCAGGTGAGAGCCAAACACATTGCTGTGGATCTGGAGTCACATGTAGGCCAGACAAGGTAAGGATGGCAGTTTCCTGCCCTGAAGCCACTCAGTTGTATCAATCGCAGGGAAGTCTCAATGAAAAAACAAATCACACGGAACACCCGGCATCAACCCAGGCACTGGAACAAACAGCAGCAGAAATAGCCATGTCGACCCAACAAAGCCCTCCTCAATAAGGTCTGGAGGCTAGTCCAAAAATTTGGAGAGCTTTCCCACAGAGCAGTTAAGCAACAGCTTGACACAGTCATATTACTGGAATCATATCTGACAATGTCCCAGAATCCGCCATCACCAAAACTGGATGTGTCCTGTCCCACCAGCAGGACAGACTCAGCTGAGGAGGCAATAGGGTGGTATAGATATCAGCAGGGAGTCCTCAACATTGATTCTGGATTCGATGAAGTCTTGTGGTGTCAGGTTAAACATGGGCAAGGAAAGCTGATTACCACGTGCTGCCCTCCCTCAACTGATGAATCAGCACTCCTCCATGTTGAACAACACTTGGAGGAAGCACTGAGGATAGCAGGGGCACAAAATATACTCTGGGTGGGAGATTTCAATGTCCCCACTAAGTGTTGCTCAGCAGCTGTGTTTCTGATCGAGCTGGTTGGTCCTAAAGGACACAGCAGCTAGAATGGGTCTGCGGCAGGCAGTAATGGAACCAGCAAGAGGGATAAACATGCTTGACGTCATCCTTACAAATCTGCCGGCTGCAAGTGTATCTGTCCATGACAGTATTGGAAAGAGTGACCTTTGGACAGTCTTTGTGGAGATGAAGTTGCATCTTCACGTAAAGAATAACCTCCATCATGTTGTGTGGCACTACCACCGCGCTAAATGGGACAGACTTCTAACGGATCTAGCAACTCAAGACTGGGCATCCATGAAGTGCTGTGAGCCATCAATAGCAGCAGAATTGTACTCCAGGACAATCTGCAACCTCATGGCCCAGCATATCCCCCATACTATCAAGCCAGGGGATCAACCCTTACACAATGGAGAATGCAGTTGGGCATGCCAGGAGCAGCACCACACATACTTAAAAATGAGGTATCAACCTGGTGAAGCTACCAAATGGAACTATTTGTATGGCAACCATAAACGGTTAGTGACAGACAGAGCTAAGTGATCCCACAATCAACGGATCAGATTTAAGCGCTGCAGCCCTGCCACATTCAGTCATGAATGGTGGCAGACAATTAAACATTTCATGGAGTAGGACACTTTATAAATATCCCCACACTCAATGATGGAAGAGCCCAGCACATCAGTGCAAAATATAAGGCTGAACCATTCGCAGCAATCTTCAGCCAGAAGTGCCGAGTGGATGACCCATCTCGGCCTCTTCCAGTGATCCCCAACATCACAGACACCAGTCTTCAGCCGATTCGATTCACTCCACGTGATATCAAAAAACTGGAGACACTGAATACTGCAAAGGCAACGGGCCCCAACAACATTCCGGCAGCAGTATTGAAGACTTGTGCTCCAGAGCCTACTGATCCCCTCGCCAAGCTGTTCCAGTACAGTTACAACATGAGTATCTATTATGTGGAAAATTGGCCAGGTATGTCCTGTACATAAAAAAACCAGGACAAATTCAACCCAGCCACTTACTGCCCCATCAGTCTACTCTCGGTCATTAGTAAATTGATGGAAGGTGTCATCAACAAGGCATCAAGCAGCACCTGCACGGCAATAACCTGCTCAGTGTTGCCCAGTTTGGGTTCCGTCAGGGCCACTCAGCTCCTGACTTCATTACAGTTTTGAATCAAACATGGCCAAAAGAGCTGAATTCCAGAAGCGAGGGGAGAATGACAGCTCTTGACGTCAAGGACATATGTGACCAAGTGTGGCATCAAAGAGCCTAGCGAAACTGGAATCAATGGGAATCAGGGAGCAAACTCTTTGCTGATTGGAGTCATACCTGGTACATAGGAAGAGATTGTGGTTGTTGGACGTCAATCATCTCAACTCCAGGACATCTTTGCAGGAATTCATCATTGTAGTGTCCTAGGCCCAACCACTCTCAGATGCTTTAACAATGAACTTCCCTCCATCACAAAGTCAGAAGTGGGTAGCTTTGTTGATGATTGCACAATGTTCAGCCCCATTCAGCAACTCCTCAGATACTGAAGCAGTCCATGTTCAAATATAACAAGATCTAGACAATATCCACCTTGGTCTAACATTTGCACCACACAAATGCCAGGCAATGACCGTCTCCAAGAAGAAACATTCACTGGTATTACCGTCGTCGAATCCCCACTATCAACATCCTTATGGTTACCATCGACCAGAAACTCAGAGCCCGTCAGAGGCTAGGAATATTGCAGCAAATAACTCACCTCCTGACTCCCCAAAGTCTGTCCGTCACCTGCAAGGCACAAGTCAGGAGTGCACTTGGATGGGTGCAGCTCCAAGAAACTTGACACCATCTGGACAAAATGACATTTGACTGGCATCATAACCACAAACGTCCATTCCCTCCACCATTGACACTCAACAGCAACAGTGCATCCTATTTGCAAGATGCACTGCAGAAATTCACCAAAAGTCCTTAGACAGCAACTTCCAAACCCACGACCACCTTCATCTAGAAGGACAAAAGCAGCAGATACATGGGAACACCTGCAAGTTCCCCTACAAACCATTCACTATCCTGACTGGGAAATTTTCCTTCACTGTTACAGGGTCAAAATCTTGAAATTTCCTCCCTAATGGCTTTGTTGGTCGACTCATAGCAGGTGGACTCAGTGGTTCAAGAAGGCAGATCACCATCATCTTCTGAAGGGCAGCTAGGAATGGGCAATAAATGCTGGCCAAGCAGTAATGTGCACTTGCCAAGAATGAATAAAAAAGAATTGATGAAGTTCTTAGTCTTCTGTCAGAACCAAGGGAGTTGACAAGTTAAATCCAAAATTGGTTCCATGTTAGCAAACAAATGGTAAGGAGTGAAGATTTTTTGAGATGAGGAAGTCGGGATCCATGAGGCTCAATAACTGGGTGAATTGTTGATAATAGTGATATTTGAAGCCAGTAATTTAGGCTGATATGCAAGCGAGATGCTGGAGACATTTGCAGGTAACACAAAAATTGACCTACGTTTGATAATTCTGGCTATTAGCTAAAACGAATGTACTGGTTAGGTGAGCAGAAAGAATATAAATCAAATTTAATCAAGAGTTATGAAGAAATGCATTTGGGAACAGTATGGCATGATTTGATTGAAAAATTCAGTTTAGAGTAATTTATTTTCTGGTGGATGTTAGGTCATCCTTGTGAACAAGTAAATACTATATTGGTAAGTAACAGGAGGGACTGTGGTGAATGGAGACTTGGGACTTATGAATACTAGTGAATCTTTCAAATAAACTTATAATAGACAGTCTGGCCAGCAAGGATCTGTCTACATTGCACTCACACTTCCTCTTCCTTCTCTGCCTCAGGCACCTTCTTTACCACTTCCTCATTCTTGTTATACCCAGATTCTCACTATACAGCAGTTGGCAAGGGTTACCTTTCATGCTGGTGAGGTTGCAACATGCCGCAGACTACCACAAATATTTGTATCCACTTTGCCAAGAATTACAATCTCACCCAACGTTGTTCAGGCAGTTGAAATGTTGCTTTCTCAGATTAACAGTACGTTCTATTACATTTTATGCATTCCATATGCCCATGAATTCCATACCAGTGTCATCAGCCATGTATGTCAGCAAAAAGGCCTTTATCATCCAACAGACCCCATGATGGTGTAAATACCGCTGACACAGTGAACTGTCACAGAATAAAGGCATCATGACTGCTACAGGATATCAGTTATTGACCTAAATTATTGCATATTGTCAAAAAAGAGCTGAATGTGGAGGTGGTGGAATCCTTACAGTTCCTTCAAAGACAAAATTGGCATGGTTTCTATAAAGCAAAACATATGCAGTTGCTCTGCACTATGGCATACATGTAGACTGATGGAATGTGCACAGTGTTTACTATCACTTGCAAGTTCTCAGAACTGAAGCATCTCTCCCATATGTTGCAAAATTTGGAGTCCATGAAAGCTTAAGTTGATAAGTGGCGAGGAGCGTATGTGCTGCACAAGGGCCAGACAAAGACCATCTCTAACAAGAGCTATACTAAATAAAAACCAAAAGAACTGCTATAAATCAGGAACAAAAACAAAGTTGCTGGAAAAGCTCAGCAGGTCTGGCAGCATCTGTGGAGGAGAAAACAGAGTCAACGTTTCGGGTCCGGTAACCCCTCCTCAGAACTGATGGTGGCTGGGAAAACGTCAGTTTATATGCAGCAAATAGGGAGGTGGGTGGGGTAGGGAGTAAACGATAGGATAGAGCCCAAAGAGAGAGAAAGACAGTTGGACAGACAGAGGAGTTGCTAACGATCAGGCTGGGAGGGTGAATAGTTGTTAATGGGGACCGTTAGTGACTAACAACAGGGGGTGTGTAACGGCAGGCGATGTGGTAACAAAGCCTGGCGTGTGGGGTGGGGGGCTGGGCCATGGGAGAGTTTAGGCCCTAAAATTATTGAACTCAATATTGACTCCGGAGGGCTGTACGGTCCGCAAGTGGAAAATGAGGTGTTGTTCCTCCAGCTTGCGCTGGGCTTCACTGGAACACTGTAGCAAGCCGGAGACAGAGATGTTGGCCAGAGACCAAGGTGGTGCATTGAAGTGGCAGGCAACAGGTAGTTCAGGGTCTTTTTTGTGAGTAGAACGTAGATGTTCTGCAAAGCGGTCACCAAGTCTACTCTTTGTTTTCCCACTGTAGAGGAGACCACATTGTGAACAGCGAATGCAGTAGACTAGATTCTGGGAAGTGCAGGTGAAGTGTTGCTTCACCTGGAAGGTATGTTTGGGCCTTGGATGCTGGGGAGGGAGGAGGTAAATGCACAGGTGTTGCACCTTCGCCGGTTACAGGGGAAGGTGCCATAGGGCTATGGGTAGGGGTTGGGGGTGAAGGAAGTGTGGACCAGGGTGTCCCGGAGGGAACTTCTCATTTTCTTCGGATAAGAGGGGTTGCCATGGGAACCCGCATGGGCCCTAGTTATGCCTGTCTCTTCGTGGGGTACATGGAACATTCCTTGTTCCAGTCCTATTCCGGCCCCCACCCACACTCTTTCTCCAATACGTCGATGATATCATCGGTGCTGCTTCCATCTCTTGTCTAGAATTGGAAAACTTCATCAATTTTGCCTCCAATTTCCACCCTGTCCTCACCTTCACCTGGTCTATCTCTGACTCCTCCCTTCCCTTCCTCAACATTTCTGTTTCCATTTCTGGGGATGGGCTGGCCACTAATATCCATTACAAACCCACCGACTCCCACAGCTACCTGGACTATACGTCCTCATACCCCACTTCCTGTAAAGACTCCATCCCATTCTCTCAGTTCCTCCGTCTCGATCGCATATGTTCAGATGAGGCCAACTTCGACAAGGGAGCCTCCGAAATGTCCACATTCTTCCTCAACCGAGGATTCCCCAGCTCCATTGTCGACAGGGCCCTCAATCGGGTCCAACCAATCTCCCGCACTTCTGCCCTCACCCCTTCTCTCCCCTCCCACAAGAGTGATAGGGTTCCCCTTGTCCTCACTTACCATCCACATCCAGAAGATCATCAGATACCATTTCCGCCACCTCCAGCAAGATGCCACCACCAGACACATATTACCCTCCCCTCCCTTGTTCGCCTTCCGCAGGGACTGTTCCCTCTGGGACACCCTGGTCCACACTTCCTTCACCCCCAAACCTACCCACAGCCCTATGGCACTTTCCCCCGTAACCGGTGAAGGTGCAACACCTGCCCAGTTACCTCCTCCCTCCCCGGTATCCAAAGGCCCAAACATACCTTCCAGGTGAAGCAACACTTCACCTGCACTTCCCAGAACCTAGTCTATTGCATTCGCTGCTCACAATGTGGTCTCCCCTACATTGGGGAAACGAAGCGTAGACTTGGCGACCTCTTTGCAGGACATCTACATTCTACTCACAAAAAAGACCCTGAACTACCTGTTGCCTGCCACTTCAATGCACCACCTTGGTCTCTGGCCAACATCTCTGTCTCCGGCTTGCTACAGTGTTCCAGTGAAGCCCGGCGCAAGCTGGAGGAACAACACCTCATTTTCCGCTTGGGAGCCCTACCACCCTCTGGAGTCAATATTGAGTTCAATAATTTTAGGGCCTAAACTCTCCCATGCCCCAGCCCCCCAACCCCACACACCAGGCCCTGTTGTTAGTCACTAACAGTCCCCATTAACAACTACTCACCCTCCCAGCCTGATCATTAGCAACTCCTTTGTCTGTCCAACTGTCTTTCTCTCTGTTTGGGCTCTATCCTATCGTTTACTCCCTACCCCACCCACCTCCCTACTTTCGGCATATAAACTGACGTTTTCCCAGCCACCAGCAGTTCTGAGGAAGGGTCACCGGACCCGAAACGTTAACTCTGTTTTCTCCTTCACAGATGCTGCCAGACCTGCTGAGTTTTTCCAGCAACTTTGTTTTTGTTTTGAACAAGAGCAATACTAACTTTCTTCTTTTCACTTTCAATGGCATTGCCATTTCTGAATCCTTCATTATCAACCCCTTGGGGTTACTGTTGACCAGATTTTTTAATGCAGGTCAGAAGTTAGAAATTCTGCAACTCGTAACTAACATCTTAATTCCCCAAGAAGTACCCACTAAATCCAAGCTACAAGACCATTTAATGAGGCATTTTGACTATTTTACATCTCCTAATGTTTACTAGCCAATAATAAATGATTTATGAAAAAGTACTGAAAGAACTGCGGATGTTGGAAATCAGAAAAGAAAATAGAAATTACTGGAAAAACTCAGCAGGTCTGGCAACAGCTGTGCAGAGAAAGCAGAGTTAACATTTCTGGTCCAGTGATCCATCATCAGGTCTGTTCTGTGGAAGAGCCATTGGATCCAAAACATTAATTCTGTTTTCCTTCCACAGATGCTGCAAGACTTGCTGACTTTTCCCAGCAATTTCTAATATTTGTAAATTTATATCAATCAAGTTACTTTTTTTATTTACATTTTTACAACTATTTCTCTTCTTAGCCAACATGGATCGTATGTCAACACTCCTGATCAAACTAGTTAACCTTATTTTTTATATATGGATCTTATCTGACAAATGCTCATAACAGGTGTCAAAATATCCAAACAGAAAATTTCTCGTTTACTTGTAACTTGGAATCAAAGTAATATATTTCACAAAGCATAATTTTTATTTTCTGACTATGTTGCTTCTAAATTGTGTCATAACATTTTTAAACTTAAAAAAAATGAATTCTTCAGCTTGTGAAAGACTGGATGTAGCTGTGATGTTTTCACTCAAATTTGTGACAGTGTACTAAGTTTGGAATGTGTTGACTGAGGTCTGTGGGGTATACAAGAGAATCAGTATGTTGCAGTCAGCTATACTTATGGAACATTCTTTAGCTTCTAGCACATCTTCAACAGATTTTCTTCAAACCAAATTAGAGAAAAAAATTCAACAGCTTTTAAGTACTATTTATTTGAAGAATGTATATGAGAGCAAAATGATTGGTGAATACACATGGTCGCAGCTTCTTAAAATTTGTGTGCAACTTTAATGTTACATTTTTAAGAAAGAAGACTTGGAAGATAAAATGAAGAGAGAGAAACTTTGTTAATTTGAGTTTGATTTTTTTAAAAATATGAATATTCGGATAATTAAAGTCAATGAATTATTCACTTGTATTTTGTTAATATTGAAGGGAATGCAAGTGACAGAGGACTATGAAACAGTAAAAAAAAATCAATGCTACTTGGAAATTGATGTACAGGTGGTACTGGAGCTACCTTTTGAGAAACACAAGACGATTAAGACTGTATGACTCATACACCAGTCTGAATTAATGAAATATGTACAATGCGAAGCATGTGAACAGGAAGAGAGAAATGGGAAGGGAGCTATTAAAGGTCACATTTTTTTCACAATGCCCATACTAATACATCTGGCACTGCATTTGCTGTATCACCTACTATTGGGAAATGAGAGGAAAACAATGAGGCAATACAAAAATAGAAAATCAATAGGAGTAAAGTGTGACAGAGTAGAGGAGGATAAAATGAGAGTGAGAAACAGCAGAGGAGAATCAAGGCATTAGCGATAAGATAGCATCAGAGAGTAAGCCATGACCATGCTCCATGTCCTTTGACTTACCTTGAACACAATCATCACATCATACAACGTTACAGGTACATGATGCAGTTGTGGCACTAGGTCAAATGCTCTTGCAGTGGGCCAGTATGGTCTTGACAGGCCAAAGGGCCTTCTTGTGTTCTGTAAAGATTCCATGATTCTATTCTACAAGTGTACACCTAATAAAATAATTTAGCCATGTATTCATTTTAATCCTTCATTTAAGACCATTTTAGCTGCACTAGATGGCAGTCTAATTAATTTTAACAAGTCCACAGCCGAAAGATTTTGATGATGACAGTTTTCAAGGTCATGCTTTTCTTTCTTAACTAGCCCTTCCCGTCAGGTTTTCCTGATGGATTCTTTGCCGAGGCTTATTGTCCTTTGTTCTTGAACAGGCTGTCTTCCATCCCAATCACATTTCATTTTTAGTAGTATAATTAACCACAAATTGCACATCTCACTCTTTAACCAACATTATAATTTATTTTACTTTTTGTGATGTTGAATCAATAAGGTTAAAAATACAAAGAGTAAGCCTTTACTTTATCTATTTAATCTTGCAAAGTCTTACAAAATTTTCTCTTAAAAGTCAAGCAGTTACAAACATTTATGCAAACCTCACTTCCATATTGGTATTAAATTAAGTTGTCTCTTGTTTGCTGTTTTTCATTCCTTTCTATTCTCATTCCTGTGGGAAATGTTACTCTTATTCCCTATCATTGATTGATCTCACACGACCAGATTTAATTAGCAGTGCATGCCAAAACAGCTTTGAAATAAGATAGCTCTCAAATTTTGGCCATTTCATTGCACGATGTAGGTTGTTTCAGATTTCAACTTGAATACTGCATCACTGAATTACTCTAGCTGCAATTCACTGTATAGTTAGTTTAGTAAATTATAATAACAGCCAAATTTCAGCTTTCATTTTGTAAATTTTATGTAAAATTAAAATTTGGATGTTTATAAGTGTACTATGATTGTTTGAAAAACCTGCTCAACAAGTATTTATTCCAAATAAAAAAAAATCTGAAGAGTTATGGTGATTTCACATACAGATTAGAAAGGTTTATAATATCAGGCTTCAGCAGACATATTATAATGTTAAGACGCAAAACTTACTAGATATTCTCAACAAAGATAGCGAGACAACAATTGTCTTTGATAGGTTCTTACAGTCAAGGTCACAGTAAACCATGGCACTGCAATAAACAGAATTGTAATTGCACTCACTTGTACTATTGTTTGTGACCCAAAAAAAGCTCTAATTTTTAAAGGTCCTTTCCAGGCCAATGCAAGTGACATCACAGAAGAAAGTAAATTCCAGTTAGCACCAACTATCAACAACAATTTCACCTTCTTTCCAACTGATCAGCTATAATAAAGTGAGCGATTGTCCATGTCTTTTATATTAATAAGTGCAGGAGCTGATCAATTATCTATTTGGTCACTATTTGAAGATACTGTAACATTTTTAACTAAATAACAGTGAATGTCATTTGCTGCAAATTGGCCATATATTGTATGGTTCCATGTCTGCTACACAGGCAATGGTTCTTTTCTTCTACACCAATTTATTCTGAAGGTAAGGGAACTGCAGGAAAAAAAATGACTCCATGGAGAGAAAGGAGACTATCTGCAGTCATAATTTAGAAAAAAAAAATTAGAAACAAGAAAGGCCATGCAACCATTAGGATTATCACAACGTACATCCTGATGTCTGCAGAGTTCAGGATCCACCTTCAAAACTTTCCAATATCATCATCATCTTTGCAATCTCCCATTACATTTCTGAACAAAGCAGAAATTGGAAATTAATATCTGAGCTTGAAGTAAATTTTAAACAAGAGATTGCATCTCGTGAAAACTAGTGTAGCCAGAAATACCAGTATATCAAGGGTTCACACGAGAGACATTTAACAAACTTCCTACGTTGCTCTTTAAAGGACTGTTCTTCCAATTTTACTCAATAAAGTTGCCCAAAACATATATAGAAATGTTGTGCCTTCTACTTCCTAACTATCATAAACACAAACTCCATTCTGAACCACTACCTCAAACTGCGCAATCAAATTTACAATGTAAGTATAAAATTATGATATGTCAACTTTTTACTTCACTTTGAGTCAGAAGATGCCAAGATGCTTCCTTTTAATGTTGGAAAACTATGGAGGTGCTAAACCTAACTTTTTAAGACTTCTTCTTAATGACATCCCCTGGAAGAAGTAAACACACTGCAATTTCAATGGCAAGTAGGTGAGTTTCAGGCAAAGCTTCATCACCCATATTTGTTCATTAAATCCGTCTACAATTGATTTGTTGTATCATCCTGGGAAACGGTACTCTTATGCTAACTCCACCACACCACAGCTAATTCATTCTTTCAGCATCTACATATAAGCTGACATTAGGCAGCAATGAAAATCAAAGACTGAACTGACATTTATTGTGCCTCTCAGAAACATCACAAATTGCTTCACACAGACAAATTGCTCCATGAAATTTAATCACTCAGATAGTTGAAATTGGACAAGGCAGCCTCATGTAAATTAAAATTGTAAGTTGCATCTCCCCAAACATCCATTACATGCACTGTTTAAAAGGTCTCTATTGATAGTGCTCCATGAAAGAAGATATACCACTGAGGTAGGAGGTGTGGGACAAATCTGCTGAGGATGCCCCAGGACTGTGGTACTCTTCTGCAATGCTGAATTGAAACATCCAGCTAACAAACTCTTCCACACTTATAACTTTGTATTCTGCACATTGCTAATATCCGAGATAAGAAACATGGAATATTCCACTTTTCAAGCTGGTACATTAAAATTTATAAACAATTCATCAGGCATCTCAGCAAGTGGAGATTATTAAATTTAAAGAAACCTGCCTCCTCTACACAGCCAACCTTTATGAAAATGTTACAATGATTCTGCATTGGTGACTTGCAAAGTTCCCAACTAATTTATAAAATGCGCCTAAAAAGGTCCAATCTCTATCTCTTGAGCCCTTTAAAAACAAAACAAAGAGACTAAGAGTCAGGATTCTGCAGACAGTAGATTTAGAGGTATGTAATTACTTGATCGCTATCAGCAGAAACCTATGAGATCCCACTGACAAGGCCATCTCATTCCAGCCTGAATTCTCACATTGTGCATTATTCCAACTCTAGGCTAGAAGCAAATCAGGGGCACAGCATCAACCAAATTATTACTAAACCAAGGACATAAGTTCTGGAAAGTTTCCAGTCTATCTCAGATTACTCTGGAAGCATGAAAGCTTTGAGCCCCAGATAAAGTTTGACATGTCAAGCTGCTACTGTGCTAAAACAGCATGAATGATATTCTCCAGTAATAGGATGCAGCCATCAAGCCAAAAAGATTCTCTGTACCACACAAATGAATAATGTGGTACATAAATTTCAGTGCCGGTAAAATGGCAGGTATGCAAGCTGGGCATAGCAACAACAGATTGTATCTAATAACTTCTCCCTTTGACTGTTCGTGGTAGCCAGAATGCTGACCACACTCTGTCAGGCCATTCTTACAAAACTTAAAACATACTTCCGATATGAGACATGAATCTACAAATAGACAGCACTTACTAAACAATCTGGAATTTGCTATGAACTACCTTAACGATTAATTTAAGATTTACAGTTCACTTGTTAGAAGCTGCCTACATACTTATAGCAAGGTTTTGATCTACAACAACATAAAGAACATGTTAGGGTGTCACATTCTTTTTAAACTAAACAAAAACATGGGACAAAACTATTCTCTGGTATGTTTATATGACAAAGTCTTTGCCAAACAAATTCTGTTGCCAACCTACCAGCACCCTCTCTTTCGGCAGTATAAATTGTTGTTCCCTCTGAAATTTATTTTCTTGCAATTCTGAAGAGTGCCAAGTCAAAATCTTTGAACAACATGTCTTCTTTCACAGCGGTATTCTTTCTAAATGAATCTCTTCATTACTCAAATGCATTCAGTTTTGGATTCATCAACTTAAACATTTAGAAAGCTTTTAGAGAGCCTGAAGAAAACATTTCAGCCCATGTAGAAAGTGACAGGAGAAAATGAAGAGAAGAGAAATGTTTGATGTGGACATGAGTTTGATGACCAATGGTGGCGAAATCAAATTCCTTTGCCCCCTGCTTGATGGGTGAAATGGAGTTGACGTTACATGAAGTGCCTGCTCAAACAGTTGTCCTCTGAATTATTCCATGGCAACATGTCATGTGGTGAAATGCATCACATTTCGGAGGTGCAGCTAGATTTTGGACCACAGATTACTGTTAATGTCCCTAGTATGTAAGCTACAAATTTCAAGGAGTTCATTGTACAGTTCAAACCAATAGTGTAGCTTTGCAAATCTTCTACAGTAACTCCTGGCAGATATACAGCACCTTGAAGAAATGGTAGGTGGTGGCTTGATAGGTGCAGCCTATGTTGCTGGCTCTCAATCAGCATGGCATAATTTCTTCATTCTGGGCAATCTAAGCATATTATATCATCAATGGGCTATTTCTGCAGAACCAGTATTCATTATAAAGAATGGAAGGACATTTTCTCATTGCTCTTTAGGAAAGTCTTCGGATGTACTTCACGTTTGGAAGAGCACGACGTTTCCCAAAGCTGAACATCACCTGCAGATGGGGGTTTGCTGATTCTGCCTGAAGAACCTGTGCTTCAATGGCAGCCTCTCAAGGCCAAAACCAAACTACTTTGGGTGGTGGAAGTTTGGAATAAGGACAAAACTTGCTGAAAATACATAGCAAACTAACTAACACTCGTGGAGAGACAACTGGAATTCATGGTTTTGTGGCTTTTATGGCTCTCTACCAGGTCTAGTTTTGTCAGGGAGAGCATATAAGACATAATGGATTGCTAACCACCCTCACTCCACCTTCCCACCTTCCTGCCCACTCTAATATATTCCCACTATACGGTGGGTGCATAAGGTGCCTATTGAGGCCCTTAACTGACCCAGTCTGCTTTTATCACCACAATAGACTTGGCAGTGGTATGCAAACGAGAACCAGAGGCTACTTTTTCACTAGCACTAGTGAAAAAACTGGAAGGAAGTGGGATATCTTCTTTGAGAAGTGTCTTATGAACACGAAGGCACCTCCCTAGGATGGTAACCCCTGTGATGTTTCACCACAGGCCTCCAAAACCTGACTCTCCACTCTGTGCCCAATCTCCAGTCTGAAACTCCCAGATTTGCCTTAGTACAGTGTTCATGTTGTCTTCCTTGTGGGACTGCTTCAGATCAGCACCTCTGGCACTGCTAAGACTACTAGACTTGCCAGTCTGAACAGTTGGCACGCAGTTCTGGATGTTGGGTTTTCCTTCTACTGAGAGACAGAAGTCCCATACTGAGTTTATGAAAGTCACCCGTAGCATACCATTGCTGTTGGGCAATAATTTTTAATATTGGTCGTTTGTAACAAACAGTTTACCAGTAGTGAGTGCAACCAATATGCTCCCCATCCTATAAAATCCATCCCCAAGTTTCAGATCTGTGATCTCTCCACAGAATTGTACATTCATAACATTCCAGTATACTCTGTTTTTAATTTCTCATCAACTGCTTCCCTTCTGAGAACAATAGCTTGGAAAATTCCAATTGGGAGATTCATAGGTTTCAGCAATGGTAATCATTAGACATAATCTGGCACATAAGCTTTTGAGGATCTGAGTGCCAAATGATTAGAACATATTAAAACTGTCCAGCAATGGCTCAAACAAACCTATTGAACCATTGCATAGTGTGTAAAGGAACTTTTGCCTGACATAGCAACACAGATAAATGGATGCTCTCATCATTTAAACGCTGTAAAATTTCACACAGGGTGCCTCTGCATCCTATTCCTGAAAATCTTGCCTTTTCTTCTGTAAATACCACAGATGTCAGTCCCAATAATTATTGGAAAATAAAGCATGAATGGCAAAAATCTGACAGATTTGTTGCTTGCGCTGCCCAGCGCTCACCAGCTTTGGGTTGAAATGAGAATGATATGAGGGAGAAAATCCATCTTCCGATTTAAATTAGAAACAGTAATGCTAAAGATACCTACAGATTTGAAATTACTGGAGCAGATTTTGACTTTGTGAATCAGTGTTAGTCGGTAGAATATCGTAGCCCATTTTATATCTCTCACAATTTTAACTTCCACTCAGTTCAATGGAAATAAAAATGTGGCTAATGTTAAATGGAGGGCAGAATCTTCCAGTCTCAACTTGTGTAATATATTGGGTGTCAAAAAAAACAGATTCTCGCCAGTGGTGCAAACTTGAATGTCCTTAAAAAATGGCTCAACGTCCCTGACTGCAGGTGTTGAGAAGCTTCCCTGCATGCATTGGCACCTCATTAAAATGTTAACTCAGTGGAATTAAGTTTATACCCAATTGAGAGTGCTGTAATTTCAGATACATGAGCATATATCATGACCATGGAGTGGTTGACCCATTTGGACTTTGACAAGTCAGGACCTGCAACATGTAGTTTTGTCACATTGTTCAAAGAATCTAATGGTGCAAGTGCCTCAATTATGGGAAGATACAGGGTCTGGCTTCTCTGATCAAGCCAAGGCATAGTAGAATGGCTCTCCTGAAGGGAAACAGACTTTTGTGAATGCGGAAATTCACTGATATGCTTTAAGTTCACCTGCCATTATGCAATGCTTCCATGTAGCTAAACGTTTGGTCACAAGGAGCTATCCTGTGAAACCACACAGGATGGGATTTTTCCACAATAGCAAGCTCCGTGAGAAGTGGATAATGGGGAATATTGTTCCACCACTTCCTTTGGCAGCTCATTCCATGCACGTACCACCCTCTGCATGAAAAGGTTAGCCCTTGGGTATATTTTAAATATTTTCCCTCTTACCTTAAACCCATGCCCTCTAGTTTTTGATTCCCCTACTATGGGAAAAAGACTTTTACTATTCCTCTTCCGATGCGCCTCATGGTTTTATAAACCTCTATAAGGTCACTCCTCAGCCTCTGACTGTCCACAGAGAAAAGCCCCAGCCTATTCAGCCTCCCCTTACGACTGAAACCCAACAGTCCAAAGAATATCCTTGTAAAGCTTTCCAAGTTTGATAACATCCTTCCTTTAGAAGGGCAGCCAGAACTGTATGCAGTATTCTAAAAGTAAACCTTGTAGAACAGCAACATGACATCACAATTCCTATACTCGATGTTGTAACCAGTAAAGGCAAGAATGCCTTTTCCATTATCCTGTCTACCTGTGACTCAACTTTCAAGGAACTATGCAACTGCACCCTTAGGTCTCTTTGCTCAGCAACATGCATCAGGGCCCTACTATTAACTGTATACATCCTGCCCTGGTTTGCCTTACCATAATACAACACCTCACATTTATATAAATTAAACAACATCTGCCTCTCCTCAGCCCATTGACCCATTGACAAAGTTTTGGGGAAAGGAGCGATGGAGGAATGAGGGGCCTATTTCAGTGAGAACAGGGAAGGTATAGATATTGAGATAGGTTGCGCGTGGCCAGGAAGAGGCAATGTCCAATGAGGTAGATAGCACCAGGACAACATCACAGCCAAACAGTTCCAGGACTGTCCATCTATATTTGCTTTTATATCTTTTATTTTGGAAACCAGTCACCTGAGAGGCTGCAGTTTGCTCTTTGAGATCTTTGAATGAGTATCATTTCACGTTGCACTGTTGGTTTCAGGAAAGAATATTATTTTACTTTCAATGTTCTGGAACTGTGGCCATTTAGAAGCACTAATGAGTGTTTGCTTGCAGCGAGAAGATGGAGCTGCTTTTGTAGAGGGCTGGAGATCATTCATTTTCTTCTTGCACAGTTCACAGGACTTTTTTTCTGTCTGGGCCATGGACTTTGATCTGTGTTGCAACCAAACCAAGACTTCTCAATTCTGATGGGAGGGTTTCCTGTTGCCATTCTCAGGGAAGCACACCCTCCCTTCTTTTCCAGACAGCCTGGACAAAACCTCTCGCAAGACACCACTAGACCATGGGGCCAGTTCATTTCTGGTCTCAGAGACCCAGCTGAAGTGACTGATACAGGTCGCATTGATGCTGCAGCTTGCAGTGTGTGAAAGCCTGTCTGAATGTTTTCTTAAATATGTCTAAATCTTTGACCTGAGATATCCTGGGTATGGTGAAGAACTTCTAACAACTGGTTTGATTATTAAACTCAGAATTGTCTGAGTAAAACATATTCTGGGGTCTGGTTGAAGTGACGACCTCTAACACACACACTGTATTAACAGTCCAAAAGGGAAAATTATACTGGAATTCTTGCTTTATCCTCAAGGTTTGTATGACCATAGAGTCAAAATCCACCATACTGTTTACATCAATGTTGTGTGCAATTATAAAAAGCCCATCTGCAGGTTTGTTTTGTAAGATTTTCTAACAAAATGAGACAGCACTTTTAATGTATCTTTTGGCATATTATTGCCTGATTTGTTCAGAGTTGATACACTAACTGCTACAAAAGGTGTGAGAAATCTATGATAAGTGCACATGTGAGCTCAAACTTGGCGCAGGAATCAAGTGTCATTCCTTTTATGGGAAAATAACTTTTTTTGTTGTTTTCATTTATTTGTTTGTTACGGTTGAAAGCATTTGAAAGTGATCCAAAGAGAATTCAGCTATTAGCCAAAGTTCTCAGACGTCAGCTTAATGCCGCCAGTTATTCTAGCTTGGCTGCTTCCAGGATGTGCTTGTGTGGATGAAACACTAAACATACCAGATATAGTTTAGATTAATATATGGTGACTATTAATGTAAAACTACACTGTTTAAAGAAAAGTCCAGTAATTTAGAATTGCCCCCTTTTTAATTTTAATTTCAAAACATTTTGGAAATTCCAAATCCACTCTCTAAAATACTAATTTCCAAAAAACAATCTTCATGCTGACTACAAGATTTTGAATTCAATTCACATTATGTCTGATTTTCACTGACGTACAGCCAAACCTCCCTCTATCCTGCCACAACAATTTGCTTCAAGCCCAAATCCCAGAACAGCAGCTTCTATTGCAGCTGTAAGGCATTTTTTTTTTCATTTCCTGTGACAGCCATTCTGTAGTGTCTGAACGATATTAGAAATTTAATGCTGATTTTGGAGTAGTTTTATGTTAGGGAACTGAGAATTGGATGAGAAGCCCAAATTAGTTTCAAGTTCTATCGTTGAAACAGAGGGGAGCGTTCATCCCATTGTCTTGGCTGGATTCCCAGAGATGAAGGACTATTGTCTAACTCATTGCACTACCCAGCCTTCTGTTGAAATTATTCTAAATCTTTATTCTTGTTACTGAGTGTCGATCAGTGCTGATTTTATATTTCATTTCACCCACCCAGTAATTTCCTGGTTAGAAATGCTGCCAGGTAGGGGGAGCCACTGAACTACAAGGCACACTTAAACATGACTCAATTGAATCTCAGTGTCCCACTGGAAATTAATGTTAAGCACAGTGGCATGGGCATGAAGCATAGGACATATTTGTCGATTAACTGTGTTGTTTCTCAGTTGCAGAAATATAGAAAGAAAACAAGCACAAAGTTTAGGTCTTTAGGAGTGATCACCCATAAGTACAGAAAAGCTGATTCCTCAGATGAAAACAATTGCAATCGAACCCTGCACATACATCAGGAACGCACCCATCAATATTTAGCATCTTCACTTTTGTTCTTGTCATTTCTGGTGCTGGCTGTCATATAATTTCAAATGTAACCATGTTAGTAGCCAGTAAGATATTCAATTTAAAAACATGTGTCACATGAGCGTTTAGTTTTAATACACAATAACATTCAATGTTAAGCAGCAATGTACTTACATTGAAAGTAGCAACTATTATTTGGAAATAGTGAGAAACAATTATTATTTCAAAATTTGTGTTATTTTTATGTAAATTACTTTTCTAAATCATTGAGGTGTCATTGACACTGCTTATGCAACACAATTTTACTAGGAAGATATCATACAATACAGGCATGATAAATGTTAATATGCAATAATAAAGTTATCTTTGTGTGTACAGCATAACTATAATATAGTTGAATAATCATTAGTAAGGCAAAACAGTTCAAAATAGCAGCTGTTGCTATGTAATTCCTTCTTATCATTTTGCCATGTTTGCTTAAGTCACAAGTAAAGGCTGACATTTAGCTTAGAAAAGATAATTCTTTACTATAAAGCACGAATCACAAACTGAAGTGAGCACAGAACCTTAAAAACCTATTTGGTAGACGCTCTAATTTACTTGATATTTCCAACTAGAATGCTGCTAACCTTTCATAAATGACAAATGTTATTTTTTTCTTGGAATATATTTGACATCTGCCTCATATTATGATCAAAAAACCTCTATTTGTGAATGAATAGGATTGCTTTCTGGTTGGTGCAATGGACCAATTATGTTAATCTTAAATTAATTTTTCCCTTGTTAAAAATTGGAGAATCTTATTTATAGAAATGTAGCTTTTGGAGTTGGTTGGCATAGTGGGCAGGACATACTGGCAGGTCAAATATTTTGTTTTTCAGTTGTAGAATGTATAAAACCAACAAACACAAAATGCTAATCTGCAAGCTATTTAGAATTTTTTGTTCCAGAATGTAAATAGTTTTACAGTCAGGCAAAACAGGCTCACACTGTATTTGCATTCATGTTACACACCTGCTTAGCTTTCAATCAAATGTAGCAAAAAAGAGGTTGGTTTTTTTCAGCCTTGACGCCAAAAATCCAATAGTGGGGTGGGTCTAAATTTAAAACTTTCTTTTAGGGCCCAAAACAAGCATAATGAGTGCAGAATTTCCTGTCATAAGTCCACATTTATTTCAATCTTGCACTCATATCAGTTCAAGATTAGTTTTATAAACTTCTAATTGGCAATTTTAACAGTTGAACAGCAAATCCAATAGTCTTTAAGAGGATGGCTGGGCTGCAGCTCAGAAAAGGCCCAAATACTTAGATTGTCTTTAATATATTGTAGAGTGGGAACTCCACAAAACTGTAAGATGTTGCCAGAATGTGCACTGCCCTCCAAAACCTTCTCATATTCTGCTGCCCCCTCAC
This sequence comes from Ginglymostoma cirratum, assembly GCA_024137785.1. Lineage (NCBI taxonomy): Eukaryota > Metazoa > Chordata > Chondrichthyes > Orectolobiformes > Ginglymostomatidae > Ginglymostoma > Ginglymostoma cirratum. Next base: position 7,304,490 of record JAHRHZ010000073.1, on the reverse strand, counting down.
CATGGACATACCTCAAAGTATTACGTCTCAGACTGCTCCACCCCAAGTGCTGTCACCGTACACCAGCTTTGGTATGGTAAGATTTAGACCTCAGTACACCTAACCTTGGTCTAAAACTGTGGGAAATCTTCATCAGGATTTTGTACGAAATAGTGACTCGAAGAATTCTCACTCGTAATGAATGTCTTTATTGATACAAACAGAAGGTGATAGTATTAATTTAACAGCAGAAACTTTCTGTGAATTGTAGTACAGTTCTTTTTTTCCCCTGTGAAAACATTGTAACAATTGGCTAACTAACACAGTTGCCATGCACTTACAAATTGAATTAGCGCCTTGTTCCTCCGGATTGTTTGGTAATTGATTGCTTATTGATAGAAAATTACAATCGTGTCCAATGTTTTTAACTGCACTTATTAACAATGTATTGTTTGAGTTGTTGCTGCTATCAGCCTTTTTAATCTGAAAATAGTGAATGGCTTTGATTTGCTCTGAACAATGAGATGTGTAGAGTTACCTTTTAATATTGAGTTTGAAGCTGCACTATATTTTCCTTTTTGTTCAAAAATGATTTCATACTTGTATCTGGAGGAGAATTTTTCCTGTTCCAAATGAAGGGCTCTGCAGTGAAAGATTTCGGAACATTAAGTGAGATAGAGTTAGAGGGTCATACAGTATGGAAACAGACTCTTCAACCCAACTTGTGCATGCCAACCAAGTTTCCAAATTAGCCCCACTTGCCTGTGTTTGGCCCATATCCTGCTAAGCTTTTACTATTCAGGTTCCTATTCGAAAGGTTTTTTAAATGTTGCAACCGTGCCCGCAACTACCATTTCCTCTGGCTTTACATTCCACTTATGAACCATTTTCTACGTGAAATGTTGCCCCATGAGTCCCTATTAAACCTTTCTCCTCTCACCTTAGTTTTTCCATCTAGTTGCATTTTCCAACCGAGTCTGGACATTGAGGTTTTCTAAAGGAAGAAATTCTTCCTCATCTCTGCCTTAAATAGGTGACCCTTTACTCAGAAATAAACTCCTCTGGTCTTAGAATCTCCCATAAGGGGAAACAATCTCTTAGCATCACATAACAACAGTCATGGCCTTGATGGATTCAGGTAGATCAGTCAGATTTGCTCCTATTCATCTCTGTAACTGGAACTGCAGCAGGGCCTGGCCTGCAACAGCCCTTTAACAGCCCTTTAACTGTCAAGGCCCCAACTGTCTCACCTCCATCATCTGAATCTGCATTTTTGTGAGGTGCTGATGAGAAGTAACCTTTGCTACAGCACATCCCCTGGTGCCTTTATGGGTTACCATGTCCATAGATTCATCCCAAGCTTATGCTCTAAGACAGATGGACAAAATGCAGATGCTTTGGACCTACCAGCAACTAATACTCGTTAAAAAAAGATGTGCTAAGGGAACACAGCAGAACCATCACTGCTTCTCTGCTCCTTTGGAAATATGTGACCATTTGACTCTGTCCACATTTCATCTACAGCCCTTTCACATCAATCATTCAGCCACAGCCTTGAGATGTAAAGATAAAGAGTAGGGATACACCCTATTCCTGCACAGGACCTGTTTCTTTGTTGAATTCCACAGCTGCTTTCCTTTCTGATAGCCTTCATTCAGGTCCACCTTGGGCAGGAGTGTCTTTTCATTCCTTCAGCTGGGAACCATACATCCTGCCATTTCTAGGTAGTCTGGAGGAGGTCATGCTGGGAGGCCTCGCTGAATTGATGGCTTCTGTGGTCTGTGCCAGCACCTCACTTGGTACTGTTGAGCTTCTGTCTGAAATATATTAGCAACTACCTGCATGTTCTGGAGAGTTCAATTCCTCACCGAGAGCCCAATTTAGTTTGTATCTGTAGGCTGGGGTAGTGAACTGTCTTCCTCCCTGCAGTTTTCAAGGAAACACTGGAGGATTCAAGATGCTGAAGGCAGGGTGGAGTGCAATTTAAAAATGTCACCAGCTCTTGCTGTTCCATCACTGTCTCTTTCCTCCACTGTGTCATTTGATAGGGTCCATAAATCACCTCACCTAATTGGCTAACTGCTCCATGACCATGGTTTGCTGACTGCTTCACAGTCTCTTCCACTAACTTCTTCCCAACATTGGTATTGTTAATGTACATACATTATCTGTCCCTATGTCTTTGGTTGATAATTGGCAAGTAGCATCTTTTGGATGGCATAGATGAGGGGCTAAATACCTTTGCAGGAGTCCACTAGCAGTGTTGTCAAGTGTAAGAATAAGCTGTCACCAGAGATGTCTTGGCTTTGGTGGTATAAGAAAGAATAGACCAAACAAAGGCAGAGCTAGAAAACAGAGAGGCATGAGAGCAAAATGATGAATTACCATCTAACAGATTTCAGAGAGGTCAAGAAGGTCAGGTTGGAAGACCACTACTTAGCCCCAATCCCAGTACATGTCATTTGTGACCTTATGATCTTGGTTAGGGCTTGGTTCTCTTAGAAACAGAAACTTGATTTAAGCGATCAGATACGGAGTTATTTGAAAATAGAAACTGTGAACAAACATCATGTTCAAGGACAATCGTGCTAAATCTTAATGCCTATCTATCTTTTATATTTTATTTCAATACAGTAGGTACACTTACATTATCTACAGTGGAAAATTAATAATTAATTTGTTAAAAATTAATTCTGCAGTTTATGTTTTGCAACAGTTGGAATGCTCCCTAATGACAATTTTAATTGAGGTGCATAGCCTTAGTGGCTCCATATACAATTTTCTGCTCCACAAAACACAACTAATCCCTGGAACAACGAGACCAGGTTCTCCCCGTCGAAACACAATGGAAATTCTTGCACAGAGGGAGGAACACAAGATGTTACATGTTACAGTGCAACATAAACATAAAATACTGGAAGGACGCAGTAAGTTTGCTGTTACCTGTGGTGAGATAAACAAAGTTAACAACTTGGATTTTAACTTAGAACTAAGGAGGGAACTGGGCATGTTGGGTTTTTTGTTTTGAAACCTGCAAGTTTGGATATATCATTACAACATGTCTTTAACTTGGCTTACACTCACAGTCAGTTTGTTAATGTGTGGGAACTCCTACAGAACAAGGCGGTAAACAAAAGCAAAACTCTGTGGATGCTGGGGATCTGAAATAAAAAGAGAGAGTACTGAAGGAACTCAGCAGGTCAGACAGCATTTATGGAGAGAGAGAAACAGAGTGAATGCTTTGAGCCCAATGACTGCAAAGTTCCCATTCCAAGTTAAAGAGTGCTAACAGGCACAATTCATGGTGGCATTTCTGCCATGGCAGGAACCCATCACCTCACACAGTCATGTTCTTCTCAGTTCATTACTTCTGCCAGCGAAATGGTGAACACTTTACCCACTGACTCATCTGGCAGAAAAGACTGAAGTGCTTGACACTGTTGGGACCTTGCAGCTTCCAAGGCTCTGGCTCCACATCTAAAACACAGCTATTTGCTACTTCAGATGCTGAAAGCCATAAGCTATCCTTCACACTGTGGTGCTCACCTTTAAATTCTTACCAGACGGCACCATGTTTGCTCCCTGTTTCATAGAGAAATTTGTCATGTGCTGATGGTTAAATTTCCAGAGAGAATGTCAGTCCTCTTCCTGGTTAATGACACTAGGAATTTCCCTCATCAGACCCAGGCAACCTGGGAGAAATGGCAGTATGAATTAGTGCTGTGTCCATTGTTAAAAAGGATGCCTGGCAATGCCATGCCACTGGAAGATCATTAATCTTCTCTGCTCCACAAAGGTAAGTGGCACCATCTTCTCTCTGCTGCATCACACTCACAGGGCCATCACTCACTGTTACTCTGCATCTCACCAACCATGATGGACTACAGCCTTCAGCATCTGCTGCCCATCTCAGTTTAATTATATTTGCCAATTCAAAGGCTCACACCCAACTCATCATTCCAAACTACTTAGAGTCATTGTCATACAATAATAGGGTCATACAGCACAGAAACAGACCTTTTGGTCCAACTCATCCATGTTGACCAGGTTTCCCAAACCAAACTAGTCCTACTTGGCTGCACTTGGCCCATTTCCCTCTAAAACTTTCCTATTCATATACCCATCCAGATGTTTTTTTAAATGTTATAACTCTACTTGCATCTAGCACTTCGTCTGCCAGTTCTTTCCACATATTAACCACCCTCTGTGTGAAAACGTTGCCCCTCTGGTACCTTTTAAATACGTACTCTTCCTGCCATCTGAACTTGCCACACTCACCCACTAGGGACAACTCACTACCTCTCCTGTACATGCATGATCACTGACTGCTCTTGCACCTTCTTTCATCATACTCAATCCTGCCCTTTCTCTCCTTGCAGAAAACCTTGCCCACAACTGGGACAGGACCTCCAGAAAGGAGGGGTCTGACAGATATCGGGTTTCTCACTACTCATGAGGAGATGATAGCGGAGATGACTGGGGAAAGACCAGGATTGTTCATGAGGTGACAGTGAGACAATAATGGGCAACCAAAATGGTAAATTCCATATGGTTCCATTCTCTGGTTACCACCATTTCTAAATTATCCTTATTGTACACAAGCTTTTATCCATCTTCTCAACTCACTCCCTCTCTTCTCTAAAACAGGCACTAACACCACCCAGGGGAGAGGTCAAAACCTGAGCTTCTCAGTACTAGCTTTGCCTTTAAAGAGGAACCTGTAAACACTCAGAGGCTGCCCAAGAAATGAACTCATGACTTAGTAACAGAGATTGTATTCTCAGTGTGTACTCTGTCCAGATTTGCCTCAAGAGCATAGTCTGTAGTGCATGTCATTGACACGTCTCTATAGACGATGGAGGAAGAAGTGCTTGAAGTTGTTGACACTCAGAGAACTGCTGAAGTCAAAGCTGTACACACCCATACATACAAAATACGTTCCCCTGTTATTGGTCATTATTAACATGATCAACATGCAGAAACCAGGCTCAGGAACATCAGGCAGCTATGCCAGAAGTAGTTGGGAGGCCAGAAGAAAGTTAGAGGAATCCACTCTTGTCCTCACAATTGTGTTGGTTCTGTTATGTGAGCTCCTAGCTGTGCAGCTGCCCTGGAGACCTTGATCCAGTGGAACACGCAGTGGCTGCCTGGCATGCAATCACATCTCCACCCAGCACATTAGCCATGGATGCATAACATCAACAGCAAAGCTACAGCGGAACAATGGACTTTGACTTTATTTAAGGTAGCCCTTCCTTTCAGGGAGTCACAATATTGCCAGTAGCCACCCATAGGAAGGAAGAACAATGCACAGGCCCTTCAAGATTTGACTGACCCCCCACCCCCACCTTCCTCACTATTCTCCCCCAGGCCCCAGTCTGTCATTCCAAAGCCAGCACCAGTTCAAGCTGAGGAATGTGAGCCTGCATCTGGGCAGGAGACCTTCGACAGGCCTAAGCCCTCTAGGCTAACAGGGAGGGAAGGGACAATTGCCCATGTTTTCCAAGTTGACAGGGCCACCCAAAGAGTAGTGCCCCTCCATCACAGGCACAGACCTACACCTTCACATGGTATGAGGGAGAGGAAGAAGAAAACATACTGAGGGCACTTAGGTGGCACTGGTGCTATATCATCAGCTGATGAAAGTGCACAGTGTCTCTGCTTCCTCGTGCCTAACGGTGATGTACAGCAGGATATGTGTGGCTGCTTTAACATAAGATCAGCTGAAGATATCATTCCCACATGAGTAAGGGTAACATTGCATTTTGTTTTGCAGATTAGATGTTAAAAGCAATGAACCAACAAATTAGACATGTCCTTTACACGAAACAAAGTGCTGCCAGCCAAATTAGGAACCTGAATACACAGACAAGCAAATGAAACCTGAACCTATCTCAGTCATCCTGGATGTTGCTGGTAATATAGTTGTCTCTAGCCTCTTGGATTCTGCTATTGTTTGCTCAATTCAACTGCATTGAGGTCATCTCCCTTTGTCAACTCCAGTTGTGAAGGCACAACAGTGTACAATGATGCGCAACGCCCTGCCTGATATATTACAAGGTCCCAGCAAAGTGGACCAGACATCGAAAGCTTACCTTCAGCCTGTTCAGGGAAGTTATTACGTACTGCTAGCATGAGTGGGACTTGAACTTGGGTTTCCCAGCTTGAGAGTAAGGGATATTACCACTGTGCCACATGAGCATAGTACTTGCTGTAAGAGATTTTTTTAAAAATATATTCACGGGATGTGGGTGTTATTGGCTACCAATCTCTAATTGCCAGGATAGCAATTAGGAGCAACCATTTTGCTGTGGATCAGGAGTCACATGTAGGTCAGATGAGGTAAGGGCAGCATATTTCCTTCCCTACCACACATTAGTGAACAGGATGGGATTTTTAAAACAATTGATTGTCTTCACTGTACAGCACAGGAACAGGCTTTTTGGACCACGATGTTGTGCTGAGCATGACACTACCTGAAATTAATCCCTTCTGCCTGCCCTTAGTCCATATCCCTCCATTCCTTGCATATTCATGTGCTTATCTAAAAGTCCCTCAAATGCCCTTATTGTATCTGCCTCCACCACCACTCCTGGCAGTGCGTTCCAGACTCCTACCACTCTCTGTGCAAAAACACTTGCCCCTCACATCTCCATTTTAACATTCTCCCTCTAGCCTTAAATGCATGCCCTCTAGTATTAGACATTTCAACTTTGGGAAAAAGATTCTGGTTGTCAACACTATGTATGCATCTCATAATTTTATAGACTTGTATCAAGTCTGCCCTCAGTCTGTGCCACTCCAGAGAAAACAACCTGAGTTTTTCTAGCCTATCCTTATAACTCATACCTTCTAATCCAGGCAGCATCTTGGTAAACCACTTTTTCACCCTGTCCAAAGCCTCCACATCCTTCCTGTAACATAGTGACCAGAATTGAGCACAATTCTCCTGGTGTGACATAACCATAGTCTTATGAAGCTTTGACATGACATCCTAACTCTGTACTCAATTCCCCAATTAATAAAGGCAAGCATCCCATATGCCTTCTTTACCACCCTATCTACTTGCGTGGCCACTTCCACAGAGCTATGGACTTGAACTCCAAGATCCTTCCATACATCAATGCTGTTCAGAGTATTACCATTAACTGCATACTTTTCCTTAAAATATGATGTCCCAAAATGCAACATCTCACACTTACCTGGATTAAACTTCACCTGCCATTTCTATGTTCTTATCTGCAACTGATCTGTATCCCGTTGTATCTTTTGAGAACCTCCTACACTATCCACAACTCCACTGATCTCTGTATCATCTGTAAATGTTCTAACCCACCCAGCTATATTTTCATCCAAGTCATTTATATATATCACACATAGCAGAGGTCCCAATATGGACCCCTGCAGAGCACCACTAGTCACACACCTCCAGCTCGAGAAACACCCTTCCAACACTACTCTCAGTCTTCTATGTGCAAGACAATTCTGAATTCACATGGCCATGTCACTGTGGATCCCATGCTTCTCAATCTTCTGGATGAGCCTACCATGAGGGACCCTGTCAGAAGCCTTACTAAAATCTACATAAACAACATCCACTGCTCTACCCTCATTGATCACCTTCATCACCTCCTCGAAAAATTCAATCAGGTTAGTTAGACTTGACCTGACCTGCATAAAGCCTTGCTCACCATCCCTAATTAGACCATGCTTTTCCAACTGTACATAAATCCTATCCCTAAGAATTCTCTCTAATAGCTTCCCAACCTCTGCATTGAAGTAAACTCACTTCAGCACATTAGTACCATTGTGTTTATCTACCCGCCTCTGTCTGTCTTTTCTTTTTGATTTATTGGCCCTCAATCACACAACTTGCTGACCTGCTGCTCTGGTTCCCAGTCCTCTGCCACTCTAGATTGAACTCTCCCAAGTTGCAATAGCTAACCTCCCTGCAAGGAGATTGGTTGCCCTCCAATTTAAGCGCAACCCATCCCTCTTGTACAGGTCGCCCCAGAAGAGGTCCCAATGATCCAAGAAGCTGAAACCCTATCCCAAACACCAACTCCTTAGCCACACATTCATCTGTCCTGTCTTTCTATTCCTGGCTTCACTAGTATATGTCACTGGTGGTAACCCAGAGATTACTACCCTCAAGGTCCTACTCCTCAACCTCTTTCCTAACTCCCTGTACTCAATCTGCAGGAACTCATCCCTCTTTCTATCTATGTCATTGGTACCAATGTGCACAACGACGTCTGGCTGCTCACCCTCCCCCTTAAGAAATTCATGCAACTGTTCAGACACGTCCTTGACCCAGGCACCAGGGAGGCAACACACTATTCTGGAGTCTTGGACACAGCCACAGAAATGCCTGTCTGTGCCCTGAACCAGCGAGTTTCCTACCACAATTGCTCCCTTGGTTCTTGTTGGACCCTGCTCTACAGAAGAGCCAGTTGTGGTGCCACAGTCCTGGCTGCTGCTTTATGCTCCCTGGAGAGGCTATCCCCACTAACAGTTTCCAAAACTGTATACCTGTTAGAGTGGAGAATAAAAAAAAACTCGTTCAATGTTTGCCTGCGTCTCTTGGTGGCCACCCATCTGCCTGCCTAAACCTCTGGTGTGACCACCTCCCTGTAATTACACACTGTCTGCACCCTGTATACTCCTTAGTGTGTCCAACTGTCCCTCTAACCAAACAACATGGTGTATGAGGAGCTGCAGCCTGTCGCACTTCCTGCTGACATGGTCATCAGGGACACTAGACTGCTCCCTGATCTCCCATATCTGGCAGGAAGAGCACACTGCTGCCCTAACTGCCATCTCTGCCCCTTTACACTAAGAAAGATAAAAAATTCTTTCCTTGCCTTCACCTTGCTTGCCTTATTTACAGAAGCCTAATATCACCTAAGCCTGCACTTGGACCAACTAGCTGCACTGACTGGTTCTTTAAACTTGCTGATTCCAGGAATGACAGGACTGACGTATGAGGAGGGATTGACTAGGTTAGGATTGTTTTCACTGGAGTTCAGATGAATGAAGGGGGATCTCATAGAGACTTAAAAAATTCTAACAGAACTAGAAGATTAAATGGAGTGAGGATGTTCCCGATGATGGGTGTGTCCAGAACTAGGGGTCACAGTCTGAGGATTCACGGTAAGCTATTTAGGACAGAGATGAGGAGACATTTCTTCACCCAAAGAGTGGTGAGCCTGTGGAATCCATTACCACAAGAAGTAGTTAATACCAAACCATTGAATGCATTCAAGAGGTGGCTAGATATAGCATTGTGGTTCTGAGTTCTAACAAAGGGTCACCAGATCCGAAAGGTTAACTTTGACCTTTTCTTCACAGATGCTGCCAGACCTGCTGAGCTTTCCCAGCAACTTCTGTTTTTGTTCCAGTTCTGACAAAGGGTCACTGGGCCCAAAATGTTAACTCTGATTTTTTTCTTCATAGATGCTGCCAGACCTGCTGAGCTTTTTTAGCAACATCTGCTTTTGTTCCTGATTTACAGCATCCACAGTTCTTTCAGTTTTTATATGGCATTGTTGTGACTGGGATCAAAGACAACAGGGAGAAGGCAGGATTAGGCTATTGAGTTGGATGATCAGTTGTGATCATGCTGAATGGTGGAGAAGATTGAAGGGCTGAATGGCCTCCTCCTGCTCTAATCTTCTATGTTTCTATGTTACAGTGCAATCTTTACAAGCAGACCTAGTGTCTTCTAGGCTACAACAAACTTCCTAACAGTTTCTCTCTATGCCTCTCCTCTTTTTTTTTGGTTAAAGGAGGAAGGAAAGATGGAAACACTAAAGTAATGTAATGTTTGGGGCTTACAATTCCTTGACACTGAGTTCTTCCTCACTCCGTTGAACGGTCGTAGTGACTGGGCCGACTACTTCCAGAATACTCAGTGAGGTCTCTCAGCGTCCTCTATTGGATCATTCATTTGACCCAAATTAGACTCTTAATTCAAGATTTTCATTTAATTCAAGTTCCATCATCTGGCCTAGCAGGATTTGAACATGAATCCCCAGAGCATTACTTGGATCTCTAGATTAATAAGAGGGTGAAAATACACTAGACTATCACCTCTCCGATCATAACTTGCTTAGATTCTGATCGACAATTGGGACAATTAGGTGAGTTACTTACTGCAGTATTCCAAAGCTCTGACCTGTTGGTATAGCCACGGTATTTATATGACTGGTTCAGTTCAGCTTCTGGTCAATGGTAACCCCAGGGATGCTGATATTGGGCTATTCGGTGATGATAATCTTCCTCCCTAGTCTCCATCAGTATCCTGGAATAGATCCCATCAGGATCTGGGGACTTAACTGCCTTACGTTTTGCAAGACACCCAACACCTCCTTGTTCTTAGTATCAACCTGCCCTAGAATATTAACATATCCCTCCCTAATCTTAGCATCATCCATCCTTCTCCTTGGTGAATACCAATGTGAAGTACTCAGTCAGGACATTACACACTTTCTCTGGTTCCATGCATAAATTCCTTCTTTTATTTTTCAGAGGACCAACACTTTCCCTAGCTACTCTCTTGCACCTAATATACATATAAAATACATTGGGATTCTCTGTCTCATTAATTCTACTTGCTAGGGACATTTCATGGCCCCTTTTAGCCCTCCTAATTACTTGTTTAAGTTCTTTCCTGCTTCCATTGTATTTTTCAGGGGCCTTGTCTGATTTCAATTTCCTAAACCTTACATGTGCTTCCTTTTTTTTGCCTAAAACTTCCTATATCTCTTGTTATCCACAGTTCCCAAATCTTGCCATCCCTAACTTTCATCCTCACAAGAACATCATGGTCCTGAAATTTGATCAATTAATCTTAAGATTCGTGTATTTCAGATATGGATTTGCTCTCAAACAGCCGCCCCCAGTCTAATTTCTCCAGTTCCTGCCTCGTACTGTTTTAATTAGTCTTCCCTTAATTTAATGTTTTCACCTGAGGACCAGTCTTATCCTTATCCACAATTATCTTGAAACATATGGAATTATGATCACTGTTCCCAAAATGCTCCCCCACTGACACTTCAATCCCTGGTCAGGCTTATTTCCTGATACAAGGTCTGAGCCACACTTTCCCTTTTTCCATATTTCAAGAAACCCCCATGGATATACCTAGCAAATGCTGCTCCATCTAAGCCCTTGGTGCTAAGGGAGTCCTCATCAATATTAGGGAAGTTAAAATCACTCACTGCAAAAACTCTGTAGTTTTTTACATCTTTCCATGATTTGCCTACATATCTTTTTCTCCATTGCCCACTAGCTATTGGAAGGTCTATAGTATGACCCCATCATAGTGATTACAACTTTCTTATTTCTGAATTCTGCACATATAGCCTCATTGGATGAGCCCTCCAAAATGTCCTCTCTTAGTGCAGCTGTGGCACTCTCTTGAATCACTAATGCAACTCTTCCAACCCTATATAATGGGACTGGGATATTATAGCCATTACAGAAGCATGGCTAAGGTAGGGACAAGACTGGCAGCTTAATGTGCCAGGATATAGATGCTTTAAGTGGGACAGAGGTGAAGGAAAGAGGGGCTGAGAGTTGCATTTTTGATTAAGGGGAGTATCACAGCAGTAGTCAGAGATGAAATAACTGAGGGTTCATTCAGTGGGCCTTTGTGGGTGGAGCTAAGAAATAAGAAGGAGATGGTGATGTTATTCAGGTTGTACTGTGGGCCCCCAAATAGTCAACGGGAATTAAAGGAACAAATATACAGGGAGAGTGCAGACACTTGCAGGACAAATAGCGTTGTCAAAGTGAGGGATTTTAATTTTCCTAACATAGACGGGGACTGCCGTAGTGTAAAGGGCGTAGATGGAACGGAATTTGTTAAATGTGTTCAGGAAAGTTTCCTCAAGCAGTAATTAGAGGGTCCCATGCGGAAAGGGGCAAGACTCAACCCACTCTTGGGAATAGGGCAGGACAGGTGACTGAGGTGACAGCGGGGGAGCACTTTGGGATGAGTGACTGTAGTTCTATTAATTTTAAAATAGTTATTGAGAAGGACGAAACAGGTTCACAGGTTCAAGTTCTAAATTGGGGCCAGGTGAATTTTGATGGAATTAGGCAGGAGCTTGCAGGGGTTGACTGGAGTAGTTTGTTTGCAGGCAAAGGGACCTCTGGCAAGTGGGAGGCATTTGAAAGTGCGATAGCTAGACTTCAAGATCTATATGTTTCTGTGACGGTGAACGGCAAGGTTGGCAGGAGGAGGGAACCCTGGATGACAAGCGATATTGAGGCTTTGAATAGATAAAAGAAAGAGGCATGGCTCAGGTGCAGGTAGCTGGGATAAAGGGAATCCCTGGAAGTATATAGGGGATACAGGAGTTTACTGAAGAAGGAAATCAGGAGGGGGAAAAGGGGGCATGAGATAGCTTTGGCTGAGAAGATTAGAGTGAATCCAAAGAGATTCTTTCAGTATATTAAGGAAAAAGAATAACTAGAGACAATAGGACCCCTCAAGGATCAATATGGTCATTAATTTGTGGAACCTCAGAAGGTGGGCGAGTTCCTCAATGCATATTTCTCCTCTGTGTTTACTGTGGAGAAAGACATGAAGACTTGGAAACTTGGGAAAGTTAATGACGATATCCTGGGGATTGTCCATATCACAGTAGAGATGTTAGAAATATTAGAATGTATGAAGGGGATAAATCCCTCGGCCCTGACCAAATATATCTAAGTACTCTGCAACAGGCTAGAGAAGAAATTGCGGGGGCCCTGCCTGATATATTTGCATCATTGTTAGCCACAGTTGAGGCCCTGGAAGACAGGAGGGCAGAGAATGTTGTGCCCTTATTCAAGAAGGGTTGCAAAGAAAAACCTGGGAATTATAGACCAGTAAGCCTAACATCTGTGGTAGGTAAGTTATTTGAGAAGATTCTGAGGAATAAGGTATCCATGCATTTGGAAAGATAGGGTTTGATTGGGAGTAGTCAGCATGGCTTTGTATGTGGGAGTTCATGCCTCACAGATTTGTTAGAGTTCTTTGATGACATGGCCATAAAGGTTGATGAGGGCAGGGTGGTAGACATAGTCTAAACGGATTTCAGTAAGGTCTTTGATAAGCTTCCACATGGTAGGCTGCTCTGGAAGGTTAGATCGCATGGAATGCAGGAAAAGCTGGCAAACTGGATACCCAACTGGCTTGATGGTGGGAAGCGGAGAGTATTAGTGGAAGGATGCTCGTTGCACTGGAAGCTTGTAACTAGTGGTGTCCCTCAGGGGTCGGTGCTTGGCCCATTTTTGTTTGTTATTGATATCAATGATTTGGATGAGGACGTACACAGCATGATTAGGAAGTTTGCGGATGACACTAAAATAGGTGGTATCATGGACGGTGAGGAAGGCGATCAGAAATTGCAGCAGGATCTTGATCAGCTGTGGAAGTGGGCTGAGAAATGGCAAATGGGGTTTTATATAGATAAGTATGAGGTGTTGCATTTTGGAAAGTTAACTCAAGGTAGGTGTTTCATGGTGAATGGTAGGGCCTTAAAGAGTGTAGTGGGACAGAGAGACCTTGGAGTTCAGGTGCACAGTTCTCTGAAAGTGGATTCACAGGTAGGGCAGTGAAGAAGTTTTTGTCCCACCAGCCTTTATCAGTCAAGGCTTTGGGTATAGAAGTTGGGAAGTTATCTTGTGTTGTACAAGACATTGGTGAGGCAGCATTTGGACTATTGTGTTCAGTTTTGGTCACCTTGCTAGAGGAAGAATGTTATTAAATTGGAAAAAGTGCAGAAGAAATTTACAAGCATGTCGCAAGGACTCAAATGACTGAGCTATAGGGAGATGTTGGACAAGCGAGGACTTTATTCTTTAGAGCGTAGGAGACTGAGGGGAGATCTTATAGAAGTGTGTAAGATCATGAGAGGCATGGACAAGATGAATGAATTCAGATTTTTCCCAGGGTTTGGGAATTGAGGACTGGAGGGCATCAATTTAAGGTATGAGGGTAAATAATACATGGGAACTTGAGGGAAAAAAAATTTCATACAGAGGGAGTATGTATATTGAATGAACTGCCAGTGGAAGTGGTTGAGGCGGGTACATTAAGAACAGTTAAAGGGCATTTGGATGAATACATAGATATGAAAGGTTTAGAAGGATATGGGCCAAGTGCAGGGAAATGGGCTTAGAGTGGATGGACGGTTTGGTCAGCATGGACCAGTTTGGGCTGAAGGTCTTGTCTCCATGCTGTAGGACTCCATGACTCCATGACTCTATCAGGCTTAAAATATCTAAACTCTGGGACATTGAGGTGCCAGTCCTGCCCTTCCCTCAAACAAGTAACCAATGGCTGCAACATTGCATGTCCGTGCAATGCAGGATCTAAGCTCATCTGTCTTACTTCCTTGCATTAAAATCATTTTCATTCAGGCCGCCAGACCCTCTGTGTTCATTAACCTGGCCCTGTCTGTTATTCCTATTAGAATTACTTGATGTAAACCTTCAACTTTCCCTCAAGTTGCAAGTTAATTTTGGTTTGATTGTTAAAGTAAAAGTTATAAATTGTAAAATCTTACCAATTAATTCCTTCCGTTGTTACCATTTGCTAAGTTTGATTGTTAATTTATTGAGCTCCACAATGATTATAACACAAGTTTTTTTTTCCTAATTAATACAGAAGTTTGAATCTACATTTATTATGCTTTGATTGAGAGGAGTTTTGTATAATAAGCAAACTGGTTTGTATCTGAACGATTAAACATAGCTGTAGAATAAAACGGCTTGAGCCAGTTCTTTCCAAACTGTTGTGACCCCATTGTGAGACTTAACCCCCTCAGTGAGTGCTGAGACTATGGGCTGGGACAGGGTAGGTGGCGTGCAGCTGTGATTTGTGGTCCCGAATCCCACTTTGGGAAGCTCGGCCTAAACTGTCATTACAACTTACTAAGAGAGACGCTCACCAGCAGAAGCACTTCTCATTTCCGACAACAAAAATGTTTATTAGACTGTCACGGAAAGCAATGAGTGCTGTCTTGGTTTGCTGCCTTATTACATAATTGGTTTTGGGCAAATTTCTCTGGTGAGTACAAGCGAATGTACAAAATCTGTGCTTTAGGACAAGGCATTGCATATTTTTTTAAAATTCTGAGTTTATTTTAGATTTATATCATTGACTTATGGTCAGCTTCTAAAATGATGTTCTTCAGATGTGGCCTTCCCTAGACACTGACATGTATTAAGCGTTAATGGTGCGTCTTCTTTTTGAGTTCTTGTAGCTCACTTTCTGATTGAGAAAGCCATGGTAGCTCCGCGATTAGCACTGCTGCCTCACAGTGACAGGGACCTGGCTTTGATTCCACTCTTGGTGGACTGTCTGTGTGGAGTGCAAGTTCTCCCCGTGTCTGTGTGGGTTTGCTTTTGATTTCCTCCCACAGTCCAAGGGTGTGCAAGGTAGGTGGATTGACCGTGTTAAATTGCCCATAGTGTCCAGGGATGGTTTAAGTTAGGTGGGTTAGACATGGGAAATGCAGGGGTAGGGGAATGGGTCTGGTTGGGATGCTCTTTGGAGGGCTGGTGTGGACTTGTTAGACCAAATGGCTGAGCGTTGAGGGCATTCATTCATCCCTAACTATATGCATTGCACATTTTTTATTTAAATGATCATATCAACTTTTGTATCAACCTTTAAAAATCATTTCGGAAGTCAATAACGTAGCTTTGAAGGATACAAATGGATATCTCTCAAGGCACTATCATGGTTTGTTATTCATTTCCCATTCGTTTATTCTTTTTGATGATTAGTGACTAATGCCTAGACAAAGTACATGAAAAGGACCTGTTGTCTATGTATGTAATTTTTAAAGATTTAATACGCACAATTTTGCTTCATATTTGAAAGGCTGCTCAAACTCTAGTAAAGAATTTATTTTAAAAAGGGCTGCTGTGCACGCTGCACATTGTCTTCAGTTTAGTCAGCAGAATAATTTGTAAAGTTCCTTTATAATTCATAAAATAAA
Source organism: Ginglymostoma cirratum (assembly GCA_024137785.1). Taxonomy (NCBI): domain Eukaryota; kingdom Metazoa; phylum Chordata; class Chondrichthyes; order Orectolobiformes; family Ginglymostomatidae; genus Ginglymostoma; species Ginglymostoma cirratum. The sequence continues at coordinate 7,288,510 of JAHRHZ010000073.1, read as the reverse complement.
GGTTTATAAATTAATAGGTGTCATCAGAAGAGAAGTTACTTACATTGCTGAGGAAATTGAGTTACGTAAGCTGACACAAATTCTTTCAAAGCATTGTCAAATGACCGTTTTACAAAATAAAATATTATTATTGCATTTGAACATTTCCAAAGATACTTAAAATTATGATGGAAATAACCATTATATTTGATGATAAAATTTGTCTGTGTGGTACATGATCCAGCCTTACATATAAAGGGAAAAGCAAAATATGACTTTAGATCAAGGAAAACACAGCCAGTATGATAACCTGTGCAAAAACAGCATCTTCCAATGTAGTCTTAATAATGCATAGGAAGGGGATCCCAGGTTTGATATTTAATTTATTGCAGCAGTTGGGATGCTATGGTTGGCCTGTGAACTCCTGAACCAAGAAGGAAAATAAGCAAAGAGAGTTTCTACTCTTATTGCTCTCTGTTTAATAATAAGTCATTCCTGCTAGACTAAAAAAAATGCATGAGTGTCATGAACGAAAATAGGCACAAAAGTATGCAATCCAATCTGACAGTAAGGATGGCATATATGAGACTCAGAGAGTAGGAGAATTTATTTTAGCACAGCATACAACATAATGGAGATTGTAATTGACCATTTAGAAATGGGTTAGATATGTGGTTAAAGTAAAGGGAAACCAGTGGAAAAGATACATGGGATTAGAGCCATAGGTCTTATGAAGAATTTCTCTAAGGGACAACAAGAATAAGAACCAGACTACAAAAAGGCCTGGGTGCACTTTGGCAACAAAGAGAGAAATGGTGAGGGAAGGAAAGCACCCCAGCAACAGCCAGAGGGTCAAGATCCAAGCAGATTAAAGGAACAGAGAAGAGAGGGAGTACATTGTAGGGATTAGAGGAGTGATGGAGACAGACAGATCCCTTCAAGAACACTGACAGGCATAAGGACACACTGGGGTTGAAAGGAGTTGAGCAAGTGAGATCTCAAACACAGTAATTTCCAGATTAATTCCAATGTTATGTTTAATGAGTATAGAAAGAGAATAGAACCAATGAATACATGGCTGTAGAGATGACGGCCAACAGAGGGCTTTTGACTCCTGAGGTATAGTTGAATGCATAATGGATCAGTCATGGGGCCATGCAGCCTAGTGGAAACATTGGTGGTGATCTGTATTTCAAGTGAATGGGTGATATGGCCATGTTAATGTGGTGAGGCTAGTTTTTGCACAATGCCAGCTGCAGTCAAAGGTGCAGCCAGTCATTGCCCACACGTGTGCCCTTGAGATGTTACGGTCAAGATGGATACCTAGGAAGATGCTGGTGAGTTGCAGCCATCAGACACCCACTTCAACTTTAACATCACGAATTCATACTATCTAATAACCGAAAGAACTGTGGATGCTGTGAATCAGGAACAAAAACAAAGTTGCTGGAAAAGCTAAGCAGATCTGGCAGCATCTGCGAAAAAAAAAACCAGAATTAACATTTTGGGTCCGGTGACCCTTCCTCAGACACTACCTAGTTTCACTCCATGGCCTGAGAATTGCAACCTACGTTTCAATGTTGTGAAATTGAGTAATAATGGAATGTCAACGCATGCAAGTAGGACCCTCACTGCTGACTACTCAGAATTCCATCTTTTCAGTCTCCACTAAAATCTGGTGCACAAATTGACATTTTTTTTTTGCTATCACAAATCTCATTCTTCTTTTCTTGCTACATTTTCCCAACAGACTCACCATCGCTCAGAGCATTCAGGGGCTGGGAAAATTCCACACTGCTTTTCTGGTCAAACATGGAGGAAGGTGTTCCTGGACTGGAAATGAAAGAGGTCAAGTGGATCGGCAGGTAAACGTTTGAGGAACAGTGATTATAGTATCGTAAGTTTTAAGTTAGCTGGAAGAAAAGGAACCAGGAGCAATCTTGAATTAAAATGTAGTGGTAGTGTCCATATCCTTGAACCGAGAGACCTGGGTTCAAGACCCACCTGCTCCAGAGATGTGTAATAACATCACTGAACAGTTTAATTAGTAAAATAAGTTGAATTTTTAAAAATAATAGAATATACTTAATTGGAGAATGTACAATTTCAATCGGATGAAAATGGATGTGACCCAAATAAATTTAAATAAACAATTGGCCAGCAAAATTGCTGTGTTAAAAGTCAAGATGGTTCAGATGCAGTCAATATACATTTCCTGGAGGGAAAGGCAGGGCAAATAAAACCAGAGCCTCTGAATGATGAACAAGGCAGAGAGTAAGATGAAGCAGAAAACTGGTGCATAGAAGAGATAGCGAGAATGGCGAGAATGAATACATGAGATTTGGAGGGACTATGGAAAAAGAAACAAGAGATCAGGACAAAATAGAGTTTGATGCTGACATCAAATGCAGCTAGTTCTTTTCCATAGGCATAAAAACAGCAAAACCATATTATTTGGAGGTGTAGGGCAATGAGGAGTTAAATAGGGAATCTATACATGGAAGTAGAAGGCACCGTTGATGAACCACAATTCTTTTGCATATGATTTTCCTAAGGAATAAGATGCAATCAGTCATAGTGAAAAAGGATGTAGTTGAGTATTTGGATACTTAATAAAAAAGATACAAAGCACTTATCAGTATAGATAGCCATACTTAATAAGACAGCACATAAAGACTGATAGTATTTGAGGACACTGAGGGAAGTAAGAAGGAAAATTGCATAGAGACTTGTCATCATTTGCTAATCCTCTTTAGGTACAGAGGTAGTACCAGTGAATTAGAAAACTGTAAACTTTACACCTTTGGTCAAATGAGGGTTTAAGATTGAATCCAGCAAGTACAGGTCAGTCAGTTTAACATCTGTTAAGGGAAAGGTAATGATAAAATCTGGGATAAACTTTAATCATTTACTCAAATGTGGATTGATTTAAGAAAGGCAGCATGAATTTGGAAAAGTCAAATTGTGTTTTAACTGTTTTTTGATGAGATGATAAAGAGACTTAGCGAGAGTAATGTGTTGATGGACTTCCAAAAGGCATTTGACAAAGTGTCATATAAGAGGCTTGTCACCAGCATCGAAGTTGATGAATGAAAGATGTCAGTGGCAGCATGTACATGACGTTTCCTGCGTGATAGGAGTACTGATAAGTACTTAAGCTGTATACAGGTCTTAAAGTAGAGAGCCCTGGGGATTAGTGGTAGAACTATTGCTTTGCTTGGTACATTTTAACATCCTTAACTTGGGTGTGTGAGGCACCCTTTCAAAATTTATAGCTGACACTAAACTTGGACTTATTGTGAGCTGTGTGGAAGGTAGATATCAAAAAGACATAGGCAAGCTGGTAAAATGAATGCAGAAATGATAGATGAAATGCAGAGAAGTATAAAGTAATACATTTTGGTATGAAGAACAAACAGAGACAATATGAAATAAATGTCCAATTCTAAAGGAATTGGAGCAACAGAAGAACCTTGGCATACACATTTACAAATCATTGGAAGTGACAGAGAAGACTAAGAATGTAGTAAAAACACAACAGAAATTCTGGGTTTTATACATGGAGGCATGGTGTTTAATAGCAAGGAAATGATGCTGAACCTTTGTAAAACAAGTTCAATGTCTCCCACAGCATTATGTCCAATTCTGGGTATAAATTTTAGAAATTGCAGGCTTTAGAGAGGGTGCAGCAAAGAATTGCAGTCAGGATTGCAGAGATGATGGATTTCAGCAAAACATATCAGCTGGACAACATGGGAAAGGTAGATGATTGGCTGGAGGTGTTTAAAATCATGTATTCTGTGCAAGTAGATTGTTAGAAACTGTACTCATTGGTAGAAGGGCCGTGAATGATAAGACAGAGATATAACATGAATCATTAAAGGCCAACAATGACCTGAGGAAAAAAACTCTTCTGTTCTTTTAGTGAACAGTTAGGATCTGGAATATGCTGCCCAGGGTGTGGTGAAAGTAGAATCAATTGTCACTTTTGAAAGGGAGCTTGATGAGGACTTGAAGGTTCAAAGAAGGGAGGGTGGTGGTCTGACAAAAGTGCTCAGTCGTGGAACCAGTTGATTTACTCTTTCAGAGCCTTGGTGTGGACATGCTGATCTGAAAGGTCCTCTGTTATGTAAGCATTCTATGTTTCTATGATTAGGGACAGATGTTCTCCAGCATTGAATGTGTTCTGGGAAGGAATAACGTCACCACCCAGAAATAATAACAATGTTATAGTAAGACAAGAAGGGAGGTTAGACAATATGCTTTTACGAACGAATTTATTACAATATGGAACCTTCAGCCACAAACGATCAGTAAAGCAGATCACATACATTGTTAGAAAAAGAAATATGTCAGCATTGCAGCATACCTGCAAGCCTTTAAGGAAGTGTAGCCAAATTTCCTGCCACAGTTGATCGACGCTACTACTGCATGTGCCAGGCCTCAGATGCACAGTAGCTGCAGTAGTCCTTGTATTAGATAACACAGTTCTATGTCTGACACTCTTTTGTTTCCATTCAAAAGCTATTCCCTGGGGTTATTGCCTGGTACATATGCCAGGCCTTGCAGATGTGGTTCATGACACCTTGGTGGGTGTGACCAATTTGTGTATACTGCCTGCAAATCAAACATGCATTCCTTTGGGAAAGACCCTATGCAAGCACTAATTATGTTTCAAGACTTAGTTTGGAAAACAATGCCAACAGATGAGACTTTATTTTCTGATGGATGTGTGTAATGTTTCAAGAATTTCCTTTTTGTAGCTGCAGATTTACCTGTCATTTCAGAGCTCTTTTCTTTCAAGAAACTTAAGTAAGGATAGTCGCACTGGGAAGCTCTGTGGTGTAAGTATTGGTGCTGGGAACAGAAATGAAATTGAATAAATGCAACAAGGTCCATGAGAATCTACAAGCTCAAAGAAATACAGTAAAAAGATTAGCAAAAACTGGAAAAATGTTGAACAAATTATCTATCATTCTAACTTGTCCTGATAGCGACCCATTCAAGTGGGCTATGATGATGGATCAGAACCCGAAATTACTTTTTTTTCACTTTTAATTCCATAATATGCAATTTTTAAAAGGAGGATTACCACAGAAAAAGCTGTGGATTTAAATTCAGTGACTGTCTGGCAAAGACCTGTGTGAAGCCAATGAAATATAGTACATACCAACTCTGAGCATAACCTCAAACAGGGAGTCTCTTAACTACAAAGATAATGAGGAGTTAACAATACCCTGCTCAACAACAAGCCAATCCCAGAGGATGATGTCCACAGAATTGCAGACACATATTTTGTTTTGAAAAATGCATAATCATGGGGGTTAAAAAGCCAAATTTAGCTCTACTGGAGGAGATTAGAGGGGCTAAATACTTTTGTGTGTACCAGCCTATGTCAAAGCATTAATATGCTGTGAAGGTCACAATCAAAAAATCTATCCCCTAGTCACCCTGTGTTACAGGTAAAGACTCTCTCTCACTTTGAGTACTGCAAACCAGTTAGAAAAGGAATCGGAATGAAGGAATTTCAATCAGCCTACACAATCACAAATCTCCAAGGCTGTTCAAGTATCAATGTCAACATTATTGGTAACCTGCACTGTAAAGGCTGCAACATTTAACTATCCACTTGCTTTCCACAAATAATACAGATACTGATCCATATAACCAATCTTATTTACTTTTGTGCCAATCTTTTATTTCTAATACGTGCGTATATATATTGAGTTAGTCTTTCTTCCTGCATTTAATAATTATTAAATTCACCTTTTGCTAACTCAAGGAAGCCTGGTTAAAATGGTTCCTTTCAAACACAAGTTCAGTTGGACCTCGGAGAAAGAGATCCACAAGGGAGGAAATCCATTTTAAACTAACCTGTTGCAATTAGAGGAGGGGATTGGATGAATCAAGAAGGAGAATCAGTTCAATCCTCGTCTTCTTCTAGGAGCTTAACAGTTTGAAGTTTTCCATTTGACTTCATAACAAATTGGGAAATCATACTCAAGTGTCAAGTGGAAATCCTTGAGAAAATAATTGAGTAAATGCTGACTGAGTTATTTGTGCATTAAGCATCACCTGGAAATTAACAGAAGCAAAGTCCAGGAATTGCTGTAAGATCCTTCCCAGCGAAGTTTCCTTCTTCTTCACCTAGACAATGTTTATCGACCACCCAGTAAAGATGTCAAGCTACCCAGATGTTCTCCTAAATATGAAGAAGTGACATTCAAAATGCTCACCCTCAAAGCAATATTTAGATGAAGTATCCAATTGTTTCAGGCAGATTCCTCTTGCAGAAATTATGGAGATATGAACTAGGTCACTCAGCCCCTTAAACTTGCTCCACCATTCAATAAGATCATGGCTGACCTGCTTGCCTTTTTAATTCCACATTTCCATCCATCCCAGGTACCTTTTGATTTATCCCGTCTAACAAGAATTTAATTACCCATGCTTTAAGATATTCAATGACGCAACCTCCATCATGTTCTGAGGCAGAGAGCTCAAATGTTGCACGATCTTCTCAGGGAATAAAACTCTCCTCATCTCTGCCATAAATGAATGTCTCCCAATTTTTAAACAATGCCCTATGGTTCAGGAGTCAGCCACAGCAGGAAGCGCACTTTCCATATTCACCTCGTCAAGACAGTTTGGGATCATAGAATCACAGAATCCTTACAGTGTGGAAACACGCCATTTGGCTCATTGAGTCCACACTAACCCTCCGAAAAGCATCCCACCCAGACCCATTCCCCTACCGTATCCCCATAATCAAGTAACTCCCATAGCTATTCCCCCTAATCTACACATCCCTGGACACTGTGGGCAATTTAGCATGGCCACCTAATCTGCACATCTTTGGATTGTGGGAAGAAAATGGAGCATCCGGAAGAAACCCACAGGGAGAATGTGCAAACTCCATACAGTCACCCAAGGCTGGAATCAAATCTGGGTCTCTAGCGCTGTGAGGCGGCAGTGGATCTCATAGACTTCTGACCAAGTCACAGCTGACCCTTCTAACTGCAGTAAAAACAAGTCCATTCTGTCCAGTCTTTCTTTATAAGGCATTTTGGGTCGTGATCTAGTAAACTTCACTGAGCGACATCTAATGCATTACATACTTCCTTTAATAAGGAGAACAAAATTGCACATAGTACTCAAGATGTGGACTCACCTGTGCTCTGCATAGCTGAAGCATAACATCATTACATTTATGTTCAATTTCTTTCATCATCAAGGGTAACATTCCACTAAGTTTGTTAATTCCTTGCTGCACCTGCATACTACATTTCTGTGACTTATCCATAAAAACAACTAGATCCCTTAGCACCTCAGAATTCTGCATTTATTCTCCATTTAAGTAATACACTGCTTGTATATTATTCCTGCCAAAGTGAACAATTCCACCTATTCTCACGTCGCATTCCATTTGCCATTTTTTTTTGCGCATTCACTTATTTATCTATATCTTGTCTGCCAATCCCTCATATAATCTTCACAATATTCTTTCCTACCTATGGACTGAATTTTGCCAGGCCTTGATAAATTGATAAATATGGGCATCAGTGAATCAACTAAGGCAAGAACAGAAAAATGAGATTCTCAATATCAAGCAAAATAACTGTCTTATTTTCCACCTAAAAATTTTAGTGGCTGAAAATTTTGTTAGTAAGTGGTGAAGGGCCTACTTGCATGCATTATCACTTCAGTGTTACTTAATCTCACTTCATTTATACGCAAGTTTCCCAGGCAGTGGAGAGAAACTGGATGGCAACAATTCGCGACGTGAAAGTCAGAATGGGTACCCGGCAACTTATCAGTGTCTTCTGCAGGCTTCCATCTTATTCAGCATTCCCCAAAATCTCAGGGCACACTCCATGGGCAGCAGTCAACTGCATCCTTCATTCATAATGGTCAGCATTGGCAAAGTGCGAGTCTCACTGCATTATCACGGCACATTTGAAACTCATTTTTAGTACAGTTCAGTCCTTCAGTGCTGCACTTTGGAGCCACTTTACATTGCAATTTCAGGGTGGCATGGTGGCTCACCGCTTAGCACTGCTGCCTTACAGTGTCAGGAACCCAGGTTCAATTCCACCCTGGGGTGACTGCTATGGCATTTGTGTGTTCTCTCCATGTCTGTGGGGGTTCCCTCCAAGTGTTCCAGTTTTCTCCCACAGTCTAAAAATGTGCAGGTTAGGTGGCTTGGACATGCTAGATTGCCCATAGTGAGCAGGGATGTGCAGGCTAGGTGAGTTAGCCATGGGAAATGCAGAGTTACAGGGATGGGGTGGGTCTGGTTGGGATGCTTCTCAGAAAGTCGGTGTGGACTTGATGGACTGAATGGCCTGCTTCTGCACCGTAGGGATTCTATGATTCAATGCTGCTGTCAGACAACTTTGGATGTAGGACGAGTCATGCATCAGACAGGTTCTATTAGAGGGACCTTTGCTTACTTTCTGAGAGTTCACTTACTTGGGTGGTCACAGCAGCACTGCCTTCCCTTATCTTATTCTTTAGCATTGATAGATAGAGAGCCAGGCAGCTTGTCATGTTTGGCAGCAAAGAAGAGTCAAGGGGGACTTTGGTCAGTCAGAGACATCATCCGTTTCAGTCAGGAAAGTAGATGAGGCGCCCAGAGTGAGTGAGTAGGATGTGCAAACGACAATGAATTGTTATTAGTTTGGGAAGAGATGAATGCATGTGTGACAGCCACTGAGGGAATATGCTGCATGCAATATTGAAAGTGGAAGACTATGAGACTTGGTGGGAAGTAGGTATAATGCTAGAGTTAGTGACAGTGAAGCAGCACAGAGAAGGTGGTGCCCCTTCACTGCACAGAGTAAGCAGTCATTAAGCTTTTTGCAGCATGGCTGCACATCCTTCTAGACCATGGGCACCACATTGACCTGGTCGCTGCTTTAAAGCAGACTGGCAGCACTTGTTATAATGTACATCTGGCGTTTAGACATGGTGCCCTCAGTGAAAAGCCATAATGACCTGCAGTAACAGCATTTTGCCACTGCAGAGTACGAGAAAACGTAAGAGTGGCATCATGGAGACATGGTGCATACGTAATGAGGTCAGCAATGTGAAATACATAAGGAAAGTTGCTCGGGTTCACAGAGGGAATCCCTCCATGAGACTCCCCGAAATTGACTCATTGTTAATTTTTGGGACAATTTATCCCTATCTTTGTGCCATCTGCAAATTTAGCAGCAGTATCTTTGCTCCCTTTTTCTATGTAATTCATTTTAAATTGTCAAAAGAGACCCCAACAGGCTGCCATTTGTCACATCCTGCCATTCAGAGAAAGAATTATTTACGAATACTTTCTATTTTCTGCAGCCATCTAATCTTCTACCCGTGCTAATACGTTACCACTTACACCATGAACTCCTGCATTGTATAATAATTTTTTTTGTGTGGAACCTTGTTAAATGCTTTTATAGAGTTTGCACAGTGCATCAATGGGCACTGTACTTTTTCCCCAGTCCATGTTACTCCTTCAAAGAATTCCAATGAACTGGTTAACATGATTTCCCTTTCACTAAACCATGCTGACTAGTCCTGATTACTTTGAGATTTTCTATGTGCCCAGCTATAACCTATTTAATCTTTAATCCAACCCCCTCCCCATGCCAGACATCAAACTAACTGGCTATTATTTTCCTGTGTCCTGCTTTACTTGAATAGTTGGGTTATATTTGTTACTTTCCCATCTGATAGAATCTTTTTCTGAATCTGAGGAATTGTGGGAAAATAAATATCAAAGCATTTACTACCTCATTAGTGACCTCTTCCAAGACCCTAGGATAAAGTGTGTTTTGGCCCAGAGGCTTGACACCCGGCGGCTCAATCAGTTACCTCAGTACTGCTTCAATAGTGGTTGCAATTTCACCAAATTCCTCTCTTCCTTCCACCCTTGAGTTCACTCTCTGTGGTGAAAATATTTTTAAAAAGTTTATTTCCTTCATATCTATGACTAACACCATACACTTAACTCACTGGACCAATAACAATTCCTTAATCTTCTCCTTCTTAATATGTAATTTATCTCTTACTATTCATTTGTACGTTGCTAACTAGCTTTCTCTAGTATTCTTTTTCCAGATTAATATTTTAACCATTGCTATTCTTTATATTCTGCCTAGGCATCTGACATGCCAATCAATTTCAAGTAATTTTTCCTTAAATCTGATGCACTTCTAAACTTCTTTAACTGACCACGGATGGTAAGTCTTCCCCTTGGAGCTATACTGGGGGAATTTACTTGTATTGAATATTCTAAATTATACTTATAAATGTCAGTCACTGCTTCTTTATTGGTCTACCCCTAACCTAATACCCCAGGTCACATCAGCTAGTACAACTTACATGGAAAAATTGCTGCCCACAAATAAGTTTAAGGTACTGCTCTGAGACCCATTCTTCCACATTTCAAACTGGATGTCATATTCAATCATATTGTGGTCACTGCTACCCATGGTGCATTAACACTTAGGTTATTAATTAATTTTGTCACATTAGACAGTACCAAATCTAGTATAACTTACTCTTTGGTTGTTTCCAGAACGTGAAATCTAAGACTCTATCTCAAAAACAGTCTATTGTTGCCAATTTGAATTTTTTTTTCAGTTCGTATTAAATCTGGCTTTTAATCAAAATCACCAAATGTTTCTTCTTGTAGCCTTCATCCTACATTGTGGTTACTGTTAGCGATAATGTGGGCCACTCCCACTAATTACTCCTTTCACAGTTATTCTTCTTTCCCATCTAAATTGATTCTGTATTCTGATTTCTTGATCCAAGGTAATTTCTAACTATCGTGCCAGTTTCATCTTCGATTAACAGTTCTAACTCTCCATTTTTATCTCGCTGCCTATTCTTCTTGACTGTCATATACTCCTCAATATTCATGGCCCAACTCTTATGTTGTATCCACATCTCCATAGCAACTATCAAATCCTACTCATCTACTTTAATATGTGCTATCAATTCAATCACTTTTGTTATGAATGCAACGCACATCAGGTACAAAGCCTTTAAATTTACTTGCATCTCCATTCATTCATAAATTGTTCTGTGGCAGAATGTGGGTGGAATTCCCAGTCATTTCTACTGCATTTCTACAAATCAATGGCCAGCAATAAAATAACCTAGATGAAGATATTAATTTAACCATGTTTTTCTTCCAATACTACCCTATTGATTTGCTTTATAATATGTGATACCGGAAAGGTATGAAATGATGATTTTACTAGCCACTGAAGGCTTTGTGAAATTGTATTTTTTAAATATTGGCCATGTTTCCTTCCAATTGCATTTGACTTTATTTTGACGTGTAGTCACTCCTGTGTACATGATTTGAGCTATATATCATGACAGTAGCACATCTTATGGCTGTTCACCTTTCTCAGCGTTATGAATAATTGTTCACTATTATTTGTATTGAATGGAATTGATGGATTTGAATTATGCCAAATAAATTATCCAAAATTAATTCTCCATTGCCTTATAGCGACTGTAAAACCAAAAAGAAATGCAGTTTATCAGTTGAAAATTCCATTTTAATCATAATACATTTAGAGCATTTTTGTGTATAAATAAAAAATAAGATTTACAACATAATTGTATCCTTATGCATTCCACAGCAGATTCACTGTTCTCTCACGTTATGATGTTGATGGTTCCTTTGCTAATATTCGATGTAAAACACATCCTCTATCCTGTTCCTCTCATTGTAGTGAGCTCTTAGTCTTAGGTGAAATGGTTACATTAGCAGAAAGTTTCCTGTACTTTTGTAAACATTGCATCTGCATTTATTCACTCTGTAAGAGTACTTTCCCAACGACTAAATTGTGTAGAGAAAATATTTCAACTGCTGCGTGGTTCACATATATACAAGTCTTTAAAATAACACTCATTTCCTCTGAAGGAATGCATCCATTGTAGAACTATGCAGGGATCAGGAGGTTAGAGAAAATACAGGGAGGTGAGAGCCACATTAACCAAACTGAGACCGTAGAAAGAGTTCAGTTAAATTCCTTTGTTGAGAAAAATCCTATGATATTGGTTACATTTCTAGCACATACTGTGAAAATTAGGGTTAAATTGTCAATACTAAACATATCATTATGAACACATTATGAGTTGAGGGACATATACACAATTCAACTTAAAGTCGAAAAGCTGCTCCGGCTTCATCGGTAAGAAGGCAGCCAATTTTTGAGGAGCGGAGACAGAGCAAGAACACAGTTCATGGAGCTGGGCCAATCTCATGGGTGACTGATGTAGTCAAAGATCCAAGACTCAAATTTTTTTGGCAGAAGAAATGTTGTCAGAGATAAGAACCTGAAGACATAATTCCAGGATTTTTGGCACCAGGTCAGGAAGTCCCAGAAACCACATAGCAGGAAACTGAGTGCAGTAACTCAGGCTTAAAATTTGTCCACAATAAAGTGCTAGAAATGGATTGCTGATGTCACAAAATGGGCCAAAGAAAATGAAGGCACCAAAATATTGCTGGAAGCAGATCTCACCTCAATCTTTCCCACACGATAATGTGGATGAGGCAATAACTATGAAAAATAAATCTTCACAGCCTCCAATTTTCACTCATCCTTTCTCACAATTCAGCTATTCCTTATTCTACTTCCTGAGTGTTTGAGAATAAAGGAAAGAGAATGTGAACTTAACTCTACAGGAAAGCATTACCACAATGGAATGTTTGCAGACACCTGGGTAAACTAAACTTTTGAATGAATCTCAAATATGTTCTTATAACAGTAAAGCCTGGCCATAATCTGTAGCAAAAATGCTCCAAGGAGAGCAAGGTAACCTTCAATCCATTATATAAGAATAGAGAGGAAGCACAGCAACTCCTAGGCAGACACACTCAGGAGGTAGAGGAACTCAAAAAGTCCAAGCAAACCCATGAGTTTCTGACTGGAAATTGTAAGGTTCACCTGCAGTGCCCTGAATGGTTACAGCCTTCAGTTGGTTTGATTATTGGAGAGACAGATCATTGCTTAGTGACTATTTCTGAATCACATGAATGACTGTAGTTTCCTCAGAAAAATGTTCTTGGATGTTTAGAGAAATATCTTGTCAACAGCTGTGGAATTCCAGAATGCCCATTTCCACTCCTGTTTTGTTCTCCTAGGATGACGTAGCACACCCATCTTTGGGCTTGCTATGGATTCAGGGATTAATCCCTGTTCTCAAATATCAAGCCTGGAGTGCGCCTGACATTGAGCTTCAGATCCTATTTCCTTTCAGCCAATGATGTGGACAGTAACAGGCAGCTTGCTGGTGAAGAAGTACTGAAGATCAGATATGAAGAGGGGGAGTTGGGCAAGAGGAGAGCAATTAAGAAGAGGATCAATCCGGAAATGAAAAAAAAAATTGATAGCTGGATGTAGAGGTGATGGGGATTTTGGGAAGGGAGCAACCAAGAGGAATGCAGTATCTCTCATTGGGAAAGTATCATTGGGAGATTCTGGGCTGTAATGACATAATCCCAGCCATCGTCCCAGAAGCTCACAGCATTGAGGTGAAGCCACATGACAATGAGCTTCTTTGTGAAAAGAATTCAGAAATGGATATACAGACAGTGATCAGAAATAGTAATGGAAAATGAAATGTTAGGATAACAAATTCTTGCTTTGGCAAATGACTTTTTCGAACATCTGTGCAGAGGCCTTTAGTTCTCTTTTGGTTCAGTAAGTGATGATGATGATTTGAAAGCACCGTATCACTTTTCTGAATGTGTGGGCAGTCTTTGGCTGGTGAACGGGTTCTGTTCTGGAGTATATTTGTTGACTCGAATTGGATGCAATTCAGAATACGATACAGGGCAATATAAAATAACTGATCATGAGTAAAAAGAAATGTTCACATGTTGGATCTTAAAAAATGAATGTTGATTGTATGCTATCTCATTTGTAAGGATGAGTACTTGTAAGTCAGACATTCGTGAATTGGAGATTGCCTGTAATTGATATATGCTGCAGGTGTGGGCCATGGTTAATGCAAGGGCAGATCAGGAGATGGCTACATTGTTTGTACTGGAAACAGTCGTTGATAACTCCTGCCCAATCTCCCATGTTACCCCTATGGGACACCCCATTATGATAAGTGAATAAGGGAACAGATGATCCACGTCCCCCCAGCATGACTGTCCTGATGCCTCACTACTGCCCAAAGTTTTCAGATCATTTTCTGCAGAGTGAAGGTTCAATACATTTCTAAATGCATCGGTCACCTAACAGCCACGATAATTCTTGATACCCTTTCTAGACTGGTGTATAGAGCCCCAAATTACCCAGGCAATGGAAATGAGCTTCAGAATACTGATTGCCCATTAGATAATGATACACATAATATACGCTGGTTCATTGTTATTCTGTGCATTCAGGTGCACCTATAGTGTCATCAGTCATTGTCAAAGTTTGGACACAGCCTTTGATAAGTTTGTAATTCTGCAAGAGAAAGACAGCAAGTCTGAAGCCAGGAGTTGTATAACTCACTGACGGTGTAGGAGGTACTGTATTCCTTTACTCACACTTTTTTTTATAAAGCTCCATATGTGGCATCTTTGCCTGTAGATCCTCTGGCATGAGTACCTTATGTGTCATCTGGTCTACAGATTTGATGCTGCATTCCCCAAACTTCCTGCCTTCCTGTCCTAATCAGATGCATCCGCAGAGCACAGGAAATATGGAATTCCAAGAATGAAATTCAGTTTTCATCTAAACTGCCAATTTTGCTTTACATTCTTTGAAAATAACACCCACAACCTTGAAATCCTTACTATTGATTCAAAAGCTGTACATCGGTGAATTTTCAGCTTTAGCATGCTTTTCAAACTTGGGGTCATCATATTGATCATAACACCACAATTTTGATAATTTTGGTACGACCTGACGTAAATATAGGAATTACAAGGCAATGAGCCATACCTGCACCTGTGTGTGGTATGGTGGAGTCTCCATTTAAAAAAATTACTCATGGATTGTGGGCATTACTGACTGTGCCATTTTTATTACTCATCCCTCACTCCCTTTAAAAAGGTGATAGTTTACTGTCTTCTCAAGGCATTGCAGTCCATTAGATGTAGGTAAACACACAATGCTACAAGGGACGGAGATCCAGGATTTTGGTCCAGTGACCCTGAGGGAACAGTGGTTTTGTTTTAATCCACTCGTGGGATATGAGTGTCACTGGCAGGGCCAACAGTTATTGTCCATCCAAAGTTGCCCTTGTGAAGGTGATTCTTTGAACCACTGCAGACCAGGTGCTGTAAATAGATCCACAATGATGTTAAGGAGGGAGTTCAGGATATTGACACAATGACACAGAAATGTTCAACATATATTTCCAAGTCAGCATGGTCAGGGCTTGTAGGGAAACTTTCAGGCGATGTTCCCATGCATCTGCTGTTCTTGTCCTTCTTGATGGTAGGAGCTGTATGTTTGGAAAGTGCTGTTTAAAGATCTTTGGTGAATTTCTGTAGTGTATCTTGTACATGGAACATTCTGCTCCAATTGAACATGAGTGGCAAATGAGTGGAACATAATGTTTCTGGATGTAGTGCCAATCAAGTGAGCTGCTTTGACCTGGATTGTGTCAAGCAGTTTGAGTGTTGTTGGAGCTGAACTCACCCAGGCAAGAGGGGACTATTCTGTCACACTTCTGATTTGTATCTTATAGATGGGGAATAGACTTTGGGTGTCAGAAGGCAAGTTATTTGCTGCAGGATTCCTAAACACTGACTGGCTCTTATAGCCACTGTATATACTATATGGCTAGCCCAGTTCAGTTTCTGGTCAATGGTAACACCCAAGATGTTAATAGTTGATGATACAATGTTGATAATACTACAGCATGTCAAGGACAATGGTTAGATTCTCTCTTGTTGAAGACAGTCATTGCATGGCACTTGTGTGGTCATTGTCCATCTTTCTGCCACCTACCCAGAGTCCAGGTAAAACTGGAAGATTATGGCCTGCACCCCCACAAATTCTACTCTTACTTTTTTAAAAATCATTGGGTGCAGCTCATCTGGTATGATGCCACGTAGAAATATTTTAAGTACTAACTGTTTATCCAAGACATCTTTTTAGTTAATTTTGAACCCATCCTGTGACAGAGCTTCTTCCTCTATCTCTATTGTCTGGGTAGTGTCCTGCTCTTTTGCAAAGACAGATGCAAAGTATTTATTTAATACCGCTGCTATGACACCACTTACATTTGTAAATCCCCTTATGTGTCTTTAATTGGCCCTAATCCCTTCTGCTCTCAGTTTAAAATCAGAACTTCAGAATTCCACTCTCTTCTAGAATCACCAAATGTCATTCTGAAACCTTTGTATGATCATAAAGCGTTTCCATGGCACCATATTATTTTTAATGCCTCTACAGTGACTCAAAGTTTTGGCTCTGCTTTTCCGTAAAAGTACTTTGAAACTCAACTGATAAGTCAAATCAATGTTCTCTAATTGTTGAAAGGTTAAGAATTTCTCAAGTGTGCTGAATGATATTCTTGCAATTGATCATTTCTTCAATGATTCAATGTTCTCAATTGTCTGGGCTTTCACTTATCTAACAGTTCAATAACAATGAAGTTCTTAAAGTTAATCAACTTCTGCAACACATCAAGAAACAACTCAGACATTCAATACCTTGATTTAATAATTTCAGTTTTAATAAGACTTTTCAAATTAAATAAATTTCTGAATTACTTATATCATTCTAGTCAAAATTCAGTGTTAGATTCGGAAGTAGATCTGGATGTAATCATCTATCGGTATTGAAAATGAAGAGATGCCCTGCCATTGAGGAAGGTTTGCTAGATATTATTAAGGATGTTACAACTGAGCATTTGGAAAGCAGTGACAGAATAGTCAAAGTGAGCATGGATTCACTAGAGCGAAATCATGTTTGACAAATCTTCTGGAATTTTTTGAGCATATGACCAGTAGAGTAGATAATGTTGAATCGGTAGATGTTGTGTATCTGGACTTTCAAAAGGCTTTTGACAACTTTCCACACAAGAGATTAGTGAGGAAAATTAAAGCTCATGGTATTGGAAGTCATATATTGAAGTGGATAGAAAACAGGTTGACAGTCAGGAAGTAGAGAGTGGGAATAAACGGGTCCTTTTCAGAGTGGCAGGCTGTGCTGTGTGGGGTATCACAGGGGTCAGTGCTGGCTCCCCAGCTGTTCACAATATACAGCAACGATTTGGATAGAGCACTTGAATGCAATATTTCCAAATTTGCAGATGACTGAGCTGGGTGGCAGCGTGTGTTGTGAGGAGGATGCTAAGAGGCCACTGGGTGACTTGGACAGGCTGGCTAAGTGGGCAAATCCTTGGCAAATGCAATATAATGTGGATAAATGTGAGGTTATCCACTTTGGTTTCAAAACCAGGAAGGCAGATCATTAACTGAATGGTGGCAGTTTAGGAAAAGGTGAGATGCAATGAGATCTGGGTGTCATGGTGGAACAGATACTGAAGGTTGGCATGCAGGTGCAGCAGGCAGTGAGGAAAGCTAATGGCATGCTCTCCTTCATTGTGAGAGGGTTTGAGTATAGGAATAGGAATGTCTTGCTGTAGTTATACCTTGAGTATTGCCTCCTAGTCTGAGGAAGGACATCCTTGTCATTGAAGGAGTCTAGCGAAGATTCACCAGACTGATTCCCAGGATGGCAGGACTGACGTATGAATAAAGACTGGATTGATTGGGCTTGTATTCACTGGAATTTAGAAGAATGAGGGGAGATTGCATAGAAACATTGAAAATCCTGATGGGACTGAACAGGCTGGATACAGGAAGAATGTTCCTGATATTGGGGAAGATGAATAGTAGGGGCTACAATCTAAGAATAAGGGGTAAGCCATTCAGGACTGAGATGAGGAAGAATTTTTTCACTCAGGGAGCTGTGAACCTGTGGAATTCTCTCCCACAGAAAACTGTTGGGGCCAGATTGTTAGATATATTCAAGAGGGAGCTGGACATGGCCCTTGTGGCTAAAGGGATCAAGGGGTACAAAGAGAAAGCGGGAAAGGGATACTGAATTGCACGATGTGCCATGATCGTATTGAATGGTGGTACAGGCTTGAAAGGCCAAATGGCCTACTCCTGCACCTATTTTCTATGCTTTCATGTTTCTATATCTAGGCACTTAGCGGAAAAGGGGTTTTAGTCGAGAGAATATCAGGTACTCTCCTATTTCATATATTCTTTCGTACTTTGTCCACAGTCATAGCACAAAATGTGCGCATGTAAGAATTTCACTTGGGTTAAAATATCAACAACATCAAAACCCCATTTCACAATAGATATGACAATGCATCACTCAATATTTAATGGATTTCAGAGATTGGAAGAAGCTGGTTAATAAATTCAGTCGTAGAGCTGATGTTGTATTGTTACAACAGCTTGCAATCTCAGAAACCTATTTCACAGCCTAATTTCACATGCGACTAAACTAAACTGCAGGAAAATAGTAGCAGCCAGTTGTATGACTGCATAAACTGATGTTCTGTGTGCAGCTGCAATATAAGTAACTGAATCTTTTGATTGAATTGAACAAATTTCGAACAAATGTATTTTGGTTTGAAATTTGTAACAGAAACCAGTGAGTTTCAGGAGTTGTCACTTGTGAACAGGGTCCTAGGAACTTGACTACGACCTGCCGTTATATTGTGACGTTAATGGTGCAGCTGGAACTGGCCTGTACAATTAATACAAAGAAGGATAAAAACATTCAATCTCCTTCAATGTCAGTGCAACCATTACTTATTCCACAGCTTATTGTAGAGTGTTATCTAAAATTAGATGCACAATTATTCACCTGCTGAGCTGCTGTGGATGAGTTCCATTCCTGTTTTGAACAGCTCCAGGAGCTGGCATAAAGATAAATGACTGCTTTTTTGTTTAATTCAGGAGTGCTACTTTTGTTCTCAAGATCACTGCATTAAGGTTTCTAGACTTAAGTAATTGAACATTATGAATCAAACTACTTCTGGTAAGATACAGCTGAATGTTTCTAGGCCTTAAATGATGTGGGCTATGATGGGAAATGTGAAAAGTCAGGTGAGGGCTTTCTCGATGTCAGGAGCAACTTGCTGCATTTTGAAAGAATGTTCAGGGCATCAAGATAGGATTTTCGCCAGGCAGCAGTGAGTTGTCTATTCACAGGAATTATTGCTTGTTGCTGGCCTCATTACCTGCAAATCTTCCCTTGTTAATACACAGCTTCCTATCCTACCAAATGCTGTGAGGATACCGGCCATTGACAATTCCCAACATGAGAGTCAGAGTGGGAACCTGTCAACTTGCTCCTCCAGACTGATATCTCGGAAACCTGACAACAACATCTCAAAATATGTACCATTGTTGCCATACTCAGGCTCCATCCACAAACACTGGGCTCCAGCACCTACCAGCATCTCAGGACCATTATAGTACCTTTCCAATCCACTTTCAGGACACTTGTGCACTGTAAACATGCACTTTGAGACATACTGGGAACTAGCATTGAAATGCTGTTGCAAGCCACATTGTACTCAGGAGCAAGCAACTAGCTGACGGGTTGTACTGTATGTACATCAGCTCTGTTTCCATGCTCTTTTAACACTCACTCACCTGAGTCTACCTGAATGTATGCAGATGAACACTAGGACCCTGGGATGATCAAGATTCAGAAGGACTTTAAAGTACCTCAAGGTAGTGGGTCAGGTAGGTAAAGTGGTTAAGAACGCATATGAGATATTTGTCTTTTTTAGCCAAGATGCTGGTGTTGGACTAACGTGGACAAGGTCAGAAATCACACGATACCAGGTTATAGGCCAACAGGTTTATTTGAAAACACAAGCTTTCAGAGTCTTACTCCTTCAGGATTGACGTTTATTGACTGAGTAAGAGAGTTTAAGAGCAGGGAGATAACACAGTGTGGAGCTGGAAGAACACAGCAGGACAGGCAGGAAAGCTGATGTTTCGGGTCAGGACCCTTCTTCAGAAAAGTTTTTCTGAAGAAGGGTCCCGACCCGA